>CM053034.1:8738897-9353897 GCA_028564925.1 Lithobates sylvaticus
TTTTCGGTTAGTGTTTATGGGATATGATGTCTCACTAATTAAAAACTGAACTAAAGGCAGATATACAGTATATTATGTATAAGAAGTGTTAGTAAACCCGGAAGCCTGCATTCACTATATCTGGTCTCCCACACTACACAGAACATGGAAATTCAATTGTTTTAGTAAATATAAACGGCTAAATACCTTTTCTCATCAGCAGTCTTGTCAATTCATAACAGTTCCTAGTAAAGCTTGTAGGAAGAGTTTTCATACTGCACTGAGCTGTCCTATCAGAATCCTGGACCCCTGACCCTCTGTCTGGACAGTGCTGATTGGCCCTGTGCTGATCACATGCACCCTCCCAAGAAAAAAAAAAAAACACTCTCTAGCAGTACACACCAAACTGAGCATGTGCAGCCTAATGCCCCGTACACACGGTCGGAAATTCCGACCGAAAATGTCCGATCGGACCATGTTGTCGGAAAATCCGGCCGTGTGTGGGCTCCATCGGACTTTTTCTGTCGGAATTTCCGACGGAAAAAAATTTGAGATCCTGCTCTCACATTTTCCGACACCAAAATCCGATCGGACTTTTTCCGATCGTGTGTAGAGAATTCCGACGGACAAAGTGCCACGCATGCTCAGATCAAATTATGAGATCAAAGCTATTGGCTAATAGCCTCTACGTAGTCCCGTCGTACGCAACGAACGTCACCACGTTCAGAATGATCGGATTTTCCGACAACTTTGTCCGACCGTGTGTATGCAACACCAGTGTCGGACAAAATCCATCGGAAAAGATCTGACGGATTTTGTGGTCGGAATTTCCGACCGCGTGTACGGGGGCTAACTCCAAAGCAGTGGCAGGTGGTGCGTAATTTTTTTTTGGGTGGGGGGGGGGCAGCAAAGGGTGGCGATCCATAGCCTTACCTTATTCTTAGCTGTCAATCTTGATGAGCCGGGGTTTGGGGGAGACCACAAAGCCCCCGAGTTGATGCTGTTGCTTGGCTCCGGGCAGCCTCCTCTCGTTGTTGCTGCGGTAGAGGTGCGGGGAGGAGGACGATGACAAGGTGGTGGTGTCGGTGCTGGATCTGGGGTAGGGCTCCAGGAAGAGGATGTTGCTGCCCTCTCCGCCCCTCCACCTGCTGCTCATCGCTGCACATGGCCTGTAGCTTGCGGAGGGAAGAGCCGGAGCCGTTGCTTCTCCTCACGGCTGAACAGGAAGCCGATCCTGAGACCCAATTGACTGGGAGTCCTAAGACTCCCTGGTCAATTGAGTCTCAGGACCCGCTTCCTGATTGGCCAGGAGGAGAAGCAGGAAGACATTAGCGAATATTCAGAAGCATGTATGGCAAAACCGCATTTCCCTGAAAATAAGACCGGGTCTAATATTAATGGCTACAAAAAACACACTAGGGCTTATTTTCAGGGGATGTCTTATGTCCCCTGTCTTCTCTCCCCCTCTACCCCTGTCAGCTCAGGAGTCATCATTATGACATCTTTAATCCCAAAAATGGACCTTAAAAAAAATGGACCTTAGTTGGAGTCATTGTGGAAGTGTGTAGTCCGTTTTGTGAAAGGATTGTATATTGTCCAGTGTGTCTGCTTTTGTAACTTTATAAAAAGATTGTATAGTGTCCATTGGGTCTCCTTTTGTAACTTTGTTGTTGAGGGTGCCTTGTTTGCGGTGCCGCTGGGCGCTCACTTGAGCTCTACTTCTCTGCTCCGAGCACTGCCGAGGGAAGTGCCACTGACGTTGGCAGAGAGGGGAGGGAGGTCTCTGGTGGGTCGCGTGAGCACCCATCAGTGCTGTGGATAGGGTGTTTGACAATTGAGTTGCAGGGGGGGAGGCAAAATGGACATTGTGTGATCTTTTTGCAGAAAGGATTATATATTTTTGCAAGGACTTTACTAGGGCTTACTTTCGGGGTAGAGATTATATTGCAGCCCTCCCTGAAAATCAGGCTAGGTCTTATTTTCGGGGTAGGGCTTATTTTCAGGTAAAAATCCCTGCTTTCCATTGCATAGTTTGCTGGAAAGGGTGTATAGCAGTGTGCAGAGGGTCCATCCAGAATTTGTATTATTAACATGTGGTCACACCCCTTTAGCACCTGATAGTATATATACATGTACAAGCTATTGGGATTTGAGCACAGGTATGTCTTTTTTTTTTTTTGCATAGTTAGTTTTAGCCCAAACTTTATGTTCACTGCTTTAACCGCTTCCCGACCGCCCACTGCATATATACGTCAGCAGAATGGCACGGCCAGGCAAAACCACGTACAGGTACGTGGCCCTTTAATTGCCTGGCCGCGACCCGGTCGGGAGCTCCGTGACCCCGGCCGCGGGACCAGTGGACCCGATCGCCGCTGGTGTCCCGCGATCGGGTCACAGAGCTGAAGAACGGGGAGAGGTCTGTATAAACAAACCTCTCCCCGCGCTTCCTACTTTGCCTGTCATTGATCGGCTGTTCCCTGTCATCGGGAAAGCCGATCAATGACGTCAGCCCCGCCCCTAATGTAAAAAAACACACACGTCACAGCCCATAACCCTCCCCTCCCCCTAGTGGTTAACTCTTTCACTGCATGTGTCATTTATACAGGAATCAATGCATTTAAATAGCATTGATTGCTGTATAAATGACAATGGTCCCAAAAATGTGTCAAAAATGTGTCCGCCATAATGTCGCAGTCACAATAAAAAAATCGCTGATCGCCGCCATTACTAGTAAAAAAAAAAAAAATATTAATAAAAATGCTATAAAACTATCCCCTATTTTGTAAAAGCTATAACTTTTGCGCAAACCAATCAATAATCGCTATTGCGATTTTTTTTTTTTACCAAAAATATGTAGAAGAATATGTATAATATATTTTATATATTTTTTGGGGATATTTATTATAGCAAAAAATATTGCATTTTTTTCAAAATTGTCGCTCTATTTTTGTTAGAAAAGCGCAAAAACTAAAAACCGCAGGGGTGATCAAATACCACCAAAAGAAAGCTCTATTTGTGGTAAAAAAAAAAGGACGCCAATTTTGTTTGGGAGCCACGTCGCACGACCGCGCAATTGTCAGTTAAAGCGGCGCAATGCCGAATCGCAAAAAAGGGGCCTGGTCCTTTGGCTGCCAATTGGTCCGGGGCTGAAGTGGTTAAAATAAAATTGAAAGCTTAGATTTACCCTAAAATGACTGGACACATATAAATAACATAGAATAAATCATAACATAAACTATTTTGTCAGGTTGCTCCTATTGTGCTGCATTCTGGCTCCTGAGCTGAGATCCGTAGACACTTTTTTAGTTTTTTATCGGCCTGAAGATTTTCATGGCACTATTATGACGAAAGCCGAAATGTGAACTGTTTCCAAAAGTATTCTAATCAGAGAAATTGTCCTGGTAATACCAGTGATAAACTTCGATGTCGTTATTAAAACATACCATTTTCAGGCTTATTATGTTCTATCGCTGCTCATACTTTTAACAATGTAACATTATAGCAGGTATTATGCAAGTAATACAGTTTATACTGTTTTTAATCCATCATAATGTTGTTAGCATAAACTGTATAGCTATGCATGGATTTTTATTAATGTTTAATGCTATTAATGTCGGTTCTCCAGTGAATGTAATTTGAGCAGCTTTAATCAGTTCATGTGAATATTGAGATCCGATGAAATGAAACTCTTTTTCTAATTATTGACAATGAGCATTGAATCAATCGGCATTAGTTAGAGTTCAAATTACAGCACAAAGCCAGTCCCTGTGGACAAGGCCAATGAAAGATTGGCAGACAACAGTTTAAAAAAAAAAAAAAAAAGACGCTCAGGAATGACACAATGCAACGGCGGTAACCTCCACCTGTCCTTTAACCACTTTAAGCCCCGGACCATTTGGCTGGCCAAAGACCAGAGCACTTTTTGCGATTCGGCACTGCGTCGCTTTAACTGACAATTGCGCGGTCGTGCGGCGTGGCTCCCAAACAAAATTGACGTCCTTTTTTTCCCCACAAATAGAGCTTTCTTTTGGTGGTATTTGATCACCTCTGCGGTTTTTATCTTTTGCGCTATAAACAAAAAAAGAGCGACAATTTTGAACAAAAACGCATTATTTTATTTATTACTTTTTTTGCTATAATAAATATCCCCTAAAATATATACAAAAAAAATGATTTTTCCTCAGTTTAGGCCGATACGTATTCTTCTACATATTTTTGGTAAAAAAAAATTGCGATAAGCGTTTATTGATTGGTTTGCGCAAAAGTTATAGCATCTAAAAAATAGGGGATAGTTTTTATGGCATTTTTATTAATATTTTTTTTTTTTTTTTACTAGTAATGGCGGGGAACAGCGTTTTTTATCGTGACTGCGACATTATGGCGGGCACGTCGGACAATTTTGACACATTTTTGGGTCCATTGGCATTTATACAGCGATCTGTGCGATTAAAATTGCATTGATTACTGTAAAAATGTCACTGGCAGTGAAGAGGTTAATGTGTGTCCTAGTACATGTTCTAACTGAAGGGGGGAGGGGACTGTGCTATTATGACTGCGACATTATGGCGGGCACGTCGGACAATTTTGACACATTTTTGGGACCGTTGGCATTAATACAGCGATCAGTGCGATTAAAATTGCATTGATTACTGTAAAAATGTCACTGGCAGTGAAGGGGTTAATGTGTGTCCTAGTACGTGTTCTAACTGAAGGGGGGAGGGGACTGTGCAGGGAAACTAACAGATCGCTGTTCATACTCTGTATGAACAGACGTTCACTCTGTCAGTTCACTCCTCAGAGAACCGGAAACTGTGTGTTTACACACACAGCCCCCGGTTCTCCATGTGCCCTGAGCGATCGCGGGAGATCACCGGGCAGGGCTGGACTTACCATTGGGCTTGACTGGGCCCCCGTGGGCCCCGCCGAGATACATAGCCGAGTGTACTCGGCTCGGCTCGGCTCACAGTCACACCCAGTCCTGCCCTATGGATGGACATAACACAGGGACTGGGCATGACTGTGAGCCGAGCCGAGTACACTCGGCTACTCTCGGCTCCGCTCGGGACTGCGAGAGGACCCGAGAGCCGACGAGATAAACAAGACTCTGTACTCTGACACTGACAAGGCTGCAATGACATTGGACAAGGCTGCAGATGGATGGGCAAGGCTGCAGATGGACACTGATAAGGCTGCATTGATGAGCATTTCAATATCATTTTTTTCCTTAAACTTCCCTCCTAAAAGTTTTTTACCTTTAAAATTCCCTCCTAAACTTAGGGTGCGTGTTATACGCCGGCGTGTGTTATACGCCGATAAATACAGTAATGTATAGAAGGTAGGGCCCCCCGAAAGTGACTCAAGCCCAGGGGCCCCCACCACCCTAAGTCCTGCCCTGCCCCCGGGCACTCGCAATGGCTCGGGGAGCGAGGGGGGAGCGCCCCCTAGCAATTCGCGCAGCCGAGCCATGTTGCCGCAGTACAACTGCGGCGGCTGGTCGGCAAGCGGTTAGAAGAGGGCTATGTATAAATATTCAAAATATATATTAACAAAATAAAAATAAAAGTCTGAGTTGTTGCCCATAGCATAGCCTATGATTCCTTGTTCATATTTCCAAAAGATAAAAGTTGGCGTCCGATTGGTCTCCATAGTCAAGGACTTTGCTTTAGTTTCCGTTTTCTTTAGTTATGGTGGAGGTAGCCAATATTTTGGTAGAAGCAATTAAAAAAAATAGGACAAGTTACAAATGATTATTGAGATCACAGAGGCACATACCCTTACATGAGTTTGGCTCATTGATCATATTTTGCAAAGTAATCCTGTTTTTGCCCTATAATGTATTTAACCCCTTCAATACCGGGCACTTTAACCTCCTTCTTGCCCAGGCCAATTTTCACCTTTCCAGGCTGTCACACTTTAAAATGACAATTGTGCGGTCATGCTACACTGTACCCATATGAAATTTCTATGATTTTTTTTTTTTTCACACAAATCCTTTTGGTGGTATTTAATCACCACTGCGTTTTTTATTTATTTTTTTGCTAAATTTACTATAGTCATTAGCTGTGATTGGCAACAGCTAATCACTTGGTACAGATGGGCTGTGATTGGCCCTGCCTGCACCATGTGATCACTGTGACCAATTACCGCTAGGAACACAATTGCACACAATGAATGGCATGAATGGAAGCTTTCCTGGAGGACATCTTATGACGTCCACCTGGAACGATGAATGCCCCACCCAGCCGGCAATTGACAATAGGCTGGGCGGGAAGTGGTTAAAGCGTATCTTTGGTCAAGATTTAAAATCCTTAATTTATTTTCACCTTTTCTTCGGCAAGTGTCCCCATGGAAAGCCATTTTCAACAGGGGTACTCGTGCAGGCTCGCTCCCGAGCCGCCCTGTCTGTGTCTATTAACACAGATCGGCCCCCGCTCCCTGCTCGCTTGGCATTTGATTGACAGCAGTGGGAGCCAATGGCTCAAGCTGCTATCAATCTGCCCAATGAGGAGGGAGACAACGGCGAGAACTGCTGCTCTCCAGCACATCGCTGGATCTGATCGGGCTAAGGCAGTGGCGGCCAGGGTTGCAGCCCCCTCAAAGTTCCCAAAGTTAGATTGCTAAATAAGAAAGCTAATCGTAGAACGATTTATCTTTAAATAAATGATAACATGACTAACATTTTTTAACATCTTAAAGTTATAAAATGTTAGTCACATTACCATTAATTTTTTAAATAAATCGTTCTATGTGTGTGCATTGTGCTAATGGGTGTCTATTATGTCCATCAATTTTTGACAAGCATGTCGTCCGAGCCTGAGGCTCTAATTGGCTTGTTTTGAGTTGTCCTCAGGGTGCAGAACCCTCCCACTTTTGATTTTAGCAAATCAATATTCGCTATTGCGGCTTCTCGTCCCGGCAAATCAGGAGGATGAAGAATTGGAACCTGGAAGCTGCCAGGTATCAGGGAAGCCGTGACAGCCCAGCACTCCGTTTGTAGGTAAGTCTCACAGCGGACCTGTATGGGTTTGTTTGTGCCCCCCCATGGGCATCCACAGGTAGGGGCAAGGGGGGGGGGGGGCAAGTGCCCCCCCTGGAATCAGGGATCAGCAAGGTGTCCGCCATAGGGGTGCGCACGGGTTGTGCCCAGGCACACCCTAATCACCTGAGCGCAGCGCACAGACTGTCAGCGGGTGCCAGGTGCTGGAACGATCTCCATGTAACAGGACCCAGCACAGGAAGGAAGATTGCATTGTGGGCGGCAGCTGGCAGGGCTTTTCATCATTTGGAGCTTCTGCCGCCTCCAGCGCTGGCCTCTAGCATTGGGAGTCAGCACACACAAAACCCTTCCTGCTCTCCCAGCTCTGCATATACAATAGAGGAGGGGGCAGAGCGGGGTATCCACTCAGCTGCTCAAGCCTGCAACGTGTATCAACAGAAGCCCATGCCAGGAGCCTGACCTGCCACTGTGAGTTATAGAGGATTCTCTTCTGTGGGGGGAAGAGACCTCCGTGGGGGGGGGGGGTATGCATACTAGCATAGCACACGCCTGGATTCTGCACCCTGTACATGGCACACGCCTGGATTCTGCACCCTGTACATGGCACACGCCTGGATTCTGCACCCTGTACATGGCACACGCCTGGATTCTGCACCCTGTACATGGCACACGCCTGGATTCTGCACCCTGTACATGGCACACGCCTGGATTCTGCACCCTGTACATGGCACACGCCTGGAATCTGCACCCTGCACATAGCACATGCCTGGAATCTGCACTCTGCACATAGCACATGCCTGGAATCTGCACCCTGTACACAGCACACTCCTGGCTTCTGCACCCTGTACATAGCACACGCCTGGATTCTGCACCCTGTACATAGCACACACCTGGATTCTGCACCCTGTACATGGCACACTCCTGGATTCTGCACCCTGCACATGGCACACGCCTGGAATCTGCACCCTGCACATAGCACACGCCTGGAATCTGCACCCTGCACATAGCACATGCCTGGAATCTGCACTCTGTACATAGCACACGCTTGGATTCTGCACCCTGTAGTACCCCATAGTACACGCCGTTTACCCTTTAAAAATAAAATACTTGCGAGTTGCGGCTAAGCTCCTCACCTTCATGACATTGTCAAAAGAAGGCGGAACATGGGTGACCTTAAAATGATGCCCCCCCCCCCTGAAAAAAGTTCTGCGGATGCCCATGCGCCCCCCTAAAATTTTTTTAGGCCACTGGGCTCAGGTAAGAAAAAAAAGGGGGGGGGGCTGGGGGGATCCTGCAGCAGAGAACATTTTTTACCTTAATGCATAGAATGCATAAAAAAGCCTTCAAGCTTTAGAACCACTTTAAGCAATAATAAAGGGCAACTCCTGCCAAGCAGCTTGCTACACATTTGAAACCACTACACAGGAAATGTCTCAGCTGCCAAGGGATTTGCAAAGTAATGCAAATGTTCTTGTTATCCACCCACCTCTGTCAGTCAGTCAGAAACATGCAAAGTGTTATACTAAAAAAAACAACAGTCAGGCTTTTAGGGATGGTGGAGAATTAGTCTACAAAAGACAATTCATCACACCAAAGGCTAGTTTGTATGGTAAGGATAAAAAAAAAAAAAAGTTACAAAAAAAAAACCACTACATGGAATTTGCGTTCATCATATTGCCAAATAAAAAATGGTGGGCGTTAGTGTTCTAGTAACATAGGGCCCCCATCTATCTCTCTGTCTTTCCTGCCCAAAAGCAATCTATCAGATTAAATTCCGTACTGTAAAAGTCATAGATGCAATCTCCTAATCTCTCGTCTTGCTGTTGAGCATTAGATTCAGTTCCTATTTTGGACAATTTGGTAAAAGAGGCAGCGAAATTTTTGATAGTTTTTTTTTAAATATAAATACAGTTACAGTTCTAGGTCCACATGATATGAAATATTTAATGAGAGAAAATGAAATTCAGCAGGTCTCTCAAAATCAAATAGAAGAATATTTCTTTGTGAGGAAGATGATTTTTTTTATTAAATTCTGAATTCATATTTTTTCATTAAAATAAAAATACAAAAATGTGACAATAGTGAGGTCTGAGGAACCCCAAAATGAGTGAGGAGAATGGGGATTCATACTGAGCACAGTGCCCATGGGCGTCCACAGGTAGGGGCAAGGGGGGGCAAGTGCCGCCCCCCCCCTGGAATCAGGGATCGGATCAGGAGTTTGTTCCCCACTCTGTCTTTATCCTAGCGCTGGCGGCCGGCCCTGTCCTCACCCAGAATGAAAATGGGTCTTTCCAGCTGCTGACCATCTTGCACATCCTACTGGCATGCAAGGTACCGTACTGAGCATTACACACACCACTGGGACATAGGGGCACTTAAGGGACTGCAGACAGGGCTAGGGGGTCCCTCTCTCCGACCCTCCATCACCTCTTTCTGTCACCCCCCCCTCTCTCTGTCACCCCACCCCTCTGTCTCTCTGTCACCCCCTATGTCTGTCACCCCCCTCTGTCTCTTTCTGTCACCCCCTATGTCTTTCTGTCACCCCCTCTCTCTCTCTGTCTGTCACCCCCCACATGTATGCAGTCTCTTAGAGTGTCTTGTGCCATGTCTGCAGTCTCTTACAGTCTCTTGAGCCATGTATGCAGTCACTGACAGTCTCTTGTGCCATGTCTGCAGTCTCTGACCATCTCCTGTACTACGTCTGCAGTCTCTGACCGTGATAATGACATTGTCGATAAGGGTCAGAGCATGGGTGACCTTAAAATTATGCCCCCCCTTGAAAAAAGTTCTGCGGACGCCCATGACAGTGCCATCTTCATTTCTCCAAAATGTGCAAGTCGGGCACTTTCACCCCATTCCTGACCAGGGCCATTTTCAGCTTCCAGTGCCATCACACTTTGTATGACAATTGCCCAAAAAAAAATGTTTTCAAGAAACCAGTGGTGAGATGATTGGAGCTTTGTGACATGGTGCATCATCCTGCTGGAAGGAGCCATCAGAAGATGGGGGCACTGTAGTCATAAAGGGATGGACATGATCACCAACAGTACTCAGGTAGGCCGTGGTGATTGAACCATGATCAATCGGTACTAAGGGGCCCAAAGTGTGCCAAGAAAATACCCCCCCCCCCCCCACACCATTACACCACCACCACCAGCCTGAACCGGTGATACAAGGCAGGATGGATCCATGCGCCAAATTCTGACCCCATCATCTGAATGTCGCAGATGAAATCCAGACTCATCAGACCAGGTGTTTTTCCAATCTTCTATTGTCCAATTTTGGTGATCCTGTGCCAATTGTAGCCTTAGTTTCCTGTTCTTAGCTGACAGGAGTGGCACCCGGTGTGGTCTTCTGCTGCTGTATCCGATCTGTTTCAAGGTTGGATGTGTTGTTTGTATGGTATTCTGCATAACGAGTGGTTATTTGAGTTACTGTCGCCTTTCTATCATCTGGAACCAGTCTGCCCTTTCTCCTCTGACCTCTAAAATCAACAAGGCATTTTCGCATTTTCCTCCACACAACTGCCGCTCACTGGATATTTTCTCTTTTCCCCACCATTCTCTGTAAACCCGAGAGATGGTTGCGCGTGAAAAAATCCCAGAAATACTCAGACCGGCCCGTCTGGCACCAACAACCATGCCACGTTCAAAGCCATTTAAATCCCCTTTCTTCCCCATTCTGAAGCTCGGTTTGAACTTCAGCAAGTCGTCATCACGGCATCTGGATGCCAAAATGCATTGAGTCGCTGCCATGTGATTGGCTGATTAGCAATTTGTGTTACCAAGCATCCACAATTTAGCCCCCAGCTACATCACTAGCCTAGTCTCTAAATACCAACCTACTCGCTCTCTTCGTTCCTCTCGTACCGCCTGCTCTCTAGCTCCCTCGTCACCTCCTCCTATGCTCGCCTCCAGGACTTTTCCAAAGCCTCTCAAATCTTAGACCCCTTTCACACTGAGGGCATTTTGCAGGCGCTATAGCGTTCAAAATAGTGCCTGCAAAACGCCCTTAAATAGCTGCTGCATGCGGCTTTCACACTGGAGCGGTGCGCTGGCAGGGCCTCAGAAAAAGTCCTGCCAGCAGCTTCTTTGGAGTGGTGAAGGAGCGGTGAACTCATCGCTCCTCCACCGCCACTCCCCATTGAAATCAATGGGACAGAGCTGTGATACCGCCGGCAAAACGCCGCCGGAGTTTTGCGGGTGGATTTAACCCCTTTTCGGCCGCTAGCGGAGGGCTAAAACCACCCCCGCTAGCGGCCGAATAGCGCCACTAAAACGACGGTAAATCAGGGCTAAAAAACAGCACTGCTTTACCGCTGACGCCTGGGGCGGCTCAGTGTGAAAGGGGTCTTATGGAATGCCTTACCCCAATCTGTCCGCTTATCTCCTACTCTATCAGCTTTTAGACGATCCCTGAAAACCCTTCTCTTCAGAGAAGCCTATCCTACCCACACCTAACAACTGTTTTTTAATTTTATCCATCAGCTCAACCCCCCCCCCACCCCCACAGTTATTACCTTTCGTTTCCACTTGACCCTCCCTTCTAGATTGTAAGCTCTAACAAGCAGGGCCCTCTGATCCCTCCTGTATTTATTTGTATTGTAAAGGCCCGTACACACGATCTGACTTTTTGACAACAAACACGCAAATTAGCTGTTTTGGACCAACATCCGACCGTGTGTACGCTCCATCGGACCAACTTTTTCCGTTTTCATCTGACTTTTGTTGGCTGTGCGAACGGACCAACTTTCTGCCAACAAAAGTCCGATGGAGCAAATTCCGACCGTGTGTACACAAAACCATCGGACTTTTAGACAAAGTACAAACACGCATGCTCAGAACCAATTAAAAAGATCAGACAACAATATAGAAGTTGACCAAAGGTGGCGCTGGAGTATTCGAACGTCCTCTTTTGAAGCGTCGTCAGTACGTTGAAACGTCACTACGTTCATGTTTGTTGCCTAAAAAGTCCGATCGTGTGTATGCAATACCAACTTGGGGACAACGCCCCTTTGTACAAAAATCCACGGGAAAGTTGGCACAAGGTCCGATCGTGTGTATTAGGCTTAAAGAGGAAGTAAACCCTCTTTTACAACTTTAGCTTACAGGTAAGCCTATATTAAGGCTTACCTGTAGCTAAGAGGGATATCTCCTAAACCTGCACGGTTTAGGAGATATACCTATATTTGCATGTGCCGACGTCATGCGGCACATGCGCACTAGCGACAACTGAAGCAGCGGCGCTATATGCCGATGCTTCAGTTGTTATACGCCGCTCTCGTGCGCGTGACGTCATCGCGGCTCTGGCAAATCACAGCGCCGGAGCCGCGATACCCGGAAGTCACTCCGGGAGAAGATGTCGGCGGTCGGAGGGGGAGAAGAGGACCGATGCCAAGGCTTCGATCTCAGGTAAGTGATGCATAATTAGCTAGTATGCTATGCATACTAGCTAATTATGCCTTTGTCTTGCAGGTTTTTTTTTTTTTTCGTTTTTGTCAAGAGGGTTTACTTCCTCCTTAAGTGTACTGTCTGCCCTCATGTTGTAAAGCGCTGCGCAAAACTGTTGGCGCGATATAAATCCTGTATAATAATAATTGAACAGGTGTACCTAATAAAGTGTCCGGTGAGTGTATGTATGCTACCTATGTGCCCATCTAGTTCCCTGATCTTTAGCGATTAGAATTTAGCTGTTGCATGGTAACTCAATATAAAGGATTTCAGATTTAAAAATGATTTCACGACTCTTGAAGGAACACAAAATGGAAATAAAGAGAGCATAATATATTTAGTTGAAGTTGTTCTTTAAATGTCTGTTTTTTGTTTTTTTTTTGCAAAGAAGCAGAAGCTATGTGTTGTATTGAGTAAACTGGACAAACAACCCGTATCTTCGCAGTAATTAATCAGTTTATCACTTAGAGCAATTCAAATGTAAAACTGTTCTTTGCAATCCGCAGCTCTTGTTTCTCATACTTTTACGTTAAATGCCTCGGATTAATTTCAGTTTAGGGCCAGCTAGAGAACTGATACATAAGAAATATAGAGAAATTGCAATATTATATGTCCAAATGAAAATAAACCACTAGCAACAAAAGGAGCTGTAAAACTCTGCCTTCATCATTTTACATAGAAATGTCCAAGAAAGAGCTGGAAAACGAGATGGATTGTTTCTCGGTAAAACAAACACAACAATAAAGAAAAAAAAAAAAAAAAATAGTAAATGACAAACTAATGAGAGAAATAAGTGCCTCGGATAAAAGAAAACACTTTCAAACAATTTATCATAATGGGATTAAACACCTTAACGCTGTGTTTTCTTTTCTCATTGAAATGCAAGATTGTGCATTGCGAATCCTCTGTGAAATTTGTCACCCCACTCTCCTGTCAATGATAACTGAGTGCTCCAAGGGATTAAGATATGAAAATAAAATGTTAAAGAAGAGACAAGAGATTGAAGAGAAATGGCTATGATTCACATTTGCCAACAAAACTGTGTTAAAAGTGAACATATATTCGTGGGAGAAAAACAAAAGAACGAAATCATGGAGCCTCCCAAGAGTGGGACTTAGCGTGCTCCAGCATTGTTATTAGTACTTCTTAGTAACATTTGGACTATTGATTATTATAGAAAGTTTGTAGTGTTTTTTTTTCGTGTCTATGGACGCAAATGCTGGACTCGGGAGTGCACCGGCAAGGTAACCCCCAGGGAGAGCGCTTCTCCTAGGGGTTTAACTGATGTGGGGAGGAGACGCGAGAGACGCCGGGGGACTCCAGAAGAGGATATTCGGGGCCATTCTGTGCAAAACGAGCTGCACAGTGGAGGTAAGTATGACATGTTTGTTATTTTTTTTAACCACTAGCTGACCGCCCACTGTCAAATGACGGCGGGACGGTGCAGCTACTGTGGCGGGCCGCCGTCATATGACGGCGCTCGCTTTTTGGCCACTGGGGGGCGCGCGCGCGTGCCCGCCGCAATGCTGGGGCCCCGGTGCGCATGCCCCCCGGTCGCGTTGACCGCCAGGCACCCGCGATTGCCCGGTAATCGAGCAGGACGTGGATCGGTGTGTGTAAACACACCGATCCACGTCCTGTCAGAGGAGAGGAGACCGATGGTGTGTCCCTTGTACATAGGGACACCGATCAGTCACCTCCCCCAGTCAGTCCCCTCCCCCCACAGTTAGAATCACTAAGATAGGGAACATATTAACCCCTGCAGCGCCCCCTAGTGTTAACCCCTTCCCTGCCAGTCACATTTATACAGTAATCAATGCATTTTTATAGCACGGATCGCTGTATAAATGTGAATGGTCCCAAAAATGTGTCAAAAGTGTCCGAAGTGTCCGCCGCAATGTCGCAGTCACGATAAAAGTCGCAAATCGCCGCCATTACTTTTAAAAAAAAATAATAATAAAAATGCTATAAATCTATCCCCTATATTGTAGACGCTATAACTTTTGCGCAAACCAATAAATATACGCTTATTGCGATTTGTTTTACCAAAAATATGTAGAAGAATACGTATCGGCCTAAACTGAGGAAAAAATTTGTTTAAAAAAAAAAAAAAAATTGGATATTTATTATAATAAAAAGTAAAAAATATTATGTTTTTTCAAACTTGTCGCTCTTCTTTTGTTTATAGCGCAATAAATAAAAACCGCAGAGGTGATCAAATACCACCAAAATAAAGCTCTATCTGTGGGGAAAAAATGATACAAATTTTATTTGGGTACAGCGTTGCATGACCGCGCAATTGTCATTCAAAATGCGACAGCGCTGAAAGCTGAAAAATGGCTTGGTCAGGAAGGAGGTGTTCGTGCCTGGTAGGCAAGTAGTTAAAAAACAATCCTTTACAATCACTTTAAAAAGGGACTTAGGAAGGGTTTTTTAAATAAAAAAGTGGGAATAATGTGCGAAGAGGATGGATGGGGGTTCTTTCAAAGTGCCCAGAGATGAGCAGTAAAGTGTATGTAAGCCCAGTGTTTATTTTTAGGCCAAGGCTACAAAGGTGCTTTTTTAGTTTCCCAGTCAATCCATTAACATTGATAATTATAATACATTTGACAGTCCAACCTGCCAGGTCACTGAGGAGTCATGGGGGGAACATTATTCTGCAGTACAGTATATCATCCATCAAGACAAGACAGGACCCTACACTTGGTTTCTGGTGGTACCTTCAATCTTTCTCGGGGACTGAGCCAGTTCTGCAACTATAATTTAACCACCGGAAACCTCTTTTGGTGCCTTTGTCAAGCTTCTTTATCCACATCTCAGTGAGGCTTGGCCAATGGGTACCGCAATAGGGTGTCTACCGCTCTGTTTCTAGAATAATATTGCAAGAGAGTTTAACATGAGATTTCTAACTTTGCCAGACAGTCTGCCAAACATTGTTTCAGAATTTAGCTATTTAGAGATGCACTAGTGGATTGTTATTCAAACAGACCTCAAACTTGCCTCCTGTCAGGTACTCAGCAAATTGTCCATCACTCCGCATCAAAGTCAACAGCTCCAGCTAAATGAGCTGTAGTATTTAGGGATCTTCTCAAGTCGCATGTAGACTTTGACAGGCCCCCTCCTGGCCGCCTTGTACTTGTGAGGGTATAGCACCAGGTTCTGAGTACTGGTAATGGTTCGTAACCAGAAGAGAAGGGAGAGATCAACAAAGACCAGCATGTGAGCCAACACTAGCTGCTGTTCCAAGAAGTCAAAGGCCTCCTGTTTTTTTTGATCCACATTCCACTTTTTGCAGCCCTCCCTTCTGGCCAACCCCATGTAGGTGCTTTTTAGTAGACATGGGAGCCGTCAAAAAATTTGTTTCTTTTCGTTCCGTATAAAAAAAAAAAAAAAAAATTGTGTACGAAATTTAATTCGAATTCGTACGAAATACGAATTTCGTACGAATCGTTACAAATCGTTACGAATATCGACACTCTACGAATAATCCGAAAACGAATTAACGTTACATAAGTAACACAAGTCTATTGTCTATTGTTCACCAATCACTCAGAAGAAGTCCGAAATCCGAAATTTCGTTTACGAATACGAGATTTCGTACTTCCTCTGAGTGATTGGTGAACAATAGACAATAGACTTGTGCTACTTATGTAATGTTAATACGTTTTTGGATACGTTACGAATATCGACACTTTATAGTGGATATAACGAATGATTCGAATGAATTCGATTCAGTATAACGAATATCGACACTCTACGAATAATAACGAATTATCCGAAAACGTATTAACGTACATAACACAAGTCTATTGTCTATTGTTCACCAATCACTCAGAGGAAGTACGAAATACGAAATTTTGTATTCGTATACGAAATTTCGTATTTCATACTTCCTCTGAGTGATTGGTGAACAATAGACAATAGACTTGTGTTATGTAACGTTAATAAGTTTTTGGATAAATTCGTTATTATTCGTAGAGTGTCGATATTCGTTATACTGAATCTCGAATTCATTCGAATCATTCGTTATATCCACTATAATTTCTTTCATATTAGTTGAAATTCATCATTTGGTAGTTTGGATTCGGATAATTTGGATCCGAAATTCGTAAACGAAATTTCGCATTTCGTACAGAATTCGTATTCGTAAAAATTTGTAATTCGTAATCGTACGAATTTCGAAAAATTTGTACGAATTTCCGATTCGTACGAAACTAATCGCACATGTCTACTTTTTAGCTAGAGCAGAGTGGTGGGTAAAATGCCTAATGAATTAATATACTGCCAGCCCAAGGAAATCTGACTCCGATCACAGTCATTTTTAAAACTCCATTCTTGCATTGTCTTTACTTTCTCAGGATTGGGGAGTACGCCTTGTCTGAAGGTGACATGTCCTGGGGAACACAATCTCACGTTTGAATATATGGCATTACTTGGGATTAAGGTTTAGCCCATAATGCTGCAGCCAGTCCAATACAGCATCTAAGTGTGCAAGATGGTCCTCAACTGTGGTATTAAACACTACTACATTGTTTGGATTAATCAGGATAATATCTAGGTTCACTTCTCTAATGCCGCGTACACACAATCGGAATTCCGACCAGAAAAAGACTGATTAAGCTCTCTTCGGAAAATGCGACCATGTGTAGGATCAGAATTTTGCTGGCCGAATTTCCGACAGCAAAGAATTGAGAGCATGTTCTCAATTTTTCCAACAGAAAAGGTTTCTATCGGAAATTCCAATCGTCTGTAGCAATTCTGACGCGCAGTGGCGGAATTATAAGGGTCGCAACAGTCGCAAGTGCGACTGGGCCCTGTAGTTCTCCACCACTTCAGGGGGCCCATCGGCCGTCCGCCCGCCCAGTGAGGGGCCCACCTGGGGGCCGGGGTGTGTGGCGTTGATCACTGTCGGGTTCATGGCATGGGGAGGGGGGCTTTCACCCGCTACGAGGGGGGAGGAGAGACCGTGAGTACGAGAAGGCTGAAGGCAGCGCTTTAAGACTGTTTGTGTCCGCCCCCGCCTATCCAGAGCCAGAGAGACTGTAAGGGAGGCGGGGCGGACAGTAAAAAAACACACAGACCAATCCAATTCAGTGAAGTCGGGGGAGGAGCGCTCTGAGGCAAGGCATTGCTGGAGGAGGCATGCTTTGTGAGGAACCTTGCGACCGCGACGTGTGGAGGGGTAATCGATCGATTGATTGGCGGTAAGTCACCTCTGCGGCTCTGCCTCATACTGATCCCCCCCTCCAGTACCACCACCCCCCCTCCAATGACGCCACCACCCCCCTCCAGTACCACCACCCCCCCTCCAATGACGCCACCACCCCCCTCCAGTACCACCACCCCCCCCTCCAATGACGCCACCACCCCCCCTCCAGTGCCACCACCCCCTCCAAACTGTGCCATCACCCCCCTCCAAACTGTACCACCACCCCCCCTCCAATGACGCCACCACCCCCCCTCCAGTGCCACCACCCCCCTCCAAACTGTGCCACCACCCCCCTCCAGTACCACCACCCCCCCTCCAATGACGCCACCACCCCCCTCCAGTACCACCACCCCCCCCTCCAATGACGCCACCACCCCCCCTCCAGTGCCACCACCCCCCTCCAAACTGTGCCATCACCCCCCTCCAAACTGTGCCACCACCCCCCTCCAGTACCACCACCCCCCCTCCAATGACGCCACCACCCCCCCTCCAGTGCCACCACCCCCCTCCAAACTGTGCCACCACCCCCCTCCAGTACCACCACCCCCCCTCCAATGACGCCAACACCCCCCCCTCCAGTACCACCACCGCGCTCCAGTGCCACCACCCCCCCTCCAGTGCCACCACCCCCCCTCCAGTACCACCGCCACCCCCCTCCAGTGCCACCACCTCTCCCTCCAGTACCACCGCCCCCCACCCCCCTCCAGTGCCACCACCTCTCCCTCCAGTACCACCGCCACCTCCCTCCAGTGCCACCGCCACCCCCCTCCAGTGCCACCGCCACCGCCCTCCAGTACCACCCCCCCTCCAGTACCACCACCCCCCCTTCAGTGCCACCGTTCTCCAGTACCCCCCCTCCAGTGCCACCACCCCCCAGTACCACCACCCCCTCCAGTGCAACCGCCCTCCAGTACCACCACCCCCCCTTCAGTGCCACCGTTCTCCAGTACCACCCCCCTCCAGTACCACCACCGCCCTCCAGTACCACCACTGCATTGGTGACACAGGCTGCATTGGTGACACAGGCTGCACTGGGGACACAGGCTGCACTGGGGACACAGGGTGCACTGGGGGACACAGGTTGCACTGGGGACACAGCTTGCACTGGGGACACCGGCTGCACTGGGGACACCGGCTGCACTGGGGACACCGGCTGCACTGGGGACACCGGCTGCACTGGGGACACAGGTTGCACTGGGGACACAGTTTGAATTGGTGACACAGGTACTGGGGACACAGGTTGCACTGGGGACACAGGTTGCATTGTTGACACAGGCTGCACTGGGGACACAGGTTGCACTGGGGACACAGGTTGCACTGGGGACACAGGTTGCACTGGGGACACAGTTTGAATTGGTGACACAGGTACTGGGGACACAGGTTGCATTGTTGACACAGGTTGCATTGTTGACACAGGGTGCACTGGGGACACCGGCTGCACTGGGGACACCGGCTGCACTGGGGACACAGGTTGCACTGGGGACACAGTTTGAATTGGTGACACAGGTACTGGGGACACAGGTTGCACTGGGGACACAGGTTGCATTGTTGACACAGGTTGCACTGGGGACACAGGTTGCACTGGGGACACAGGTTGCACTGGGGACACAGGTTGCACTGGGGACACAGGTACTGGGGACACAGGTTGCATTGTTGACACAGGTTGCATTGTTGACACAGGGTGCACTGGGGACACAGGCTGCACTGGGGACACAGGGTGCACTGAGGACACAGCTTACATTGGTGACAATGGCTGCACTGGGGACACAGGTTGCACTGGGGACACTGGCTGCATTGGTGACACTGGCTGCACTGGGGACACAGGTTGCATTGGTGACACAGGCTGCACTAGGGACACCGGCTGCACTGGGGACACCGGCTGCACTGGGGACACCGGCTGCACTGGGGACACCGGCTGCACTGGGGACACCGGCTGCACTGGGGACACACGCTGCAATGGGGACACAGGCTGCACTGGGGACACAGTTTGAATTGGTGACACAGGTACTGGGGACACAGGTTGCACTGGGGACACAGGTTGCATTGTTGACACAGGGTGCACTGGGGACACAGGGTGCACTGGGGACACAGGTTGCACTGGGGACACAGGTTGCACTGGGGACACAGGTTGCACTGGGGACACAGGTTGCATTGGTGACACAGGGTGCACTGAGGACACAGCTTACATTGGTGACAACGGCTGCACTAGGGACACAGGTTGCACTGGGGACACAGGTTGCATTGTTGACACAGGGTGCACTGGGGACACAGGGTGCACTGGGGACACAGGTTGCACTGGGGACACAGGTTGCACTGGGGACACAGGCTGCACTGGGGACACAGGTTGCACTGGGGACACAGTTTGAATTGGTGACACAGGTACTGGGGACACAGGCTGCACTGGGGACACAGGTTGCACTGGGGACACAGGTTGCACTGGGGACACAGTTTGAATTGGTGACACAGGTACTGGGGACACAGGCTGCACTGGGGACACAGGTTGCACTGGGGACACAGGTTGCACTGGGGACACAGTTTGAATTGGTGACACAGGTACTGGTGACACAGGGTGCACTGGGGACACAGGTTGCACTGGGTCAAAATCATGCTTTTTTGGGGGGGGGGGGGCCCTTCCTGATTTCTTGCACCGGGGCCCTGAGGTTTCTAGTTACGCCTCTGCTGACGCGCAACATTCCTACGCATGCTTGGAAACAATTTGACGCATGCTCGGAAGCATTGAACTCGGCTCGTTGTAGTGTTGTACGTCACCGCGTTCTTGAGGGTCGGAATTTGGTGTGACCGTGTATAGGCAAGGCAGTTTGAGCGGAATTCCGTCTGAATTCCGTCGGGAAAACCGTCAGAGCTTTTTCCGACGAGAATTCCGATCGTGTGTACGCGGCATTAGGCAGTGTGCCCTTGTCCTATAGAACGTGGCAGCCACATTGTTCAGCCCAAAGGACAACTTTTTGAACTGGAAAAATCTCATTGGAGTAATGAAAGAGGTGTTCAACCGGTCAGCCTTGGCAACATGGATCTGTCCAAAGTTCATATTTTTGAACTGACGAAAATCCCATTGGAGTTATGAAGAGGTGTTCAGCTAGTCAGCCTTGGTAACAGGGACCTGTCGATGCCTGCTGGCAAGATGGAGTATGGAGAAAAATGTGGCATATCCTAAGATGGCAAGAGTTTTCCCAATTTGTGGAAGATAGATGACCCTTGTGGTATCAGCATTCAGACGCAAAAGCAAAGGTTGATATCCCTCTTTCACACTGAGAAATTGGATCAGCCCATAGGCTCCTAATTTTTAAGATCACCCCTTGTTGCCAGTTGTAGCCAGTTTCTATAAAATGTTCAATTTCCTACCCTAAATAAGGGTTGAGTTGACACCAAAAAGACAAAACAAAAAAACAATGGTCTGTGGTTAAAATGGTCCCAAACCCTTCCATATACCCAGTGAGGTGACTGGCCTCAGGTGATATTCAGAGGTGAAACATATCCTCCTACAGAGAGAAATTGTACCCGTTTACCTGCAGTCTTCTCTTTTCTACATCCTTTCAAAGACCAGAATTTATAAGCTTGTCTGATGCCGCGTACACACGACCGGACTTTCCATCAGAAAGGGTCAGACTGAATCATTCCGTCAGATATTCCAATCGTGTGTGGGATAATCCGATAGTTTTTCTTCAAAAAATTCAGACGGACCTAGAAATAGAACATGCTTTAAATCTTTCCGACGGAATCAATTTCTATCGGGAAAACCGTTTGTCTGTATGCTGGTCCGACGGACCAAATACGACGCAAGGGCAGCTATTGGCTACTGGCTATTGAACTTCCTTTTCTAGTCCCGTCGTACGCCATCACGTTAGAAACGAACGGGCTTTGGTCCGATCGTGTGTGGGCCAGTCCGTTCGGTCAGAACTCCGTCGGGAAGACCATCAGAGTTTATTCTGATGGAAAGTCCGGTCGTGTGTACGCGGCATTAGAGTGCGAGAGTTGAAGTTACACTCTGCAGAACTCAGTGAGGGGAGCTCTAAGAGCTGATTGGAGGGTAGATACCCCCTTGACACAGCTCACAGGAACAGAGCTGAGGCTATCAATCTGCTGGAGATCCCTCCCCGTCACCTTTTTTCTCTTGGTGTCAGGGAAACTTGTCAGTAGTAATTCATGCAGATAGCAGAGGTACGAACCAGCAGACAGAAATGTCAAGTAAGTTCTCTTAAGTGAGACAAGTACACATTATAGAGGGGTATGCTTTGTTCATAATTATGTCTGAGGTTTACAGTCACTTTAAGGCCAATTTGTTGGCCTGTATAAGGCCCCTTTCACACTGTTGGACCGTTCAGGTCCGCCGCCAAACTGATATGCTGGTCTATGGAGCGACGGATGTCAGCAGTGATATGTCCGCTGACATCCAACCCGGTCCGATCCGCCAAAAGCAGACGGATGGTCCTACATCTGGATCCGTCGCTGGCGGATCAGATCGGGTGAGATCTGATCAAAACGGTCCGTTTTCTTCCGATCTCTCCATAGAAAGCAACGGCGCACGACAAGCCCCTCCCCGCTCAGTGAGCAGAGAGGGACCTGTCATCCGCCGGCTTATCGGAGATCAATGGAGAGATCTCCCGCTGAGCCGGCGGCCAAAGTCGGACTCCGTGGAAGCTGATCCGCCTCGTGTGAAAGGGGCCTAAGGCAGGTGAATCATATGTCAGAGAGATAGACAGACACAAAACAAAAAGATCAAAGATAGATAGATGGATAAATAGATAGATAGATAGATAGAATGTGTATGCGTGTTTGTAAGCACGTCGGGACCCTACGGTGTAAAGGACCACGCTATATCAAGATGCAACTCAACTCAGATAGATGCAGTAGATAGATATAGAGCAAGCCAGCTCCCATCAGAACAGCGGCAGTGCCGAATTTTTAAACTGGAATATTTCTTTTGGATTGACATCCCTTGAATTGCTCTCCATATTTTTTTCAAACGGCCCTGACCTTCTCTTCAAGCTATGTTTGTCTTTCCTTATCTCTAAATAAGCTGAACACAACAAAAAGTAAAAATAATCACCAAAAAAAAATAATTAACTTAAAAAAAAAAAAAAAAAAAGCTTTTATCTGGGAATAAAATTGCCCGAAAATTAATATTGATATACCAAGACTCCTCTTTTTTTTTTTATTATTTTACAAACACCTGGAACAGCAGGTAGACAATTCCGCATAAACTGATACTTCAAAAAATTAGCAACTGATTTTAAAACCCCGGGTACGATAATGAAGGTATCCTTCATGTTCAAGATACTGCAGATCAAGCACAAAGGGAAGGTTTCTGTACAAAATGTCTTTTCTCTTGAATAATGTTGGTTGAATACAAAACACCATACTGTATAATGCAGCTGCAAGGATATTCTCGCATTTTTTTTTTTTTTTTTTTTTTTTTGTTTGTTCTGCCGTATAATTAAGCTTTATTTTTATTTTTTTATATATTGTTCTCTGAATCTTTTTATCTGAAGTTGCAGCACCACCATAGCTTTCATTTCAAAGGAGGATTATCATTTTCTCCCACTGGATGGTGTTTTGTTTATTATCTTTCCTTCCTTACTATTTTATTCATTTTAATCTCTTAAGGTTGGTCAGCAAATTCCCTGAGTGCACATGACTTCCATATATTCTTCTTTTTTTTTTTTTTTTTTGTTCTTTCAGGTCCACTGCTCTTTCCTGTAGCTTGACGTGGTTCGTGCAGGCTTCAAGTGTTATAATTTTAATAATAATTATTATAAATGTGATTTTTTTTAATTTTTTTTTTTGTTTAGCACATCAGCTGAAATTAGATTTCAGTGGAGGTATACTGCCCTCTACAGGAAAAAGTGAAGTGACAGGAAGGGTAGGAAATGAAACATTTGATAGAAAAAGGATGAAATCGTGTTTGATAAAATGTATAAACCGGGTGATACGACAAGGGAGAGAATGAGGCGAAGAGTATGATAAACAAGAGATAGGAGTTCAGGGTTCAAGCTGTTCCTGTGAGTTTTAGTAACGCCAGACAGAAAACAGCGCCTGGTAACCTATAATGAGAAAACCAATGCGGTATATTTATGATTGAGTCGCTTATTTTGTCTGATTTTGCACCCGGCTTTTTTTGTTCATTGGAAGATCTGGAGAGTTAGTAACACACGTTCACCCACTCCCAGTTACCAGATCATCCAACCAATAGCTGGATTATCTTTTTTTCTTTGTTGAGAAATTCAGTTTCCAAAATCATGTGCTGCATCGATAATATGGTCAATGGTGCCTTTTCTAGCACTGGTCTCTTTTACATGGGCGGCAGCGCCTACCACCCACCGGAAAGTAGTCCGTGAATCGCTTTTTCAAAGGCCAGTATAGTGGCGGTGGCCAGGCATTCAGGAGGAAATCCTGCCGCCTCCTGAATCTGTATGGTTATTTTTTCTTGCGGTTGCAATACGCTCCTATTGACATTAACCACTTGCCTACCGGGCACTTTCACCCCCTTCCTGCCCAGGCCAATATTCAGCTTTCATCGCTGTCACACTTCGAATGAATCAATTGCGCGGTTATGCAACGCTGTACCCATATGACATTTTTTTCATTTTTTTTTTACACAAATAGAGCTTTTTGGTGGTCTTTAATCACCACTGGGATTTTTTAATTTTTTTCTAAATAAATGAAAAAAAGAGCAAAAATCGGTCATAAAGTTTTGCAAACAGGTATTTTTTCTCCTTCACTGATGTGCCTTGATGAGGCTGACCTGCAGGCCACTGATGAGGGTGCACTGATGAGGCGGCATTGAGGGGCACTGATGAGGTGGCAATGATGGGCACTAATAGGCTGCACTGATGGGCACTGATAGGTGGCACTGCTGGCCACTGATAGGCACCATTGATAGGTAAAATTGATGAGCACTGATTGGCAGCACTGATATGGTTGCCACCTCATCCCTTTAAACCCCAACACATATTAATTACACAGGTTCTGTGGCTGATTAAAGTGGTAATTAAACTCACTTGGCGCCTTCTCTGCATTTAATTAGCCTCAGAACCTATGTAATTCAAAGGTGTTCGGGTTTAAAGGGATGAGGTGGCAACTCTAAGCACTGATGAGCACTGATTGGCAGCACTAGTGGGCACTGATGGGCAGCAGTGGTGGGCACTGTTGAGACCGTGCTGATAATCAGGACACTGATAATCAATACCCTGATTATCAGTGTAGATGTCCCTTGTACACAAGCTGGTTATCGGCTCTCCTCTCCTCTTCCCATGCTGTCAGCATGAGGAAAGGAATGACAATAACCAGCTTGTGTTTACATCGTGATCAGCTGTGATTGGACACAGCTGATCATGTGGTAAAGAGCTGATGATTGGCTCTTTACCTCGATCTGTGATCAGCTGTGTCTGGAAGACACATCGATCACAGAGTGCGGACAGGCAGTCAGCAAGTGGTTGATGGGCACCATTGACATGTGCTGCCACCTGTAAGACTCTGTTAGCCCGAGTTAAACTTACCGCACCCGTGAAGCAAAACATTGTAGTC
This sequence comes from Lithobates sylvaticus, assembly GCA_028564925.1. Classification (NCBI taxonomy): domain Eukaryota; kingdom Metazoa; phylum Chordata; class Amphibia; order Anura; family Ranidae; genus Lithobates; species Lithobates sylvaticus. The sequence goes on from CM053034.1 coordinate 8,764,078, forward strand.
GCTGCATGTGTACAGCGCTGTCCAGCTGTAATGGTAAGCTTTAGGTGGGTGGTCAGACGGCGGTAAAACCGCTGCTTAAACGCTCCCCTAGCAGCTTGTGTAAAAGAGCCCTTAAAGAGAAACTTCAGTTAAAAACAGAAGTTTCGCTGTTTCTATTCCTCCCGCCCTCCTCCGACAGCAATGGAAACTTTTATTTTATTTTGGGGAACGGGTTCCTAGTTTTGACAGGTACCCACTCCAACTTCTGCTTGGATTGCCTAGGTGATCCGAGCAGACGTTCGGAACCCCCCCTCCCAGGCTGCAGCCTTCTTTGACACTTCATAGGTCCAAGAAGGCTGTGAGACTGTTCACAAAGCGCAGTGGAAAGCCGGCTATGAAGCCGCAAGGAGTCACAGCCAGCTTCCCAAAGTCAACATGACGGCATGGGACCTGAAAACTGGTGAAGAACCGGCTCAGGTGAGGACATTGCTGGATCCAAGGACAGGTGAGCAAAGCCTGTGGGAGCAGGGAGAGAGCTGCTACAGACAGTCACAGTGCTGGATCAAGTGAGGAAAGTATTTAGGGATTAGGGGGGGGGAGGGTACAACCTATATAGGAGGATTTGTTTCCTCTCTGTGTATCACCTGAGGCCAGTCACTTCTTTGGGTATCTGGGATGGTTTACAACCACTTTAATCCTTTTAACACAGACATTGCAAAAGTTAACTTTTAGTCCCTACTATCCACAGTGGCCCCGATCATCCTATATATAAAACATCTATATTAATCAATAACCCCCATGGGCATTAGATGCCGTATACGGCTTATCCAGCCACTTTGCCCATACCTTGTCATACTTACTAGGACATCCCCTGTTGATGTAGGTTTCTCTACACAGTGGGAGATTATTATTTACCAATTGTTTCCAGTATAAAAGCGTAGTTTACTTTTGCTATACTAGATGTGGATAGATATCAAATTTGACAAATGATATGGCTTACGCCTTGTACACACGACCGGACTTTTCGACCGAACTGGTCCGACGGAACGAATCCGGACAATTCGACCGTGTGTGGGCTTCATCGGACCTTCAGCGGACCTTTTCTGACGAAAATCAGACGGACTTTAGATTTAGAACATGTTTCAAATCTTTCCGACGGATTCGAATCCGGACGAAAAATCAGTTTGTCTGTGTGCTAGTTCGACGGACGAAAACTGGCGCTAGGGCAGCTATTGACTATGAACTTGCTTATTCTAGTCCGGTCGTACGTCATCACGGTCGAATCCGTCGGACTTTGGTGTGTTTGTGTGTAGACAAGTCCGATTCTACGGAAGTCCGTCAAAGTCCGACGGAATTCAGTCCGTCGAAAAGTCCGGTCGTGTGCACACGGGAATTAGATTACAGCTCTGTTAAAATAGCCTTTGTTAACTATCTTATTCTTTTGGGTTTTCCTTTCTTTCTTTTTTTTCTCAATTGATGGATGTAATCAAGTGTGATTGGATCTTGAATCTGTATTTCTACTTTGGCCTGCCTTTACAAACACATGAACTTTAATGGCATCCCAGTGTTAGTCTGTAGGGTTTAGGAGTGTGTCTATGGGAAGGTTTGACAATTCTTCCAGAAGCGCATTTGTGACGTCAGGCACTGATGTTGGATGAGAAGGCCTGGCTCACAGTCTCTGCTCTAATTCATCCCAAAGATTTTCTATTGGGTTGGGGTCAGGACTCTGCAGGCCAGTTAAGTTCCTCCACCCCAAACTCGCTCATCCATGTCTTTATGGGCCTTGCTTTGTGCACTGGTAGGCAGTCATGTTGGAACAGGAAGGGGCCATCCCCAAACTGTTCCCACAAAGTTGGGAGCATGAAATTGTCCAAAATGTCTTGGTATGCTGATGCCTTAAGAGTTCCCTTCACTGGAACTAAGGAGCCAAGCCCAACCCCTGAAAAACAACCCCCACACCATAGCCCCTCCTCGGCCAAATGATATGGACCAGTGCACAAAGCAAGGTCCATAGAGACATGGATGAGCGAGTTTGGGGTGAAGGAACTTGACTGGCCTGCACAGAATCTTGACCTTAACCCGATAGAACTCCTTTGGGATGAATTAGAGCGGGTACACACGGCCGGACTTTTCGACAGCAAAGATCCGACAGAACGAATCCGTCGGACAATTCGATCGTTTGTGGGCTTCGAAACCTTTGCTGTCGAAAAATCAGACGGACTTTAGATTTAGAACATGTTTCAAATCTTTCCGACGGACTCGAGTCCGGTCGAAAAATCAGTTCGTCTGTATGCTAGTCCGACGGATGAAAACCGACGCTAGGGCAGCTATTGGCTACTGGCTATGAACTTCCTTATTCTATTCGTCATCACGTTTGAATCCGTCGGACTTTGGTGTGATTGTGTGTGGCCGTTCGTTCGGAAGTCCGTCGAAAGTCCGTCAGAAAAACCGCCGGACCTAGTCCGTCGGAAAGTCCGGTCGTGTGTACACGGTATAAGTACCAGGCCTTCTCGTCCCACATGAGTGTCTGACCTCACAAATGCGCTTCTAGGAGAATGGTCAAACATTCCCATAGACACCCTCCTAAATCTTCTGGACAGCCTTCCCAGAAGAGTTGAAGCTGTTATAGCTGAAAAGGGTGGGCCAACTCAATATTGAACCCTCCGGACTAAGACTGGGATGCCAGTTCATGTGCGTGAAAAAGCAAGTGTCCCAATATTTTTGGTAATATAATGTATATGTGAACCCCGTGTTCTATCAAAATGTGTCCGACTATCATATAGTGTCCAGGGTGTACTGCGCAGGCGCAGCGCTTGCGCAGTAGGGAGGACAAAGGCTTTCGGAGAATCTTGGAAGATGAACGGCGCCTGCGCCGTGAGTCGAGGTGCAAGCCCCACCATCCAAGTGGACATAGGGCTACACAAAGTTAGAGGGCTCCTTCGCTCGCCACGCTTCGGGCACGGCCTCGCTGCGCTCAGCTCTTTTTTTATTTTAACTCTACGTCCACTTGGATGGTGGGGCTTGAACCTGGACTCACGGTGCAGGCACAAAGCAAGGTCCATAAAGACATGGACGAGTGAGTTTGGGGTGGAGGAACTTGACTGGCCTGCACAGAATCTTGACCTTAACCGGATAGAACACCTTTGGGATGAATTAGAGCGGGTACACACGGCCGGACTTTGACAGCAAAGGTCCGACGGAACTAATCCATCAGACAATTCGATCGTGTGTGGGCTTCGAAACCTTTGCTGTCGAAAAATCAGACGGACTTTAGATTTAGAACATGTCCTCCCTACTGCGCAATCCGGGGTGTACTGCGCAGGTGCAGCGCTTGCGCAGTAGGGAGGACAAAGGCATTCTGAAAATCTCGGAAGATGAACGGCGCCTGCGCCGTGAGTCGAGGTGCAAGCCCCACCATCCAAGTGGACATAGGGCTACACAAAGGGCACGGCCTCGCTGCGCTCAGCTCTTTTTTATTCTAACTCTACGTCCACCTGGATGGTGGGGCTGGAACCTGGACTCACGGCGCAGGCGCCGTTCATCTTCGGCTATTTTCGGAATGTGCTTGTGCTGTGTACTGCACATGCGCAGTACACAGCGGACAGTATGTGATGGGGGACACAATCTGACAGAACACCGGCCTTAGACCACTTTCACACTGAGACGCTTTTTAGGCACTTTCACGCTAAAAACAGCGCCTAAAAAGCTCACGAAAACTTATTTCCATTAAAATCAATGAACGCTTTCACACTGGGGCAGTGTGCTGGCAGGGCTGTGAAAAACTCCCCTCCCCATTGAAATGAATGAAAAGCTCTTCAAAAGCGCCTGAAAAGCTCTTCATAGGCGCCTGAAAAGCTCTTCATAGGCGCCTGAAAAGCTCTTCATAGGCGCCTGAAAAGCTCTTCATAGGCGCCTGAAAAGCTCTTCATAGGCGCCTGAAAAGCTCTTCATAAGCGTTTAGTGTTTTTACTGGCAGTTTAGAAGCACTTCAGTGTGAAAGTGGCCTTAATAAAACAATCACTACGCTCCTTAGTTCTAAAAATAGTCATTGCAGCACGATCAAGCTTTGTCCTAAAGTATGAAAACAAGCCCCAAGTTAGAAGTTCATATACAATTGCTAAAATCCAACTTTTTTTTGCCCGACCTGCTTCCCTTTATTTCCCAGCCCTGCAGAAATGCATCATTCTGCCTTATCCAATTTGTGTAGATTTGTACCCTACTGGGCCGAGGCGCAGAATCCTGTAGCCTTCGCCAATATATGCTAATAATAACACACATCTACATAGGTTACAAGCAAAACTCTGCGTTCTTGAGCCTCCTGCTGACTCCGCTGATGAAACAGTCTCCGCGGCGCAGTCCAAGACAGAACACATTTTCATTTTCTACAAACGCAGAAAGCCCTTCTTTTTTTTTTTTTTAGCTAACAGTCCCCCAATAATTGCAAAGCTTCTGGTAACCTCCTAATGACATATACATACATATATTTCTCCGGAATAGCAAAGCAGCAGGAGATCCGGTGGAGATCTCATTTTTTTTTTTTTTTTTCCCACTCATAGAAATTGCTTTCCCCAATAATTGTTTCCATAGAAACCCTGAATTTGCCTGATATGGGGTGTCTTTTTTTTTTTTTTTTTTATTTTAAATGAAATTCTCAACAAGAAATTGCTGAGTCGGTGGAGAGATTATTAAAAAGGAAGGTTTCAGGATCACTACTTTGATTTGCTTCATCTACACTACTCTCCATGGCTGCCTTTTTAAAATGCACTTCTAATGTTTATTAACAATGCACAAATAATAGATGCAATTAGATGTATACCACTAAAAAAAAAAAAAAAAGAAGTCATTAAAGTTGCTGCATAATTGCATACTTAAGCAGTAATGTGAGACAAGTGAAACCAAAAAATGCAAAGTAGTCATTCTGCAGGCAGGAGCTTCTTAGAGACGCACATTAATAATCAAGTTATAAAAAGCACTGAAGTCGGATGTGCTGATGGGAACTAATTGGGTCAGGTAGCTAAACATGCGATTTTGCCAAAACGCCACCGAGCAAGGATGACAAGTTTTGATGCTTTCCTCTCCTCAGAATCAAGGGATATATCCTAATTAAAAGGACGACAAATGACACTGGTCTTACATTGTACAAGATATTTTTCTATTTTGCTTTGTTTCATTTTTTTTTTTTCTTTTGCAGATGATTTTTTTTTTTTTTTTTTTTTACAAAGCCGCATAAGAAACAGAAGTTTAGAGTTTGGCTCCTTCATACAACGAAGAAGCCGTAGTATTCATGCTAAGTAAAGGGTGATGTTAAAATGTAAATCGATACAAGATTAACACAAGGAGAGATCTGAAACATTAAGCTGTGAGATAAAAGATGGCAACTTGTAAAATGTTACAAAAATGAAATGAGAGAAGCAATAAAAAAATCCAAGGACCACACAGGCGTTGGCATCAAACCTTGCATGCGAGGAATACGAATCTGGTAACAAAACTGCAGGACGGGTGACAAAAAAAAAAAAAAAAAAAACAACGCAAATGAAACTCTGGGGGTTATGCATCAGCTTTATTATTATATTATTATTATTATTATTTATACACCCACTTTATCAAAAAGGGAGTGTCCCCCGTATGGGGTTTTCGAGGCAGCGAATGGATGGAGAATACTACATAAAATTAAAATTTTTCTTGAATTTTTTATTATGACAAAATATCCCCCAAAAAATTTACAATAACTGTTAAAATATGAGCTGTGGTACAGGAGATATAAAAGCAACAACAACAACAACGCCAGTAGGCTAAATACAATAATACGTAATAGTACAGGGGGTCCCCGACTTAGGAACGCCCGTTCCTACTCCTACTTACGAACCGGGCGCTGAGGGGACCCTCTGCCATTCTGCGCGGACATCGGCCGTTCTGCGCCAGGAAAATGACGGAAAATGTCAGAAATGTCCGTAATTTGCCGCGCATGCGCAGAACGGCATTCGACGGAACATCGGAAACGTCCGTGATTGTCGTTCTGCACATGCACGGCCGACTTACAAACATTTCCGATTTACACACAGGAGGAAAAGTCCCTAATGGGTTCGTAACCCGGGGGCCCCCTGTACACAATAGTCAAGCGCTAAAGTGTTGGTAATACTGACGCGTTTCGACCCCGCCCGGTCTTCTTCAGAGGATTTTTAAGCTGTAGAGATAATGGCGTGTGTTGAGATTCATAGTTAAAACCACAAAAACAGTAAACATTTCTGTATAGTTACCAATTATGCTGTTGTTGTGCGATGTCTCCTGAACCCTAAAGTCCTCTAGATGAAACTCCCTCATCTGATCCCACCGAGAGTCCCCGGTCGGCAGGCGCACCAACAGAAGAAGCAAAACTGCTTAAGTGTGGCTTACAATGAGTCACAATGGTACCCAGCGGGGTCGAAACGTGTCAGTATTACCAACACTTTAGCGCTTGACTATTGTGTACAGGGGGTCCCCTTATTCAGACGGACCTGGAAATAGAACATGTTTTTAATCTTTCCGACGGAATCAATTCCTATCGGGAAAACCGCTCGTCCTGTATGCTGTTCCAACGGACCAAAAACGACGCATGCTCTGAAGCAAGTACAAGGCGGCAGCTATTGGCTACTGGCTATATAACTTATTTTTTCTAGTCCCATCGTACGTGTTGTACGTCACTGCATTCTAGACCGTCGGACTTTGGTGTGATTGTGTGTGGGCAAGACAGTTTCAGCGGAACTCTATCGGAAAAACCTTTGGAGTTTATTCCAATGGGAAAAACGGTTGTGTGTAAGAGGCATGAGGGATGAACTGATCTGAGAAATAGAAGATTCAGTTATTAGCTGAAGGCAGGATAGGCTTCCCTGAAGAGAAGAGTTTTCAGGGATCGCCTAAAAGTGGACAGAGTAGGAGATAGCTGGACAGATTGAAGTAGTGAGTTCCAGGGGATGGGAAAGGCTCTGGAGAAGTCCTGGAGATGAGTATGAGAGGAGAAAACAAGGGAGCTACAGAGCAGGAGGTCTTGGGAGAAGCAGAGAGGATGGGTTGGGTGATATTTGAAGACAAGATTGGTGATGTACCTTGGGGAAGAGTTGTAAATGGCTTGGAAATATGGGCTCAGTTTTGGAAAAACTTGAGTTTGAGGAAGTGGTGTGATATCCATGCTAATATGTCAGTTAGTAATTTACCGTATATACTCGAGTATAAGCCGACCCGAATATAAGCCGAGGCACCTAATTTTACCACAAAAAACTGGGAAAACTTATTGACTCGAGTATAAGCCTAGGGTGAGAAATGCGCAGCTACTGTAAGTGGAAAAGCGGTTCAACAATGCATATTTGCAGCCTCACTGTGCCCATTTGCATGCCTCACTGTGCCCATTTTGCAGCCATAGGTCCCCTAAACTTCAAACCTGGTAAGGGTTCATAAATGCCCCCTAGCTGCAGCCAAAATTTGGGGTCTCTGACCCAAAGGGTCCCGAAATTACATTGCTGCAGATGGACACAGTTGACCGACTTTGGGGCCCTGTATCTCGGGGGCACTTAGTGCTAGGAACCCCATCTTTGAATATGTTGTAGTGCTAGTTTGAATACCAAATTTGGGGTTCCTAACACCAAGTGGCCCCCCGAGATACGGGGCCCCAAATTTGGGTCAGAAAATGTCAAGCGCTTTTCTGCAGCAGAGAAGGACATTTTCCAAACCGACTTTGGGGCCCCGTATCTCGGGGCCACTTAGTGCTAGGATCCTCATCTTGGATATGTTGTAGTGCTAGGTCCACTGTGTTGGCATACCAAATTTGGGGTTCCTAACACCAAGTGGCCCCGAGATATGGGGGCCCCAAATTCGGGTCGGAAAATGTCATTTTCTGCTGCAGAAAAGTGCTTGACTCGAGTATAAGCCGAAGGGGGCATTTTCAGCACACAAAAATGTGCTGAAAAACTCGGCTTATACTCGAGTAATGCAATAGGGTCATAAAAACTATCATATAAACTATAACCTAGGATTTGGCACACACAAAATAAATGGGAAGTGGTAGCACACATGTGATAAATAAAGCAACTCTGTTACTGAAAAAATAAAAATCGAAAAAAAATTGCCTGCAAAACAAGACTCGTAATACTTTCCTTTCTGTTCTTTTCGAGAGCTGTGGCCTCTGTAAGAAACTTCACATCCAACAGTTCCAGGCGTGTCAGATGCTTGTGTCCCCCACTGTGCGTTGCTATTCCTCCCACTGGCCCCTACGTCACTACTGTACCTCGTAGGGACATAGGTGCCGCTGTACAGAACCACAACAAACATCAATATCTACCACAGACAGAAGTGTGGAATGTTTCTACCAAAGCCCACAGCTCTTAAAGAGAACAAAGTGATGATGCCTGTTGAAGAAGGAAACATTGAAAGTATTTTTTTTGGGGGGGGGGGGGGGGTTTCCAAGTGATAGAGACGTTTTAAAAGAGAAGTGTGGGAATAATATAAAAAAAATAAACACTCATACTCACCTAGATGGCTGCAGCATTGATCCCAGCTGCAGCTTTCCCCCGCTGCCTCTAGACCGAGAACTGAGTGATCAAGGATCAGTCATCGGCTCTTTGCTCTGTCTCTCCAGCGCTCACTGGAGCACCAGGCTGTGGAGAGGGTGAGAGCGGCTGGCTCGGTCTTACAGCGGAGTTGCTGAGAGGCTGAGCCAGCTGCCAGTCCAGGCATCTGTGTGGATCCCAACTGTAAAGCCTGGACCGGCTGAGAGACTTTAGCCCGTTGTAGGCTTTCAGGTTTTTTTTAAGGCTTCAAAATAGGGTGGGCTCAGAGCGCAGAGCTTTGCGCCAACAGCTCACCCAGGTGTTACAACAGCGAATGAACAGTCGCTGTTGTAACACTGATCCTCAATCCTCAATCCGGCCACCAATCAGAAGCAGGTTTGAGACCCATTTTCCGATTGGCCGAAAAGAGTCCCAATTGGCTGCCGAGGAGGAGGTAGGAAATGGAAGCCGCCGATGCCCATGGAGAGCAGGGGAAGGGAGAGCCAAGGAGCAAGGGAAGCCACCGGTGAAGTGCTGCATAGATGGGGTAAGTGCAAGTAACCTGCCCCCCGACCGCCCGCTGGGGGAGTGGTACTTTTTGCCGCTCCCCCCCAAAATAAAATTACCATCGGCCGCCACTGGTCACAGAAGTGCAGAATGAAATGCCAATAGAGCATTCAAGATTATGCTATTATGCTGCAGGGGACCATTTTTTTAGGAGTTTTTTTTACTACGGCTTTAATTAGCTTGTGGAAAGCTTGACTCAGGCACCTGTGCCGTTTTATCCTCTTCAGGTCTGGATTATAAGGTAGTCGCACCTGGCATTATTTTCCGTGTTAGACCCCTTTCACACCAAGGGCGTTTTGCAGGCGCTATAGCGTTAAATGAAATAGCGCCTGCAATCCGCCCTAAAACAGCTGCACCATTGTCTGTAGTGTGAAAGCCCGAGGAGCGGTGCGCTGGCAGGACGTCAGGAAAAGTCCTGCCAGCAGCTTCTATTGAGCGGTGAAGGAGCGGTGTGTTTACCGCTCCTCCACCGCTGCTCCCCATTAAAATCAATGGGGCAGCGCTGTAATACCGCCGGCAAAACGCCGCTATATCTCGGCCGCTAGCGGGGGGCAAAAGCGCCCCGCTAGCGGTCAAAATGCGCCTCAAATCCGACGGTAAAAAACGCTGCTAAAAATAGCAGCGTTTTACCGCTGACGCTATGGGCGGTGTGGTGTGAAAGGGGTGTTACTCATTAGAAATCTGACTCTCGACTGTGCAACAAATGGTGCAAATTGTGACAGATTCACGTAATTGTCAATAAGGAGCATATGAATCTGTTGCAGAATTGCTTAAAGAGAGAATTTTGTATGCCACACAATACTTACAATACAACAGCACATGACTACAAGCATTAAACATATTCTCCCTGGAGAAGAGACGCTTGAGAAGAGATACGATTGTGAAATACAAATACCTCCAATGGTGATTGTAGCCCAGGGAGTAAGCTATTCAGTTTCACAGAACGTAAGAAGATAAGTGGCCACTCAATAAAATTGGAGGAGAAGCGGTTCAACCTCCGTGAGGGTTTTTCTTTTTTACTGTTAGAACGTTAAGGATGTGGAACTCCCTTCCACAATCAGTGGTCTCCGAGGGAAGTGTTGGTAACTTCAAAAAATCTTAAAGGGGTTGTAAAGGTAAAAGTTTTTCCACCTTTATGCATTAATGTGAAAAAAACATCTGACTATACCGGCCCCCCCCCCCCCCCCCCCCCCCCCCCTGTTTTACTTACCTGACCCCTCGAAAGTCCTGCGCTCGCCCACAACATCCTCTTCGCCGCTAACCCTGGCCGTTGATTGGCTAGAGTGGATGGATTGAAAGCAGCGCAGCCATTGGTTTGCGCTGCTGTCAATCACATCCAATGACGCGGCGTGCCGGGGGGCGGGGCCGAGTGATACAGCAATCGGCTATAGCCGCCGGCTGTATCACCGTACCCGCAAGTACTCCACACCATGCGAGGGAGCTCGCATTTAGGTGAGAAGTACTTGCGGGGGAAGGGGAGCCGAGACAGCCGCCGAGGGACCCCAGAAGACCAGGTTCGGGGGCACTCTGTGCAAAACGAGCTGCACAGTGGAGGTAAGTATAACATGTTTGGTATTTAAAAAAAATTTTTTTTTTTCCTTTACAACCCCTTTAACCGCTTCCCGACCGCCTCCTGTAGATATACGTCAACAGAATGGCACGGGCAGGCAAAAGCACGTACCTGTACGTCCCCTTTAATTTGCCTGCCCGGGGGGCGCGCGCGCGACCCGGTCGGGAGCTCCGTGACCACGGCCGCGGGACCAGCGGACCCGATCGCCGCTGGTATCCCGCGATCGGGTTACGGAGCTGAAGAACGGGGAGAGGTCTATGTAAACAAACCTCTCCCCGCGCTTCCTACACTGACTGTCAGTGATCGGCGGTTCCCTGTCATCGGGAACGCCGATCAATGACGTCAGACGTACAGCCACGCCCCCCTACTGTCAAAAAAAACACAACACGTCACACTGACTCCTCCCCGCCCCCTAGTGGTTAACCCCCCTAACTACAACTGTCATTTACATAGGAATCAGTGCTATTTAAATAGCAGTGATTGCTGTATAAATAACAAATGTCCCAAAAATGTGTCAAAATGTCCGATGTGTCCGCCAAAATGTCGCAGTCACAATAAAAATCGCTGATCGCCGCCATTACTAAAAAAAAAAATATTAAAAAAATGCTTTAAAACTATCCCCTATTTTGTAAACGCTATAACTTTTGCGCAAACTAATCAATAATCGCTAATTGCGATTTTTTTTACCAAAAATATGTAGAAGAATACGTATCGGCCTAAACTGAGGAAAAAAAAATGTTTTTTTATATATTTTTTGGGGATATTTATTATAGCAAAAAGTAAAAAATATTGAATTTTTTTTCAAAATTGTCGCTCTATTTTTGTTTATAGCGCAAAAAATAAAAACCACAGGGGCGATCAAATACCACCAAAGAAAGCTCTATTTGTGGGAAAAAAAGGACGCCAATTTTGTTTTGGAGCCACGTCGCATGACCGCGCAATTGTTAGTTAAAGCGACGCAGTGTCGAATTGCAAAAAGGGGCCTGTCCTTTGGCTGCCAATTGGTCCGGGGCTGAAGTGGTTAATTGGGCAATAATAGTGGAACATGCTGTAAGGGGGGAGAGGAAGGTTTGAAGGACAATTTAGGAAATGGCTGGACATACCCTTTAGAGTAAATATGCCAAGAGAGAAATACAAAGACTACAACTGCTGACCTTCTCCAGAAAAGCTAGCTCTCTGGCTGTTCTGCTGACCCATTAGCTTTAATTGCTCGAGCGACTGAACTAAGTATGCAGATCAAGAAACTCATTATCTGCTTACCTGTTAAGGATCAGTGAGTCAATGCACTGAATGAAGGGGACGTTTTCAGAAGGTGAGGTCAGCTGTTGCAGTCTTCCTATTTCCTTTATGACAGGTTTCTTTTATAGTACTCCTGACATGGAAGAGACCAGGAGGCTGCTTTTGCTGGTCTCCTTCTGAACATAGCTGATTTCTTGGCTGCACCTGGCTTTCATGATTCCCTGACCTGGAGAAGTAAGGCATATTTAGAAAACCAGAATGGAGTTAGAAATCCTTTTCTCCTTGTTCCAAGTCAGTGAAATTATTAAAGCCAAAGCATCGGTATCACAGCGAGGCAACTGGCATTTCCTGAAGCCGAAATTATCAATGGGAGAACAGGTGCGCCAGGGTTCACCGATACAGGTGCTAATCAGGTACAAATTTTTGCCTGAATTCACACCTGAATTGGAACCAAAGACACACAGGACCCTTTTTAACCACCTGATTACCGGACACTTAAACCCCCCTCGTGACCAGACCAATTTTCAGCTTTCGGCGCTGACGCACTTTGAATGACAATTGCGCAGTCATACAACACTGTACCCAAATGAAATTTTTACCATTTTTTCCCCACAAATAGAGCTTTCTTTTGGTGGTATTTAATCACAGCTGGGGTTTTTATTTATTTTTTTATCTTTCAAGATTTTTATTAGTTTTTCAAAACATAAATAACAAAGGAAAAATTATACAGTTACATATTCTAGATACTGCATCTCTAGGATAACTGGATCAGTTTCAGAACTAATAAATTTTCATGTAATGTTATTATCACAAAATAATGGTAGCTTAAATATCTATACAAGTGGATAGGCTCCTAGAAAACAAGAAAAAAATAACAAGATAGGGGTTTTTATTTTTTGCTAAACAAACAAAAAAAGATGGAAAATTAATAAAAAATCATGTTTAATAGTTTATTATAAAATTTTGCAAACAGGTAATTTTCCTGCTTCATTGATATGCGCTGATGAGGCGGCACTGGTGGGCACTGGTGAGCACTGATAGGCTACACTGGTGGGGACAGATAAGTCGGTACTGATGGGCACAGCAAAGATGGCACTGATGGGGACGGATGGGTGGCACGGATGGGTGGCACGGATGGGCACTGATGGATGGCACTGATAGATGGCACTGATGGGCATTGATAGATGGCACTTATAGGTGGCACTGATAGATGGCACTCATAGGTGGCACTGATGGGCACTGATAGGTGGCACTGATGGGCACTGGTAGGGGACACTGATGAGCACTGGTAGGGGACACTGATGAGCACTGGTAGGTGACACTGATGTGCAGCACTGGCACTGTGGCCACTGACAGATGGCACTGTGGGCACTGACATATGGCACTGTGGGCACTGACAGATGGCACTGTGGGCACTGACAGATGGCACTGTGGGCACTGACAGATGGCACTGTGGGCACTGGTAGGCGGCACTTTTATTAGCCAAAGGTGGGCACCATGGAACCTGGGCATATTGCAGTGAGAGGGATTAATATCTTCGCCTAGGGTGTCAAAAATCCTTGCACCAGCCCTGGATAGAGGGCTGGTGCACAGTGGGCTTCCAACGCGGATTCAAGTGTTGCTACTGCTGCATGCTACAGGAATGATCTGAATATTTCTGTAATAAATCTGCTTGAGATTTCAAAATGAAATGCCTTACCATAAACAACACTTTTTTTTATGCAAGCAATTATTTTTGAGCTGAGAAATATTTAATAGTTACTATTCTGTTCAAAAACAACCAAGCAAGCATCTGCCCAGGAAAAAAAAAACTTGATATGCTAAGGCTACCACCCAGCCCCTACCTTTAATTTGAAATTAATAATTGATTTGTAAATCCTCAGCATGTAATGGATTACTATCAATATTTTAATACTTTTGCTGCTAATTTCATTTTTACCTCATAGTGAAAAAAAAATATATATCCCTGAAAGGATCCATGCATTTTATATTAGGTGACCTAAGTAAACTCTCTCTGTGTTTTCAGAATTCTATAAAAAGCAACAATCGAGAGACTGATTTTTTAAGTGCAGTCTAATGATTCGGCAATCAACAGTGTACAATCAACTCTTTCTGGGGATACAAATAAAACCAAGTATGGAAAGACTATTATGTACAACGTATAAATAGTTTTTACATATATTTTACATCAGAAGACCTAAAGTGGTCACTAAATTGTTTCATATCTTCCACTGCCTAAAGCAGGCCATAGATGATTGGATTTTCTTTCCTTTAAACAATGGGTGTTCAGTATTGATGGGGGATCTCCTCCCGCAGCGCTATTGTGTTGTGCCGGCGGAGGGGCGCAAAGAACATTCCCAGCTGGCAGAACACGATTACTGCTAGCATCTATAGCCGCCGGCAGTAATTGTATGTGAAATATCCGAGGCTACTTGTACCCAAGTTGGTCAATGAAAACTGTGGAAGACTTGAGGGCACTGTGGGGGATGGGGGTTGAGAGGTTGGGGGACACTGTGGGAGACTGGGCAGCACCAATGGCGTCACTATGGGGATGCAGGGGGGGGCAGCCCACACCCAGGTGCCACCCGCCAGCGAGGGGGGGGGCACCATCAAGGTGATGTCGAGCCCCCCCCCCCCATCAGTGAAGGGTGACTGCAGGCTTTGTTCCCCCAATCAGTCTGCCCGAGAACTTGATGGCGCTGTGACAGGGGAGAGGTGAACTGCAGACTGTCAGACTGTTTTCCCTGCTTGCCCCGTCCTTTCTCCTGTCAGCAGTGCAGGAGGAGAGACAGCGGCTCTTATTAGGCTCCTCGCCCACCTTCCTGCCTGCTTTGTTTCTTTCTCCATTGGGCTCCTGAATGCAAAGAGGGGGGAGGGCCCCAGAAAAAAACCTGGACATCAGTGTCGGCTTGTGGCTTTTTGTTTGGGGGGGCGGCAAAACAACCACCCCCCAGGCACCTCAAAGCCCCCCCCTGCTCGCTGTCTGCCGGTTGGTCCACTTACCCCATCTAGGCAGCAGGGATCGGGCAGCGGCGAACATCAAGGAGCGGCGGGAATAGGGGCATCGGCGGACATCAGGCTGCAGCGGGCATCGGGGTATTGGGTAGCGGGTCCTGTGTCTTCTTCTCCTCCCTCTTTCTAGCTTCCAGCCTGCGTCTCCTCCCCTCCTCCTAGGTGTCCAATAGGATTGCCGGTCCTTATAGCCAATCAGTACCGCTTCCTGATTGGCTGGGAGGAGGATCAGTGTTGCAACAGTGAATATTCATTCGCTGTTGTAACACCTGGGTGGGCTCTTAGCGCAATGCTCTGCGCCACGTGCCCACCCTATTTTGAAGCCTATTAGAGCCTAGGCCAGTGATGGCGACCCTTGGCACCCCAGATGTTTTGGAACTACATTTCCCATGATGATCAGGCACTCTGCAGTGTAGTTGAGCATCATGGGAAATGTAGTTCCAAAACATCTGGAGTGCCAAGGTTCACCATCACTGGCCTAGGCTCTAATCAGGTGCTTAAAAAAAAACACCCCCCGGCCACTGTAATTCAGGCACTGTAATAAAAAGGGCCAAACGCATGAATAGGGGGTGGCGGCGGGCGATGGATAGAGCATGAATGGGGGGTAGTGGTCGTGGATGGAGTGGGTGGTGCTCAGGCACCCCTAATGGACGGGCCGCCACTGCTGGACATAGACTGTCAGAGTGGAGATTCAGATTCTTGTAAATTTCCATTCGTGACCAGATTCTTATTTAGAGACATCATTTACCATCTGCATTGTTAAAGTTGAACAGAACTTAAAAAAAAAAAACAATAACAGAATTGTCTTAAAGTATTTTAATTAACATTTTTAACAAGCAGTTGAATCTGAGCCAAACTTCCATCATTGCGGTTGTACACTAACAAGGCAAAAAAAGTTAGAAAGATCGCTGTGTACTGGGCAAATAACAGAGGGAAAAAATAATCTTCGTATTATAAAAGGTCACCATGACGAACCATCAGAACATTTTCAGAAACCTACACTAACAATGTACAATATAATTAGTTTGACTTCTGAAAAATAGAGGGAGGGAAAAAAAAATAAAAAAACAGCAAATTTGCAT
This sequence comes from Lithobates sylvaticus, assembly GCA_028564925.1. NCBI lineage: Eukaryota > Metazoa > Chordata > Amphibia > Anura > Ranidae > Lithobates > Lithobates sylvaticus. Next base: position 8,780,046 of record CM053034.1, read on the forward strand.
TTATAATCTGCATGCTTAAAAATAGCACATTATTTATATGTCTTTACTATAATCTCACAAATTCATAGCAATTAGAATGCTTTGTATGAGATTTGCTTAACGGGTAAATTATCAATGATAATCATAATTTGTCCTGTAAAACTTCTTGCGTGGCAACTGCAAAAACATATAATTTTCTCATATTAAAATAATATGACAGTTGCTGTAACCTGCACAATGGAAGGAACATTTCACATTAGACAGTTTAATTATTATTCAGACAAACGTTAAAAACAGTAACCGCAGTTGGCAGACCTTTTCTATAACTGAATGCAAGGTATGTCCAGGAGGTTACAGAGAATAATAAGGGGAAATGATCAAAATTGTTATTTGTTTTAACACACTTGCGTTTGAAAAAAGGGATGATCAGTAAAACACCCCTTATCAACCAGAGCGATTTTCTTCTATCGGAGATTTGATAGTTTTGAGATAAAATGTTGCTTTTGTGTTTAATTTATACATCTTTTTTTCTTAACAAACAGGTTTTTATTTAGTTGCTCCATAGTTTCATAGTTATAGTTAGTAAGGTTGAATAAAGACATCAGTCCATCCAGTTCAACCTGAGTGAGTGTCTACAATTGTCCCTATCCCTGTACATTGCACACTTACATCAGTCCCTACCCTCAAGGAGCCCACAATCCAAGGTCCCTATTCATATACTACGGCCAATTTTTGGACAGAAGCCAATTAACCTACCTGCATGTCTTTGGATTGTGGGAGGAAACCAGAGTACCCGGAGAAAACCCACACAGGCACAGGGAGAAGGGAGAAACTCCAGGCAGGAAGTGTCGTGTTGGGATTCGAACCAGCGACCCTTCTTACTGCTAGGTGAGAGTGCTAACCACTACACCACTGTGCCACCCATCCATAGTAGGGATGAGCACAATTAAAGTGGTTGTAAACCTCTGAAATTGAAAAATAAAAAAGTATATTTCTCTATTGTAGGGATGCCAAACTCAATTTCATCACGGGCCGCATCAGCATTATGGCTGCCCTCAAAGGACCAATCGTATCTGTAATGCCCCGTACACACGGTCGGATATTCCGATGGAGAAAGTCAGATCGGATTATGTTGTCGGAAAATCCGATCATTTGTGGGCTCTAGCAGACTTTTTCCGAATTTGAGAACAGGATCTAAAATTTTCCGACAACAAAGTCCGATCGGACTTTTTCCGATCGTGTGTAGCGAATTCCGACGGACAAAGTGCCGCGCATGCTCAGATCACATTACAAGACCAAAGCTATTGGCTACTAGCCTCTACGTAGTCCCGTCGTACGCAACGAACGTCACCACGTTCAGGATGATCGGATTTTCCGACAACTTTGTCCGACCGTGTGTATGCAACACCAGTGCTGCATAGTGCTGCCCAGTGCTGAGACGGGGGTGGGGGGGCAGGGAGGCGGAGACAAAAGGGTGCTTCAGCTAACAGAGAGGCGCAGGATCTGTAGGAGGAGATGAGCCCCCCTGCGGCTGCACAGGGAAGTGCAGGTTGTGACGGAGGAGTTCTGTTTTCCTCTCTGCTGCCGAATGCTGAGACATGGGTGGAGGGGAGGCACAGATGAGCTTCTCTGCAGCTGCATAGGGAAGTGCAGGATGTGACGGAGGAGTTCTGTCATCCTCTCTGCTACCCCGACTGCTGAGACAGGGGGTGGAGGGGAGGGGTAACAGATGAGCCTCTCTACGGCTGCACATGGAAGTGCAGGATGTGATGAAGGAGTTCTGTTCTCCTCTCTGTGGTCGACTGCTGAGACAGGGGGGGGGGCAGAGATGAGCCTCTCTGCGGCTGCACAGAGAATTGTAGGATGTGACGGAGGAGTTCTGTCATCCTCTCTGCTGCCGACTGCTGAGACGGGCGTGGAGGGGGGGGGGGCAGAGATGAGCCTCTTTGTGGCTGCACAGGGAAGTGTAGGATGTGAGGAAGAAGTTCTGTCATCCTCTCTGCCACTGACTGCTGAGACGGTGGGTGAGGGGCAGTCCTCTCTGCGGCTGCACGGAGAAGTATGTGGCCGTCGCATGCGATCAATCGGATGAACGATCCCGGCGGATATCGCCGCTGCCCGAGAGCGCCCCAGACCCCCCGGAAGTGTCAGATCACGTACCAGGTACGTGATCTGGCACAGAGCGGCCATCCTGCTGCAGTACATATACAATGGGCGGTCGCTAAGCGGTTAAAAAATTTGTGTTCAGTATCACTTTAAGTATTTTGGAGTGTCAAGCTAAAAAACGCTCAGATGTGGATGGGGCCTTAGTGCCGGTTCACACTGAGGCAGCACGATTTACAGCGCAACTGCCTCAGGCGACTTGGACACGACAGCAGCGACGACTTGCAAAACCACTTCTCTATAGAAGTCAATGCAAGTCGCCTTAAGTCGCCCCCAAAGTTGTACAGGAACCTTTTTCTTAGTGGGAGCGACTTGAGTCGCTTCCGATTAGAACGGTTCCATTGTACAGAACGGTCGCCTGACAAGTCGTCCCAGTGTGAACCGGCTCTTAGTCTCTATAAGCCAGACTTGTTGAATGTCAGTCTTGGGCAATCTGCAGCTCTCTTAATAGATTTTGTACTTCTAGTTGAACAGTTATTTATGGAAAAGAGATGCGATAGAAATAATAATTAGTAGATTGCAGAATATTTTGCAAGAAGTCAATTCTCATGAAAAGATTTGTTTTATTTTCTCTTACCTGCTACTTTGTGACAATGGCTTCAAGCAATAAGTACGCGTAATGACTCTTATTTATCGTGTTGTATATATTTTTCTCTTGCCAGTAGCTTGGCAACAGCAGTACTTGAGAGAATGCATCAACGTTTTATTACAATGCATCCCAAAACATATTTTTATTTCCAGCGTTATTTTTTTAATGCTACGAAATCAGCGGGGGGCAACCTAAGTTACACATCCTGCTGCGGAAGCGGCTCTAGCTAACATGAAATTGCATTCTGCAGCTGTTTGGAAACCTGCAGCCTACAGAATACAAAGCAGTGTTTGTAGAGATGGAACAACAGAATAGCTGAGAACAAAAGCAGGTTGGTAAAACACCAGCATGCAAAAAGATGTCCTAAAAAAAATAACACCAGTTGTCTTATGTAGCCTCAGCCAACCTGTTCTTCAGCTGCTGAGCAACACTTGAAATACTCATGCAGATATCTGCAAGACATTAAATGACTTCTTTGTAGTCACAAGTTGCCAAAGAGCTTCAAGCTTAGTATTTTCGGGGGGATACGGCACCAAACGCATTTGTGACATATAATGGTGTGTATCCCATGCAGGGCCGCTGATAAGAGGGGGGAGTACCGGTCCTCCTGTACAGGGCCCAGGCTCTATATGTTCAATGAGGGGCCCATACAGCTTCATGGCAGTTCGCTAGACCAGCAGGGTGGGGAGCAATTACTGCAAGCGATCCCCCATCACTCCCCCTGCATTGCAACTATCTTTTCCTCTCCCACTTGGTTCTAGTAATTGTGTCCCCCCGCTATTCTCATCACCACCCTTCCCAATCAAACCCTCCCTTCCTGCACTGCTGGGTGTCAGGATATGGGGGGGGGTGATTAAACATTGTGACGGAACGTCCCTACACTCCTCTTAAGTGCGTTCGTCATATATCACTTCCTCCCAGTCTGGATATAGATATCAGATATTCCAACCGCTCCCAAGCACCAAACAAGACGAAACTTGCTTAGTGCCAACATGGACTGTTTTATTACAAAACCAAACTGACATTTATATACAGTAGAAGAGGAGATCCCCCCTCCTGCTCATATTACTCTAACAATACACTTGTAACAACTTAACATAAACTAATTAACTAATCCCTTTAAGCAGCCGATGTGACTCAGGATTTCACTACAGGCCAGACTTGTTGTCACCGAGCTAAACACAGTTGATTATAAATTATCATAATTATAACCACACGACATTGTGTCACAATAGCAGGAGACCACCAGTAACAGACGGACCGTCTACTACATTGTACAGAGGACAATGTGATCAGCCCTATTAATTAACATCTTGAGTTCATGACCCTAGCATCTGACAGTGTGTGTCTCAACAGCATGAGACAACACACATTATATATACAGCATTGAATCTGACTGGGGTTGGGGTTCTCCTTCACCCTGTGCCTCTTAAAATCCAGGGCCCATAATCGGTTGGCAGGAGGCTCGCATTTAGTCCTCTCGAAAAGCCTGTGTCCCGGCTAGGTCTGTCACAAACATGTCATATCTACTGGCCCCTTCATTTTTTGAATGAACACAGTAAGCAATGTGTACCAATTGTGCCTGTGTTCATTTATAACTGAAGCATAGTAAACTGTGCTTCAGTTTGTGAATGAACAAGGAGCTTCTGTACAGAATGCTTCCTGTTCATTCAATCTGCAGTGCTGCTGAGGCTGCAAAAAAAGGGACTGAGGAATCTATGTCCTCAATCTCTTGGTACTGTCAGGGTACTGGCCGTGTGAATGAGTGGTTTGTTCACGCAGCTAGCCAACTGTAACTCTATGGCAGGGTTTCCCAAACTACGGGCCCTCCAGCAACTACACATTCCATGAGGCATTGTAAAACTCTGACATTCACAGACATGACTAAGCATGATGGGAATTTTAGTTTCTGAACAACTGGGGGGCCATGATTTGGGGACCCCTGCTCTATGGGGATGTAGCGGCTGTACAAACACAGCCACAGGTCCTAATTTGACTAGTTTGAAGGTGCGGGTAAGTGGCCCAAATGCACACTGTCTGTTTGGTGCTGTACACCTGCACCCACATGCCTGAGGGGGGGGGAGGGCGGGGGGGCTTGTCAGGTAGTGGTTTCTAACACCAGCCCTAAATCCATGTCCTACAATAAATTACCAATACTTTTGCACACGCACTGGTTAAATAAGATAACAAAGCACATCAAAGAGCGGGCAGGCCTAATTTCACCCCATGCTCCCTTAAAATTGTTTATATGTGTAGCGGCCATAACCCACAGAGGGGCGGCCTTGACTTGTGGGCTTACCAGTTACCTCCTCTTGGCTTGTCGGTGAATGTCCAGCGGGTTCCCAGGGTTGGAGAATAATAGAAAGGCAGAATTTGTGCTTGCACATGATTGGATGATAGCTATCAACAGAGCTTCACCATATTCACTAAGCTTTGAGGTGCAAAATGAGTGAAACTATTTGTCTATCAGTCTATTTGCCTTTCATTTGGTAGTAAATAGTTTTAAATGTTTCTATTATCAAAGGAAAACTGGCCCAAAATAATAGAACTAAAATCATTTTCTTCAATTTAGCTGTACATTTCTTGTTACCACCAAAGAATGACCCAAAATAAATTCTCCTACTCCTGACGACCGCAACGATACCACATATGTGTATGTTATTTGTGGTTTGTACACGTAGTACAGCCCAGAAGCAATAGTGCGCATTTTGCTTTTTTTTTTTTTGTCCTACCTAAAACACTGACACTGATGCTAACTTAAAAAAACCCTGCTCAAAATATACTGACCCTGACCTTTGACTCTTACTTGACCCAACCCTGGCCTAGATCAAACTTAGATAAAACCTTGATCTAGGTATTTTTTCTTCATTTTGTATTTAATTTTTTATCATTTTATTTATTTTTTACAAAAACTTTTTTTTTCTTTCTGCATGGAAAGACAAACATACATTGTATCTATCTCTCCATTCACAAAAAGAAACAAAAAACACAGGGGGCGGGCTTCATAGTGACTGGAGATCCGGGTCCCGATCGTTACTACGGGGCCCTAGGCTCTTGTGAGACCCCCGGTCTCTGTCTTGGAAGCGCTCCCAGCACAAAAGGTGCGGTGCGCTCCCAGCACAAAAGGGCAATGGACACAATGCGGCCCCATGAAATTTATTTATTACAGGATTTATGTAGCGTCAACAGTTTACGCAGCGCTTTACAATATAAAAAGGGAGACAATACAGTTATAATACAATAAAATACAAGAGGATTAAGAGGGCCCTGCTTCAGAAGAGCTTACAATCTAATAGGGTGAGGGAGGTGATACAAAAGGTTGTAACTGTGGGGAATGAGCTGATGGAAGTGGTAGAAGATTAGTTGGAGACATGATAGGCTTCCCTGAAGAGATGAGTTTTCAGGGATCGCCTGAAGGTAGCTAGAGTAGGGGATAGCCGGATAGGTTGAGGCAGGGAGTTCCAGAGGATGGGAGAGGCTCTGGAGAAATCCTGGAGACGAGCATGGGAGGAGGAAACAAGAGAGCTTGACAGGAGGAGATCTTGAGAAGAGCGGAGAGGACGGTTTGGGATATGTTTGGAGACAAGATTGGTGATGTAGCTCGGGGCAGAGTTGTGGATGGCTTTGTAAGTTGTGGTTAGTATTTTGAATTTAATTTGCTGGGTGATTGGAAGAATGGAAGAAAGCCCAGTTCCGTGAGGCCGCATATACGCGTTACATCGGTGTGAAAGCATTAGTATTTTTATAGAGTATTGAGTGATTGGAGGGAAATTTTATTCACTTTGGAAAGAATTCCTTTTACGTCCTGTTGCATCTAAAGGACTCAAAATAGGACACATGTGGCTAAAGAAAAAACTGACAGGTTTTAACCATTTTTCTACTCTATCCATTGCAAAAAAAAGATTAAAAAAAACTTAAAAGGATTTTTTATTTTTTATTTTTTTGCAAAACTGTGCAAAAAAATGGACCTTTTCATTTCTTCAAAGCCTACAAGAGGCTCAAAGAGCAGATAAGAAAACATTTGGATCATTGTTCATTTTAATAAACAGCTTGAAACAAAAAAAGGCACAAATGTTTGGTATTTTAGCACTTCTCCGAGCATTTTATTCAGACACCTGCCCAGGCTATCATCTACTGAACCATCACTTCAATCAGAAGCCAATTAACCTACCAGCATGACTTTGGACCAAGGCAGGAACCTCGAGCATCATGAAGGGACCCAATCTCTTTCTCATTACTCTCGCAATATCCCCAGTTCCAACATTAATGTGATAGTTAGAAGATCGCATGTATATAAAAAAAAAAGGTAAAAAGAGCTTCTGTCTTCTGTCAGTATTGTTTGTCAATTTTTAAATTAAATTGTAGTATATATTATAAAATTCAGCGCCGGTGAAACAAAAAAAATAGTAGGATTATGACTTTGTTTTTATCAGTGTCGTCTTTAACATTGATTGGACCCTGGGCAGACATTTTCTTACCCCCCCCCCCCAATCTCATGCAGTTTCACTCTCCACCCCCACATCCCCCCAAAAAACTAACAATATTACCATTACACAGGTTCCCATTCCCCATACAACCCCCATTATTACACAGGGCACCTCCCCCATACTACCCTATCATTTCACAGAACCCCCCCCACCCCCATGCTCATTATACAGAAACCCCCTCCCCCATACTACCCCCATCATTAGACGGGGACCGCCTCCCCTCTGTCTACAGGCCCCTGCATTTCGCCCACCCAGCAGTCTCACCTTGATAGTGTCCTGAGGATGTCAGGCAAACAGCGGGCACACTCCCCTGAACCCTCTGGTGAAGAAGTTCTTCAGCGAGCCGATGATCTGTGGCTTGTTGGACATGGTGAGGGAGAGGGGTCAGTGTGACTGCGCCTGGGACTGACTGGCGCTCTTCCCAGACAAGGTTTACCTTACCGAGCTGGCCAATCACCACACAGGCTGCAGACATAACATCCAACCAATCACCAGCACCAATCACCAGCACCCCCAACATTCAATTACGCCCTCAATCTCCTGAGTGATTGCATGATCCACTTATTAACTAGTTGCGGGCTAAAAGGGCAGCTGCTTTGGGCCTCACAGCAATGACTGGGCCCAGGGCAGCTGCCCCTTTTGCCCCTGGTTTATAAGACATGATTTATTGGGATCTACCTGCGACCCATGATGACTGGTGATGCACTTGTGTGCTCCATACCACATGTACATTTTCTTGAAACTGTGGCAGCTCTACTGTTAAAACCCATTAGCACAGATGACCCTAATACTAACACCAGTCATCCCAGCAATACTAACACCCTAAAAATGTAGTATGTACAATCAAAACTTTTTCTTTTACTTTCTGATTTCTTCGGAGTGAAGAAAAATTCTAACATATCTTTTCTCAGCCAATCAGATTCACTGCTATGAATGCTGGGAGAAGCTATTTATTTGGAAGAAGTCAGGTGATCTAAGTCTTCCCAGCCCAGGCAGGTGGGATGTGTGTGAAACAGCTGCTGCTGGGTAGGCCTGAAGCCTGAGGCCTAACCATGTGCTCAAGGTTCTACAAGGGAGAGCCTGCTAACTACCTGGAAGCATGAAGGAAAGGATGGCGACCCGAGATGGAGTACCAGAGGTGACTCTTGCATGGACCGGGGACCCATGGAGAGCCTGGGAAAGCGTCAAGATGGAATCATCCATAGAGTTCCTGCACCTTCCGTGAGTTAAGTTCAGTTACCATAGGAGACAGCCTATTCCACAAAGTACCGATGTACTGGTTCAGCTTAAAGGCTCTTTTTCCTGTACTGCTGTCTAACTTACCTCACCATTTTTGGACTCTGCCAATCTGCCTATTTTCTGATTGTTACTATTTTTAACTAATGCCACCTACACACGGTCGGAAATTCCGACCACAAAATCTGTCAGATTTTTTCCTACGGATTTTGTCCGACACTGGTGTTGCATACACACGGTCGGACAAAGTTGTCGGAAAATCTGATCATTCTAAATGTGGTGACGTTTCTTGCGTACGACGGAACTACGTAGAGGCTAGTAGCCAATAGCTTTTGGTCTTGTAATTTGATCTGAGCATGCATGGCACTTTGTCCGTCGGAATTCGCTACACACGATCGGAAAAAGTCCGATCGGACTTTGTTGTCGAAAAATTTGAGCGCAGGATCTCAAATTTTTTCAGACGGAAAAAGTCAGATGGCGCCCACACACGGTCGGATTTTCCGACAACATGGTCCGATAGGACATTTTCCGTCGGAAATTCCAACCGTGTGTACGGGGCATAAGGGTGTCCTGTGCCCTATCCCCTCTCTCCCGCATTTTTCCTGTTGTGAGAAATAAACTTCTCTTTGTTTAAGCATAAAAATGACTGCCACCCAATTTCTATCTTGATCATCACCCACCATGCCTAGTAACCTGCACCCCGACCCTCCCTGCCTCTGAGTGTCACCACACAACCTAAAAGTTGGGGTAGGCACTACATAGAGGGACCATGTTCCTCTTGACTTCCTCTCCCCCTGCAATGCCACTGCGGTTGAGCACCACCTGCAGTGGAGAAAATAGACTGCACCTTGAGTATGTCTATAGGGAAGCAAACTAGGACGTGGGCTAGGAATTGATAGCAGGGAACAAAATAAAAGCCCATAGTATAGCAGGCGATGCCCATAGGTGAGCACAGAAGCCAAACAACACGTGAAAATAATCACAGGTCTTGCAGAACCACTGCAGCAAGGAGGTAAGAATTACAAAGGTAGGAAACCGCAGGCTAAAGAGTGACAAAAATTCACAAATTACTGAATTCTGGTGTTTGATGAAACTTGTGGGTGAAAAATTGCTTTGTTTTTGGAGATTTCTTGTGCAATTCTCAATGGATGGTAAATAATTAAAATTGACACCTGTTTGGTCAGCTATTGACTTTCTGGCAACTTCAACCTCTTTTGTTCAACTGATAACTGAACATACAATTAAAAGTAGCCACCTGAAAAAAAAAAAACTTTGAGTTTGATTGATCACTTGAGTCATCAGTGGATCTAACTGGGCTATTTATTGACATATATCAGTATTGAAAAATGTATTGAAACAAAAAAAAAACAGCAACAAATTCATCAAAAACAATCAGATTTATTCTGCAGGCTTGATCAAGACAATTTTAACCTGTTCCTGACCATCCACGGCAAAATGGCACGACTATATGTTATATAGAAGCAACTATATGTTATGTTGCTTCCTTAGGCGGCCACTAGGGTTGCGCGGCGCCACCCGCTGCTCGCCCCCAGGGCCGATGCGGGTGCCCGGCGGTCTCGAATACCGCCAGGCTCCCACGATTGCTCGTGACACAGCAAGAACCAGGATCTCTGTGTGTAAACATTACGAGTAAAAAAAAAATAATAATAATAAAAATGCTATATATCTATACCCTATTTTGTAGATGCTATAACTTTTGCGCAAACCAATCAACATACGCTTATTGCGATTTTGTACTACCAGAAACACGTAGAAGAATACATATCGACCTAAACTGAGAAAAAATTAGCTTTTTTTTTTTTTAATGGGGATATTTATTATAGCAAAAAGTACAGTGTTTTTTTCAAAATTGTAGCTATTTTTTAGCTATTTTTTTGTTTATAGCGCAAAAAATAAAAGCTGCAAGGGCGATCAAATACCAACAAAAGAAAGCTCTATTTGTGGGGAAAAAAAGGACGTCAATTTTGTTTGTGTACAACGTCGCACAACCGCGCAATTGTCAGTTAAAGCGACGCAGTGCCGAATCGCAAAAAGTGCTCTGGTCAGGAAGGGGGTAAAATCTTCCGGGGCTGAAGTGGTTAATACCATTTCTTTGTGCTCAATCAAAACCATTCTGCATTTGATTGCTGATGCCTGAGGTGGAGCAAAACTGATTGGGTACCTATGCGGAGCCCACGCCTGAAACTGGTGTCACCAAAGGTCCACACAAACCTGCGATATCAGTAACGATACTGTTTAACAAATGTAAGGAATTTGTTCTGCCCATCATTAAAACACCTCTAAGTAATTTGGATAATATTTCTACATTTGCTCACATCACGCTCAAATTCTTTTTTTTTTTTTTTTAACAAAACTTCTTCCTCTAACCTCATATTAGGCTAGGGTCATTTTTGATAGTTAGATTTTAAAAATAGTTTAATCTGTTGGAAAAGCAGCTGCCTTATTACCTAAACTGGCGAAACAACTCGACGCAAATACACAATCCTTAAAGCGCTCAGCGGTGTCCCAATTTCCGGTGCGGACCTGGCTATTACTATATGTTTTTCTGTCTTCTGCGTTAACCAAGCTACCTAATGTATGCACAGTGTGAAATGTTTCTAAATGAGTTAGACTTTATTGAATTATGATTTCCAGCAGTCACTAATAACAAAATTCAAATTACTTTAGCAGACAAAGATTTTTGGAGTGCTGTGAATTAACTGACTTTTTAAGAGGACGTGAAGAGCCACACACAGTGTGCATGGTAATCGGGAGGCTCTCAATGAAATACTTCAAAACCATTAATTAGATATCTTGAAAAAATCGTTAAAACCAACATGCCAGCATAGCTAATGCGAGTTTTATTCCACGGTATTGTTACATTAAATCGTTCTTTTCTAACAGGCAAGCTGTAGGTGGGTTTTTCAACTTTTTTAACAAAAGGAATATTCAAGAAGCGGTCGTAAAGAAATAGAAACATATTAAACAAACAATGTACAGAAACCTTTATTTACATCCCTCCGAGTTGGGTTTTTCTTCAAAAACAATATCCTTATATTGGTGCTCTTTTGGTCCCAGTTATTGCCCATTTCCTTTGTTTTACATTTATATGATAACAAACAATGGCATTTATATGCAGATAGAGGCTACATGATAATCACTGTATATGGTGTCCCCTAATACAAATACATATTTGAACTAAAAACAGAAATTTTGGATATTTTCTGGAACTGAAACAGTTGTTTTTTACTCTGATTGAAAAAACACACAAGTCCATCCAGTTCAACCCACAGAAAAAAAAAAAAAAAAATCAGAAATCCAGATCCAGTCTGTGACGGAACGTCCCTACACTCCTCTTGAGTTCTTTCTTCATATACCACTTCCTCCCAGTCTGGATATAGATATCAGATATTCCAACCGCTCCCAAGCACCAAACGAGACGACACTCGCGTAGTGCTAACATGGACTCTTTTTATTACAACCAAACTGACAAGTATTTATATACAGTAGAAGAGGAGGTCCCCCCTCCTGCTCATATTACTCTAACAATACACCTGTAACAACTTAACATAAACTAATTAACTAATCCCTTTAGGCAGCCGATGGGACTCAGGATTTCACTACAGGTCAGACTTGTTGTCACCAAGCTAAACACAGTTGATTATAAATTATCATAATTACCACCACAAGACATTTTATCACAATAGCAGGAGACCACCAGTAACAGACGGACCGTCTACTACATTGTACAGAGGACAATGTGATCAGCTCTCTCAATTAACATCTTGAGTTCACGACACTAGCATCTGACAGTGTGTGTCCCAACAGCATGAGACAACACACATTATATATATACAGCATTGAATCTGACTGGGGTTGGGGTTCTCCTTCACCCTGTGCCCCTTAAAATCCAGGGCCCATAATCGGTTGTCAGGAGGCTCGCATCTAGTCCTCTCAAAAAGCCTGTGTCCCGGCTAGGTCTGTCACACAGTCCAATCCAGTTGATCCAGGGGAAGCCAAAAAAAAACAATAAATGTATTTATTTATACATGGAGATCATATCCCCCTCAATCTCCTCTTCTCAAGAAAGAATCATTTAAATATTTTTTGCTGTTAGTTTTTCTTTGGGGAAAAAAAAAAAAAAAATTAAGGGGCCATATTCTTTGGTTTAAAGCGGAAGTAAACCCATCGATTTAACAGGTTTCAAAAAACATGAGGCATGCCGGGAATGCTAACTGCACATTGGCTGTGCTCTCAAACAAACTGTCAAACCACCCAATGGCTGGTGTCATAATGGAACACATGTGCAGCACCATGGCAGTTGAAGATTAAAGATGACAGCTTCCTTGGCTGAAAACGATAGGAGGGTTTACTTCCACTTTAAGAATAGGTCCAGGGTGTCTGAAATGAGCTCCAATAATCCCCAGGAGCCATTTAAAGTCTACTGCACCATTAAAAATTTGCCAAAACCACCTGTTTTCACCCTATTAACTTTAATTGATTTTGCGAAAATAGAGACCCCCTTAATTGTTGCTGAAATTCTGGGTAAATACAACTGTTAATGAGATCATTATTAATATAGTTATGGCCACTCATTTATACGTAAAGTTAAACTAATTGTTAGGTTTATGGGTAAGGTTGAGGTTAAAAGTTAGAGTAAGATTAAGGTTAAAGAGGAACTCCATCCGACATCCCCATTTTTTATTTTTTTTTGCCCCGCTTACCCGATGATGGTATCTGGAAATCTCAGATACTTACCCATCCAGTGGATCCAGCGTTGTCCCACGCCGCCATGTTTTTTCTGACTTCATTGAGAGGCCCCGGGGTTTCACCGGGGGGGCCTCTCAATGATGCGCCAATAGGCCCCCTCTTCCTGTTAATGAATGAAAGGCTGTCTGTGACATACATATCCCAGGAGGCACAGCGGACATTGTGCACGTCATTCGCTTAAGGCAAGTGACATGCATGGGGAGGTGGGTGCAGATTTTTCATTTAAAAAAAAGGTGTAAACAAATAAAAAGAAACCGTTGCCCTATTCCTGCAGAGAAAGGGAGGAGGAGTGGAGAGGCGGGATCATCCTTGGGAGGGTGAAGGTCCACTTTAAGAGAGTTTCTTTTAAATATATCTATAGCCAAGCTATGAATAAGCACCCACTGGTTGTGTGAAAAGCATCAGATTTTTGTTCCTGTACCTCTGTGATGTTCGTGACTATATGGATTTTAATAATTTTCAATAAAGGTGTTGCAACGGAGCCTCATCTGTAGCCAATATGTTTTTTGTTGGGTGAGATTAAAAGAGAATTATTGGGTTTCCAAAAAAAAAGGATACTCACCTAGGTGGATGCAGCATCGATCCTATGCTGCATCTCCCCCACCACCTATGCACTGAGAACTGAACGATCAAAACCGCTGATCGGTCAGTTCCCTGCTCTGAGCAGGAAGCATTAACTGTCCATCACCAGCTCTCTACTCTGCCCCTCCACCGATTACTGGAGTACTGAGCTGTGGAGGGGGCGGCTGGCTCAGTCTCCCAGCAGCTCACTGAGAGGCTAAGCCAGCTGCTGGTCAAGGCATCTGGGTGGATCCCAACTGGGATCGATCCAGCACCTGAATGGCATGGCAGAAAAGGGGTTACAGGAGTGCAGAACGAACTGCACTCCCGTGATTAAAAGGAGAACTAGGGCCAAAAAAGCTTTGGTCCTAGTTCTCCTTTAAGGTCTATGAATGGGATTGTATTGTTGCTTGTGTCCCACTTGGAGAGCATCGTCCTTCCTATTTGTCCTAATGACCATTATCCCTGAGTCTGAAGGGAAATCTCCAGAACAGGAAATGAGGGTGAAATCTTTCGAACGGGTTCCGTTGTCAAACTGTTTTCAAGTTTTGCCCTTACAAGATTCCATGATACCCATAACTGGTGGAACCATTGTGATTACATGATAGGGAACCACACAGAGTGGGAGGCTGCCACGGGCACCGCTGCCTACAAAAAAATGACCATAATAACCGCAGGAAACACAGTGAACTTGCCTGCAGCACGCGATTCTACAGCAGGGAAGAAAATAAAAATGCATCCAAAACCCATCTCACCAGAATATAATGTGAGTTTGACTAAATCAATTTTCTCACAAAAAATATTCATCAGATTGATGTTTACCAGAATTGCTGAACATTCAGTAAACAATGTGTCAGTCATCGACGGTTTCCTGTCTATTGGATCTATAGAAAGACAGTGGTTATTTTTACATTTTATAAAATGAATGATATACTGTATTACAATTATCACGAGATTGTGTTGCTTTAGGCAGGTCATAGATGGTGCAAATTTTTTTTCCTGCAACCTCAGGTTCGCTTTACCTTTTAAAAGGGTTGTAAAGGTACATGTTTTTTCACCTTAATGCATTCTATGCATTAAGGTGAAAAAACATCAGACGATTAGCACCCCCCCTCCCCCCGCTTACTTACCTGAGCCCTCGAAAGTCCCGCGTCATGAACGCGCTGGCTTCGCGACCGGGCTTCTTGGCTCTTCTCTTGACTCATTCATTGGATGATTGATAGCAGCACAGCCATTGGCTCCTGCTGCTGTCAATCAAATCAATGACGCGGCGCATCGGGGGGTGGGGGCCGAGTGATACAGTCGGCATCTATAGCCGCAGACTGTATCACGGGAATGCGCCTGCAAGCTAACCCCCTTGGAAGAGTGCTTCCCAGAACGTGGGAGGAGCCGAGACAGCCCCTGAGGGACCCCAGAAGACGAGGATAGGGGCCACTCTGTGCAAAACGAGCTGCACAGTGGAGGTAAGTATGACATGTTTGTTATTTAAAAAAAAAAAGGAACCTTTACAACTCCTTTAAACCTTATACAAGTTATAGTACTTCTCTTTAGACATGTGCACTGCCGAAAAATGTGTTCATTTTCGTTTCATTGGTTTACTTTTTTTTTTTTTTTTTTTCGGGTCATTCGTTATGATCGGAATTTGTAAATTCGAAACCGCGGAAGTTCATAAATTCAAAAATCCAAAAAATAAGAAATGAAATACGAAAATTCAAAAGAATAACTAACTAATAATAACTAACTATTAAATTCTAGGTATTGGAATTTCCTTTCAAATTTGGCTGTTAGTGAACGTAACGAATACGATTTTATCCAAGTTACAAATTATCCGAAATAACGAATGCCGCATCTAAACAAATGTAACGGAACAAATTAATAATAAATAATAATAAAAAAAATGTATTATTATTATTGTTATTTATTATTTTTAATTTGTTAGGTTTCATTCAATTAGATACGGTATTCATTATTTCGGATAATTCGTAACCTCAGATAAATTCATATTCGTTATGTTCACTAACAGCCAAATTTGAAAGTAATTAACAATACCTATAATTTAATAGTTAGAAATAGTTAATTTATTATTAGTTAGTTATTTTTTCAGATTTTAGAATTTTCGGATTTTCAGATTTCCGAATAATCGGATTTACGAATTTTGGAATTTAGCCCAGGGCACAAAGACCTCAGCACACCATCTACATGGACAGGAGTCCAGGGACCTAAGAACATGTCCGTTAGCTTTGTCCCAAATATTCATAAACTCCCCAGATAACACCACTCAGACAAGCTCCTCAGTGATTGGTAGACATGTGCGATTAGTTTTGTACGAATCGGAAATTCGTACGGATTTTTCGAAATTCGTACGAATCCGAATTACGAATTTTTACAAATACGAATTCTGTAGGAAATACGAAATTTCGTTTACGAATTTCGGATCCAAATTATCCGAATCCAAACTACTACTACTACTACTACTTCCTCTGAGTGATTGGTGAACAATAGACAATAGACTTGTGTTATGTAACGTTAATACGTTTTCGGATAATTCGTTATTATTCGTAGAGTGTCGTTATTCGTTATCCAAATTAACGATTTGTAACGATTCGTACGAAATTCGTATTTCGTCCGAATCCGAATTACGAATTTTTACAAATACGAATTCTGTACGAAATTTCGTTTACGAATTTTGGATCAAAATTATCCGAATCCAAACTACCAAATAACAAATTTCAACTAATATGAAAGAAATTATAGCGATCATTAATGATTCGTAACGATTCGTACGTATTCGTAAACAAAATTTCGTATTTCGTACTTCCTCTGAGTGATTGGTGAACAATAGACCATAGCCTTGTGTTATGTAACGTTAATACGTTTTCGGATAATTCGTTATTATTCGTAGCGTCGTTATTCGTTATCCAAATTAACGATTCGTACGTATTCGTAAACGGAATTTCGTATTTTTCGTACTTCCCCTGAGTGTTTGGTGAACAATAGACCATAGCCTTGTGTTATGTAACGTTAATACGTTTTCGGATAATTCGTTATTATTCGTAGAGTGTCGATATTCGTTATACTGAATCTCAAATTCATTCGAATCATTCGTTATATCCGCTATAATTTCTTTCATATTAGTTGAAATTCATCATTTGGTAGTTTGGATTCGGATAATTTGGATCCGAAATTCGTAAAGAAATTTCGTATTTCGTACTTCCTCTGAGTGATTGGTGAACAATAGACAATAGACTTGTGTTATGTAACGTCAATACGTTTTCGGATAATTCGTTATTCGTAGAGTGTCGTTATTCGTTATCCAAATTAACGATTCGTAAGTATTCGTAAACGGAATTTCGTACTTCCCCAGAGTGATTGGTGAACAATAGACAATAGACTTGTGTTATGCAACGTTAATACGCTTTCGGATAATTCGTTATTATTCGTAGAGTGTCGTTATTCGTTATCCAAATTAACGATTCGTAACAATTCGTAAACAAAATTTCGTATTTCGTACTTCCTCTGAGTGATTGGTGAACAATAGACTTGTGTTATGTAACGTTAATACATTTTCGGATAATTCGTTATTATTCGTAGAGTGTCGTTATTCGTTATCCAAATAACGATTCGTACGAATCCGAATTAAATTTCGTACACAAATTACGATTTTTTTTTTTATACGGAACGGAACGAAACAAAACCAATTTTTTGACGGCTCCCATGTCTAGTGATTGGCTGAGCCGATACATTTTCATTACATAGAAGTTCACCTGTATAGCAAAAAAACATTGTAAAAGAGCAGCATCTGTGCAGCTCTCAGCAAAGCCTCACAGAACTATGAAAAATATAAGTGCCCAGAACATCTGCTTTTTCATTGTTGATTATTAGTCAGCATGGTTATAGAAAGCCAAAAGCACTTTGTGTGTTGCCTCTCCTGTGACAGATTCCCTTTAATGGATCATATATGGAGTTCTTTGATGAAGAAATATTTGGAGAGCTTCTTGTGTTGGGGCTCTACAGCACTGCCAAATCCCAATATACCAAAAAAAAAAAAAGATAAAAAATTATGAAACATCTGTTAAAATCTTCAGGTCAGTGAGGACTTCTTCCAGCTGCTTGTGTCCAATGAGAAACCTCAGAGTGATCATTTCACGGAAACAAGTCTATTTAATAGGCGAACATAATTTTCACATGTTCTCCATCTCCCTCTGTCCAAAAATATTTAATGAAGTGGTGGTGTCTTCAAAGATTTAACTCCAGAAAAACAGCTAAATGCAAACATGAAATGTATATTTCTATAATATGCATGGCGGAGATGTTTTAGTTGGCAAAGGATTTATATGTCCTTCCATCCAATTCCGAGATTTGTTCTGCGGCAGTTAAGCAACATATAAGGCCAGTGGCGGCTGGTGCTCCATTTTTTGGGGGAGCCGGCAAACAAACCTTCCACCCCCCCGCCAGCCCCGCTCGCAAGCCCGCAAGCCCCGCACTTGCCCCATCCAGGTCACGGACGGCTTTGGCTGCCTCCCTTACTTCTCCTCCCGGCCTATCCAGTCGCTTCTCCTCCCGGGCCATTCCGGTCTTAGGACCCGCTTCCTGTCCTGATTGGCTGGGAGGAGGAGAAGCAGGAAGACAATAGCGAATGTTGATTCACTAATGTCACAAGTGGGTGGGCTCGGGGCACAGCGCGTTTCGTCCAATGAGACGTTATCAAGGGGTCATCTGGCTTTGACGTCTATTTATAAATAAATATGCTGTTGTAATGGTAGCTATTTGCTGTGGTGAGTTTTGAATTCACTTACTGTTGGTGGCTGGTCACTGGAGCACCTTTGGAGTAATATAAGAATGAATACTGGCGTAGCTGCATATAGTGTTTTTTTGCACCAGTCAGTTTTTATGCCTCACGTGTTTTTTTTATTATCATAAGTTGTTTATTGTATATTTAGGCGCTACACTATTGTTTCACATATATATTTAGTATGACCTCAGGAGCCACACCTGAACAGGATGAGTTGGCATCCAACCAGTAATTGTAACCCTAGTTCCTATCTTTTATATTTATATTATATTATATTTTATATTATAAACTCCTTCAGGGAGTCACCTTTTTTAAGCCAAACTCTTGCAATGCTTTATACAGCAGCGATAAAACACTACATCCAACTGATTTAATACACAATGGGGTTGATTTGCTAAAACTGGAGTGTGCAAAATACGGTGCACCTGTGCATGGCAGCCAATCAGCTCCTAACTTCAGCTTCTTCAATGAGGCCACTTTCACACTGAGGCGCTTTTCAGGCGTTGTGGCGCTAAAAAAAGCGCCTGAAAGGCGCCTCTTAAGCCACTGCAGTGTGAAAGCCTGAGTGCTTTCACACTGGTAGCGGTGCGCTTGCAGAACGGGATAAAAAAGTACTGCAAGCAGCATCTTTGGTGTACACACCGCTCCCAAAATGCCCTGCCCATTGAAATCAATGGGTAGCTGTCAGGCTTCCACTTACCAGACCGGCGAGTCCGCTTGGGCAGAGGGTGGTCGCCCTTACGGTCCGATTCGCGGCCCCTGGTAGAATAGACAGGAGGCACAGGAGTGCGGAGTGGTACGAGAGCCTGGTGTGGATGATCCAGGAGCTGGAAGCAGGATGATCTCTAAGCAGCAGGGGGAGCTAGTGATCAGGCAGCAAGGAGCAGAGTATGCAGCAGACCTAAATAGGCTGATTGGTGCCAAATGGCGTGCACGTGTGTGCACCAGCGCGCAACGGCACGCACATTAGCACGCGCGCACACCCACACCCGCCCTAGTGCCACCAGGAGTGCACACATTAGCGCACATTAGCGCGCACATCGCCGCGCACCAACGCCAACAGGAGCGCGCGCCAGCGCACACCAGCACCGCGACCAGTCAGGTAACCTCTCTGACAGTAGCGCTGCCGAAGCTCCTGCAAAGCGTTTCGGCAGCGGCACTTTGCAGGCGCTTTTAACCCCTTCTTTGGGGTTAAAAGCGTCCCACATTGCTGGAAAAAGCGCCGCTAAGACGAGCGGTGCTTTACCACTAGCGTGGGACGGTGTTCAGTCTGAAAGTGGCCTTAAGCTTTGACAAAAAACTAAATTGAAAGCTGATTGGTTTCTGTGCAGAGCTGCCCCAAATTTTGCACTCTCCGTTTTTAGTAAATCAACCCCAAAATATCTGTCAGCAGGGTGCATGGGTGACAGGTGCTCTTCACCGGAAAACGTTCTGAAAATCCTTTTATTGTCAAATCTGACTTCTCTTCTCTGTTTGACAGCAGTTATGGGAGACAAGCACTGCGCGCATATAAATATTTTTTAATGCTTTATGAGAGAAGAGTAGTAAGTACAATCCCACACAAGTTACAGTAAATGCAATAAATTGTTATGACACAGCTTTATATGAATGTAGTCCTTTTTTGTTGCTTTTAGCGTTCGCTAAAATATACACCGTATATTTTAAAGTAACCCATGGAGAACAAAGAAAATGAAGGATGAAATTATTATCACTGGTCAGATAAAACCTTAGGCTTATTCACTCAATCATTTATCACTTCAAGGTTACCGAGTCACCGGATTATTATTCGCGTAACAAAAAAAAAAAGAAAAAGGAAGAAAAAAAAATAAAAAAATCACTCAAGCTGAAAAAGTGACCTCAAATTCAGACTGTAGATTTCTTGAAATAAATATTTAAATATAGCTTAAACTGCAGCCTCCGGTGTTAACTCCGAGTCAAGCAAAAAAAAAAATGCTGAAAGAAGAATAGGCAGAAAGAAAGAATTTCACATTATAATGCAGACAGCTAATCCCGCTTTATTTCCACAGATATCATTACAGTAAACCATCTTTTAAATTCAATCTTCCAGCCAGTTATTCCATAATTTATCACACAGAGAAATATTTTCGGACAGAAAAAGTACTGCTAGTCTTTTAAAATGTGACCCAGTCTGGCATAACTGCCAAGATAAGAACAAGATATGAATGGCAACTCATTGCGATATTAAACTTTCTGGAAAAAAGGAAGAATTATAGGTCTACGGAGCTTATTATATAAAACTAGGCTGTCAGTTTCCAGAAGAGTGAAGGTAAGGGGGGAAAGGGTTTGTGTTCACCGCAGCAACCAATTGGAACTGTTTGTTAATTTTTGCACACTTGCTGAACAGGTAATTTGGAGCACCTGTACTCTCGGGTAGTCATGCAATTATCAAATCAGCCAATCACGTGGCAGCAGGAGAATGCATACAATCATGCAGATGTTCACATCCAATGTCAGAATGGTGTAAAAAAATTAATGATTTTGACTACAGCCTACTTTGACTACTTTCACACTTGTGCGACTTCAAAGTCTCGGGGGCGCAGAGCACTGCGCCCCCGAGCCCACCCACTTGTGTGACAATAGTGAATGAATCTTCACTATTGTATTCCTGATTCTCCTCCCGGCCAATCAGGAAGCAGGTCCTGAGACCCGTCACCCGATTGGCCAAAAGGAGAAGCAATCCTAAAAGGGAGGAGGAGACACACGGCGGAAGCCGCCGTGATGTTGAGGAGGAGGAGACACAGGGGAAGCCGACGCCCATCGCCCAGAGGAAGCGCTGCCTGCGACCTAGAAGGGGTAAGTGTGGGGGTGGTGCTGATTAGCAGAGTTAAAGTGGAGTTACACCCACTTTTACAACTCTTCAGCATCCCTCACTAAACTGTGCACTGTAAACAAATTGGATTTTTTTTTTTTTTTTTTTTTTCAGCACAGACTGTATATTTGCTGTATTCATTTTTCACTTCCTCCTCCCTGGCCGCAGCCCATCGCATCATTTCCTGTTTGCAATGCCTCATGGGAAGGGGCGGCAACTTCCTCTGACACTGCCGTTGCTATGGAAACCTGACCTGAAACCTATTACACTGCTTATGCTGCACTGAGCATGTACGAGATCTGCAAGGATGAGATCCAGGAAGAAATACAGTCTGGCTTCAGATGCCCACACTTAAGATGGCCACGGCCTGCTGCAAGTTTATAAAATAACAAACTACTGCTAAAAACGAACAAAACAGACCTTAGTTTACAGACTAACTTTACTAGAATACATTAAGCTTGTGTATTATGGGGGTATTTTTATTTAAAAAGTATAATTTCGGCCGGAACACCGCTTTAATGTCTCTCTCGTGCTAGGAAAGTGGTATCTGTCTTTTCTGCACTCCTGATAGTCATGTCTGGCACAGTAACAGACTCTGAGCCTAGAAATATTCAAGATAAAGCAGCAATGAGAAAGATTTTGTGAAATTCAGAAGGGGGCCGAGGAGTAAGCACTGTTTGTTGGAGTTGTAAGTGAAGAGAGGCATCAGAGAGTAATCAGCTCTCAGTGCCATTTGTTCCCGGTTGCTGCCCACATAAGAAGACCGCACATTGATTTATTGCATAATAATGACTCTGATACTGTTTCTAGAACCTGCATTGTATTTATATGTAATAGTCCCAGAAGGTAATAACTGTGATGTTTATCTGCTGTAATCTTGCATCTACCCTCAGTTGCTTATATGAAGTGGCTTTATGTAAAGATACGTTGCATGATATTGCTAAAGCATCTTTACACATACAAATAACTGTATAAAGGGACTAGCGCACTGTCAGTCAAGCCTTGGAAGGGCCGCAGGGTGAAAATAGTCACAGACACAAAAGATTTCCAATTTCATGTTCCTGTTGTCTGTGGAAGATCATCCTTGAGCCTGGGTTCACACTATTGCGAATTCGCAGCGGTGGAAAACACTGCGAATTCGCAGGACATTTGAAAACCCATTGTTTCCAATGAGGCACGTTCACATACAGTGGTGTGAAAAAGTGTTTGCCCCCTTCCTCATTTCCTGTTCCTTTGCATGTTTGTCACACTTAAGTGTTTCGGAACATCAAACCAATTTAAACAATAGTCAAGGACAACACAAGTAAACACAAAATGCAATTTGTAAATGAAGGTGTTTATTATTAAAGGTGAAAAAAAATCCAAACCATCATGGCCCTGTGTGAAAAAGTGATTGCCCCCCTTGTTAAAACATACTATAACTGTGGTTGTCCACACCTGAGTTCAATTTCTCTAGCCACACCCAGGCCTGATTATTGCCACACCTGTTCACAATCAAGGCATCACTTAAATAGGAGCTGCTTGACACAGTAAGGTCCACCAGAAGATCCTTAAAAGCTACACATCATGCCGAGACCCAAAGAAATTCAGGAACAATTGAGAAAGAAAGTAATTGAGATCTATCAGTCTGGAAAGGGTTATAAAGCCATTTCCAAAGCTTTGGGAATCCAGCGAACCACAGTGAGAGCCATTATCCACAAATGGCGAAGACATGGAACAGTGGTGAACCTTCCCAGGAGTGGCCGGCCGCCCAAAATTACCCCAAGAGCGCAGCGACGACTCATCCAAGAGGTCACAAAAGACCCCACAACAACGTCCAAGGAACTGCAGGCCTCACTTGCCTCAGTTAAGGTCAGCGTTCATGCCTCCACCATCAGGAAAAGACTGGGCAAAAATGGCCTGCATGGCAGAGTTCCAAGGAGAAAACCACTGCTGAGCAAAAAGAACATCAAAGCTCGTCTCAATTTCTCCACAACACATCTTGATGATCCCCAAGACTTTTGGGACAACATTCTGTGGACCGATGAGACAAAAGTGGAACTCTTTGGAAGGTGTGTGTCCAAGTATATCTGGCGTAGAAGGAACACTGCATTTCAGAAAAAGAACATTATACCAACAGTAAAATATGGTGGTGGTAGTGTGATGGTCTGGGGCTGTTTTGCTGCTTCAGGACCTGGAAGACTTGCCGTGATAAAAGGAACTATGAATTCTGCTGTCTACCAAGAGATCCTGAAGGAGAATGTCCGACCATCTGTTCGTGTACTCAAGCTGAAACGAACTTGGGTTCTGCAGCAGGACAATGATCCTAAACACACCAGCAAGTCCACCACCGAATGGCTGAAGAAAAACAAAATGAAGACTTTGGAGTGGCCTAGCCAAAGTCCTGACCTGAATCCTATTGAGATGTTGTGGTATGACCTTAAAAAGGCCGTTCATGCTCGAAAACCCTCTAATGTAACTGAATTAGGACAATTCTGCAAAGATGAGTGGGCCAAAATTCCTCCAGGACGCTGTAAAAGCCTCATTGCACGTTATCGCAAACGCTTGGTTGCAGTTGTTGCTGCTAAGGGTGGCCCAACCAGTTATTAGGTTTAGGGGACAATCACTTTTTCACACAGGGCCATGATGGTTTGGATTTTTTTTCACCTTTAATAATAAACACCTTCATTTACAAATTGCATTTTGTGTTTACTTGTGTTGTCCTTGACTATTGTTTAAATTGGTTTGATGTTCCGAAACACTTAAGTGTGACAAACATGCAAAGGAACAGGAAATGAGGAAGGGGGCAAACACTTTTTCACACCACTGTATGTCCGGTGCATGCGCACTGCGCATTGCAGAACAACCGCCACCGACTTTGGTGCGGTGCGGGGCGGATCAGGTGCGAATTCAGGCCCATTATCTTCTATGGGCACGCATCTGATTCGCATATGGCTTGCGTTCTGAACAGAAATTCGCAAGTCATTGTACTACCTCTGAGGGGGAAGTCCACGCCCAATTTAAAAAAAAAAAAACGGCATGGATTCCCCCTCCAGAGGCATACCAGGCCCTTAGGTCTGGTATGGATTTTAAGGGTACCCTCTACGCCGAAAAAACGATGTGAGGGTCCCCCCAAAATCCATACCAGACCCTTATCCGAGCACGCAGCCTGGCAGGTCAGGAAAGGGGGTGGGGACGAGCGAGCGCCCCCCTCCTGAACCGTACCAGGCCGCATGCCCTCAACATGGGGGGTGGGTGCTTTGGGGAAGGGGGCGCCCTGCGGCCCCCCCACCCCAAAGCACCTTGTCCCCATGTTGATGAGGACAAGGGCCTCTTCCCGACAACCCTGGCCGTTGGTTGTCGGGGTCTGCGGGCGGGGGGGTTATCAGAATTTGGGAGCCCCCATTCACCTAAGGTGTAAAGTGTAAATAAAAAAAAAACACACAATTTTTATTTTTATTTTATTGCACTGCTCCGGGGGTCTTCTTCCGTCTTGGGGGGTCTTCTCGCCGGACTCCTCCGCTATTTTACCTAGCTCTTTTACCGAGCGGAAGAGCCCGGCTTTCTTCTTCGTCGTCTTGGGGTCTCGATCCGCCTTCGGGGGTGTTTTGGGGTGTCCCGTTTTTTCGGCGTAGGGGGTACCCTTAAAATCCATACCAGACCTAAGGGCCTGGTATGCCTCTGGAGGGGGAACCCATGCCGGTTTTTTTATAAAAATTTGGCGTGGATTTCCCCCTCAGAAGTAGTACAATGAGTTGCGAATTTATGTTAGCAGCTGATTCAGACCTAAAACGCGGACACACCGAAGAACAGCCGACGTTTCATTGCGCAGTCACGCAGGGCCTTCAATTCGCACCGCACTAGTCTGAACCCAGGCTGAAGCTGGCCATAGATGGATCCAAGTTTTTCCGGTTCAGCAGGGACTGGCTGAATTTCAATCAATCTATGGCAGGGATATCCAGGCCTTCTAAACAAAGGGCCAGTTTACTGTCCTTCAGACTCAAGAAGGGGGGGGGGGCAGACTGTGGCCTGTGGCCTCGAAAAGGTTCTGACGTCAGTGGGAATAAACAACGCTCCATCTTTGGTGTCAGTGGGAGGAATGGTGCCCCATCATTGGTATCAGTAACAGGAATTTTACCCCATTGTTGATGTCATTAGGAAGAATTGTGCCCTATCATTGGTGTCCTTGGGCCCCATTGTTGGTGTCATTGGGAGGAATTGTGGCCCAACTTTGGTGCATTGGAAGATATTGTGCTCCATCTTTAGTGTCATTGGGAGGAATGCTGCCCCTTCATTGGTGTCAGTGGGGGGTATTATGTCCTATTGTTGGTATCGATGAAAAGTGTATAAGTGTGGCGCTATAATTTGTGTATCTGATCAGTAGCTATAAGTAGGAATGGAATCCTAAATATAAAGCTATCGGTCAGAATTTGGTGAAAATCGAAACGTGCATCCAGATAGTGAACCACAAATAATCCACGTCAAAGATGCTAATAAAGTGAATAATAAAATCACAATTTTAACTAATCATACTAACTATTAGTGATATTTAAACCGTGAATAGTATACAGTGCGGTATAGCTAGTGCACAGTGTGCGCACCAACTAAAACTCTAGTGTTTATAAACACAATATATTCATACAAATATAGACTCCTGTACTCAAAAAAAATCACAAAATACACTGATTTACATCATTGTAGCATATAAAAAAAATAATAAATCATAACGGTGAAATAATTAAATGAAGTCCCAGAAAGAACTTTAAACTAATGCTGGAATTATCACAATGACTGTAATCCTGCGATAGTCCAGGGCGGTGGAGTTCAAATGCAGAGATGTATCAACATTTATGAGACAAATGGTAATGTTCAACAACGTAACATCCTCATAATTGGACGACGTCTAGAACTGTATGTTGCAGGTATAAGATTTGGTACGCTTACCGTTATAGATGGACCCACTGACCGTTGGTGAGGGGTCGAACGAGCTTGGGTATGCCGGCAGGAGATGTTGGGTGGTAAGCCAAGGTCAGGATCCTGGAACAAGACTGAGCCGGCGTAACAGTCTATACTCACCAACTATCAAGTGGAGATAACGACAGCCGAACTCCCAGAGGTGGAGGGTTTGCAAACGGCACCGTGTAGCTTTTAACAAAAAGCCTCAATGGATCAGGACCATAGAAGATAAAAAAGAGACATAGAGGGCCTCCTCATAGGGTAAAAAAATCCAGTCATGGATTGTATTTATTATGAGGAGTGTAGTATCTCCCACCATAAAAATAAAATTAAAAGTTCTTGTTTGTCAAGTTTAAAATTACAAATAAAAACAAGGACCAAAACAAGATGTAAGGTTAAACGCAGTAATGGTGTATGTAGCGTATCCACCCGACGCGTTTCGTCTCACAAGACTTCAATAGGGGAAGTAACGCAGTGCCGCATTGCAAAAAAAATGGCCTGGTCTATAAATCTGACCAAAAAAAAGGGACAACTTAGGAGGAAGGAGGGGCAGAGGGATAAGGTTCCTAAACAAAGACAGTCCCTCCAAATCAGGAACAGTTATGCCGCGTACAGGATTGGAATTCTCGTTGGAAAAAGCTCTGTCGGTTTTCCTGACGGAATTCCGCTCAAGCTGTCTTGCATACACATGGCCACACCGTCAAGAACGCAGTAACATACAACACTACTGCGAGCCGAGAAAAAATCAAGTTCAATGCTTCCAAGCATGCGTCAAATTGTTTCCGAGCATGCGTAGGAATTTTGCGCGTCGGAATTGATCGAAATTTCCAATAGAAAGTTCGGAAAAATTGAGAACATGCTCTCAAATTTTTTGCTGGGGGGAATTCGGCCATCAAAATTCCGATGGAGCCTACACACGGTCGCATTTTCCAAAGAAAGGCTCTCATCTGTCTTTTGCTGGCCCGAGATTCTCGATCGTGTGTACAAGGCATTAGGAGCTATGTTTCCTGCTGTAGGTCGCACACGTTGCAGAAGATACTTTTATTGCAAAGAGCATCTAAAACAAAAAGCGGACAAAAGGTTAATGTCTTTTGCCTGGAGATCTCCTTTTTAAATGAAACCTTGAAATAGGAACTCTTTATGGTAACGCTCACATCCCGATCCATTATACCTGATCATCCTAAGCTCATTTCTAAAGGCAGCTCCTGTTTTCATAAATTTGAACCTATTCATTTATTTTATTTTTTTCTTTTAATCTGACGTTGCCGCACTTTACATTTTCTACAGCAGCGAGCAACCATTTAAAAAAATAAAAGATATGTATTCTAAAATAAAATAATAGAGGATAGACTGAACGCGCGCTGTCTGTAATGTAATATTTGTCTATGCAGAATTGCAGTCCTTTTAACTGCCGCCGTCAAAAAAAAAAATATTGTTACGAATGCAATCCCATTTATGTTAATTCCCTTCTCAGATCAAATTCAGAATAAAATTAGGGTGCACGGTTTGTTTTCAAAATACATACAATGTAGATGTGTTAGAATGAGAATCTGTAATGCCCCATCCTATCAGGCAAATTATTTTTTAGTTAATAACTTAAGTACACTGTTAGTGAAATTACAAGTCGCTTATGACACAATAAATATACAACAAAAAAGTTGCACCATGAATTATTCAATTCTGCGACTGCAAGTTAAGAGAGGAAAGAGCACTATGGGAAAGTGATTAGCATCTGAAAAGAAAGCCATTTCCAAGCTGAAACAATCAATGTCACCTACATCTGAAGCTGCCTAGCGGTGTTTTAAAAAAAAAAAAAGAAGGGAAAAAAAATACCATTAATATACACATTTAAGTCTTTGGAGTCTCTATAAAAGCATTTAGTATTTGATTTACATTAAAGACATTTGTTATTTTTTTTTTTTTTTTCCACTGTCTGTCCCAGCTGAAAAATATATCCTCTTTAATAAACGTTTGCTTAATGTGCATTAAAACAATTTAAGTTCCATAAAAGTGATGAAGCAGAAGGAAATTCAAACTTTCATATCTTATTCTTTTTTGGTGACATATTTACATAGGAAGGGAGAGTGAAGCTTTTCTATGCTTGGTCTATGTAGGTTGTCTACTTAAAGTGGAAGTAAACCCCCCTATCGTTTTCAGCCAAGGAAGCTGCCATCTTTGCCTCTGTTTAATCTTCAACTGCCATGATGCTGCACATGTGATCCGTTATGACACCAGCCATTGGATGGTTTGACTGTTTGGTTGAGAGCACAGCCAATGTGCAGTTAGCATTCCCGGCACGCCTTTTTTTTTAAACTGTTAAATCGATGGGTTTACTTCCGCTTTAACAATTACCAGTAAATAAGACGTCAGTAGCAGGAGAAATGGTATAGGAATGAAGGTACAGGGGGTCCCCGACTTACGAATGCCCGACCTACGAACATCCCCTACTTACGAACTGGGCGCTGCCATTTTCCGCCGTCCTCCGGCCGTTCTGCGCATGCGCGGCCATACGGAGCCTCGGAAAATGACAGCAAACTTCGGAAATGTCCGTAATTTGCCGCGCATGCGCAGAACGGCATTAGGCGGTACATCGGAAATGTCCGGAAATGTCCGTAATTGTCGGTCTGCGCATGTGCGGCCGACTTACGAACAATTCCGACATATGAAGAGGCGGCCAGTCCCTAACGAGTTCGTAACTCGGGGACCCCCTGTATGTGTCTATAGGCCCATACACACGATCGGAATTTTTGACAACCAACATGCAAATTAGCTGTTTTGGACCAACATCCGACCGTGTGGACGCTCCATCGGACCAACTTTTTCCAGGTTTCATCGGACTTTTGTTGGCTGTGCGAACGGACCAACTTTCTGCCAACAAAAGTCCCGATGGACCAAAGTCCGACCGTGCGTACACAAAACCAACGGACTTTTGTACAAACCAATGCAGAACCAATGCAAAAGATCAGACAACAATACAGAAGTTGACCAAAGGTGGCGGTAAAGAGCAGAAAAACCAAGTGATTTGGTGAAAGTTGGCTGAAAAAGTCCTGCCGTGTGTATGCAATACCAACTTGGGGCCAACGCCCTTTGGACAAAAATCCACGGGAAAGTTGGTCCACGGTCCGATCGTGTGTATGAGGCTTTAGGGTAGCCAAGTTATATGGTCCATTGCAGATTAACCACCCTAACCTCCAGAAGATTTACACTTCTTGACCAGGAGATTTTTTACATTAAGGCCCCTTTCACACTGAAGCATTTTTCAGGCGCTACAGCGCTAAAAATAGAGCCTGAAAAAAGTGGGTCCTTTCACTCCAGTGTGAAAGCCGGAGTGCTTTCACAGTGGAGCGGTGCGCTAGCAGGACGGTAAAAAAAGTCCTGCTAGCAGCATCTTTGGAGCGGTGAAGGAGCCGTGTATTCACTGCTCCTATACCGCTCCTACCCATTGAAATCAAATTGAAATCAAACATCGGTAAAGCAGAGCTAAATATAGCGCTTCTTTACCGCCGACGCCCGCACCGCCCCCCAAAATAGCATTTGCAAAACTGCTGCACAAATACTGTTACATAAAAAATTGCAACAATCAAAGTTTTTTTTTCCATAGGGTCTCCGCTAAAAAAATATGTATAATGTTTGGGGGTTCTAAGTAATTTTCTAGCAAAAAATCACTGATCTAAACTTGTAAGCAAAAAGTGACAGAAAAAGCCTGGTCGGCAAGGGGTTACAACAATTTAAAGTTACGTTTGAAACTACAAGTTAAAGCTTCTATGTGTAGCACCCTCTATTTTAGGTAGGTTACATAGTTACATAGTTAGCTAGGCCGAAAAAAGACACAAGTCCATCCAGTTCAACCATAAAAAAAAAAAAGAAATAATAAATAAAAATTAAAATATATCGCACAATCCAATAAACCCCATTCTATACCCACAGTTGATCCAGAGGAAGGCAAAAAAAAAAAAAAACCAGCAGAGCATGCTCCAATCTGCTACAGCAGGGGAAAAAAATTCCTTCCTGATCCCCCGAGAGGCAATCGGATTTTCCCCGGATCAACTTTACCTATAAATGTTAGTACCCAGTTATATTATGTACATTTAGGAAAGTATCCAGGCCTTTCTTAAAGCAATCTACTGAGTTAGCCAGAACCACCTCTGCAGGGAGTCTATTCCATATTTTCACAGCTCTTACTGTGAAGAAACCTTTCCGTATTTGGAGATGAAATCTCTTTTCCTCTAGACGTAAAGAGTGCCCCCTTGTCCTCTGTGTTGACTGTAAAGTGAATAACTCAACACCAAGTTCACTATATGGACCCCTTATATATTTTTACATGGTGATCATATCCCCCCTTATTCTCCTCTTCTCAAGAGTGAATAAATTCAGTTCCTGTAATATTTCCTCATAGCTGAGCTCCTCCATGCCTCTTATCAGTTTGGTTGCCCTTCTCTGCACTTTCTCCAGTTCCCTGATATCCTTTTTGTGAACTGGAGCCCAAAACTGAACTGCATATTCCAGATGAGGTCTTACTAATGATTTGTACAGATGATATCTCTCTCGCTGGAGTCCATCCCTCTCTTATACAAGAAAGGACTTTGCTCGCTTTGGAAACCGCAGCTTGGCATTGCATGTTATTATTAAGCTTATGATCTACCAAAACCCCTAGATCCTTCTCCACTACGGATTCCCCCAGTTGTACTCCCCCTAGTATGTATGATGCATATTCTTAGCCCCCAAGTGCATAACTTTACATTTATCAACATTAAACCTCATCTGCCACATAGTCGCCCAATTAGACAGAGCACTGATATCGGCTTGTAAATTGGAGACATCCTGTAAGGACGTTATTCCACTGCATAGCTTGGTGTCATCTGCAAAGACAGATATGTTACTTCTGATCCCAGACCCAATGTCATTTATAAAGATATTAAAAAGTAAGGGTCCCAGCACTGAACCTTGGGGTACACCACTGATAACCTTAGACCATTCAGAGTAAGAATCATGCTAGAGTTAGGATTTTTGTGAGTGCAGGTAAATTTAATAAGGCCTAGCTGTAAGCTAGACCTGTTTGTTTTGATCGGTGTGGGCTGAGAGTGGCCTAGAGTAGCAGCAGGTGACTCACATGCAGCATCATTTCTCGGTTACCTCCCTCTGGCTTCTAGAGGATTCTAGAAGAGAGGTGGAGCCGCCTGGGGTGTTCTAAGGAGCCCTGACCAATCCCCAACTTGGATTGGCAGGTGGAAGGTCTCCTTAAATACCTAGAGTCAGCCCTGCTGGGGGGAGTAGTCGGGTGGAAGAAGCTGGAGATGGAGCACTAGGCTGCCGGGGGCCTATGAGGCACTCCCCGGTCTGGGGGGGGGGGTGAACGTGGTCCTGTGGGGTTTGGGTGCAAGTCAGAGCCTTTCTGAGAAACAAAGAAGGATTTGGACAGGAGGCACATAGAGGGGCCGAGAAGGGCAACAGGAGCTAGTGTTTCCAGGCAAGTCTCCAGGAGGGATCCACTGGAGTGCAGCCAGGAGGGCTGGTGAGTGACAGGCATGGTTGGGAAAGCTGGGGAGGCATGCCAGAGCAGACTGGCAGTGTGCAGTCTGAGATGGATATAGAGCCTGTGATGTCATGGGCAGTGGAGTCGAGCAGCTGCAGTCAGGAGGGCTGGCAGAGGACTGACTGTGTGCAGTAGTCCACCATAGGACAGCTAGCATTAAAAGACTTTTCTTGCGCAGTAAGAAGGACAAGGAGACTTCCGAAAGTCTCCGAAGATGAACGGCGCCTGCGCACTTGCTAGTACCTTCTGCCCTGAGTCCAGGTTCAAGCCCCACCATACAAATGGACATACGGTAGCACTTAGTAACAGGGCCCCTCGCGGGCTCGCTTTGCTCGCCACGCTTTGGGCGCGGCCTCGATTCGCTCTGCAATTTCTTATTCTAACTCTATGTCCACTTGGATGGTGGGGCGTGAACCTGGACTCAGTGCGCAGGCGCCGTTTATCTTCGGAGACCTTCAGCATCTACTTGTCCCTCCGTACTGCGCAAGCGTAGTACAGGGCGGACACTATCCGACGGGGGACAGTATTCGACAGTACACCGGGCTGGGCAGAGGTGACAGGTGGGACCACAACTTTCAGGTACCGCTACATATGAAATTTTAGTGATTGAGTTTACATCTATTGTATTAGCTTTGGCTACTTCCCATACCGACAGGAATCTTACAAACTTTCACTTTGGAAACGGAGGCATAAAACAGGATTCCCAGTACAGCCGAAAAATTCTATCTGGAAATAAGATAAAATTGTTCATTTGCAATTCGGCTGGTTTAATGAAGAGCTTGCTGTGTATTTTTTTTTTGGGAAAGCAGTAAGCAGAAATGCATCACTAAAGGGTTAGTCATAGACAAAAAAAAAACCCAAATAAGACAGGATTTAAACAAAAATAAAGAAGTGTTCTGCTCTTGGCTTATCTTGTTTCCAACTCCCATCATTTATCATGCAAATAAGACAGGGTGGGGGGGGCAGAGTAAAGGAAACAAGTCCTCTGTATACGGAAACCCCTCTCAGGCAGGCGATAAGATTAAATATTAGAAGGACAGGAACAGAAAATTAGCTGTCTGTACAATAACTGGGAGGGAAAACTGTTTTATTTAGCCCGAAGGGATTTTTGTTGCAAACTGACTAAATTAAAATCCAGTCTATTAAATCCGGTATCATACAGGAAAATGGCTTTTCCGTGCACTTTTAGATACATTTTCATTTATCTCATTTTACGCATGATTACAATTTTAATGAGAGTTGTGCAAAAATTTCCTGGCTAATTTTAAATCTCCTTTCTCTATTTTCCACTTACTGCTTGCTGGATTAACATTTGTGATAAATTGTTGGACCAGAAAAGAAGGAGCATTACCAACCTGAAATAAATGAGTTCATTTTTGCCACTTAAAAGTGATAGTGTGAGAAAATAATGCCTGATGTCTAATTATGCTATCTGCCAACTCGATTCAGAAAGGAAATTATTTAATTTTTTTTTTTTTTTTTCTTCTCCAATGCATATCTTTAAAGTGCATTAATCCACTTAGATTTTACTTGGATATTACCAGGAGGGACACTTAGACAAGTCTTTTTTGTTGTGAATTACAAAAATAGTCCCATCTCGCCCCGGACCAGGCGCAGAATTATCAACAGCTGACGCGGCCGTATTCTGATCATAAAACTAAATACAGGACTCGGATTTATGGCTGCTATGAGCTCTGCAGCAGGTACTTTGTGCTGAGATGGCCCTGGGCTTTCCGCACAAAGCTCCAACTTCACAAGTACAGCAGCTGGCTGGACGCTCCATCCCAAACCAATTTTATTTTCCTTTTTTTTTGGCCTATTGCAAATAGCAGAATATGAACTATGGGCCCATAGGTGTGCGCCGCCTATTGCATTAGGGTGTGCACCCCAAAGCTCAAATGTGTGTGTGTGTGTATATATATATATATATATATATATATATATATATATATATATATATATATATATATATATATATATATATACATATTTAAGTAGAGCAGTGGACGGTGTCAGTAGTTTTACAATTTTTTTTATAATTTTTTTTATATTTTTTATATTTTTTTATATTTTTTATTTTTATTATTTTTTTATATTTTTATTGAAATATCAGGGGTCTAAAAAAAACATGATGTCTCACTTTTGAGACAGAGAAAGGGACTGAGAACAGAGAGTCGCCAGTCCCTTTCTCTGCAGTGTCGGCTGCACTGGACAGTGAATGAACGGGAGTGCTCTGTGCTTAGCGGCTTCCTATTCATTCACAATTTGAAGTATAGTAAACAGTTTACTATGCCTCAGTTATGAATGAACCCAGCCCATATTTCTTCAAGTACCTCCTTATTGCGCATCTTGAAACAGCCGCACCACATGTTTTCAGAGGGTCCTGTATTTCACCTGAAGTTATTTGTGTTTTTTTCTTCGCATCCGAACAATTTTCCTGGCAGTTGTGGCTGAAATTTTATTTGGTCTACCTGACCGTGGTTTGGTTTCAACAGAACTCCTCTGTTTTCCACTTCTTGATTAGAGTTTGAACACTGCTGATTGGCATTCTCAATTCCTTGGATATCTTTTTATATGCCTTTCATGTTTTATACAGTTCAACTACCTTTTCCTGCAGATTTTGACAATTCTTTTGCTTTCCCCATGACTCAGAGTCCAGAAACGTCAGTGCAGCACTGGATGAAAGATGCAAGGGTCTGTCAGGAGTCCAGAAACTCATTGACCTTTTATACACACACTAATTACAAGCCAACAGATCACAGGTGAGGATGGTTACCTTTAACAGCCATTCAAACCCTTTTGTGTCAGCTTGTGTGCATGTTATCAGGCCAAAATCACCGGGGTATGTAAACTTTTGATCAGGGTCATTTGGGTAGTTTCTGTTGTCATTATGATTTAGAAAGAGTAAACACAGTTGATTGATAATAAATGGCTTCAGCCAAACACTAACCATGAGTGAAAGTTTTTGTGTTATCATTCATATTCTCTGAAAAATGGCCAAGAAATCATACATTCTGCCAGGGTATGTAAACTTATGAGCCCAAATGTATGCATTGACGTTTACTTCTTGGGTTTGATTTACTGTATACCAATCTTACCCATTTTAAGTATGCATTTAGCCTGCATTTGAGTTTAAAGCGGAAGTAAAGTCCACTATAACGTTTGTTTTTTAGGGCCCCCCCAGGTGAGTTATGCCATAAATGTGCTAGTAATTTAAGCATTTTGAAGTATAAATGAGGCCTTAACAACTACCGAAAATCTGTTGGAATATGCAGTTCCGTTTTGGGCACCAGTTCTTAAAAAGGATATCGGGGAACTGGAGAAAGTGCAGAGAAGGGCAACCAAACTGATAAGAGGCATGGAGGAGCTCAGCTATGAGGAAAGATTAGAGGAACTGAATTTATTCACTCTTGATAAGAGAAGAATAAGGGGGGATATGATCAACATGTACAAATATATAAGGGGTCCATATAGTGAACTTGGTGTTGAGTTGTTCACTTTACGGTCAACACAGAGGACAAGGGGGCACTCTTTACGTCTGGAGGAAAAGAGATTTCATCTCCAAATACGGAAAGGTTTCTTCACAGTAAGAGCTGTGAAAATGTGGAATAGACTCCCTCCAGAGGTGGTTCTGGCTAACTCAGTAGATTGCTTTAAGAAAGGCCTGGATACTTTCCTAAATGTACATAATATAACTGGGTACTAACATTTATAGGTAAAGTTGATCCAGGAAAAATCCGATTGCCTCCCCCTGATTTTTTCCCTGCTGTAGCAGATTGGAACATGCTCTTCTGGGTTTTTTTTTTTTGCCTTCCTCTGGATCAACTGTGGGTATAGAATTGGGTATATTGGATTGTACGATATTTTTTTTTTTTTTTTTTTATGGTTGAACTGGATGGACTTGTGTCTTTTTTCAGGCCTAGCTAACTATGTAACTATGTTGCGTGTTTCGGGAAAGACCTTTTTTTAAATCTGGCGCAGGACCTTTTAAAGGGCCAGACCATCAAAAAAAGTGTCACGAATGCTTTACTGGGTTTTAACTGAGTGTTTCAACTCTTTAGTAAACATACTTTATGAATACCCACAAAATTGATTCAAACCTGAATAAAAAAAGGGTTGAAAATCAATTTCCTTTTTACGGCT
This sequence comes from Lithobates sylvaticus, assembly GCA_028564925.1. Lineage (NCBI taxonomy): Eukaryota > Metazoa > Chordata > Amphibia > Anura > Ranidae > Lithobates > Lithobates sylvaticus. Next base: position 8,816,064 of record CM053034.1, read on the forward strand.
CTTCATTTCCAGCACGGCACTTACAATCTTACAAGAGTGCATCGTTTTATATTACATCACAGGTGATAGTCGGAATAAGTTAATTCATTAAAAGGAAAACAAGAGTATAGGAGAATGAGGCCGTAATCTGCCGATTCTATTACATGAATAAATCTTAAAGGTGTCAACTACTTGAGTTACTTGCAGAGTGCTAATAAAACAGGTGTCTCTTGGCCTCTCGGCCTATGACTTCACAGCCACAATATTTTGCTCCCATTTAGGTAAACTGCTATTCTAAACCAGCGGACGGGCTAATGACTGCTGTTTTAAAAGAAAAATGTAAAGACATATAAGAAAAAATAATTTTTACACAAAAGCAGGACAGTGAAGGAAAGCTGTTCATGGCATGCAGCAGGCTTAGAAAGACAAAAAAAAGTTAGACTGGCTTGGACTTAACAAGGTAATCGATTTCTCCTGCTATTGTTGCCAAACTATTTCATGCATGTTTTCTGTCTAGGCGCGAAGTCAGCATATGTACTCTGTTGAGTTAATTTAATTGCTGTGTATAGAAAAGAGGTGACCGTGCCACTTGTTTCATAAAAAACATACAGTACAGGCCAGGGAGCTGTACACATGGGCCGAAAGTCAGCCAGTTCCTGCTGAACCAACAGTTTTCGGACAATTTTTGGCCCTTGTGTACCCAGCCTTAATGAGACTGGTTAAAAGAGAAGTATGTTTTTTTGTTTTTTTTTTTTTAAATCAAACTTACCTAGGTGGATGCAGCATCGGTCCTGCTTTGCAAGGATGAGAAAAAGAGAGATTTTTCCCTTTGTACAGAACTCTCTCTGTGTTGATTGTGAATTGCAGCTTGCTTCCGGGTATAGGGTGCATGCACGCGCACCCAGTGTAATTGCGCACAATGCACCATTGTCTGCAAGTTCCAGTCGGGACCTGCTGGTCGGCTGTGTGCAATCACAGCCCAGAGGCTGTGATTGCACACAGCCGACCAGCAGGTCCCGACTGGAACTTGCAGACAATGGTGCATTGTGCGCAATTACACTGGGTGCGCGTGCATGCACCCTATACCCGGAAGCAAGCTGCAATGCACCAGGTATAGGCTGCCTGTCCACAGTACAGTGCAGGTAGTGTTGTGGAAATTTTATGAAGATGTATTTTAATATGTATTGTCATAGTGTCTACCAGTGTTAGTTCTCTAGCAGCCCGCTCTAAAGAGCTGACTGGGGCAGCTGGTTGAGATCCGTTAGGTAGTGCAAAACTTCCTGGGATTGGAGAGAAGTGTTTGCAGAGTGGGGGTAGGTCCGCCAGCGAAAGGGCCCCTGTGCATCGCACAGACGATCGTCTGAGGGGATATGTTCGCTCTGCAAGGACATTATCAGTTATGGGCGGATGTACTCTCTTGTCTCTGCTGTGTCTGATCAGCACATGTCGAGATTCGTGCGCCTGCAGATAGCCTCCCATCCACAAGGAACAGTAGTATAAGGATTCCTATCAGCGGAATTGTAGTCATCGTTCATTGGTTGTTGTATTGGTTGTTGTATTGCCTGTGTTGAAAGTCACATCCTGTGTGGTCATGTCCTTATTTGGTCATTTCCTGTGATGTAATTTTGTATTGAGGAGGCGATTGGCTATTGTAGCCATCGCTTCCTGTTTGTCATAGCTTTTGTGATGTTGGAAATAAAAGCAAGTGGAACTGCTCAGAAAGGCAGTGATGCTGATGGAGCTGAGACCGTAAGCTATGATGGTGGTGTCTGTTTACTTGGGGATGCAAGGGAAATGGAATGATAGGTAAGGTACATTATATCATTGGACGGAATGTGTGCTTAGGAGCACAGGAGATATGGCTGTGCGCATAGCGTACAGCCAAATTTCCCGAACAGTAGGCAGTCCAGAGGGGATTGAACTATGTACGTCATCTCATACTCTGTTTAACCACACCCATTTAAGCCACCCCAATATTCAGTGCGCTCAGACGCTCAGATGTGAACAGGGGCCTATTGAAATGAATGGGATTTTGCTTGTTGAGCGTTTTAAAGCTACAAGCTTCAAGCAGAAACTCGCTCAGCTGTGAACGGGTCCTGAAGCAAAAATGCCTGAAGCTTAAAAAAGTACATGAGCTTCTTTTTGGCAGATTAGAAGCGTTTTTGACTTCAATAGAAATGTCTGACTTGAGCGTTTTACGAGAGTTTTCTGCTCAAATAGCAGATTTCCACCCCTAAATTCCTCTCCTCCCCCTAGTGCTTTTCTATTGGCTAAACGAAAGTGCCTGAAGCTGTAAAACACTTGTAATTTAGTTCTAAAATGTTTTTAAAAAAAGCTTGTAAAAAGCTTCAAAAAACCTTGTAAAAAGCTTCAAAAAAAATGCATGAAAAACGCCAGTAAATCGACACGCTCAGGTGTGAATGGTGCCTAAGACCCCTTTCACACTGAGGCGATTTTCAGGCGCTTTTGGGCTAAAAATAGCGTCTGTAAAGCGTCTGAAAAACGTCTCCCCTGCAGTCTCAGTGTGAAAGCCAGAGTGCTTTCACACTGAGGCGATGCGCTGGCAGGACGTTAAATAAACTCCTGCACGCAGCATCTTTGGAGCGGTGAATACACCACTCCTAAAGCGCCCCTGCCCATTGAAATGAATGGGCAGCGCCGCCGAACCGCCGGCAAATGGCCGCTGCAGTGGCCCTTTTTCGGTCACTAGCGTGGGTTAAAAGTGCCCCGCTAGAGGCCGAAAACCTCTGCAAAAACGACGGTAAAGCGCCACTAAAAATAGCGGCGCTTTACCGCCAACACTCCAGTGTGAAAGCAGCCTAATGCCGCGTACACACGATCGGAATTCTTGTCGGAAAAGACTCTGACGGTTTTTCCGACGGAATTCCGCTCAAGCTGTGTTGCCTACACACGATCACACCAAATTCCGACGGTCAATAACACAGCGGCATAAAACACGTTCGACAGCACTATAAAAGGGAAGTTTAATGCTTCCGAGCATGCGTCGAATTGTTTCCGAGCATGCGTCGGAATTTTGCGTGTCGGAATTGCATACACACGATCGGAAAATCAGATAGAAAGGTTTCCGTCGGAAAATTGAGAACAGGTTCTCAATTCAAAGTCCGTCGGAAATTCTGACAGAAAAAGACCGATGGGCATACACACGTTCGGAAAATCCTATGAAAAGCTCCCATCGGACTGTTTCCATCGGGAAATTCCGACCGTGTGTACGCCGCATAAGAGCAGGTTTGCTTTATACTGGAAAAAATATACTGCTGAATTTCAGATATCCCGACAACAATGAGAAATGCTACCGCATTCTTATCTTCAACTTCCTCCACATCGCTCCTATTGCACAAATAGAAATGTGTCCAAACATTAAGGAACCGAGGACAATAAAGTACAAGCCATGTGATCCATTAACTTTGCCATGATTGGGATTAAGCCAAAAGGAACTGTTACGGTGAATTAAGACAGCTGCTAAGGCAGACATGTATTGTATGCGATATGGTTGTCAATGCAATGAGAAATGCTCCTCAACCAAGACCCCACTTAGCTCATAGCTGCTATATAAACTGCCATATGTCTTCTAAGGTGGTCCGGTAAGAATCATAGAGATATCACTCTACAGTATTTAATTTCCAGTTTGATTTCTATCACATAACTGTACTATTCATTATGGGTAATATGCATACAGCCAGTGTAGTCTCTTCCCAAGAATGAACAATATGGATACAAATGAGGGTTTAAAACTCCATTACAAAGCCCTTGAAATATACACCGTAAATGGCATTTTAATGACTTCAGTAGATACCGTTTCTTCAAGCCACATAAGATTAAAAAAACTTTTATGAATGTGCTAAGAACTTTTTGATAAATTGATAAACACAATCCCAGATACTGAAGGAAAGGACAGAAAGCATTTGTTGGCTGCATGGATCATAAACCTTTTAGCAACAGAGTCAAAAAAGGCTGGGACTTGACCTTCCCCCTCAATTCATGGTCAGTAGAAGCTCCTCACTGTCAGGGGAGGGCTGGCAGCCTTAGGCCTGGGGGGGGGAAGTCCAGTCAAGTGGCCCATTGAACTACCGAATCAGCTCACCATCCATGCCCAGCTGGTTTTTAAATGCAGCCTCACCAGTGCCCCTCAATGCAGCCTGATCAGTGCCCATCAATGCCGACTCATCAGTGCCACCTCATCAGTGCCCATCAATGCAACCTCACCAGTGTCCATAAATGCAGTCTCACCAGTGCCCATCCAATGCAGCCTGATCACTGGGGCAGGGTAAATGGGGTGTATGGGGGGATGGGGTGTGGGGGTCAGCTGGGGGTGTCAGGGTCTCTTACTTGGCAGCTCAGGTTGCACGCCACGGCCAGCGCAAGCCAGCACCCAGCCCCACAGCCCAAGCCAGTCACGGGCACCCTGGTGTCTGAGGGTGGTAGTTTCCTCTGCGCTGCTTGGGAGCTTGAGTGTGGACTACAACTCCCGGAATGCAACAGTGGCCGACCGCCGCAGCTGTAAAAATAGCAGCGGGCGCCAGCCATTTTCAGCGTAAGTTAGGGCGGCCTGGGGGGCAATTGCCACTCTGCCCCCCAGCCCAGCCCTCCCCTGCTCACTGTTTATGTCTAGAGAAGAGAAACTGCAAGGTAAAGCACCACCCCAGGTCGGTCCACACAATACCCATTTCAAGAATCCTTATGTAGCACTGCCGACTAGAGGGCCACTGTTTTTTTGGGTCCCCATTTTTTGGGTTGCTGTTCTGTTGACGCGAAAACAGCTTGAATGGAGATGAGGGAATACGGGATGCCCAACTTGAACTTGGTAGAACAACTTGAGGACAAACCTCCTTCTCTATGTACACAAAAATGCAGATCCTGGACTACTCCCCCCCAGATTAATATCAGTTTATAGAGGATCAAAAGCAAGGTTCCTCTTTTAGGAGCTCTATGTCCCCTTGGTAAATTTAGCAAAATCTAAGACTTGCAGGAGCTCTATGTCACCTTGGCGAAACTTGAAGTCCCAATACTTGCAGAAAATACCAGCCCACCTGCCTGTCTTAAAAAGGTTCCCCAGAGCAAGGGACGTTGGTTAGCTGTGACACTGTCCCATTGAAAGCATGCTGGATATTGTATCTGGCAGCCTTCTCCCTTGTAGACCCTGGAGGTGATAGGTAGAGGTACTCACACTGTCCCTTGTATCCTGCTGCCTTGAATAAGACTGCAGTTCAGGCCTCCTGCTGGAAAGAGCTTTGCATGCTAAACAGGGTGTCTCCTGGATGAGACGGAAGGGTAGTGGAGATCCCTCTCTTCAGCTTCCTCTTCTTCCTCAGTTCCAACCTGGAGGCAGAGCCCCCCCAACCCCGGGTCTCCTCCCAGGCCTCGTATTCCTCAGCACTCCATCTTCCACCCGACAGCAACCACAACTGGCCAGGCTCCTTAATATTTATGGGCCAGTCTTACCACCCTACCAGGCCCCATCAATCTTCCATCAACTCCCATCAATATTCAGACCCTGCCTCTTTAACTCCGCCCACTAGTTTCTAGAAGTTTCAATGGACCTCCAGAACCAGGGGGAGGCGATAGAGGCCTGGTCTGCAGAGCCCCCCCAGCCCCGGGTCCCCTCCCAGGCCCCGTATTCTTCAGCACTCCATGTCCCACCCGACAGCAACCACAACTGGCCAGGCTCTTTAATATTTATGGGCCAGTCTTACCACCCTACCAGGCCCCATCACTCTTCCATCAACTCCCATCAATATTCAGACCCTGCCTCTTTACCTCCGCCCACTAGTTTCTAGAAGTTTCAATGGACCTCCAGAACCAGGCGGAGGCAATAGAGGCCTGGTCTGCAGAACCCCCCCCAGCCCCGGGTCCCCTCCCAGGCCCCGTATTCCTCAGCACTCCATCTTCCACTCGACAGCAACCACAACTGGCCAGGCTCCTTAATATTTATGGGTCAGTCTTACCACCCTACCAGGCCCCATCAATCTTCCATCAACTCCCATCAATATTCAGACCCTGCCTCTTTACCTCCGCCCACTAGTTTCTAGAAGTTTCCATGGACCTCCAGAACCAGGGGGAGGCGATAGAGGCCTGGTCTGCAGAGCCTTCCAGCCCGACCTCAAGCTTAACCCAAACCAATTTCTCAGACTCATACAAACTACTATGACTCAGCTAAACTTACCAACCTAAACTGTAAACTAGAGGGTGCTACACTTACATAAGGTGCCTGCCAGGCTCACAGCCGAAGTGACTTCAATAAATTGGCTGGATGGTACTGAAGTAAGAAAATACCAAATATATCACAAAAAATCTTTACTGAAGCAAAAGCCACAATACAGCACAGCACCAGGATCTAAAGGAGATGTGTTAACGCATTTCACATTAGAAAGTGAATAGTAACCCTACTTAACCATATTATAACTAAGTGCTCTCTGGCAGCATGGGCAGGCTGGATGATGTACATGTACGTCATCCAGCCTGGGGTGCCCACAGCGGATTTCGGTTCCCGGTACCCGGACGCTTTAAACTAAGCAATCACATGATCACAATGTCAACAAAGCTGTTATTAATGAATGTCATTCATAACAGCTGTGCTTTACTATAGAGTAATGCTGTGATTGGCCCACAGCTATCACATGGTACCTGGGCCAATCACAGCATAATGTATCGTGATTCGCTGTAGCCAATCACAGATCACTAGTAATCACAACTGTTATGAATGTAACCTATTCATGACAGTTCAAAACATTGCTGTTAGGCCCCTTTCACACTGGGGCGGAAGCCGGGGCGACGGTAAAGCAGCGCTATATTTAGCACTGCTTTACCGTCGTTTTAGCGGCGGTATTCGGCCGCTCGCGGGGCGGTTTTACCGCCGTAGCGGCGCTTTGCGGCGGTATTACCGTGGTATCCCATTGAAATCAATGGGTAGGAGCGGTATAGGAGCGGTGAATACACCGCTCCTATACCGCTCCAAAGATGCTGCTAGCAGGACTTTTTTTTCCCGTCCTGCTAGCGCACCGCTCCAGTGTGAAAGCCCGCCGGCTTTCACACTGGAGTGAATGGGGCCGTTTTTTTTTCAGGCGGTGTACAGGCGCTATTTTTAGCCGCCCAGTGTGAAAGGGGCCTTATGCCCCGTACACACGGTCGGATTTTCCGACGGAAAATGTCCTATCGGACAATGTTGTCGGAAATTCCGACCGTGTGGAGGCTCCATCGGACTTTTTCCGTCGGATTTTCCGACGGACAAAGTTTTATCTCCTGCTCTCAAATTTTCCGACAACAAAGTCCTATCGGACTTTTTCCGATCGTGTGTAGCGAATTCCGACGGACAAAGTGCCACGCATGCTCAGATCCCATTATAAGACCAAAGCTATTGGCTACTAGCCTCTACGTAGTCCCGTCGTACGCAACAAACGTCACCACGTTCAGAACGATCGGATTTTCCGACAACTTTGTCCGACCGTGTGTATGCAACACCAGTGTCGGACAAAATCCGTTGGAAAAAATCCGATGGATTTTGTGGTCGGATTTTCCGACCGTGTGTACGGGGCATTACAGTGATCAACATTGTAACAGCAATCAAAGTGTAAAAATGTGAACATAGTGACACTGCTAAATTTGTCCAGAGCACCTAAGCTTCAAATACCTCTGGGCATGAAAGGATTAAACTGCATTAGGAAATGTCTATTTTAAATGTACACAAAGTAATTTTTTTTTTTTAATATTTTGTGTATATTTAAAATAGACATTTCCTAATGCAGTTTTGCTGCCCATACATTTTAAAAATGTTGTCTGCTTCACTAAAACTTCAGTTGTCATAGGATGGGGTTATGAGTTACAATTATACCACGAGCCTCTGTCATTTTTTTTTTTTTACAGCAATTGTGTGTTTTTCCGCAGCTCTAAATTCTTCTACTTTGGGGAAATCTCCAAAGGCCTGTAACCATACTCCAGCAAAAAATTACTAGGCTGATGCCTGGGGACTTTATGAAAAATAACTAGGTAGAGATGCTAAAGCAGCTCCAAGATTTAAAAGAACTACAAAAGGAAAATATAACGTGTGTAGTAGCTGATAATACTCAGAACTATATATACATACATGATTAAAAATATCACTAGATTGTATTTGTGATACATCTTAAATATAAAATATATTATACCTCTCCTCATGTGTACTAATACCTACCTATTTAATAATAAAGAATACCTAGGACCTAGAACATCTAGGCGTTATTTATAACAAAGGCAGGTTTCACTATTTGCCCTCTGCAGGACACTGCAATCTAAGGATTGGCAACCTGTAATATATTATTTTTTTGGTTTGGGGTTTATTATGGCTTTTTATTATGGCTTTACCGTTATACCTTTTACAAAAAAACAAAATCAGGATTCTTACAATATTAAACTTGCAAAGTTTTACACCTGAACCCCAAAGGCCCCAACTTTGCCGGCCAATGGTTTTCTTTTGTTTTCACCAATCACTGGCCAGTGGGATAAAATTGGGACTGTTGTAGCAAGTTAGAACTGTCTTTATATACAGTTGAAGGTAAATGCAGTTTCAGATCTTGTAATTACTGTTATTGAGAATACTGCAGGTGTTTAACCACATCTCTCAGAGTAACGTTATTGTCTTATTGATTGTTTGTAGAACTACACTTGTTAATCCTCTCTTCTTGCAGGCTATGCTTGACCTCATAAATCCATTGAAATACCTCAAGGTGTGTCAGTAAGTGCTGGGTGAGCGGGGTGCATTATCTTGAGGTGTGCAGAGAAATCACAAAAAAATGGTTCAGTGGCTCCTCTGGGGGTAGCGCTACACAAGCAATGAGGGTATAACTTTAACCACTTGCTGACTGCACAGTGCCCACCAGTGCTGCCAATCTGTGCCCACCAGTGCTGCCAATCATTGTCCACCAGTTCTGCCAATCAGTGTCCACCAGTGCTGCCAATCAGTGCCCACCAGTGCCGTCTGCTAGTGCCACCTATCAGTGCCGCCTATCGGTGCCGCCTATCAGTGCTGCCTATGAGTGCCCACCGGTGCCGCCTCATAAGTGCTCATCAGTGCAGCATCATCAGTGCCCACCAGTGCTGACAATCAGTGCCCACCAGTGCTGTCAATCTGTGCCCATCAGTGCCATCTGCTAGTGCCACCTATCAGTGTCGCCTATCAGTGCCCATCAGTGCTGCTTATCAGTACCTATCGGTGCCGCCTATCAGTGCTGCCTATCAGTGCCCATCAATGCAGCCTCATCAGTGCTCACCGGTGCCGCCTCATCAGTGCCCATCAGTGCCGCCTCATCAGTGCCCATCAGTGCAGCCTCATTAGTGCCCATCGATGCAGCCTATCAGTCCAGACTCATCACGCACATTGGCCTGGGGAGGAAGGAGGTAAAAGTGCCCGGTAGGCAAGGGGTTAAATGTGTGTGTACAACTGGTTTATGCTACAGCTATAAAAACAGTTTACATTTACGAATGCACTTGATAGGAGCGTAGAAGACTGAATTATCATAAGCATTTGATAATGGCGGCAACAGTGCCGCAATAACGTTTCCCCTGCTGAAATATAATCAGAACAATGCAGCGACGATGATATGCAACTGTAAAATCACTTGGAGGTATTTTGTGAATTCTGAGAACGTTTTTTTTTTTTTTTTTTTTTTTACCAGCGCAGATCGGAGATGTTTACCTAATGGAATCTGTTTCTTCACTTTACCTAGATACAGCACATTATACATAAAACCGCTCAAAAACCTGACTCAGTAAAAAAAAGAAAAAAAAAAAGATGCCTTAGGCAGACAAAGTAATAATAAATTACAATTCAAATCTACTTTCACAAAAAGGAAAGAAACTGATGACCACTGCTACCTAGAACATCCAGCCAAGCATTAAAACGTCCTATCTTCTATCTAAACTTCCTTTTCAATGAGGACGTTTGATACATTCAGAGAGATATTATCAAGGAAAATCACAAAGTTCGTTTTGTATCACCTATGAGTGGGGCTTTCCTGCCCCCTTCTGGGCACATAAATACTCCAAGAGGGTCCCAAATTAGAATTTTTTAAAAAAAATACTAATACTTAGGCCAAGCACAATAAAGTAGATGGAAAGTTTAACTGAATACCAGTTAGGCTAATACACTATGGGGGTTATTTCTGAAAGGTAAATCCACTTTGCACTGCAAGTGCACTTGGAAGTGCAGTCGCTCTAATGCCCCCGTACACACGGTCGGAAATTCCGACCACAAAATTTGTCTTTTTTTTTTCCCGACGGATTTTGTCCGACACTGGTGTTGCATACACACGGTCGGACACAGTTGTCGGAAAATCCAATCATTTTGAACGTGGCGACGTTCGTTGCGTACGACGGAACTACGTAGAGGCTAGTAGCCAATAGCTTTTGGTCTCGTAATTTGATCTGAGCATGCGTGGCACTTTGTCCGTCGGAATTCCCTACACACGATCGGAAAAAGTCCGATCGGACTTTGTTGTCGGAAAATTTGAGAGCGGGATCTCAAATTTTTTACGTCGGAAATTCTGACGGAAACAGTCCGATGGAGCCCACACACAGCCGGATTTTCGGACAACATGGTCAGATCGGACATTTTCCATCGGAATTTCCGACCGTGTGCACGGGGCATAAGACCCCTTTCACACCAAGGGCGTTTTGCAGGCGCTATATCGTTAGAAATAGCGCCTGCAATCCGCCCTAAAACAGCTGCACCATTGTCTCCAGTGTGAAAGGAGGGCTTTCACAATGGAGCGGTGCGCTGGCAGGACGTCAGGAAAAGTCCTGCCAGCAGCTTCTTTGGAGCGGTGAAGGAGCGGTGTGCTTACCGCTCCTCTACCGCTGCTCCCCATTGAGATCAATGGGGCAGCGCTGTAATACTGCCGGCAAAAGGCCGCTACTGCAGCGTATTGCGGGCGTTTTAACCCTTTCTCGGCCGCTAGGGGGGGGGTAAAAGTGGCTTGTGTGAAAGGGGTCTAAATCTAAGGGGTAGATCTAAAATGAGGGGAAGCTCTGCTGATTTATCATCCAATCATGTGCAAGCTAAAATTCTGTTTTTTATTTTCCTTGCATGTCCCCCTTGGATCTACAGCGACTTTACTTCCAAGTGCACTTGCAGTACAAAGTGGATTTTCCTTTCATAAATAACCCCCTGTGTGTCACAAACTACATTTTTTTTTAAAACTACAGCTATAGTATTATGACATCTGGCTCGCTGCAGCTGATTGGATGCTTGACCAGCATTGGCTGATTGGCTGCAGCTGCTTTTCAGCCGATAATTTTCTGCGTAGCGTCATCAATTTTTAAATCAAAGGATGTTGGGCAGGAGGTGTCTGAAAGGTAGGGTTGCCACCTGTCCGGGATTCACCTGGACAGTCCGGATTTGAATCATGTGTCCGGGTTTCAGGCGGACTGAACCCCGGACACATTATTGAGACCGGGCTGTGGCTCCACAAGTAACCAAGATATTTGCATACAAATCTATTGCCGTCTGGGGGCAGGTTCGGCATCCCTGGTGGGCAGGGCAATGATGTCATCAGGAGCAATTTGACCACACCCACTGTTCGCTCCGGCACGCTATGCGCACCGCATTACTACTCTCCTTGGGGCACCCAAAAGTGTCCCAGGCCACTAAAAAGTGTTCGGGTTTGGCTTGAAGAAAAGGTGGCAACCCTACTGAAAGGGCCACTAAGTGACTTTGTGTCTCAGGATCCAGGGGGGGGGGGGGGGGGGGGGATTCATACAGCGTATGGGCAGCTTTGCAACCAGCCAATGCAGAGAAAATAAACTCTTTGTCCAGAATTATGTAACATACAAAATAGCATAAAAAATGCAAGGATCAGGACTATGTAATGTACTATACAGTGCATAGAGGCTGAGACTATGTACAGTGACATACCACTCACTGTAAAGTGCTGGGTCTAGGACTGGGTAAGATAGTGCCATTGTATTGTTGGTCAGAGACAATAAAAATGCTCCCCGGTTCACATTGCTGTGGTGCAGGATTCGCAGCAATTCTACGTGCGCTTCCCACACCGCATGATAGTCCCTGCTACACGAGCTCCACATGCAGCTAAACCCTCTGCAATAAGCCTCTGAAAATGTGCTTTTGAAGCTTTATTAACAAAACAAGGTGGGTGAAACTCTTGAGAAAAAAACAAATACAGATACATATATAATCAGTATATGAAGTATACAGAAATACAAGCTGAGCTGTAGATAGCGATAAGTAATTCTCACCAGTGATGCTGCATTTAAGGGGGGTGCAAGTTTTAGTCCAACATGTGCTCTGATAGCTGGTTTCTTATTTCAGTCTTTAAGATGGATTCTGAGCTCCCAGGATGCACCTGTCTCTCTCCCCAGACTGAAGAATGATGGGAACTTTTGTTAAAGGTGAACAGTTTCTGGTTTCTGCAAAAACAGTACATTTGCCACTGGCTCCATCTTGTGGTCAAATCTGATACTGCAGGCAAAACAACTTGACGTGGAAGTAAATTTCCACACAGTATTTTTACTAATAGACAGTGGCTATTGATGTTTTTTTTTTTTGGAGGGGCAAACAACCACCCCCCCCCGGGAGGCCAGCTGTGTGGCACTACTACCCCCCCAGTGATCCACGCCACCAGACCCCCCTTACCCCAGCTGGTTTGTTGTCCCTTCCAGCACGACATCTAGGCGGTGAGGTGTGAGCAGTTGCTCCTATGTCCCCTCCTCCAGCGGCTTCCGCCGCGCATCTCCGCTCTCTTCCTCCTAACCGCTGGGCATCCAATAGGATTTTGTTTTTCTTTTTATGATCTCTTCAATTTATTATCTTTTATATTTTTTTAACATTTTCTTTGCACATGGAATATTATATATATTCGATCATTATATTTTTGTATTGAATCAGGTGTCATTGTTGCGCTACTGTGAATTTTGCTATATATGCACTTTGGTATATATATTTAATTTTCTCTGGTTTTGTCCAATAGGATCGCCTGACGTTTTGGCCAATCGGGAAACAGGTCTCATGACCCGCTTCCTGATTGGCGGGGAGGAGATTTAGTGTGAAAATAGCGAATATCCATTCACTATCTCACATAACTGGGTGGGCTCTGCGCCTGCACCCCCCAATGAAATCCATGGTCCGGCGCCTTATATGTAGATCGGGGGGCCGGATGCATGGATGGGGAAGGGCTAATGGATGGGCCGCCACTGTTTATATGTAAGCCTATAATAAGGTTTACCTATAGGCAGTGCAAATATATCTCCTAGGAGATATTTATATTACATACAGAGAGTGACATCACTGGCACATGCGCTCTGAAGGAACGGCCAGCCGTGCTGTTCCTTCCAAGCCCTGTGACGTAATCGGCAGCTCTGGCCAGTCACAGAGCCAGAGCCTGCGAACCCGGAAGCAAGACAGGTGAAGATGGGAGCCTGCTGCAGCTCTGAGATCTCGGCGTGAGAGGGCTTTGTTTTAGCCCTGGTTCACACTGGAGCGTTTTGACATGCAATTGCCGTTAATGGCACCGTCCTAATCGGTGCGACGCCGCATCTGCGGCGCTGCACCGATTTCAGAGCGTAGTTTCTGTACTACTTTTTGTGATTTTGGGCTGTGATTTACATTGACATCTGTGCAGAAACCTGCACAGATGTCTCTGAAATCGCGGGCAAGATCGGGACTGACATGCGGGAGTGAAATTGTGCGAGTTCAGCTGAACTCGCACGGCTTCATTCCCGCAGCTCAGTGTGAACCTAGGCTTAAAGGGATTGTAAACCTTCATGTTTTTTCACCTCCTCACCATCCTATGCATGAAGGTGAAAAAACACCTGGCAGTGACCGGCCCCCCCCCCCCCCCCCCCCCCCCCCCCGTTTTACTTACCTGAGCCCCGTATTTCCCTTGGCGGAGACGCGCTGTCCCTCTCTGCACGGGGTCCCGGCTCTTGATTGCATAGATGGATAGCAGCGCAGCCATTGGCTCTCGCTGCTGTCAATAAAATCCAATGACGCGGGCGCTGGGGGGCGGGCTGAGTCCTACATTGGGGGATGGTGTGATGATGTCAAGAAGGGCAAAGGGCACTACCGTTGGGGGGGGGCAGAGGTCTCTACTGTGGGCGTGATGTGAAGGGAGACAGAGGATACTCATATGGGGGGGGAGGGATATTAAGAGGGGGCAAAGGACACTACTGTGACACATGTGTTCCTCATGATAACTTTTTAAAGAGGAAGTAAAGCCTCCTCCCCAAAAAAAAAACGTAACCTGCAAGGCAAAGGCATAACATACTAGCTAATTTTGAATAACTTACCTGAGAACGAACCCCCCGAAGCGGCTCTCATCCACGACCTTCTCCGGCGCCATCAAGCCCGGAGTGACTTCCGGGTCTCGCCGCTCCATCGCTGTCATTCGCTGGATCGGCGATGACGTCACTCCAGCGCATGCGCACCAAATCTCGGCACGATCTCGGCATGCGCGGTGCGCCTGCGCGCCGCTGTCTATGGCGCATGCGCTGTAGACAGCGATGCCTCTTTTTTTTCTAAATATCTCCTAAACCATGTAGGTTTAGGAGATATTTATTGGACCTACAGGTAAGCCTTAATCTAGGCTTACCTGTAGGCCAAAGTGGTTTGTAAGGGTTTACAACAACTTTAATCGGAGCCTTAAAAAGTTATTTTTATTTTTTGAAGGGGGTCTATTCTTAGTGGTGGAGGGGGGGGACACCATGTTTTACTGTACCAGGTGACACCAACCCTAGTGATGCCACTGCCCGGCACTGAGCTATTGGGTTCTGATTGGGTTCTGATAGGGGGACATCACTCCCCCCCCCCCCCCCAGCAAAACACACCAGTCATTGCCCACAGTCATTGCTTGGGAGCGCTGTCCGTTTCCCTGTCGGCAGACCTTTTTCGGTCATGCCCCTTCAAGAGAAAACAGCCGAACTCGTGGACACTGTACAGCCCTTTAGAAGCCTTATGCAGCGTACACACGACCGGACTTTGACAGCAAAGGTCCGACGGAAGGAATCCGTCTGACAATTTGATCGTGTGTGGGCTCCATCGGACTTTTGCTGTCGAAAAATCTGACAGACTTTAGAAATAGAACATGCTTCAAATTTTTCCGCCGGAACTCCGTCGGACCCAGTTCCTAACGAGAAATCCGCTCGTCTGTGTGCTAGTCCGACGGACAATCAACGACGCTAGGGCAGCTATTGGCTACTGGCTGCGAACTTCCTTATTCTAGTCCGGTCGTATTAAAAAAATTGTGTGTTTTTTTTATTGACACTTTTACACCTTAGGTGAATGGGTAGGGGTACATCGTACCCCATACTCAGTCACATAGGGTGGGGGGCCGGGATCTGGGGGCCACCTTATTAAAGGGGGCTCCCGGATTCCGATAAGCCCCCCGCCCGCAGACCCCGACAACCAACGGCCAGGGTTGTCGGGAAGAGGCCCTTGTCCTCATCAACATGGGGACAAGGTGCTTTGGGGTGGGGGAGCCGCACGGCCCCCCTTTCCCCAGGGCACCCCCCATGTTGAGGGCACGCGGCATGGTACGGCTCAGGAGGGGGGGGGCGCTCGCTCGTCCCCACCCCTTTCCTGGCCGGCCGGGCTGCGTGCTCGGATAAGGGTCTGAGATGGATTTGGGGGGGACCCCCACGCCGTTTTTTCGTCGTAGGGATTCCCTTTAAATACATACCAGATGACGGGGTTAGCGCGGCGGCATTCGCCTGCCTTCGCTAGCCCCGTCTACCTGAAGTCACGTTCTAAATGAACAGACTTTCCGATGATCGGCAAGTCCGTTCGGCAGGACTGCCGAGTCCAGCGGACAATTTTAAAACAAAACTTAAAGTGGAGTTCCACCCACTTTTACAACTCTTCAGCATCCCTCACTAAACTCTGCACTGTAAACAAATTGGATATATTTTTTTTATTTTTTTTTCAGCACAGACTGTATATCTGCTGTATTCATTTTTCACTTCCTCCTCCCTGGCCGCGGCCCATCGCATCATTTCCTGTTTGCAATGCCTCCTGGGAAGGGGCAGCAACTTCCTCTCAAACTGCCGTTGTTATGGAAACCTGACCTGAAACCGGGACCCGCCCCTTACTCGGATCGCTGATCACCCGAGTCTCAGTGACTCGGTGATCACAGCGCGTGGGAGCGTGCACAGGGGAGGACCTCATATGACGGCCTCCCGGGAATTGAGATCCGCGCTGTGGCCGTCATTCGGCCATAGCGCGGATGTCAAGTGGTTAAACAATTGCTTGTGCTCTTCCAACCTTCTGGAAATCATTTGAGGGAAAGGCCTGTGACAAAAGGTGTGATGTGGAGAAAAGTATCTCCGTGTGGAGATATTTCCATGCTGACAAGGTAGCTATTTGTATCTGATAAGGTAAAAAGGTGAAATACCGCGCTATAACGAAAAATAAAATAAAACAGCAGCTGCTAGAAGTGGGATACACACAAATAGTAAATGGAAAGAGATGTAGCAGGCAGCACTAAGAAGTGAATGAATATCACTGGTGCTAAGTATTGAACGTTTGTCTTAAAAAAAATGTAAAAATCACCAAAAAAACAATTGATCAAACCAAGTACTGAAAAAGGCTATAATGAAAAAGTATAAAAAAAATATATATAATATATGAATATAAAAATATGAATATATAAATAACCAAATTGTGAAAATAAAGAGTCTTGGATCAGAAGGTATAGATTGGATTCTCCCACCGTGACAACAGTCCAAGTTCATAAACCAAGTGTTCAAGAAATTAATCATTAATATTGATTTCGTGATATATCCACCACCCCATCAAAGACGTAACCATCGTGTGAAATGCAAGCTTACCAAATAGCAAGCTAACCAAGCTTGTGACCGAAAACCCGGTCAGGGCCTCTATCCCAAAGCGAACCAGGTATCTCCAATCTGGGCTCGTATCCTGAAGACAAGGCAGGTGCCTCAGAGGGATCCACACTCTACCGGATGTTTAATCGGCAACTCACTGGGCTCTCCTAAGCTAGGAAGCTCCAATAGGTGGTCATACGAAACCCAAAAAAGAAAGGCTCACCCTAGCATAATTCCGTCTGAACATGTTTAATAAAAGATTAAAAATTACACTTACAGTGTTGAAATTTAGTAACAGCTAATAGCCAGCCGGCTGTGCATGGACGCCCGCCCACTAAGACACTGGTACGCAGTGACGTCAGCATGTCAACTCCTCCTGACGTACGTTTCGTCAAAACAATGACCTCTGATGTGTGTATGTCCTCTGGATATAGCAATGTTTGAAAGTTTTTTTTATCATATGTTATTGTAATATAATGTCTGATGGATTTATGTTATCTTTGATAGTGAGACTTGTACCTTCCAACTACCCCCAAGTGTGTCCTGACGAAGCAAAACAGTGAAACGCGTTGACGCACAGGGGCTCACTGCAGTTTCTTTGGTGTCAACTCTCATGTTTACTCTAGATACTCATTACTATCATATGCCTATCGTATGTTTTCAATTATTTTTTCCTTGACCTGTTTGATATGACTTATTGTTAATGAAATATATTTTTGTACTATATCATTGTCCATCTTGCCTGTAAAGTCCGAATTAGGGCCCTGTGGCCCGTTGCCCTTTCTCTCTTCCAATCAAGTTTATACGGATGTGGCTTTAGGAGTGTTATTTCAATTTTGGTGGAGAAACTTGGGTGGCCTGCACACATCCCTGACTTCAACCCTATTGAAGACCTTTGGGATGATTGGAAAAGTTGAGTCTTCTCCTCCATCATCAGTACCTGACCTCGCATATTATCTTTTGACTGAATGAGCAATATATACCCCCCAGATTCCTCCTACAAATTCAGGCTAGCCCCCGGCCAGCCTTCTAACTTATCAAGATAAAAAGAAAGAAATGCTTTTGTAGCGGCCATAACCCCTAGGGGCGACCTTGAATTTTCTGGGCTTACCAATTTCCTCCTCGTAGCTCGTCGGTTGTTGTCTAGGGGTTCCCAGGGTTAGTACCCAGTAACTTCAAATGCTGACACACAAAAGTCCTTTTTAGGATTTTTATTTTGCAGGGGCAACTATAACACAGTCTCTGGTGGGAATAGAGGGCACCGGTGATAAAACTCAGGCACTTTGAACTGCCGACATCCACTGAATGTCTCTTAGTTAGCCCAGAGAGTAGCCACTCGCAACTGGGAGCTTCACTGCTGGATAAACCTCTAGCCAGAGATCTAGCAGCCAACATGTGATCTGGAAACTTAGCAAAGTCTCTGCCACAGACTGGATTGTAACTGAAGACAAGTAGGAACCTTTCCCACAGTACCTGGATCTCTCAGCCTTCTTGGCGATACTGTGTGAAGTGTGGATTCTCTAGTGTCCATACAACTCAGCTCCCAGGCTCTTACCCAGCAGCCAGCTTCTTGGCCCTCCTCCGAAGAGTCCTCCCCTGGTCACTTGTACGAGTTGCCGTGTCCCTCCAATGCCGAAAGCACACCGGGACACCTCTAAATCATACTTCAGTTACTGGGCCTCGAACTAGCCAGTTCCGAGGCTCGGGAACGGACAGATCCCCACCCCAGACCATAAGGGCCTCTGGGGCTGGTCAGGGTGACAATGCTTACGGAGACGGCAGACACTCCTGGGTTCCGGGACCCCTCACAGGGTTGGTCGGGACTGGAACCAGGAATCAAAGCAGCAGCCGAACCCTGAACACGTGACTTCAGCACCTTAAATACCCCTTCCCAGACTACACAGCGGGACCAGACGCGCCCACTGATTGGCTCCGGGAAAGATTGGTACTCAACACGTCCAACCAGGCCTGGTTCTCAGCCTGTCACAGATGCCTCACCTCACCTATGACCAGGCAGAACTCCAGTACAGCTCAGCCAGACCGATGCCAAAGTAAAAGACCTAAACAATTAACCCCCAGAACTCTGTTACAGTTCTGAAAAACTAAATTTACATATATAGCGCACACTTGAAATATATGTTTCACTTTTTGAATTGAATTACTGAAATTAATTAACTTATTGATGCTATTCTAATTTTATGAGAAGCACCTGTATGTGCTTTGCTCAGATTCCATGACGGACGTTTACAAACACTTTAAGACGAGGGAGTAGATGCCTGTTAGGCCATTATTACAGTATTTGGGCAAGAAAAAAAAAAAATCCTCCCTTCACCTGTTTCCTTATAATGGTCAGTGCAACCAACTTCTTTGCATGTAGCATATGGATTTTAGAGGTAAGAACTGGTAACCTTTCACATTCTCGCCTATACTACCTGCTGGGCAAAGAGCAAAAACATCAAAAAATTTAATTTTTCATTGAAATTCAGTCCATATACTGTATGATGATGAACATTTAGAACATGGCGTCACTCAGAAAGCAAACTATTAAGACAAAGCTTTCACAGATCCCGACACACTTCTATAAAGACTTTTTATTTCTTATCATAATTTTGCCACCTCCCGTGTGACTTGTTTATTGCCATTCTCATTGAGTCCTGTTTGTCTTTGTCTTCCTGTGTCTCGTCTACGTCCTTCCCGACCTCCCGTGCTCCAATATCAGTATTCAGATCTTGTCTCCTGTAGGTTGATCAGTTCTGTCTCGGGGGAGTCAAGAACTTACTCTAGATGTCACAAATTCAATTGGAGTAGCAGATATTTAACAGCAATAAAAATATCTCCAATGCTTGAGGACATCTCTCAGTCAGAGAAAATTCTGTTACCTAATCAGAGATCCAGAGATGATCTGATAGATATCTTTGTTCTTTTCATTCCAAGAAATTAGAGGCCATTTGTTCCCTCGTAAGAAGAGTTTGTTTCTTCTTTTTTTTTTTTTTTCACCATCAAATCCAGTCGTTGCTGCCATGTCCAAATCTCATTCATAGACATTGGATGTTGGGCAATAATTGTAATGTCTGTGGGCACTTTAAGGCTACAGTGGTTGGTAGCCTCCCTGGCGGTATGATTATGTCAGATTTTTGCGTCTCAAAGTGGTACAATTGTTTTGCATAGATATTTGGCGTTTTATATTGTAGGCCTGTAATTCTTAGCAATAACACACTTAAAGGGGTTGTAAAGGTAAAAAATGTTTCACCTTAATGCATTCTATGCATTAAGGTGAAAAAACACATGAAGAATAGGTGACTCAATTAACAATGGGAATGCACACCTAGGAGGCACACAATGGGACACGTAAAGGGGTTGTAAAGGTAAAAGTTTTTTCACATTGATTGGCTAGAGTGGATGGATTGAAAGCAGCGCAGCCATTGGCTCGCTCCTGTCAATAACATCCAATGACGCTGCGCGCCGTGGCCGAGTGATACAGTGAGCGGCTGTAGCCGCCGGCTGTATCACGGGAGCGCGCCCGCAAGTACTTCTCACCCACATGAACGTGAGAAGTGCTTGCGGGGGGGAGCCGAGACAGCCGCCGAGGGACCCAAGAAAACCAGGTTCGGGGCCACTCTGTGCAAAACGAGCTGCACAGTGGAGGTAAGTATAAAAAACATCTGACAATGCAGCCCCCCCAGCCCCCCCGTTTTTACTTACCTGACCCCTCAAAAGTCCTGCGCACGCCTCTTCGCCGCTCAGCCTGGCCATTGATTGGCTAGAGTGGATGGATTGAAAGCAGCGCAGCCATTGGCTCGCGCTGCTGTCAATCACATTCTATGACTCTGCGCGCCGGGGACGGGGACGGGGCCGAGTGATACAGTGAGCGGCTATAGCCGCCAGGCTGTATCACGGGATCGCGCCCGCAAGTACTTCTCACCCACATGAACGTGAGAAGTACTTGCGGGGGGGAGCTGAGACAGCCGTCGAGGGACCCCAGAAGACCAGGTTCGGGGCCACTCTGTGCAAAACGAGCTGCACAGTGGAGGTAAGTATATCATGTTTGTTATTTTAAAAATATATAAAAATTTACTTTACAATCCCTTTAAATCTGTCCAAACAAGAGTCTAGTAGACATTCCGGGTATGATAAAGTTTGAAACACAAAATCCTAAATTATAATATAATAAATAACTATAAATAATTATAAAAAATGATAATATAATAAAATGAATTTCCCCGCGGTTCACTATCGCTCAATTCTGCAAGTGTTCTAATTTACTATCGCTGTTTTCTAGCTGGTCTAAAACCACTTTTGACGTAAAGAGACACCTTTTAGTTGCTATGGACAATCTCCAGTTTCCAGGCAGAAAGAACAGTATCTATAATATAAAACTGCATGCGGGGAATTGGACAAAGCACTGGGGACAAAAGGGATGTGAAATGATTTCATACAGTAATGTAATCTGTAATTTTCTATTTTTTTAATTTGCCGCCGGGCTCCGCCCCCGTGCGGCGCGACACTCGCATGGAACAGAGCCCGGCACAAAGAGGCATCGGGCAGAGGACACAGCCCACGGACACAGCAGGGGGACATCGCAGGATCCTGGGGACAAGGTAAGTACACCGCACCAGGATCCTGCAATGCAATCCCGAGTGTGGCTCGGGAGTTACCGCTAATGGTACGGAAATTTAACCCCGAGGAAAACCGCCACTGTGGTTAAAGGACAAGGTTGAAATTTCATATGCAATGGGGTTGATTCACTACAATTGGAAAATGCTGAATCTGGTAGACATGTGCGATTTAGTTTCGTACGAAACAAAAATTCATACGAATTTCCGGAAATTCGCACATTCGTACGAATCCGAAATACTAATTTTTATGCATACGAATTCCGTACAAAATACGAAATTTCGTTTACGAATTTCGGATCCAAATTCATTTTCACAAAAATTCGTAATTGTTACGAAAAGTTAACGAACCTAAAAGTAAAAAACCCAGGAAGTCAGCACAGGGATAACCAGTGGGAACCCTATGGGAATTTCTATGCTTACGAATTTCATACGAAATACGAAATTTCGTTAACGATTTTCGGATCCAAATTAACAGAAACATGACTGGTGTTTTGTTCACCAATCAGAGGAAGTCAGCACAGCACAGGAATGGTGGGAACCCTCATAATGGGCACAGCGGGGTGTACACTCAGACCTGGGAACTCAGCACAGGGATGGTGGGCACCCCTCATAATGCTAAATTCATCATAACAAACTTTTGTTATTTTTACGAAAAGTTTACGAAACTAAAGGTTAAAAACCCAGGCAGTCAGCGCAGCGCAGGGATGGTGGGAGCCCCTCGTAATGATAAATTCATCATAACGAACTTTCGTTATTTTTACCAAAAGTTTACGAATCTAACAAAAATTTGTATTTTGTACGAATCCGAATTGAATTTCGTACACAAATTATGAAATACGATTTTTTTTCGTGCGGAAGGAAACAAAACACATTTTTTGGCAGCGCCCATGTCTAGAATCTGGTGCAGCTGTGCCTGGTAGCCAATCAGTCAGCCAATAAATTCAGCTTGTTCAAAAAAATGGAAGCTGATTGGTTTCTATGCAGAGATTTTGCACTCTCCAGTTTTAGTAGACCAACCCCAATATCTGTAATGTTGGCTGAAAAGGTGTTGTGTTCTACAGCTATGCATGGTCAGCCAAAAATAAGTAAGCAGGTCTGCACACTGATATAGATAAATGATCACTGGTTGGATTCATGGACTCCGTGTTTTTGCATTTTTTTTTCCTACAAACAAAGCTTGTAAATACAAGATGCAACAGCATTATGGTTAAATTATTAATTTGTTCTTGCCTAGAATTCTTTTCATACCCGCCATGAACATACACTAATGAAGCTCACAACAGAGGATTATATCTGGAATCTGCAGGAGACATATTGGGGTTAATTTACTAACTGCCAATAGACTGCACTTACTTTGCAAGTGATGTTGCTCCAGAGCTTAGTAAATGAAGTAAAGCTTTATCTTACAAAGAATACCCAATTATCTGAAAGAAAAAAAAAAAAAGAATTTTGGCTTGCACTTGATTGAATGATGGAAGTCAGCAGAGCTTCCCCTCATTTACCAAGCTCTGGGGCAACTGCACTTGCAAAGTGCACAGTCTATTTGCCTTTAGTAAATCAACTCCATTGCCAGATCGCTGATGATGCTCCCTCCCTCTTGGCCCCTCGATTATACAAATTTACAGTTCTAAATGTCAAGCTTTGTCCCACTCCCTGTAATTTTACTGCAACTCATTATATGTCTCTTAATGGTTGCCTGCACGGTTAAGGAGATATTTTACAAAAAAGGGGCACTGCTGTCTACGGCGCAGGCGCGCCGTAGACAATGGCGCAGGCGCACTGGGCGCGCCGCAAGTGAAGGCAAACATGCCGTCACTTACGGCTCCTGCACGCATGCGCCGGAGTGACGTCATCGCTGCTCCGGCCACTCACAGCGCTGGAGCAGCGATACCCGGAAGAAGATGAATGCTTCGGGCCAGTGCCAGGACAAGGTCATCTAGTGCCCAGGGCAAAGATGCCAAACTGCGCCCCCCTTTCCCTTAGGGTTAGGCTCAGGGTGCCCCCTACCCCTGCAATATACCATTGTGCCAGGGGCAACCGTCCCTCCTGCCCACCCCTTGTCCCGGCCCTGCTTCGGGCTACAGGGGACATCGGTGACATCACAGGCTCCTGTGTCAGGTAAGTGACACATAATGCGATGCGATGCATAGTACCCCATTATGCTTTACCTTTGCAGGGAAACAAAGAGGAAGTAAAACCCATCAGGGTTTACATCCTCTTTAAGGCCCGCACACGCGATCGGATTTTCAGATGGGAAATATTCGATGTCAGGCTGTTGGCGTTAAGTCCGACCGTGTGTACGCTCCATTGGACAATTGTTGTCGGGCTTTCTGCCAACAAATGTTGGATGGCAGGTTCTCAAAATTTCCGGGGACAAATGTGTGTTGTCGGATTTTCCCAGCGTGCGTACACAAGTCCGTCGGACAAAAGGTCCAAAGTACCAACACGCATTCTCGGAATCAAGGACGAGCCGGAAGCGGTCGTTCTTGTAAACTAGCATTCGTAATGGAGAAACATTCGTGACGCGGCAAATTATGAAATCTCCAAATGCAGCGCACAATTCTCTTTTTTATGGGATAATAATGAAGCTGCTTTGCTGGTGATACTGATGGAGTTATTGCAAACTAATTTTCAAAGGCCTTTTTTTTTTCTAGTGATATCAAGAATAATATTATTATGTTTTTTTTTTTGTTTTGTTTATTTGGGGCAAATTACCACAACGCCATTATCCTGTAGTTTTTAAGATCAAAGATACAACTATGTTGGTGTCCCTTGTTAATTTTACATTGTATTTTTTTAAATATAACTGCCGACTCCCAAACTGTCATTATCACCAAGTATTATTCTCCACAATTTTTTTTATTGTGCATTACAAAAAGAAAACAAATAAAATTAGACATGTTATCTGCCAATAGAACTTAACCAAAAAAGTGCATTCTATGCATCCAAAAATATAGAAAATATACCAAATCAAATCAAATCATTATTCAAGTCCAAGGCCAATAATAAATAACACCGTACCTCCTCCGATTCCGCAACATGTAAGGTTGACGAACACAAAGTATTTCAAGGAAAACTGCGCTGGACAATGCAAAAAAAAAAGGAAAAACCTATAGCAGCAACACCAAGTGCGATATTACACAAAAGATATATGAAAAAAGAAAAGTTGAGCTAAACTAAAAAGTATTATAAATAATTAAATATGATAGTGAACATTACACCAAATGTGCTATTCGTGAAGTAACAAACAGATATAATGGTTGCAAAAAAATATTTCCTAAAAATAATCCTGTGATGAAAAAATGGTAAACATAAATCACAAACTGACTACCGTATTTATCATTGTATAACACGCACCGGCTTATAACACGCACCCCAAGTTTAGGAGGGCATTTTAAGGAAAAAAAGTTTTAGGAGGGAAGTTTAGGGAAAAAAAAACAACTTACATTTAAGCGTCATTTGCAGCTTGCCCAGTGTCATTGCAGCTTGCCCAGCGTCATTTGCAGCTTGCCCAGCGTCATTGCAGCTTGCCCAGCGTCATTGCAGCCTTGCCCAGTGTCATTGCAGCCTTGCCCAGCATCATTGCAGCCTTGCCCAGTGCCATTGTAGCTTGCCAGCGTCATTTTCAATATTTTCCTGGTTTAAATATAAAAAATATAAAAAATAATGCCTCAAGAAGTCCAGAAAAAAGTCCTGTGAGCAGAAAAAAGGAGAAACAACAAAGTGACAGTCCAAATAACATTGGTGACAACTGTGACGGATCCTGTACTCAAGGTGTCCGCCGTAAATGCTTCCTAAGTCCTGGAACATGAGTCCAATGGATCTGGCTATAGGAACCCCCAAGAACTAGACAACACCAGTCTTGGAGTACATCAGGAATAATTTTTATTTGACATGTCACACAAATATATACAGCCGGATGACTAAAACCTAACCTAATTAGCATGAGCTAATTATCCAATCATTGACCCAGACTAGTTGACTGAGAGAAGACTTTTCAGGGTAAGACTTTAAGGCTCCTGACTATTGACTATTCAATAGACATTACCATATTACCATAAAGCATACAGCTCACAAACAGCACCGTTCCCCCCAAATGCCAGGGCCCATAATCACAAGGCAAGAGGCTCGCATTCCGTCCCCTCCAACAGCCTCTGTCCCGGCTGGGTCTTTCACAACAACAATAAATGAAGTGACTGGAGTGTTCAGCGATCCCACCACTGTCTGAAATGCTTGCTCACCAGCTTCCAAAGATTGTATGCTTGTGGCTATTGCCCAGCCAGGGCCTTTTCCTCGCAGTGATTGGACCGATCTCGTCGTCCTGTATGGGGAGGTTCTGTTCTGACTGCTGGGCAGTAGGCTCCAAATGCTTTCCACTGATGGCGGCTCTCAGTATCCCGCAATGGGTATAGGGGCTCGTGCATAGAAGAAAGGATGCCAAAAAGGGATCATAGGTAAAACCCGTGTGGGCTCGTTTATTAAAATTATCGCACAACAAGTGTGCATACAAACACTTAAAAATGTAACAGTTTGCGGCCGGCCGGCTACAGTACTAACGCTCGTACTACGTGACGGGACGTAGCTCGCGGTGACGTCAGCACGTCGCTCCTCCTACGACGTTTCGTCACACTACTGTGTGCCTCCATGTATACGTCAGTAGTGTGACGAAACGCGGAGGAGGGAGCGACGTGCTGACACTCCAGTCACTTCATTTATTGTTGTCACCAACGTTATTTGGACTGTCACTTTGTTGTGCACATATACTTTGGAGTTTCTCCTTTTTTCTGCTCACAGGATTTTTTGTCTGGACTTCTTGTGGCATTCTTTTTATATTTTTTCACAGATATAGTCAGTTTGTGATTTATGTTTACCATTTTTTCTTCATAGGATTATTTTTAGGAAATATTTTTTTGCAACCATTATATCTGTTACTTCACGAATAGCACATTTGGTGTATGATTTTCACTATCATATTTAATTATTTATAATACTTTTTAGTTTAGCGCGACTTTTCTTTTTTCATAAGGTTGGCGAACGGCCGCTCAGAAACTAACTGAAAAGCACAAAATGAAAAGCGCAAAATGAAAAGTGCGAATCAACACTCACCAAACTTCTACTAACACGAAATTAGCAGAAGGAGCCCAAAGGGTGGCGCTAAAGAGCTGAAAAAAAACACAGTACGTCACTACATTCGTAATTGTTGGCCAACAATTGTGTGGCCGTGTGCGAGGCATAAGTCTAAACCCTGCTTTAGAATCTGTACATCTTGCACATTGCTTGTTCTTTTTATTTAATTTTCGTTATTTTGGGAAAATATAATAAGTGCAAAAATGCATATATTCTTTTTTAATAAAAATATTTTTAATGCTAATGACATCTCAGTCTAGATGATGATGATGACACCCCCAGTAGCACACGTTTCTGATTTTACACCTTGCATAGTTGTTTACAATTTCTTTTTTTTTTTTATGTATATTGATTTTGCTGCATTTTTAATATAGGATAGGCATAATGAAATCTCCATTTAGTGATTAGGGTGATTTAGATGGACGCGGTTATGGAGTGCTGTCCAGAGGAAATTTCACTCTCTCAAAAATAAATAAATACATAAATAAATAAAATGACACTTTGCTTTAAAGGGGAACTGCAGGCAGGCAGACTGCTAGATACACACTTGAAAAAAAAAATACATATATATATATATATATATGACATTACCTGCCCTGGTCAGAACAGCACCGTGCAGCAGATTTCAAGAAACTAGTATTCATTCAGAATTGGGTATTTAGCAGGGGCGGACTGACCATTCGGCCACTCGGGCACTGCCACTAGGGGGCCCCATCAGGGTTGCCAGCCTCAGTAAAACCAGGGACAGTATGTAAAAATCTGTGTTTTTTTTACATCTGTTTCTGAAATGTCCCTTACCGACATCATTTTGGTCTAAAAATCCAGAGACTATAGCTGCCCCACCTCTCCAGTACCTTCTCAGCCAAAAGAAACATGTCTGTGTATACTGTGTGATTGTAAACTGTGTGTGTATACTGTGTGGCCCCATAATCTCTGATTGCCTGGGGGCCCCATAATCTCCTATTGCCCGGAGGCCCCATGAGTTGTCAGTCCGCTCCTGGTATTTAGTGTAGTTACATGTAAAAAATAATTTTTATATCATGGAATTTAAGACTGTTTTCATGTGTATATAAAATATATCAATGGGGTGGATTTACTAAAGGGAAATAGACTGTGCAGTTGCACAAATTTTTCTCAGAGCTTAGCAGATGTCGTGAAGCTCTGTTGATTCCATTATCCTAACATGTGCAAGCAAACATGTTTATTTTTTATTTTTCTGACACCTGATTGGGTATTCTTTACAAAGTGAGACTTTACCACATTTACTAAGCTCTGGGGAAAAGTAGTGCAATGGCACTTTCAAAGTGCCCAGTCTTTTTGCCTTTAGTAAACCCACCTCTATACTTCCCGCTCTATTGCCCCTCGGTAGCTGAAACCCTTTAAAGTGATGGCAATGGTATAGATTTCACTCTTCGGGAAATGCAGGCCTATACAAATCCTATACAGTGCAATCATGTAGTATCTCTTCTTCTTATCAGTCTATTATCTAAAACATCCACTATCTGAAGACTATACAGTATTAGATGGATTTTTCAGAGCAGGCAGATAGAAGAAGAGCTTGTTCTGTCCGCTCCAGGCATGGACCTGGTGTAGTAATAGATCCAGCAAGCAAAAAAAAAAATTACATTTTCATTTTAAGCTGCAGCCAATTGCGGCTTTTCTACAACCGCTCAAATAATTTACATTTCCTCCAGCCATGGCACGCTGGAAATCCCATCTCCTCACTCATTGTCCCACTCGTATGCATATAGGAAGTCTTTCATTTTTGGTGTGGTACTAGGATGACCACATTTCCAAACTGCCATTCAGGGACATCCACCCCCTTCCCAAAAAAAAAGATGATTTTTTTATACCCTTTTTTGCCAATTTTTGGAAAAACAAAAGCAAACAGTGGTTACCAGTTTAGACAGGTGATATAAAATGTGCACCTGCTTTAAGGGTTCAATTTACTAACGTTTAGGGAAGGGGGAGGACAGAGGAAATGTTTTTTTTTTTTTTTACCTCAATGCAAGGAATGCATTAAGGCAAAAAACATTTTTAGCTTTAGTATCTCTTTAATATGAAGTTTCAGACTATCGTTTCTGAGCGGAGAAAGCTGTGTTTGTGTTTTACTCCAGATTCTATAGTCCTGGATTGAGGCCTGCAGCTTGACGGTTCCAAAGTGTATTCAATCCTATGTTTGGATTTTACTGGGTGCCTGCATGAGTACAGGTGTAGGTCGCTATATACTGAAGCCCGAGGATAGCTCAGGCCTCCCAGTTTGAAGACAACTCCTATATTGGAGACATGAGGTTTCACCCAGGGGTCAGCGGTGCCTCAACCAACAGCCAGGAGGGCAGGAGGTCTCACCCAGGGGGCAGAGGTGCCCCAGTCAGTAGCCAGGAGACAAGAGGTCTCTCCTAGGGGTCAGGGGTGCCTCAACCAACAGCCAGGAGGACAAAAGGTCTCACCCAGGGGTCAGAGGTGCCCCAGCCAGGAGTCAAGAGACAGGAGGTCTCAACCAGGGGTCAGAGATGCCCCAACCAGCAGCCATGAGGACAGGAGCTCTCACCCAGAGGCCAGGGATGCCCCAGACAGCAGCCAGGAGGACAGGAGGTCTCATCCAGGGGTCAGGGTTGCCCCAGCCAGCAGCCAGGAGACAGGAGGTTTCTCTCAGAGGTCAAATGGCCCAAGCCAGGAGTCGAGAGACAGGAGGTGTCAACCAGGGGTCAGAGGTGCCCCAGCCTAGCCAGGAGACAGGAGGTTTCATCTCAAGAGTCAGATGGGCTCCTATCCAGAGGCCAGGATTGGACCGTGCAGCAGGGAGCTGCAACTAAAGCCTAAGTGAGCCAAGAGAACCAGAATAGCTGGACCATACAGTCATAGGGACTGGTAAGACGAACGGTGGTGCTGCCAGGTGGCTCTGGGTTTTCAGTTGACCATTCATGTTGATCTGGAAGAACTCCTGCGTGGACCGCCAATGTTTATGTGAACTTTCCATTTTGTTCAATAAAAGTGGGCTGCCATGCCCAAAAATACAGTGGGAACTGGTGCAACTCATTGGAAAAGCACCTACCACACGAGCATAATCACCCCAACACCACCGTTGGTATAGCAAGGAAGAAGGTATAGATAAATCAATTCTTGCAACTTCTATTATTGTCCTGGAGGGAATTATTTTCTTTTTTTTTTTTTTTTTTAATCCCTCATTAAAAAAAGGAGTTTCCCTTTAATTTCAACCCTTATGCTTCACCATAAATCCTTGTAAAATTCAGAACTGAAAGCAACTATCACATGAAAAAAGAACATAGAAAATGCTGTAGAAGATGTAACTACAGAACGCAGTATATTTGATGATGAAACATAGCTGTATATTCTGAAGGGATAAAAGGAGTCTTTGATATTAAGGGGAGGAGATGTGGTTCTAAGAAATAGGAGTATCATTCATACTACAGAAAGTGGGAGGGATCCATATACAACATGAAGGAAGCGTGTCTTCTAAACAGAATCCTGTTTACATTGGACCATGTTGAAGATCTCTATATTTGTTTCAGGATTAAAAATATGACTCATTATCATAAAGCCATCATCCTCTGCCTTTATCTTCAAAGGGGGTCCTCCTACTTTCTGGGTCTAGAATTGCGAAAATGCACATGAAAGTTACAAATGTGCCATCAAGTGGAAAAACAACTACATTTTAAGCATTATCTGATCAAATAGGTGTTATTTTTATTACAAAAAATAGTACGCCTAGCCTTATCTTTTAAATAATGAGTTTACAGTAACCATGTGGACCACGTGGACACACAAGCATTTTCTATACTGTTAACAAGCAGTAAGTGGCCGTTATACCAATCCCTAACTGATCTCAGTAGCTGCAGGTACTGTGGAGCAGTTCATCCTAAAATTTCACAGTAAAAGCGCAGAGGTCCACCCAACATTGACTAATGGATTCGTCAACCTGGTCCTAAAACCTGCTCTAAAATAAAGACGCAGCCAATTTGTTAACAATGAATAAATAACATAACGAAAATACCATTCAACAATGTAATTCTGATTAGACATGTGCAATTAGTTTAGTTACGAATTCGTTTTCCGTTCAAATTCGTTATATTCGTTCATTCGTATCGTACGAATGAACGAATGATTTTGTAAAAATTTTAACGAATTATCGAATCGAACGAATATGAAAAACAACGAAACTACGAATGAATGAAAATCCGAAAACAGAAACAACGAAAATACCGAACAAAGATTCAAAAATAACGAAAATCCAAATTAACTAAATCCAAATGATTCGTAATTTTCCGTGTCTCTTACAGTGGCGCTGCTTAACGTGCTTCGAATGGATTGAACGAAAAAAAATTTGTACATTCGTAACTTTTTTTTTTTTTTTTGATTCGTAATTTTCCGTGTCTCTTACAATGTAACAATAGCATACACATTACATAAAATTATGAATTATGCTCCGATTACGAATCTACGAAAACAATGTTACGAAAGTACGAATAAATCAATCTTACGAAAGTACAAATGTAACTAAAGCTACGAAAATACGAATGCGTCCGAATACAAAATACAACGCAAATACGAAAATACAAATTTCGAATAAACGAAAATTAGACTAACGGAAAAACGAATCAAAGAAAAAATAACTCTACGAAAATACGAACGAGTCCGAATACGAACACCGACGACTTACGAAAATACGAACGAGTCCGAATACGAACACCGACGACTTACGAATTTACGAATCGTTACGAATCAACGGAAACGAACAGAAACGAAACGAAACTTAACACATTTTTCTATTGTGCACATGTCTAATTCTGATGCCGTGTACACACGATCAGAAATTCCGCCAGCAAAAGTCCGATGAGAGCTTTTGGTCGGAAAATGCGACCGTGAGTATAGGCTCCATCAGACTTTTGCTGGCGGAATTCCAGCATAACAATGTAAACAAGGGGTCTTTGGGTGTCCAAAAGGCACAATTTTAATGAAATCATCCTCAGCCGCACCCCAACTGGCTCTAGGACGTTACGACCTCACCATACTTATCTCCTGGTGGGGGGGGTTCCACTAACCAACCACGTGGAGGCGCCATACCTTAGATGGACCCCACAATTTAGCAACAATGTCAATAATCACTGACCCCCCAAAGACCCCCTGACCCGCCAAGCTTTTTTTTAATTGATTACGAACAGAAACACAAAAACAAGACATAGACTCCCCAAACTTGACACCTCAGAAAAAACTTTGACATAAGAGCGTGTGGGAGGAAAGTTTCTTCTCTGCCTGAAAATTCCAGAATGCCTAGACTGCCTGTCTGCCACATACCCCCTACAGCACCCCACCCTTCTGGCCTGCTGCCCCCAATCAGGTAAGTCTACACGCCCCCCCCCCCCTTGCCCGACTGACCTAGCTGACCCTTCCCTGACCCAGTTCCTCCCCTAATCATGTAGACCCTTCGGCCATTTTGCTGCGGGGGATGTTTGAGGATGGAAGGATAAAAAGCAGGGAAGGGGCTGGTAAATGTGTAATTTACCAGCCCCTTCCTTCTCTTAATGAATAGAGCCAGTGATCCGCACAGGATTCATAACTGAGGCATATTAAACTGTGTGTACAGAGCCATTCCCGTCCATTCATTCTGTGCAGCTGAGGGCTGTGTCCTCAATCTCCTTTCTTTGTCTCAAAGGTGGACCATCTGAGGTCTGTTTAGACACCTGTTAATTGACCAAATCCTAAAAAATTGCAAAAAATAATAAAAAATAAAATTGTAAAAAATAATAGAAAATAAAATTGTAAAAAATAATAAAAAATAAAATTGTAAAAAAATAAAAAAAATTCAATTGTAAAAAATAATAAAAAATAAAATTGTAAAAAATTATAAAAAATTAAATTGTAAAAAATAATAAAAAATTAAATTGTAAAAAATAATAAAAAATTTAATTGTAACAAATAATAAAAAATAAAATTGTAAAAAATAATAAAAAATTAAATTGAAAAAAATAATAAAAAATTAAATTGAAAAAAAAATTAAAATAAATGGTAAAAAAAAATGATAAAAAATAAAATACAAAAATAAAAAAACTACTGACACCAGGGGCGGAACTACCAGGATCGCAAAGGTCACACTTTTGCGACTGGGCTCTGGCGTTCTGCCACCATGGGGGCTCCCCGGCAGGGGGTCATGAGGGGCCCCTTATGATTTCTTGCACTGGGGCCCTGAAGGTTCTAGTTGGGCCTCAGGTCTGTGTGTTGTGCTGCCTGTTGGATGGCCGGTGTTACATTGTGCTGTGAGTTGAGGAGCAAGGCTACTTTTCTAGATGTCAACCTCAATGATAATTACTAAAAGGTGGGAGTGAGGAGGGGGGGGTAAATATTTTCTTTTGAGGGGGGGTGGGGGGTGCTTTAATTTACCAAAGGGCCCTATAAATCCTCTGGCTGGCCCTCAGCAGATGTATGCAAGCTTTAAATCTCTTTTCACTTGTCTTACCGCAACCCCTCTGTTGCTCTGCACATGTTTTTGAACCAGCACTCCGTCTGCTTTGTAAGATCTGTGACTCGTCATGTCTACAATTTGTCAGCGGCATTTAGCATTGTGACAGCCGGGATGAGATCTGGGTGTCATATGGACTCCTGCTGTATGGCGACAATTATTATTTATCATGGTCTTTAGCCGGTGTTGATAAGTTTGTGGCACCCACATGTCTTCAGCTTTTATTTTGGCACCAGGCGCTCGCACAAGCATGTAAAAACACGTGTGTGTGTGCGTGCGCAGCACCGTATATTAATGTCTGTGTGTGGAAATTGGTCCGTGTTTTAGGCGCAGCAGATTGATTTTTTTATAGAGCTGTTTCGGTAGCTGCTAATTTGATAAGACAGAGTATTACAGATTTGGCCTGTATGTGTATTGATTAGAGTTCAGTCCCTGACTTTTTATAATGATCAAACAACTATTGGTAGAAAATTACTGAATATTGATGAATAGACTTAAACTGAATCCATACATATTTTGACACCGGTTAAGTGAACCTGCTGTCATTTACAAAAGAACAATGTGACGTGCGTATTTGGGGGTTTCTTACCCTTCTAACCAGGAGGTACCCCAATGTGCGAGGCGAAGTGGTTTGGGAATATATTTCCTTTCCTTTTCATATATATATATATATATATATATATATATATATATATATATATATATATATTATATGCTCAACATTTTTTTCTAAAACCACGAGATTTAGCCCCCACCCCTTCGTGACCACGAAATTTTTTGTGATACGGCCCTGCGTTACTTTAACGACTTCAGCCCCGGAAGGATTTACCCCCCTCCTGACCAGAGCACTTTTTGCTATTCGGCACTGCGTCGCTTTAGCTGACAATTGCGCGGTCCTGCGACGTTGTACCCAAACAAAATTGACGTCCTTTTTTTCCCCTTTTTTCTTTTGGTGGTATTTGATCGCCTCTCCGGTTTTTATATTTTGCGCTATAAACAAAAAAAGAGCGACAAAAAACGCAATATTTTTTACTTTTTGCTATAATAAATATCCCCAAAATATATAAAAAATATATTTTCCCTCAGTTTAGGCCGATATGTATTCTTCTACATATTTTTGGTAAAAAATCTCAATAAGCGTATATTGATTGGTTTGCGCAAAATTTATAGCGTCTACAAAATAGGGGATAGTTTTATGGCATTTTTATTTTTATTTTTTATTAGTAATGGCAGCGATCTGCGATTTTTATCGGGACTGCGACATAATGGCGGACAGATTGGACACTGTTAACACTATTTTGGGACCATTGTCATTTATACAGCGATCAGTGCTATAAAAATGCATTGGTTACTGTGTAAATGACACTGGCAGGCAAGGGGTTAACCACTAGGGGGGGCGGTGAAGGGGTTAGGTGTGTCCTAGGGAGTGATTCTAACTGTGAGAGGGCTGGGCTTCAACACACAGGACAGTGATCACTGCTCTCGATGACAGGGAGCAGTGATCTCTGTCCTGTCACTAGGCAGAATGGGGAAATGCTTTGTTTACAAAAGTATCTCCCCGTTCTTCCTCTCCGTGACACGATCGCAGGGAACCCGGAGGACATTGAGTCCGCGGGGTCACTGACACGGAGACCGCGGCAGGCGTGCGACACCGCTACCTAAAGGGGATGTACATGTACGCCCTTTTGCCTACCAGTGCCATTCTGCCGACGGCAGTGCGCTGGTCGGCAAGCGGGTAACTGACAATTGCGCGGTCGTGTGACGCTGTACCCAAATAAAATGTATATATTTTTCCCCACAAATCAAGCTTTCTTTTACTGGTATTTGATCACCTCTGCGTTTTTTTTTTTTCTTGCGCTATAAACAAAAAAATACAGACAAATTTGAAAAAAAAAATATATATATATTTTTTTACTTTCTACTATAAAACATATGTCATTCTCGCCTAGGCTCAAAGTGTCCGAAACAAATAAAAGAAAGCAATTTCAGGTGAGGGTCCACTTTAGACAAACGTAGCACATACAAAGCAAAACAAAAGAGTGCATAATAAAGTGATCTCCTCCTGTCAAGCTCTCTTGTTTCCTCCTCCCATGCTCGTCTCCAGGATTTCTCCAGAGTCTCTCCCATCCTCTGGAACTCGCTGCCTCAACCTGTCCGGCTATCCCCTACTCTAGCTACCTTCAGGCGATCCCTGAAAACTCATCTCTTCAGGGAAGCCTATCATGTATCCAACTAATCTTCTACCACTTCCATCACCCCATCCCCACAGTTACAACCTTTTGTATCACCTCCCCCACCCTATTAGATTGTAAGCTCTTCTGAGCAGGGCCCCCTTAATTCTCTTGTATTTTATTGTATTATAACTGTATTGTCTCCCTTTTTATATTGTAAAGCGCTGCGTAAACTGTTAGCGCTATATAAATCCTGTAATAAATAAATAAAGTGTTGGTGGTAATGCACTAGGCCTTTTGTTTTGCTTTGTTTTTAACAGTTCCAAGATTCCCCAGTCTTAAGCCCCGTACACATGGGCAGAATGTCAGGAGACATTTGCCGGTTCAAAAAAAAATGACCGACATTCTGCCCATGTGTATGTCAGTCTGTCCAACAGAAGCTGGGCATTCAGCCAGCTTCTGTTGGACGTACATGCTGGAAAACCAGCAGCCCACCAACTCCAATGGCAAAGAGCGCTGATCGGAGTGTTCTGGTGGTTGGTGTCCCCTGTCAAAACACAACAGCTCAGCAGGGAAGATCACTGGACTAACCTTGCATGGTTAGTACAGTGTCTCCAACCGGAACTGTCAGTTTTTTTTTTTTCGGGCAACCCGGAAAAAAACGTAGTGTGTACCCAGCTTAAAGAGGGTAGCATCGTAGCTTAACACCTCTGTTCTGTTTAAGAGCCAATGGTCACCACCTACAGCAGTCTGTTTGGTATCTCAAGAATCCCTTAGCGCTGTGGTGTTACGGTGCAATTTTGATGTGTGAGATGTTAGCATGTTTCTTGCGTTGATGTAGCCAAGAACAGTGTAGGTAGGGTGCAGCGTAGTTTGTTGGTGAGCAGAGATCACACAGAGGCTTGATGGAAGAGAACAATGTGTTAAGAAAGTCCCAACAATGTACAACTAGGCCCAGTGGGTAGGCACTGCCGACTGGAGCCACTTACGAAACCTTAGCAGAGAAGCGTATACTGAAATGATGCTGACAGCTTCTGCAATGAGGAGCAGATATATCCAAATAGGAGGCTTCCTAAGTGGAGATAGTGTAGTCTCTGTATATAACCTACTCATCTGGGACCTCTCCCTCCCGCTAAGCACTGTCAGACGGGGAACCTGTCCCTACACTAGCCACTAGACATGTGCACACTGAAATATTTTGTTTTTTGAATTTCCTTTTTCGTCCAAAAAAATACATTTATTTAGTTACTACCGAAATTAGTTTTTATTTATTTTGTTTCGTTAAAAAATGCATTCGTCCGAAAATCCGAAATAATTAAGGTCAAATCTGTCATTGAAGGCTTATGGTGTCTGTCGAATGTTCTAAGCAGATTTGACGGAGCAGCTAAACTGTACGACGCCGCAATCGTACATTTCCGGTCGAATGTTCCGCCTACAAGCTATAGTACAATTCTAATGTTGTATGACACTAGTAATAATTATATTCATTAATTATTATTACTAGTCAACCAACATTAGAATTCTTCTATAGCCTATGGGCGGAGCATTTGACCATAAATGTCCGCTCACGGCAACTGCTTCGTGGAGTCTTCATGTCGAATCTTTTCTCTCTATGACGAAAAATCTTGGATTAATAGAGTTAGGTTAGGCACATTCGACCTTTTTTGCTGTTGTCTCTATAATGTTGAATCTTTTCTCTCTATGTAGAATAATATTGAACTAATAGAGCTATGGTTAGGCACATTCGACCACAGGTTCGATGGACACAGATCGCTAATGTCAGCGTCTTATCGAATCTCTTATCTATATCGAACTTTTGCAACGAAAACTAAAATAAAGCATTTGTTTATGTCGGATTTTTCGGTTTTCGGATTCTGCACATTTGTTATCGTTTGTCAAAACGATAACGAAAATACCCGAAGTTCGGACAAAAATGCATTCGGACGAAAACAAATGCACATGTCTACTAGCCACTCGCACAAAGCACGCCAAACCCAGGAGCCAGAGTCTTAAATAGACTCTTCCCTCACCCAAGATGGCTGTTGTGGTCATGTGGTGTGCCAGCGTCCAATCGGACAGCTGCACTTCGGCATTGCCGCTTTGCTCGAGCGCCACCTACAGTGGGGAGTCCAGACTGCACCTGCCTACAACCTCACTGGACTCCAGGTTGCATACATACATAGAACTCTAGGCCCTAAAAATATGTGTTTGCCAAAGGTGGAAGGAAGCCTGGAGTTTGTAACAGCAGATGAAATATTATTATTATTATTATACAGGATTTAAAAAGCACAGTTTACGCATCGCTTTACATGAGGGCAGACAGTACATTTACAATGCAATTCAATACAGGAGGAATCAGAGAGCCCTGTTTGTTAGAGCTTAGAATCTATGAGGGAGGGTCAAGTGATACAAAAGGTAATTGTGGGGAATGAGCTGATGGAGAAAATGAAAGTATAGTTGTTAGGTGGGGGGCAGGATAGGCTTCTCTGAATAGAAAAGTTTTCAGGGATCGCCTAAAAGTGGATAGAGTTGGAGATAGTCGGACAGATTGGGGTAGGGAATTCCTAAGGATGGGAGAGGCTCGGGAAAAGTCCTGGAGGCGAGTACAGGATGAGGTGATGGGGGAGCTAGAGAGCAGGAGGTCTTGGGGGGAACAAAGAGGACGATGTGGTTGGTATTTTGAGACCAGGTTAGTGATGTAGCTGGGGGCCAAGTTGTGGATGGCTTTGTAAGTTGTTAGTAATTCGTTGGGTGAGTGGAAGCCAGTGGAGGGATTGCAGAGAGGGGTAGAAGACGCTGAGCGGTTTGTAAGGTGGGTGAGTCTGGCAGCAGCATTCATGATGAAATATAAAAACTTAGTCTGCATGCAGTGGTAATAACATGTTCCATTTTACAAGTTTAGACCTTGGCTATATATGTGATCGTTGGAAGCATGTTCCAGTTTTATTAGAAAAAATGACAGCTTTGCCCTAGAATATTTTACTCCCAGCTATGCTTATTTCTGGAATTAATTCCTAATTTAGATTGATGTGCAACACAGTCATTAGCAAATGGTCCTCAAATATTATAATGACAAGTAGATTTGCACCATGGGCTATGCACAGTTTTATGTGACTGCATAACAATTACTTAATTGCATTATCATATGCCCTTAGAATGAGCCTTTTGGTGAACCGAGCCTTCCCAGCGAGAGGGAAGCTCAACACCAGCTTGAAACTTGTCAAATGCTCTCACTGCAGTCCTATAAATTCTTTTTCTCCTGGGCCCTGGTCTATTTTTTATTTTTTTTTTGAAAGGGATTTAAGAACAGTATATGGGAGGACGTATCTGAAAATTGGGGCTCTAAATGCTATGGAGATTACAGGGTGCATAATTGCAATCAATTCCAAATGGAAGGTCTAGATGACAGGAGGTGGGGAGAGGGTGAGCACTTAACTCCCAAGTGTCCCTTCTTTTGGACTCGAATTCCTCCGTGCATCCTTATATCTGTGTTGCTTTTCTTTTTTTTTATTGAGGTGTCAGCAAAATTTGTGTTATTTATGTACAGATAAGCCTTGAGGAATTGTAATGTCCCTTCACCCATTCCCTTACCGCTGAATTCAGCAATAGCAACACAGAAGTGTCTGTGGGTCAATACGGCCGTGATACAGTAACTTGTATTTTTTAGGGCATTTATGTCACAGGGCAAAGAGCTATCAATTGGAAATTTTGGCAAAAGGCATTTTGAATATCTGTTCCTTGATTAGTTTTATAACTTGTTTAGAATTGTTGGTGAACTGTTAATGCAATTCTGAAAAGCTTTCAGTTGTGTTTTTTGCCTACCTTAATTTTATACCTTGAATCCACTTTGCCTACCGTAATTTTACACCTTGAATCCACTTTGCCTACATTAATTTTACACCTTGAATCCACTTTGCCTACCTCAATTTTATATCTTGAATCCACTTTGCCTACCTTAATTTTACACTTTGAATCCGCTTTGCCTACCTTCATTTTACACTTTTAATCCACTTTGCTTACCTTAATTTTATATCTTCTTGAATCCACTTTGCTTACCTTCATTTTATACCTTAAATCCACTTTGCCTACCTTAATTTTACACCTTGAATCCTCTTTGCCTACATTAATTTTACACCTTGAATCCACTTTGTCTACCTTAATTTTATATCTTGAATCCACTTTGCCTACCTTCATTTTATATCTTGAATCCACTTTGCCTACCTTAATTTTACACCTTGAATCTACTCTGCCTACCTTCATTTTTTACCTTGAATCTACTTTGCATACCTTAATTTTATACATTGAATCCACTTTGTCTACCCCAATTTTATATCTTGAATCCACTTTGCCTACTTTAATTTTATACCTTGAATCCACTTTGCCTACTTATTTTTATATCTTGAATCCACCTTGTCTACCTTAATTTTAGGCCTTAAATCCACTTTGCCTACCTTAATTTTATACCTTGAATCCACTTTGCCTACCTTAATTTTACACCTTGAATCCACTTTGCCTACCTCAATTTTATATCTTGAATATACTTTGCATACCTTAATTTTAGGCCTTGAATCCACTTTGAATACCCTAATTTTATATCTTGAATCCACTTTGCCTACCTTAATTTTATAACTTAAATCCACTTTGTCTACCTTAATTTTATAGCTTGACTCTACTTTGCATACCTTAATTTTATATCTTGAATCCACTTTGCCTACTTTAATTTTATATCTTTAATCCACTTTGCCTAACTTAATTCAACACCTTGAATCCACTTTGCCTACCTTAATTTTATACCTTAAACCCACTTTGCCTACCTTAATTTTATACCTTGAATCCACTTTGCCTACCCTTATTTTATACCTTGAATACACTTTGCCTACCTTAATTTTATATACATTATCCATGATTCCCTGCTCCCAGATTGAGTAGGGCTTTCTAAATTCCTCTGATTATCCCTACATCTTATTTCCAGTCATTCTGTGCAATGAGTCTCCTAGTTTTAGATCTGTTTCTCTCTTATTATAGACTGCAACAATTCCCAGTCAAATCTCCAGCTTTCATTTAAACAGACCTTGTAGTAAGATACAAATTCTGCTTATTACATTGCGCCACCTTCTCATGTCAGTAGGTAATAAGTCGAATGGTCCGACAGGGGGTAACATTAACTTGCAGTTTGCTAAACCGGTGCAAAGCTAGCAGCAATACTGCAAAACAGGTTCAGGATGACAAAGAGCATGCATACACCACAGAATAAAACAAAACAGATTATGAAAGCTGCACAAACATGGAATCTTCACATCAGTTTTTTTGAGACTAAATCAGTGTAACATATGGTATAATATAGTTTTTCGAGACTAGAGTCTAAAACAACAAGGTTAGAAGGGCCACCCCATCACAACTCTAATACTCTGGTCGCTATTAGGGAGGGGATCTCACAGTAGCTGGGTCTCCCAGAGAAGCTCTGTGCTATTAGGCTCCTGTCTGACTACCCGCACGCCAGTTCTGACAGTGAAAGGCCTGCCACCTGGCTGCAGATCACTTGCCCAGCTACCTTTACCTCATCAGGTGTGGCCTTTCTGAGCTGCTGAGGGAGGATAGCTAAGGAAGTTATCTTCCCTGAATGTGTTCAGGAATCCAGGGAGGTGTGGGAAATGGAGTAAAGGGGCGTGCATCGGAACATGGTGAGTAAATGGGTACTCAACACAACAGCTATAAATTTAACCCCTGGCTTCCAGAGAACCCCCAGAAAATTCTGAATATGACAAATATTAAAAGAAAACACTCCAGCACAGTACAGGATTGCTTTCTCACAAGATTTAGAATACTCAGCCTTCCCTGGGATCTCGCTCTAAGGAGGATGAGGTCCTCCTTACTAGGAAAGGCATGAGCTTTGACCACCTATTTCATCTGTTGACATTGGTATTGCAATAGGCAGAGAGAAGCCATCACATTGGTCTGTACTGGCATAGCCACATGGAACACCAACTGCCTGCAAGTGCAGCATTCCTTATGAAGTGACAGGCAGTTGCACATTTTTGACCAATTGCCCTATTCATCTGGTTTACTGCAGGTGCATGTAGGGTATAACTGGGCCCTCTGGACATCCACTGCTCCCTAGGCTCCTACCTAAGTTGACACTGATGTGCTTCCAGTAAGTAGCCAGGCCAACTCTCTTTGTGCAAGCATGTTCTGGCATTGTCACCAACAGGAAGACTTCCCTTCCCTGAAATTTGGCATGCAGCCACCCCTGGCTTTGGCATGCATATAGACAGAAAGTGGCTTTGCCAACTTTAGGAATACCTCCCAACTTTCTGAGATGGTAATGGGGGGAACCTTTAAGCACAAAGTGTGTAGGCAATGGTCATCCCTGCCAAGCCCCCAGGAAGAATTAAGATTAAAAATGAAAAGATAGGTTAAATCAGCTAAGTGCTTTTTTGCAACACTTTTTCTTTATTGGCTATTCGACATAACAAAATGCAATAAATTAGAGGATGGATTAAAGGATTCGTTTAGTATAACACTTTTGGTAGAACACAAAGAGCAACAACCGAGGAGGAAAGAGAGACACAGAGATTGGTTATAAAAGTGTGACAGTCCCTCCAAATGAGAAACAGTAGACTGGTATAAGTTAGGGTTCACATTGTGATATGGTAGATGTTAGTTTCTATCAAAACCAGGTACCTTCTCCCCCAAAAAATGTACAAATGTGGCAGTGGAGAGGCAGAGGATGCAAACAAACGGAACTTCCCCTTTTGGGCCGAAGTTCTGCTTTAAGCTCGCTCAGCTTTAATTGCAGTACCCTACTGCATGTGGCCACTCCTAGGCTCTGGGTAGAGGT
The DNA here is from genome assembly GCA_028564925.1 of Lithobates sylvaticus. Lineage (NCBI taxonomy): Eukaryota > Metazoa > Chordata > Amphibia > Anura > Ranidae > Lithobates > Lithobates sylvaticus. The sequence goes on from CM053034.1 coordinate 8,858,097, forward strand.
TCTCCTAATACCCCAGGCGCTTTCACTCCTCCAAGACTCGCAGATACCTCTGGCTCCCCTGGACTCTCTCCCAGGTTGGCTCAGCTCTAGTTTCCCAGACCCTCTCAGTTGGCCCAACTCTTTCAGCTGGCCTAACTCTCTCGATCCAATGGCCTGGAACCTCTCCCACATGGAGCTGTCTCGAGGATATTGCCTTGACCTCCAAACAGGAGCACATCTCCACCAGATTAAGGGTTCTGTCCTACCCAAAACTCTTTACAACCTTCAAGCTTCTGGCCCCGATCCAGAACTACCAAATCTGGAGGAAGCATAGAACACAGCTTTCTCCATTCACAATCAACCAGCCAGAGCTTCTCAAACTGCAGCTTTGAGAATCCGGTGTCACTTTTATGCCATTTACATAGTGTCAGGGTCTCACACTGTCACAACATCTACTTTAAAGCAATGGGGAGTAATTATTTATGAATGGTCCGGGGTAGTGGGGGGATTATATTGTGACTGGTCCGGGGTAGTGGGGGGATTATATTGTGAATGGTCCGGGGTAGTGGGGGGATTATATTGTGAATGGTCCGGGGTAGTGGGGGGATTATATTGTAGAAAGACTCATGGAGCAGTAGTATATACTGTACAGAGAATTCAGAATTACAGAATTGGGATTAGGTGGATCCACCACAGCAGGTTACATCCAGCGTGGCCTGCTGAACTCTAGATATTCCAGAATGAAAGTCCTAAGCCCTGGGCTGTGTCCTTCGTGTTTATTTCAATGCACATTTTTCAAGTTTGACTCAAATGTGCCTATAAACAAAACACTTGAAATTTTTGGCTGTGTCTTCAATATCCCTCTATACCGAGTCCTAGGCAAAAACTTTTCCTAGAGGTCTCCTGTGCTGATTTTGGCGTAGGGACATGCTTTTAGACAGTCTATATCTCAGCTTACAAACCAAGAACACTGTTAAATATACATCTGTCACATAAATGCTGCTCTCCCCAATATGCCCTTGATATATTGACTTTATGGGAGTTTACTGCATTATGCTATTTACTTACTGGTCTCAAGCTCTGCATGTAAAGAAAACCTCAAGTGCGAACTGGGAGCAGCCCTGCCAACAGTTATGTGATTGACACAAAAGAGATTATGTGTAATCAGAATCTGAGCCCCTTTGGGGACATCTTTAACACGAGGATTAAACATTTCCAAGACAGGCGTTTGACGTTTCTTATGCTGAAGTATTCCTTTACCTCTTTGATGTTTTTGTGCAGGAGAGAAATGGCATGCTGAGGGTGCCTCCTTTCTTAGGGTTCCGGTTTGACAAGTTTCTTTAGTTTGTTTGGGCCCCGTCACTTTGGATTTAACAGTCAATGGGGCCAACAGGAACGAGCTGCAGTCTATAAGATTAGCTGACACCTGCTCATCACATATGCAGATTTTTTTTTTTTTTTAGAGGTTTGAAAGCCATTCCAGCCTTTCTTCTTGGTCTGCCCTGGTCAGCCAAATTCATGGGCACCGGTAACTGAGTGATGTGTGTGACCTGCCACCAAATGTCAGTCATTGGAGGTATTATAGAGTCAACATATGCAAGGCACTAAGCCACCCTTGTAGCATACTTGATTGTTCTTGTACTCGGAGAACAGGTTCCAAACCTCACACCTGCCAAATTCCCAGTTTATTTTTTTTTCTACTCAACCACTCCATGGAGTCTAGGTCCTGGTTTTGAAGGCACAGCATGGTGGCTTAGTAGCTCACTTAGTAGCTCGCTCTTGCATCGCAGTTTGGGAGTTCTGTGTTCGATTACCACCAGCATATCATGGAGTCATGTTATAGGTAAACATGTTGTTCACTTATAAGAATTATGCTAATGCCGTGTACACACGGCGAGACAGCAAAGGTCTGACGGAACGAATCCGTCGGACAATTCGACTGTGTGTGGGCTTCATCGGACCTTTGCTGTCGAAAAATCAGACGGACTTTAGATTTAGAACATGTTTCAAATCTTTCCGACGGACTCGAGTCCGGTCGAAAAATCAGTTCGTCTGTATGCTAGTCCGACGGATGAAAACCGACGCTAGGGCAGCTATTGGCTACTGGCTATGAACTTCCTTATTCTAGTCCTGTAGTACGTCATCACGTTCGAATCCGTCGGACTTTGGTGTGATTGTGTGCAGACAAGTCCGATTCAACGGAAGTCCTTTGAAAATTGGGACGGAATTCAGTCCGTCTAAAAGTCCGGTCGTGTGTACACGGCATTAGGCTTGGTAGTGCTTGGCTAAGGAAATCACACATAGAAGTATCTGGATTTAACATTTTAAAACCTGGCAAATACACTCACTCGACACATTATTTTATTTTTTTAACAGAGATGTCACTGGACACATTATTAGGTGCACCTGTTCAATTGCTTGGTAACACAAATTGCTAATCAGCCAATCACATGGCAGCAACTCAGTGCATTTAGCCATATAGACGTGGTGAAGGTGACTTGCTGAAGTTTAAACTGAGTATTATGTCGCGTACACACGGTCGGAATTCTCCTCGGAAAAAGCTCTGATGGTTTTCCCGTCGGAATTCCGACGGAATTTCGCTCAAACTGTCTTGCCTACACACGGTCACCAAATTCCGACGGTCAATAACACCACGCCTTAAAAAACTTTCGACAGCACTATAAAAGGGAAGTTTAATGCTTCTGAGGATGCGTCGAATTGTTTCCGAGCATGCGTCGGAATTTTGCGTGTCGAAATTGCATACACACGATCGGAAAATCCGATAGAAAGGTTTTCCGTCGGAAAAATTAAGATCAGGTTCTCAATCCAAAGTCCGTCGGAAATTCCGACAGAAAAAGACCGATGGACATACACACGGTCGGAAAATCCGTTGAAAAGCTCCCATCGGACTGTTTACATCGGAAATTCCGACCGTGTGTATGCGGCATTAGAATGGGGAAGAACGTGGCATGGTTGTTGGTGCCAAACTGGCTGGTCTGAGTATTTTTGGAATTTTCACGTACAACCATCTCTCGGGTTTACAGAGAATGGTGGGAAAAAGAGAAAATATCCAGTGAACGGCAGTTGTGTGGAGGAAAATGCCTTGTTGATGTCAGAGATCAGGGGAGAATGGGCAGACTGGTTTCAGATGATAGAAAAGCAACAGTAACTCAAATAACCACTCGTTACACCCAAGGTATGCAGAATACCATCTCTGAATGCACGATACATCCAACCTTGAAGCAGATTGGCTACAGCATCATAAGACCCCACCGGGTGCCACTCCTATCAGCTAAGAACAGGAAACTGAGGCTACAAACTGCCTCATTGTGCATTGCAATGCACCAAGAGACAGGTGCTTTTGTGTTAGCTGTGTATGCACTTTGGGGTGCACATTGTTGTACTAGACTACATGTGTCAAACACAAGACCCGTGGGCTGAATCCAGCCCACACACCTGTCTTGCAGCTGCGGCACTCCACTTGTCTTTGCCCCCACCTTGTATCAGCAGTCGGCAACAGAGAGGAGTACAGAACTCCTATGCCAGATCCTGCGCTTCTCTGGGTAGCCACAGAGAGGCGTGTCTCTGCCGCTCCGTCTCCACAGCAGAGAGGAGGACAGAACTCCTCCTACTGTTACTTGTGGATGATACTGGCGGTGTGCAACCCTCCTTTTCAGACTTGCATCATCTGCTACAAAAGTGGGAGTGAGCTGTGTGCAGGTCTGTACCTGCTCTTCACAGCTTACATCTTAAAGTATAACTAAAGGCAAAACTTTTTTTTTAGTTTTGAGTGGAGAGGGATTAGAACACCTGACAGTTTTTATTGCTGTCTAAGCACTAAGTGTAATTTCTGTCTGCTGCCTCTTTCCTCTTGTATCACCTCTGACCAGTCTTCCTGACACCAAGAGAAAAATGGTGACAGGGGAGGGACCTCCAGCAGATTGACAGCCTCAGCTCTGTTCCTGTGTGCTGTGTGAAGGGGATATGCCCCTTCCCTCCAATTGGCTCTCGGGGCTCTCCTCACTGAGTGGGTGTAGGGTAAAGATGTACAGTAGATTAATGGTCGCCAAACTGTGGCCTGAGGGTCAGATGTGGCCCTTAGCTTGCTTTCATCTGGCACTATTTCATTCACTGACACCAATGAAGGGGCACAATTCCTCCCAATGGCGCCAATGATTGAGCACTTTTCCTTCCATTGGCACCAGTGATGGAGCACAATTCCTTCCATTGGCACCAGTGTCGGGGCACGATTCCTCCCAGTGATACCAAAATGGGTCATTGTTAAATCCCACTGATGCTGGGGCATTTTCTACACCTGATGGCCACAGTCCGACCCCCCTAAATTATGAAGAACAGTGAGTTGGCCCTATGTTTAGAAACTTTGGAGACCCCTGATGTAGATATATATATATATATATATATATATATAGGTAAAATTTATGTAGGAGTGTGACAGACTCAGCCAGGACAGGGGCTTTTAAAGGGGACTGCAGGGTGGCCTCTTGCCCACTGACTATGGGCCCTGGTTTTTAAGGGAACACTACTCTTTTGTAGGTGTGTGCCTGGAGGACCCTTGAAGATAACCTTATGTTTCTTTATAGATCACCATTGCATTCACCCCTGAAGAGTTGGTATACCCAACGAAACGTGTCGGGCTTACATAGCTACAAGATGTACATACAGATGATTTTATGTCTCTTATATTGTTTTACTCTAGATTTTCCAACACCGTCCAGCCGTTCCAGTGCCCCATGTTGTGCAGGACTTGTCTTTACCCCATGATATGCCAACTACCATGGCGTCAATATTTATATGTGTTTTTTTGCATGCCCTGCGTTTATGCGATTCTGTGTATGCTTTTTTTGTGTCATTCAGTATGCTGTACATAATTTCACAAGGTATAATAAAATGTTCTCTGCCAAGACTGCTCTTTGGTATACATCTCTCATTCAAAGTCCCTAAAAACTCCCCCTTTTTGTTGGAACCCATGTTATATATCCCACATGTTTACTCTATACAGTGACTGGCCTCATTTAAAGTGCCGCCAACCAAACTTTTTCTCTTTTTATTCAAATTTGGGATGGAGGCCAATTGCTTATGGTGCCTTGGACCACATCATTCTTTCTTGTTTCTGATTTAAGAGCATGTCTCCCCAAAACACGCAGACTCTGGGAACTGGAGGACCCAGGTAGTGGCAGGTACATATTTAGGGCCTCTATGCCCAAAACCAGCAATGACTGCTTTAGATTGTGATACTCAGAGCAGATGTTAATATCATCAGCTCGAAGCAACCTGATTCTGAGGTCTCTGTTTAAGGTGTTATGTGTTAAAGGGTCACTAAAATAACAAACATGCTATACTTACCTCCAATGTGCAGCTCATTTTGCACAGAGTGGCCCCGAACCTGGTCTTCTGGGGTCCCTCGGCGGCTGTCTCGGCTCCCTCCCGCATGGACTCCACAACTTCATGCGAGCTCCCTCGCATGGTGTGGAGTGCTTGCGGGCCCGCTCCAGTGATACAGCTGGCGGCCATAGCCGCTCACTGTATCACTCGGCCCCGTCCCCCCGGCGCGCTGTATCATTGGTTGTAATTGACAGCAGCGCGAGCCAATGACTGCACTGCTTTCAATCCATCCACTCTAGCCAATCAACGGCCAGGGTGAGCGGCGAAGCGGACGTTGGGGGCGAGAGCGGGACTTTCGAGGGGTCAGGTAAGTAAAACTGGGGGGGCGGCATTATCAGATGAAAAAACTTTTACCTTTACAACCCCTTTAAGTGTACCATTGTGTGCCTCCTAGGTGTGCATTCCCATTGTTAATTGAGTCACCTATTGTTTCTGTCTGTCTGATCATCTCTTGGAGATGAGATTAATATTGTGACCACTGTACCTTGTTATCGAACCATTGTGGGATGTTATGTGTTGATTAGCTTACTTAGATTTATGTTTATGTTTATGTTGGCTGTTCCTTAGCTATGTTAATTATATTCCTGTTTACAGTTTGTATTGTTAGGGTAATGTGATCAGGCCCTACCTGGTCCTGTGTGCTATAAACAGTAAATTCTGTGAGAGTTTTCAATAAAGTGGATTCCAGTTCCAGTGCACCTAAGCTAGTGCCGGCTAGATTCTTGGGTGCCCAGCTACCATACCTGGGTTCTGGGTCCAGACTGGAAGCTATATCTTGACTGAAGCACCCAATCTGGGGCTGGACAGTTCCGTCACAAGGAAGATTTGTTTGATCTGTTTATCACCAGAGGCCAGTCACTTCACTGGGTATATGGAAGGGTTTACAACCACTTTAACTCATTAGTATGTAGCGCCATAACCCCTGCGGGGCGGCTATGTATTTTATGGGCTTACCGATTACCTCCTCCTTGCAGCTCGTCGTTCATTGTCTAGGGGTTCCCAGGGTTCGTACCCAGTAATTGAGACTGTCCTTTTGAGGATTTTTATTTGCAAAAAAACGTTCAAACATAACACAGTCTCTTAGTTGGGAACAGAGGGTATGGGTGATAAAGCTCAGGCACTTCAGAACTGATGACATCAAATAAATGTCTCCTTAGATAGCCCAGAGAGTAGCCACTCGCAACTGGACTCTTCACTGTTGGATAAACCCTCGTCTGTAGATCTAGCAACCAACAAGTGATTCAGAATTAGCACAGTCTCTGCCACAGACTAGGTTGTGAAACTTCAAGTAAACAATGTAAAAGTCTCTGCCACAGACTATGTTGTAACCGAAGGATGAGTTAGGAACCTTTCCTATGGTACCTGTATCTTTCAGCAGTTTCGGCGATATCGTAGGAAATGTGGATTCGATTAGTGTCCATACATCTCAGCTCCCAGGCTCTTACCGAGCAGCCAGCTTCTTGGCCCTCCTCTGAAGAGTCCTCCCCTGGTCGCTTGTACGAGTTGCTGTGCCTCTCCAATCCTGAGAGGACACCGGGACACTTCAGAATCCTCCTTCAGTTACTGCGCCTCAAACTAGCCAGTTCCGAGGCTCGGGAACGGACGGATCCCCACCCCAGACCATGAGGGCCTCTGGGGCTGGTCAGGGTGACCATGCTTACGGGGTCAGCAGACACTCCTAGGTCCGGGACCCCTTGCGGGGTTGGTCCGGACCGGAGCCAGGAATCAAACAGCAAGCCGAACCCTGAACACGTGACTTCAGCATCTTAAATACCCCTTCCCAGAATACACAGCGGGGCCAGACGCGCCCACTGATTGGCTCAGAGAAAGATTGGTACCTAAAGCGTCCAACCAGACTGCGTTCTCAGCCTGTCACAGGTGCCTCACCTCACCTATGACCAGACAGAACTCCAGTACAGCCCAGCCAGACTGACACCAAAGTAAAAACCTGTACAAATAACCCCCAGAACTCAGTTACAGTTCTGGAAAAACAAAATTTACAGAATAGCGCACACTTTAGAAAAGTGTCGGCGCTACAAGTAGCACGCAAAAGTCCCAGGTTCCTGGCCAAGGGTAGCCAATAATTGTAACTTTCGGCTGTCTGTGAACTTCATAATAAAGGTTTTATGTGAGACAATTTTATAGGTAACCATTCGTAGCATGGGATTGCATGAAAAAAAAAAGGCGGGGAGATTTGCACTATTTGTCTACGGTTGTCACCGGCAAAACAGTTAACAACATTAGTGGGAATAACAGGCCGAGTTCAGAAGGACTCGTCACCTGCTATAAATAGAGATGAGTTACAGCTAAGTAAGTAATTCTTTCTGTAGAATTATCCTTATATGAGTAGGGCTTTACTATTTAGGATTTGTTAAAACTGGACTAATCCTTTAACAAATCCTTCCCGCTACACGTTCTCCCTGTCATAGCAAAGGAAAACATTACATAAATATTTGTACTTCGCAAGGTGTTATTTCCTGCTTCGTACATTTAAACCTTCATTTTCCATATAGAAAAAAAAAAAAAAAAGACGCGGAGCGGTCAGTGGAAATAAAAAAGTACACAGTTGACTTACGCGTTCTGTTTATGATGACAGAAGCCGAGTATCTTCACAAATAAGAGTTGCGTATAGAAAAAAAAAAATCCATTCTTCACCCACGTTGAGGGTTCAAGGTTGGGAAGCAACTCATTCCTGTCGGAACGTACATCCCCGAACACACCTCTAGAAGATTATCCAGTCATTAAATATTTGTAGGATAACAGAGGAAGCCTAATTTAGTTTTTGTTTCTTTCTCTCTGTGGTTTAATCACAGATGAAAGAGACTAATAGCACTACAGAGCTTTCTGGTGATCAAAGGCCGATCAATCCTCTTTGTGGAGTAATTAACTATTTGCTAAACTTGCAGAATTGATTTCCATTTAGGGCTAAGAGAGAGGGTTTTAAATGAAGACCGATTTACCAGGCACGAGGAGGGAATCCAGGCACTGATGCCAAGAGATATTCTACATGACGAATTAAACAGCGCTGCATCGATGACGAGAATTAGGACTCGCTCCTGGCCTTTTTTTTTTTTTTTTTCTTTCCTCTGGCTGGGAGAAATCAGATACAAAAGCTTGAGATCTCTCTCTCTCTCTCTCTCTCTCTCTGCAGCTTGCATTGGAGTTCAGGAAGACATAACAGCCTTTAAGTGTGATTCTGAGAATGTGGGCCGGTCACATTACACTTTGGTCATGTTTGCGTCTAATAAGGCGACACTAGAGCCTCTTCTAGATCAGTGACCCAGTTGTGTGCGAGGACTTCGAGTCGTGTTTCTCTGTTAACCTAACTGGATAATCCTTTTCTAGGACCAGGGCTGACCTCATGTTGGCGGCATGTTAAATAGATCTGTCCCCACTGGAGTTCACTGAATAACCTATTCAGTGCCAGGAACATCCACGTGTAACAATGAAAGCAAGATCATTTACTTGAGTGACTTACACCGGCCAGTTGGCGCGTTCAGTCCGGGCTGTATGTAAACATCACATCGCCCTAGGCACAGATCATATGGTGTTTGTTTGTGCCGGCTTCAGCCAAGCTGCATAGATCTTATTTCAAAAGATTAAATCCAGGGTCCACTTTTGGAGGCCCCCATCTATCTGCTTCTACCATTGCATTTCCTGTTACAGTTCACTAATGCCACGTACACACGACCGGACCTTTCAACGGACTAGGTCCGGCGGTCTTTCCGACGGACTTTTGGCGGAGTTCCGACTGACTTTCCGAATGAACGGACTTGGCCACGCACAATCACCCCAAAGTCCGAAGGATTTGAACGTGATGATGTACGACCGGACTAGAATAAGGAAGTTCATAGCCAGTAGCCAATAGCTGCCCTAGCGTCGTTTTTTGACCGTCGGACTAGCATACACACGAACGGATTTCTCGATAGGAACTGAGTTCCGGTCGAAAAGTTTGAAACATGTTCTATTTCTAAAGTCCGTCAGATTTTTGGACAGCAAAAGTCCGATGGAGCCCACACACGATCGAATTGTCCGACGGATTCGTTCCGTCGGACCTTTGCTGTCAAAGTCCAGTCACGGGTACGCGGCAATAAGTAAAATGTACGTAAAGCCAAAACTTTTTACATTTTTTTAGATAGAGTAGGGAAGACTTAAAATTAGGGGTGCGCCAAATGGAAATTTGGGTGCCGAAACCGATACCGAAAATGAAGGATGCACTAGGCCAAAAACCGAAACCGATAACGAAAATGAAGGATGCACTAGGCCGAAAACCGATACCGAAAATGAAGGATGCACTAGGCCAAAAACCGATACAGAAAATTACAGTTTTTAATAAATATTTATACTATTTTTGTATATAATTGTATTATATTCAACTTTTTAATTAATATAATCAATTTAAATTAATATGAATTTATTGTTTGCCATTATTGGCACCTTTAGTGCAGGAAAGGTCAAGAAAAATGCAGTCTGCAGTCTCTAACCATCTCTTGTATCATGTCTGCAATCTCTTACTTAAACTTAAACGCTTTGCTAATAGTATTAGCAAAATTTCCATTCGATGCACCTCTAGCAAATATGATACAGAAGATGGTCAGAGACTGCAAAAATGATACAGGAGATGGTCGAGACTGCAGAGATGATCAGAAACTGCAGACATGATACAGGAGACGGTCAGAGACTGCAGACATGATACAGGAGATGGTCAGAGACTGCAGACATGATACAGGAGATGATCAGAGACTGCAGACATAATACAGGAGATAATCAGAGACTGCAGACATGATACAGGAGATGGTCAGAGACTGCAAACATGATACAGGAGATGGTCAGAGACTGCAGACATGATACAGGAGATGGTCAGAGACTGCAGACATGATACAGGAGATGGTCAGAGACTGCAGACATGATACAGGAGATGGTCAGAGACTGCAGACATGATACATGGGATGGTCAGAGACTACAGACATGATACAGGAGATGGTCAGAGACTGCAGACATGATATAGGAGATGGTCAGCGACTGCAGACATGATATAGGAGATGGTCAGAGACTGCAGACATGATACAGGAGATGGTCAGAGACTGCAGACATGATACAGGAGATGGTCAGAGACTGCAGACATGATACCGGAGATGGTCAGAGACTGCAGACATAATACCAGAGATGGTCAGAGATTGCTGACATGATACAAGAGATCGTTGCAGCCTGCTTGTGCCCAGCAGCCTCACCAGTGTCCATCATGTGCAGCTTGTCAGTGCCCAGCAGCCCCATCAGTGTCCATCATGTGCAGCTTGCCAGTGCCCAGCAGCTTTACCAGGGCCCATCATGTGCAGCTGTGCCCGCATCAGTGGCGATCTCCGTGTGTCACGGAACTGGATTTGAATTGCCCGGGCCGCAGTAACAATGTCCCTCCTCCTGTAATCACGTCACATTGATTCAATGTCCCACCATTGGATCAGTGTGCCGTCTATCACAGGAGGCGGGACATTGTTACTGCAGCCAGGCAATTCAGCTCCATGAAACATGGAGATCGCGGCGAGTGGAGGAGGAGGGAGTGAAGGACTGGGCGGCTATGGGCGGCACCTGGGGCAGACCACGCCTTCTTTAGGTATCGGCTGTTTTTTTCATTCGGCCGATGAAAAAATACAGTTTACAGTTTACGTACAGGTACGTGATCCTGCTCACAGGAGCCGCTTTGCCGCCATATATATATATACGGTGTACCGTCGGCAAGTGGTTAAGAACAAAGACAGTGTCAGAAACCATGAATCATACTGAGACAGAAGTACAGTTCAATCACACTCATTTTATAATAATAAAAAAAGGTAAACAGAGTAAACCTAGTCAAAACATAGCCAGAGTTCAGGAACGGATAGTCAGACAAGCCAAAACGTCAGGGAGTCAGAGATGAGCATAGTAGAACAGCAAGCAGGATCTGGAGCCAGAAAGAATGTCAGCCAAGCAAGTCTATAACAGGAACACAGGAGAGCGTCTCTAGAGATGTGACCAAGGCGAAGGCAGAGATCATCTGGGCTGGACAGCTTAAGTAGACAGGACTGACGAGCAGGATATCATCAACAGGTGAGTCACTGTGGAGAGGAAGGAGCTGGCATTTAGCCGACAGCTGAGCGGCCAGCTTAGAGAAGGACGGGCTGAGCCCAGCCCTGACAGGCAGGCTGATCTGCGTTAAACTGCACCGTGACGACCGCATCCATCCATCGCTGGGTATGGTCCAAAGAGTCCGCACTATCCCGCAGCACAAGACCGGGTGGTAGGTAAGATGGCTTCCAGGTTCTTGAACGAGTGTGGAATGCAGATGCAGCATGATGACATCACACGGCAGTGGGCAGTAACGCATTTCGGAGCATGCACTACTTTGTTAAACCAGTAGATGAAGTCTTCACAGTGCAGTTTAATACAGACGGGTCTGCCTTTGTTCTTAATCCTGTGAGTGTTTTTTTTTATCCTCTCTACCCAATACATTTAATGGCATTGCACTTAGAGGCTCTTTCTTTCTCCTTTTCCAATTACCATATAGTCACTTCTACTCTTTGAGAGCAGCCCCAACCCCCACTACATCTACCCCTGACCCTCTCCCTGTTCAGTGCTGATTGGCCCTGTTCTGATCACATGCACTATCCCAAGAAAAAAACAAAAACTCTCTAGCAATACACACCAAACTGAGCATGTGCAGAGTGTCCCCAAGGCTCTGTTCTATCAGGAGATGGACTGGGGACAGTGGAAGAAGGGGAGGACCAGAGAAGACCGGATCAAACAGCCTTTTTACACAATTCAGAGAATTAACCCCTTAGGTTCCAACCTGAGCATAACAAGCACGCTTTACTACATATACAGACTGATTTTACTGTTGTGGGTTTAGTAACACTTTAAGCCCATATAAAAAATAAGGTAAAATACAAGTCATTAATATTCAACTTGCTTACTTTATTAAAAAATATATTTTTATTAATACACTGAGACCCAATGTATTATTATGTATGAGTGTACACCATTGTTTTGGGGGTAATTGTAATGTATGTGTTTTGAACCACAGAAATGTGATTCCACGAAGAGCTTCTGCATTGTTTATTATATAGATGCAGCAATTACTATAGGCCTTTACAGCATCCCATAATAGTTCACTAAGAACATGTTCAACTTGTATATTACATCATTTCCACTTCCAAATTAACCTCCACCAGCCAATTAACCACTGATACAATTGCTTGGAGTTTTGCTAGGTAGATCTGAAACCGGGGGAATTTAATAGTACATAATTATTGCATAATTTAAGCTTGCATTATTATTGCCAGCAAATACCAACATCAAACGCAAACTTTAGCTAATTATCACAACAATCCTCTCTGCTGTCCTCAGCAATAATAGATCTTGCATAGTGAAGATGAATGCCTGTGTTGGTGATTAGTCCTATGAATTGTAGACTCAACTAATTCACAGCAGATCTATAATGGGGTTCCCCCCCCAATATGAAATGGGGTATCAGGGAGACCCGAAGGATGAAGGAGTTGACCCCGACAAACTCAGGCTTTACACTGTGATATGTACAGGACACTCCATAGAATAATGCCCCATACACACGGTCGGATTTTCCGACGGAAAATGTCCGATCGGACCATGTTCTCGGAAATTCCGACCGTGTGTAGGCTCCATCGGACTTTTTCCGTCGGATTTTCCGACGGACAAAGTTTTATCTCCTGCTCTCAAATTTTCCTACAACAAAGTCCTATCGGACTTTTTCCGATCGTGTGTAGCGAATTTCCGACGGACAAAGTGCCACGCATGCTCAGATCACATTACAAGACCAAAGCTGTTGGCTACTAGCCTCTACGTAGTCCCATCGTACGCAACGAACATCACCACGTTCAGAATGATCGGATTTTCCGACAACTTTGTCCGACCGTGTGTATGCAAAACCAGTGTCGGACAAAATCCGTTGGAAAAAATCTGATGGATTTTGTGGTCGGAATTTCTGACCGTGTGTATAGTTGATCCTTTTACATTGTTTTCAGGGTATCCATCAACTCTCATTCACACTTTATGGGAGCATAAATGCCCTTGAGGTTCGCAGTTCCAAAAGAGATCCCGTTGAGGTAATGTTATCTTAAGACTGGTGATGAAAGAGTCTCTCTTATTCAAGATGGACTGCTGGGGTAAGGATATGGAAATTTATTTTCCAATGCAATGCCCCTGTTGAAGACCACTAGGTCGAAACGCGTAGGGATTTTTTTCTTTACTGTTTTTAGCTTGTATCTTTATAACTGGACTATTTTTAATTTGCTCCTTCATTGTGAGACTTTTTATTCCAATAAATGATATTGGTTAATCTGCACCATATGGAGCATTTTTTCCTGCTTTCTCACAATATGATCTCGGACGAGCTGGAAGTACAAGTTCCTTACTGTGTACCAACCATTGTGTGCGTCTGCTGGATGATCCAACGCGTGTTTACTCCTGGAAGTTTCGGTGATGCCCTAAGGCTGTGTGTCTATACCCTCAAGGTGTATTCGCAGGACCTGGAACCCCCTTCCAACATCCAAAGGGAGAAAAAAACACACAAGCGCTGTTGACTCACGGTATGTGCGTCCATCTCATCCGGTAAGAAGTACCTTTTCCAGTATCAATATTTCCTTCGGATCGTATTCACACTTTGGTGTATACAATACCCCTCCATACCAGTTCCACCCACGTTTGGCAAAGAAATTTCCATATCTTTACCCCAGCAGTCCATCTTGAATAAGAGAGACTCTTTCATCACCAGTGTTATCACTACTATTATATTTTAGCACTACCGCACCTAATTTTTGTACTTTTTATATTTTATATGCAATTTTATATTCATATATTTTACTGCATTTTTGCACAACCTTCATGTTTTAGCGCTTCATATATTGTTTCCACGTTTGCCTAACTTTGTTTGTTTGAGTGATAGCAGCTTTAGAAAAGCAATTTTCTTTTTATTTTTTCTTGGGTTTAGCGCAGTGATATTCCCCCATACTTGCACAATGTTATCTTAAGGCATTGGTTTTATGCCGCGTACACACGGTCGGAATTTCCGACTACAAGTGTTCGATGGGCGCTTGTTGTCGGAAAGTCCGACCGCGTGCAGGTAGTGGCAGTATTAGCTACACAAGGTAATTCCCTTAACCTCCCTGGCGGTATGATTCTGGCTGGAATTTAGTGCTGAAAGCGGTACAATTATTTGCATGGAAATTTGGCGTTTTTATATTGTAGGCCTGCAATTCTTATGAATAACTCACTTAAATCTGTCCGAACCAGAGTCTAGTAGACATCCCGGGTATGATAAAGTTTGAAACACAAAATAATAAATTATAATATAATAAAAATATATATAAAAATGATTCAATAATGTAATCAAATCAAAAACACTGAAATTTGCTCAGTTGCAGAATAGTCGCTGTCATTAAATTTATTGTTTGATGATAAATTGTGATTTTATTTTTTTATCGGTGTTTTCTAGCTGGTCTAAAACCACTTTTGACATAAAGGACACTTTTTGGTTGCTATGGACAATCTCCAGTTTCCAGGCAGAAAAAAAAATCTTTTTATTATATAAAATGACATGCATGGCACTGGGCAGACCACTAGGGACAAAGGGGGTGTGTATTTTTTGTATACAGTACTGTAATCTGTAAGATTACAGTATTGTATATGTGTTGTGTTTTTAAAACTTTTTTGAATTTGGCGCCGATCTCCGCTCCCGTGCGTCGTAACGTCACAGGGAACGGAGATCGGCGGCACCCGGCACTGTGTGAATCGAGCGAGCGGACGGCTCGCTCACACAGCGGGGAGACATCGCAGGATCCAGGGGAAAAGGTAAGTAACTTCCCCCCTGCATCCCGCAACGCAAGCCCGAGTCTGGCTCGGGGTTACCGCTCCCAGCATAAAAAACTGACCCCGAGCCAGACTCGGGGTTACCGCCAAGGAGGTTAATAGGTTTACTTAATATGCAGATTTTACTGCCAGAGTTAAAAAAAAAAAGAAAAGGCAAGTGCATGCAAACTGTCACGGTGAGGTCATTTGTATTAGTAGAGGAACTCGGCTTTAGGTTCATTGCTGCTCTGAGATCTGCCCGGCGAGCAGCGAGAGCGTCTCATCCAGACCGCCTTATTGGCAGGTAATTGTATTAGGGAGCAAATACAGCCGCATGGCAGACAATTCTCCCGGCCCCGTGCGTTTTGTGTGGGAATCCACCGAGACAATTTGAGAGTACATTAGGCTACAGTCTGAGTGGGGTGACCTCGCTGCGATTGGGGTTGACACTTTGAACGAAGGAAAGTGTCCTTTTAAAGGACAGTCCGACCAGTAGACCTTTATCTCTTTTAAATTGTATTACCTGCATCTGCTTGTTCTCCTTAAATATATCTGTTCCAGAGCTGCTCCCTCTGTCGCTGTCCGTGTCAGTTTGTTACTCACTGATTACCGCTTAGTTGGCGATTCTGCACACTTATACCCCGTACACACAGTCGGAAATTCCGACCACAAAATCCGTCAATGTAGTCCACAATGTAGTCGTTGCATACACACGGTCGGACAAAGTTGTCGGAAAATCCGATCATTCTGAACGTGGTGACGTTCGTTGCGTACGACGAAACTACGTAGAGGCTAGTAGCCAATAGCTTTGGTCTCCTAATTTGATCTGAGCATGCGTGGCACTTTGTGGCACTTTGTACGTCGGAATTCTCTACACAAGATCGGAAAAAGTCCGATCAGATTTTGTTGTCGGAAAATTTGAGAGCAGGATCTCAAACCTTTTCCGTCGGAAATTCCGACGGAAAAAGTCTGATGGAGCCCCCACACGGTTGGATTTTCCGACAACATGGTCCGATCGGACATTTTCCGTTGGAATTTCCAACCGTGTGTGTGGGGCATTACCCTCAGCATTGCTTCTACAAGTCCAGCCCCCATAATGCCGTGCTGTTAATTGATGCTGTACGTCCCGTCATTGCAGATATGCAGAGACAATGGGGGGAAATTGTTTATCAGGGTCAGGTGAGTTGACCAATAAGCTTGGCAGATGCTGCAAAGAAAAGGATTTTGAGTACATTCTTCAATTTATACCGTTAGAATAGAATTCTTCTTCCCTTAAATGCCTCCTCTCTTCCTCTCTTCCTCTCTTCCTCGAGTCTATAAGCTTCCAAGGCCACATAGTAAAAAGAAGTACTTGTGTTACAAGGCTGCAGAGGAGCGTTCTTATAAATATAAGAAGGATTGTAGGGTAAGTATACAAGACACAATCTAAGGGGTGTAAATGCAGTTTATGTTCTCAATGTATATATAAATCAAATTATTAAACTCCCACAGAATCCTAAACATGTTAATATCATTTCAATGCAGTTTCAATATTTTTAAAGCAGAACTCCGAATCATTTTTTATTTTTTTTTGTCCTGTGCGATGGGGCACTGCGTGAGTTAACTGCTCATTATGTTCTAGGGCAGTGGTCTCCAAACTGCGGCCCTTGCCTTGCCTATATGCAAGACACTATTCCACCCACTGACATCAACAATGGGGCACTATTCCTCCCACTGACACCAACAATGGGGGACTATTCCTCCCACTGACACCAACGATAGGGCACTATTTCTTCCACTGACATCAATAATGGGACACTTTTTCTCCCACTGACACCAATGATGGGGCACTATTCCTTCCACTGACACCAACAATGGGGTACTATTCCTCCCACTGAAACCAACAATGGGGCACTATTTCTCCCACTGACACCAATGATAGGGCACTATTGCTCCCACTTAGCTTAGTAAATGGGGGGGGGGGAACTCTGCTAACCTCCATCATCCAATCATGTGCAAGCACAAATTGTGTTTTTAATGTTCCTTGCATGTGTTTGTGTATTCTTTGTAAAGTGAAGACTTCACCCTATTTGCTAAGCTCTGGAGCAACTGCAACATGCAGAGTGCACAGTCTATTTGCCTTTGGTAAATCAACCCCATAAGTCCACTGTTATCACCATCAGGAGACCAGCCCTGAGAAGTGGAATGTTGCTATACCTGGAGTACATGTAGACAGAAGTGACTGTAAAGAGGATAAAGTGGAACAGCAGCAGTGAGATGGAACAAAAAGATAATTGTTAATGTTACATAGGTCTTTAGCAAACTAAATGTTGGTCAGATAGGGTTTACATATACTGTAATAAAAGGACATTGCTATAGAAACAGTTCTGGATGAAGACATAATGGTAGAAGTTAAAATCTAGGAAAGAAGAATTGAAAATACTGCTTTGGGTGAAATTGGAATGATAAAGATAGATGTTTAGACGGAAAAAGAATGATAGAGTTATCGTCCAAGATAAGAGAACAAGCTTAGAGGCAGAGCTTGAGGAGGAGGAACAATGGAGATGGCAGAACTGTAGACAAAAGTAAAATAGTAGAGAAAAGCTCTGGATGAAGAATAATGTTGTCTAAAGAAGAGCTCTAAATGAGAAGAAAGCCAGAGGGAAAGATCTAGCTGAAAGAAGAGTGGTAGAGACAGAGCTCTGGATGAAAGAGTAATGGTAGAGACAGAGCTCTGGATGGTAAAATAATGGTGGAGACAGAGCTCTGGATGGTAGAAGAATGGTGGAGACAGAGCTATGGATGGTAGAATAATGGTGGAAACAGAGCTCTGGATGTTAGAAGAATGGTGGAGACAGAGCTCTGGATGGTAGAAGAATGGTGGAGACAGAGCTCTGGATGGTAGAAGAATGGTGGAGATAGAGCTCTGGATGGTAGAAGAATGGTGGAGACAGAGCTCTGGATGGTAAAAGAATGGTGGAGACAGAGCTCTGGATGTTAGAAAAATGGTTGAGACAGAGCTCTGGGTGGTAGAAGAATGGTGGAGACAGAGCTCTGGATGGTAGAAGAATGGTGGAGACAGAGCTCTAGATGTTAGAAGAATGGTGGAGACAGATCTCTGGATGGTAGAAGAATGGTGGAGACAGAGCTCTGGATGGTAAAAGAATGGTGGAGACAGAGCTCTGGATGTTAGAAGAATGGTGGAGACAGAGCTCTGGATGGTAGAAGAATGGTGGAGACAGAGCTCTGGATGTTAGAAGAATGGTGGAGACAGAGCTCTGGATGGTAGAAGAATGGTGGAGACAGAGCTCTGGATGGTAGAAGAATGGTGGAGACAGAGCTCTGGATGTTAGAAGAATGGTGGAGATAGAGCTCTGGATGTTAGAAGAATGGTGGAGATAGAGCTCTGGATGGTAAAAGAATGGTGGAGACAGCTCTGGATGGTAGAAGAGTAGGGGAGACCAAGCTCTAGATTATAGAAATTGGTAGACACAGAGCTTTGGATGATAAAAGAATGGTGGAGACAGAGCTCTGGATGAAAGAAGAATGGTGGAGACAGAGCTCTGGATGGTAGAAGAATGGTGGAGACAGAGCTCTGGGTGGTAGAAGAATGGTGGAGACAGAGCTCTGGATGGTAGAAGAATGGTGGAGACAGAGCTCTGGATGGTAGAAGAATGGTGGAGACAGAGCTCTGGATGTTAGAAGAATGGTGGAGACAGAGCTCTGGATGTTAGAAGAATGGTGGAGATAGAGCTCTGGATGGTAAAAGAATGGTGGAGACAGCTCTGGATGGTAGAAGAGTAGGGGAGACCAAGCTCTAGATTATAGAAATTGGTAGACACAGAGCTTTGGATGATAAAAGAATGGTGGAGACAGAGCTCTGGATGAAAGAAGAATGGTGGAGACAGAGCTCTGGATGATAGAAGAATGGTGATAGATTATGATAGAAGAATTGTAGAGACAGGTATCTAGATGAAAGAATGGTGGAGACAGAGCTCTGCATGATAGAAGGTAGGTAGAGATAAAGCTCTATATGATACAAGAATAGTGGAGACAGAGCTCTGGATGATAGAAGAATGGTGATAGATTATGATAGAAGAATTGTAGAGACAGAGATCTAGATGAAAGCAGAATAGTAGAGACAAAGCTCTGGATGAAAGAAGAATGGTGGAGACAGAGCTCTGGATGAAAGAAGAATGGTGGAGACAGAGCTATGGATGAAAGAAGAATAGTAGAGACAGAGCTCTGGATGAAAGAAGAATAGTAGAGACAAAGCTCTGGATGAAAGAAGAATGGTGGAGACAGAGCTCTGGATGAAAGAAGGATGGTGGAGACAGAGCTCTGGATGAAAGAAGAATGGTAGAGACAGAGCTCTGGATGATAGAAGGTAGGTAGAGATAATGCTCTATATGATACAAGAATGGTGGAGACAGAGCTCGGATGAAAGAAGAATGGTGGAGACAGAGCTATGAATGAAAGAAGAATGGTGATAGATGATGATAGAAGAATTGTAGAGACAGAGATCTAGATGAAAGAAGGATACTTGAGACAAAGCTCTGGATGCAAGAAGGATGGTAGAGACAGAGCTCTAGATGAAAGAATGGTGAAGACAGAGCTCTGGATGATAGAAGGAAGGTAGAGATAAGGCTCTATATGATACAAGAATGGTGGAGACAGAGCTCTGGATGAAAGAAGAATGGTAGAGACAGAGCTCTGGATGATAGAAGGAAGGTAGAGATAAGGCTCTATATGATACAAAAATGGTGGAGACAGAGCTCTGGATAAAATAAGAATGGTGGAGACAGAGCTCTGGATGAAAGAAGAATGGTAGAGACAGAGCTCTGAATAAAATAAGAATGGTGGAGACAGAGCTATGGATGAAAGAAGAATGGTGGGGACAGAGCTCTGGATAAAATAAGAATGGTGGAGACAGAGCTATGGATGATAGAAGGTAAGTAGAGATAACGCTCTATATGATACAAGAATGGTGGAGACAGAGCTATGAATGAAAGAAGAATAGTGGAGACAGAGCTCTGGATGATAGAAGAATGGTGATAGATTATGATAGAAGAATTGTAGAGACAGAGATCTAGATAAAAGAAGAATAGTAGAGACAAAGCTCTGGATGCAAGAAGGATGGTAGAGACTGAGCTCTAGATGAAATAATAGTAGAAATAAAGCTCTGAATTATAGAAAAATGTTACAGGCAGAGCCCTTGATCAAAGATGAATGGTAGAGACAGGGCTCTAGATGAAAGAATGGTGAAGACAGAGCTCTGGATGATAGAAGGAAGGTAGAGATAAGGCTCTATATGATACAAAAATGGTGGAGACAGAGCTCTGGATGAAAGAAGAATGGTAGAGACAGAGCTCTGGATGATAGAAGGAAGGTAGAGATAAGGCTCTATATGATACAAAAATGGTGGAGACAGAGCTCTGGATAAAATAAGAATGGTGGAGACAGAGCTCTGGATGAAAGAAGAATGGTAGAGACAGAGCTCTGAATAAAATAAGAATGGTGGAGACAGAGCTATGGATGAAAGAAGAATGGTGGAGACAGAGCTCTAGATAAAATAAGAATGGTGGAGACAGAGCTATGGATGATAGAAGGTAAGTAGAGATAACGCTCTATATGATACAAGAATGGTGGAGACAGAGCTATGAATGAAAGAAGAATAGTGGAGACAGAGCTCTGGATGATAGAAGAATGGTGATAGATTATGATAGAAGAATTGTAGAGACAGAGATCTAGATAAAAGAAGAATAGTAGAGACAAAGCTCTGGATGCAAGAAGGATGGTAGAGACAGAGCTCTAGATGAAATAATAGTAGAAATAAAGCTCTGAATTATAGAAAAATGTTACAGGCAGAGCCCTTGATCAAAGATGAATGATAGAGACAGGGCTCTAGATGAAAGAATGGTGAAGACAGAGCTCTGGATGAAAGAAGGAAGGTAGAGATAAGGCTCTATATGATACAAGAATGGTGGAGACAGAGCTCTGGATGAAAGAAGAATGGTAGAGACAGAGCTTTGGATGAAAGAAGAATGGTGGAGACAGAGCTCTGGATGAAAGAAGAATAGTGGAGACAGAGCTCTAGATGAAATAATGGTAGAAACAAAGCTCTGGATTATAGAATAATGGTCAAGGCATAGCTCTTGATCAAAGAATAATGGTAGAGACGGGGCTCTAGATGATAGAAGATTGCTAGAGACAGAGTGGTTGATGATAGAAGTATGGAAAGAGCTAGAGACAGGTAGAAGAAACATGTGGTAGCGGCAGAGCTCCGGGTGAAAGTAGAATGGTACAAACAGAGCTTTAGATAAAAGAGGAATGGTAATTATTGAAAGAAATAGAAAAAAAAGATGACCTGTCAAGGCTGATTTTTTATTGAAAGTAGAATGGTACAAATTGCGGGATAGATGAAAAAAACAATGCTAGAAATGGAATTTCAGATGATAGTAAAATTGTAGAACCAAGGCCCTGAATAAAAGACAAATATTCAAAGAGCTCTGGAATTTCGAGAAGGGTGCAGGAGAGAAAGATTGAGGTAAAAGAATACAATATGAAAAAAAGAATGAAGGAGAGAGATGTCTACATAATGAAATTTGTAGACAAAGCCCTAGACTAAGTAGGAATGGTACAGTCAGAGCTCTAAACCGAAGAGAAATATTGGGCAAAGAGCTCAAAGACTTAAAGAAGAGTGCCAGGGAGAGAAATCTAGGAATGTGAGTGGGAGGGCCATAGATATAAAAAAAAATACAGATTTTAGCTGAAAGAAGAATGGAGAGAGAGAGAACTCCAGATTCTAGAGAAAGTGTTAGAGGCTGTGCTCTGTATGATAAAAAGCTTTGGATCAAAGCGCAGTCGTAAAGACGCAGCACTTGATGAAAGAAAACTGTAGAGGCAGAACTCCAGGTAAAAGAAAGGTGGAAGATACTGAACCAAAAAAAAAAAAAAAAAAAAAAAGCGTAGTTAGGGCTACACTCTCAATAAATGCAGAACAGGAGAGACAGAGCTAAAAAAAAAAAAAAGTGGTGACAGAAGCAGAACTGTAGATGAAAACTGAGCTGTAGAGGCAGAACTGAAAATGAAAGTCAACAGTAGTGACAGAGCCCTAAGGGAATGGGTTAGCGGAAGTGTTGGCTAAAGCATTACACCGGTTGAAATGCGAGTTTATAAGAAAGAGCGAAGAGGCAATGTTTCAGAAAAACGTACTTGGGACTCGAATAAATCTCTTCAGCGGGTGTTACATCGATCTCTCTACATTACACAGCTAAAGTCAGGAGCGGACAAAGGAACAACAATACGCTTTAACTGGAGAGGTGGTTATGGAAGCGCAGGCAATGTGCTCTTTTTTTATATATATATATATCTATACGACTCCTGGCGCTAAGACTATAAAACGTATCACAGTGCTGAATGCCCCTGCGCCTTGCAGTATCAGTGCACAGACTAGCTGCCTCTGCTCGATGGTAATGTCACTAGGTGTCTGCGTGTAACCAGCCTTCTCACAATAACAAGATATTTATTTCTGCAAGGAGGTGAAAATTACCCTTGCAGCGTTGGGATGCTCTGACCTTTCATGTTCCACAAGGTGTTGTTGATGGATGTTAGTACAACAGATTTATCCAGCTGAGAGTTCATATCTTCAAAGGATTTTCCATCTTTTGTCCAGTGTCATCATTTGCATTTCACCTCTTTAATGAGAATAATAACTGTTTAACATAAAGACATTTAAGAGATGTCAACGTAGCCAAGTAAACGGTTTACTTGGCTGATTTTTTTAAACTCAACAGAATCAGGGGCCCCTGTGTGCCACTGATCTTTACCTACCTACATACAGGTCAGTCTAGAGGAGAGATCTGTAACAATCATTAACCAAATCTAGGGTTATTCAAGATTTATTTAACTAATCAATATACAAATTGGTCAAAGTAAACCCTTAAATCTTTATATATATATATATATATATATATATATATATATATATAATGTATTTATTTTATCAATACCTTGTTGTCAAGGGCAGGTAAAATTGAATGTTTCAGAATATCCATATGTAAAGCCTAAATTTTTTTTTTTTCAAAACAGCACAAAAGACAGTCGATCCATAATGGGGCGCAGGGGCGCCGCCCCCCTAATCTCAATGCGGGGGGGCAGAGTTTGCTCACAATAGTGCCTTGAATTCTGCTTCCCGATTGTCCCCGTTTATGGTGAACTATGGTTTCCAACCTGTTGCCTGACTCAGGGCCGGGACAAGGGGTGGGCAGGAGGGGCGGCTGCCCCTGGCGCAATGGTATATTGCAGGTATATTGCACCCTAAGCCTAACCCTAAGGGAAAGGGGGGCGCAGTTTGGCATCTTTGCCCTGGGCACTGGATGACCTTGTCCCGGCACTGGCCTGACTCATTTGTTCCACAGAGTATTCCTGCGTTAGAGGAGCATCTCCATGGTCTTCGTTCTACTTGGGCACCAAGTCCAGGAGGCTTTGCGACATGCTAATGATAGGTACAGACTCCATGCTGACCACAGACGCCTGCCTGCGCCTTCCTACCAAGTTGGGGACAGGGTCTGGCTGTCATCTCGCAAACTCCGACTTCGTGTTCCCTATCTGAAGTTCGCACCTCGGTTTATTGGGCCTTTCCATATTCTTAGCAGGATTAACTCAGTGGCTTATGCATTAGACCTTCCTTCTAAAATGCGTATCTCAAAAGTATTTCATGTCTCCTTATTAAAACCTTTGGTCTGCAACCGCTTTACCACCCCGGTGCCTCATCCTCACCCTGTACAGGTTGAGAACCATGATGAGTATGAGTATACAGTCCATTGTTGACTGCCGTAGGTTCCGTGGGCGCATACAGTACCTGGCGCATTAGAAAGGGTACGGTCTGGAGGAATGCTTTTGGGTCTCATCCTCGGACTTACATGCCCCTGTCCTCCTTCGTGATTTCCATAGATGTTTTCCTCTCAAGCCTGGTGGTCCTCCGAGGGGGAGGGGTCATTGAAGAGGGGGTACTGTCAGGGCTGGGCTCAGCCCTTCCTTCTCTGAGCTGCCCGCTAATTAGCCTAAGCTGTAGGCTAATTGCCAGCCCCTATCTCTCCACAGTGACTCACCTGTTGATGATATCCTGCTCGTCAGTCCTGCCTACTTAAGCCGTCCAACCCAGTTGATCTCTGCCTTCGCCTTAGTCACATCTCCAGAGACGCTCTCCTGTGTTACTGTTAAAGACTTGCTTGGCTGACATTCCTTCTGGCTGCAGATCCTGCTTGCTGTTCTACTACGCTCATCTCTGGCTCCCTGACGTTTTGGCTTGTCTGACTATCCTTTCGGGTTCCTGAACTCTGTCTCTGTTTACCTTTTTTTATTATTATTAAACAAGTGAGATTTAAAGTGACACTAAAGGTAAAAAAATATTTTTTTAAATAATAAACATATCATACTTACCTCCACTGTGCAGCTCGTTTTGCACAGAGTGGCCCCGATCATCCTCTTCTGGGGTCCCTTGGCGGCTCTCACAGCTCCTCCCCGCATCAAATAACCTCCTGGGAGAACCAGGGAGGGGGGTTACCTTGCTGGTGCGCTCCCGAGTCCAGAATTCAGCGTCCATAGATGACAAATGCAAGACTCGCCCCCCCCCCCCCGGAGGCTGCGTCATTGGATTTGATTGACAGCACCGGGAGCCAATGGCTGCGCTGCTATCAATCTATACAATCAACAGCCGAGAACCCCCTAGCAGAAAGACGGCGTGTCCCCATGGAACAAGCAGTTCGAGGGTTCAGGTAAGTATAACGTGGGGGGCTGGGGGGTCGGTCACTGACAGGTGTCATGTTTTTTCACCTTAATGCATAGGATACATTAAGGTGAAAAAACATGAACCTTTACAACCCCTTTAACTGTACTTCTGTCTCAGTCTGATTCATGGTTTTTGACACAGATTTGCTTTAGGCTGTGAGTAAATCCAGGTTTTACTAAAAACTACCTGAGACATGTTTTAACCCTGTTACAAGTAAACTAGACACTTCTGAGGCTTATTTATTTAATCCTTCAAATGCAACTGATATAACTTTTTTGACTGGCTTTTATGGTCCTTTAAATGTAACCCGTGTTTCTTTTTAACCTATGAATATGTGATCAGACATGAAAAGCACCCCCTAGAGATTACATATATACAGTATCTCACAAAAGAGAGTACACCCCTCACATTTTTGTAAATATTTTATTCTGTATTTTCATGTGACAACACTGAAGAAATGACACTTTGCTACAATGTAAAGTAGTGAGTGAATAACTTGTAAAACACAAACAGATTGGGGTCACTCTCCCTTTATAAATGCACTGCTGATGCTTGTAGTCCACACCCCAGACGAAGTCCCAGAGGACGAAACGCGTCGGGTGGACTACAGCAGCAGCACTTTCTGACACCTATCACCATTCTATGAGCCTGAATATTACTTCCAAAATGTGAGTGTTTTTAATCTGTTTTTACCTCATTAAAAGTATTTTTACGGTATCACACTATGCAAGTTCTCTTTTCTCAAATATGACCGAATGTTATTGGAGATTTTGACGACCGCATCCCTCCTGCCATTTACGCGCATACTACCAGGAATACATCCGTGGAATAGGGACCTGGTAACCCTCCACACATAAAGCCTGTCACGACTTATGAGGCGTATGTCTCATTTAGTCTGTGACTTCTGGTAAGCCTCCTTCTCAATAAATGCTGAAGCCGACCAGACAGGATCACCATCACCGCACCTAGAAATACCAATTTTTTTTCTACAGCTATTCACATATATTGTGCCACTCACAGGACTATATATTGTGTCACCCACTGGACTATACCACTGTATCAATACATGTATACAGTTTGGCGACCTCCCCTTTTTTTTTTTTTTCACTCTATATTCACTTGCTATTTATTTATTTCAAATGGTTTTATGTTTTTATATTCACTATATTAACAAACTGTTATTTTTCACCATTTTGAAATTTTATTGAATTTTATCGATCACAGGATCACTTTCACAGTATTTTTTCACATTTTATTCAGTTTTATTACTGTTCCTTTATATAATTTTATATATAGTTTGAATTTACTTCATTTACTTATGATTTATATTTATGCTTTTATCACAACTTACCTGTATGCAAATATTATGTAAGAGTGACTTTTCACGTATACCATCCTTTGAGCGCAACATACAAACTTTCCAATAGCTTGTATAAGGCTTCATGTACATGGGATGTTGTTTAACCTCTCCTGAACGATTTTTACATGCCGCGTTTAGTCACGTTTACATGCCGCGTTTAGTGGCGTTTAGCCACGTTTGCGTCTTGAAGCGTTTGTAAATAAAAATGTAAAAAATTAAAAAGGTCTGTAAACGAAACTCTGCTAAATGCTAGTTACCGCGTTTAGCAGCGTTCACAGGCTGTTACAGGCATTTTTGCATTCCAAAAAATGCTTCTAAACTCAACTGCCTAGAAACTACTATAAAAGACCCTGTGTACATGTACTGATAACATAACATAGAGGCGAGTTCAGGGGCAGCCGAAAGAATGCCCAACTGCTCCTAAACATCCGTTTACCAGCAGCAGTGTACATGAGGCTTAACAGTGTAAATTTGCTGTCCCCTCAAAATAACTCAACACACAGCCATTAATATCTAAATCGCTGGCAACAAACGTGAGTACACCCCTAAGTGAAAATGTCCAAATTGGGCCCCATTAGCCATTTTCTCTCCCCGGTGTCATGTGACTCGTTAGTGTTACAAGGTCTCAGGTGTGAATGGGGAGCAAGTGTTATCGCTCTCACTCTCTCATTCTGGTCACTGGAAGTTCAACATGGCACCTCATGGCAAATAACTCTCTGAGGATCTGAAAAAAAAATTGTTGCTCTACTTAAAGATGGCCGAGGCTATAAGAAGATTGCCAAGACCCTGAAACTGAGCTGCAGCACGGTGGCCAACACCATACAGCGCTTTAACAGGACGGGTTCCACTCAGAACAGGTTTCCCCATGGTGAACCAAAGAAGTTGAGTGCACGTGCTCAGCGTCATATCCAAAGGTTGTCTTTGGGAAATATACGTATGAGTGCTGCCACCATTGCTGCAGAGGTTGTAGGGGTGGGGGGTCAGCCTGTCAGTGCTCAGACCATATGCTGCACACTGCATCAAATTGGTCTGCATGGCTGTCATCCCAGAAGAAAGCCTCTTCTAAAGATGATGCACAAGAAAGCTTGCAAGCAGTTTGCTGAAGTCAAGCAGACTAAGGACATGGATTACTGGAACCATGTCCTGTGGTCTGATGAGACCAAGATAAACTTATTTGGTTCAGATGGTGTCAAGCGTCAGTATCTTGCCTACAGTCAAGCATGGTGGTGGGAGTGTCATGGTCTGGGGCTGCCGGCACTAGGAAGCTACAGTTCATTGAGGGAACCATGAATGCCAACATGTACTGTGACATACTGAAGCAGAGCATGATCCCCTCCCTTCAGAGACTGGGTCGCAGGGCAGTATTCCAACATGACAACGACCCCGAACACACCTTCAAGATGACCACTAGCCTGCTAAAGAAGCCGAGGGTAAAGGTGATGGACTAGCCAAGCATGTCTCCAGACCTAAACCCTATTGAGCATCTGTGGGGCATCCTCCAACGGAAGGTGGAGGAGCGCAAGGTCTCGAACATCCACCAGCTCCGTGATGTCATCATGGAGGAGGGGAAGAGGACTCCAGCGGCAACCTGTGAAGCTCTGGCGAACTCCATGCCCAAGAGGGTTAAGGCAGTGCTGGAAAATAATATTGGCCACACAAGATATTGACACTTTGGGCCCAATTTGGACCTTTTCACTTAGGGGGGGTACTCACTTTTGTTGCCAGTGGTTTATACATTAATGGCTGTGTGTTGAGTTATTTTGAGGGGACAGCAAATTTACACTGTTATACAAGCTGTACACTCACTACTTTACATTGTAGCAAAGTGTAATTTCTTCAGTGTTGTCACATGAAAAGATATACCGTATTTATCGGCGTATAACACGCACCGGCGTATAACACGCACCCCAAGTTTAGGAGGGAATTTTAAGGAAAAAAGTTTTAGGAGAGAAGTTTAGGGGAAAAAAAAAAAACTTACATTTAAGCGTCATTTGCAGCTTGCCCAGTGTCATTTGCAGCCTGCCCAGCGTCATTTGCAGCTTGCCCAGTGTCATTTGCAGCCTTGCCCAGTGTCTTTTGCAGCCTTGCCCAGCTTATTTTGCAGCCTTGCCCAGCGTCTTTTGCAGCCTTGTCCAGCATCATTTGCAGCCTTGCCCAGCGTCATTTGCAGCTTGCCCAGCGTCATTTGCAGCCTGCCCAGCGTCATTTGCAGCTTGCCCAGTGTCATTTGCAGCCTTGCCCAGTGTCATTTGCAGCCTTGCCCAGCGTCTTTTGCAGCCTTGTCCAGCATCATTTGCAGCCTTGTCCAGCATCATTTGCAGCCTTGCCCAGCATCATTTGCAGCCTTGTCCAGCATCATTTGCAGCCTTGCCCAGCATCATTTGCAGCCTTGTCCAGCATCATTTGCAGCCTTGCCCAGCGTCATTTGCAGCCTTGCCCAGTGTCATTTGTAGCTTGCCCATTGTCATTTGCAGCTTGCCAGCGTCATTTGTAGTTTGCCCAGTGTGATTTGCAGCATTGCCAGCGTCATTTGCCTTGCCCACGTTTAAATTTCCCGCCGCGAGACAAACCGCGCATGCGCCGCCGAAAAAGACCAAACCGCGGCCGGAAAAGGCCGAAGCGCGGCCGAAAAAGACAGAGCCGACTGTTCGGCTCCGCTCGGAGTCCCGCCTCCCTGCTGTTTCAGGAGCGAGCGCAGGGAGGCGGGACTACGAGCGGAGCTGAACAGTCGGCTTCGGCCTTTTTCGGCCGCGGTTCAGTCTTTTTCGGCGGCGGTCGCCACTTTTCGCCGCCGTTCGCTTTTTTTGTCATTTTTGTGGGGGGGTATCGGTGTATAACACGCACCCACGACTTTCCCCCAATTTTAAGGGGGAAAAAGTGCGTGTTATACGCCGATAAATACGGTAATAAAATATTTACAAAAATGTGAGGGGTGTACTCTCTTTTTTGTGAGATACTGTACATAGTTGTTCTGGTTGAAAAAAAGACACAAGTCCATCCAGTTCAACCAACATAGAAAGAAAAAAGTAGAAAACACAAATAGAAAACCTCCAAATATACAATCCCTATATCCACAGTGCCTTAGTGAACAGGAATGCAAACCCCAACCACCTTATGTGGTTGAGTGTTTGGCCTTGTCCCTACCACTGTCTGTCTATTAGTTAGTTTATCTTAGTTCTGAACCAATAATGAGGCTTGGGATGGAATGGGCACTCTTTATCTTGTATAAGAACTGGCCGTATTATGCATAAGAGAGTACTTTGGGTGATAATCCAATAAACTTGTGGTCATTGTGAAGAATTCCACCTTTACAGACAGCTACAAAGATCGATGGTGTCAGTGGGAACTTTTCTGAGAGGCAGAAATTGCTCATTGCTCATGGAACCCCTAGCAACCTCTGGTGGGACCCTAGGGATCCATGGAACCCCGGTTGAGAAACCCTGGTTTACAGAGTTTAAAATGGACACAGTTTATATGTACAAGGGCCCCTGCTGCTCATGCCCAGTAACCATGAAATGTATCGGCACTGCAACCCAATTGCATGTTTGGAGTGGGCTAGAGCTCCCTTCATTTACCGTGTCTGACCTGACCTGCCTGTCTCCAGTCCGCACACAGAAGTCCTCCAATGTAAAGTAAAGTCGGTAACCAGTTGAGTAGGTATAAAATCACTCTTTATTCTATCCAAAGGAGCACATAAGTTCCAAAACAGAGCCAACGCTGATGCGTTTCAGCCTACAAAGTCCTTATTCATAGTTCAAATATATATATATATATGTGTGTAGCAGCCTAACCCCTGTGCAGGGCGGCCATTTTTCTGGGCTTACCGATTACCTCCTTTCTGTAGCTCGTCATTCGTTGGCTAGGGGTTCCCAGGGTTCCTACCCAGTAATTGTTGAGACTGACACTTCAAGTCCTTTTGAGGATTTTTATTTGCAAAAACCGTTGAAACATAACACAGTCTCTCAGTTGGGAATAGAGGGCATGGGCGTCCGCAGAACTTTTTTCAAGGGGGGGCATAATTTTAGGGTAACCCATGCACCGCCCCTTTTCGACAATGTCATTATCACATTATCATGGTCAGACTGCAGACATAGTACAGTCCCTAGGATAATAATGAATAATGGCCAACCAGACCCAGCAAAACTACAGCAGTGATCCCTCTGACTGGACGATCGCTCACTCTGGGTTCCTCGGGGGCGACTCTGGTCAGTAGTGTAGCATGTCTGTACCCTGGTAGAGGCTCAGTCTTTCTCTCTCTGGTGGTGCTGGGCAGCATGGCTCTCTGGTGGTGCTGGGCAGCGTGGCTCTCTCTCTGGCTTCCGCCCAGCCCACTCCTCATTCTTTGTTCTGTAGCGCTCTGTCCCTCAGCTTTTTTCCAGGCTGCAGTCTCTCGATCTCTTTCTTGATCGAGCTGTAGTCTCCTCCCTGTGGAAAATGGGGCCGCCAAAGCAGGGAAAAGAGACAGAAGTCACACTACACTGATGGTGGGGCTTGACAGCACCTTGATGGTGTCACCCCACTGGCGAGTGGCACCCGGGTGCGGGCTGCCCGAACCCCGATAGCGATGCAACTGTGCTGAATTTAAGATTCCACCCCAGATTCCAGAGGGGGGCACTTGACCCCCCTTGCCCCTACCTGCGGACGCCCATGGGCACGGGTGATAAAGCTCAGGCACTGTAGAACTGCTGACATCCAAATAAATGTCTCCTCAGATAGCCCAGAGAGTAGCCACTCGCAACTGGACTCTTCACTGTTGGATAAACCCTTGTTTTGTAGATCTAGCAGCCAACAAGTGATTCAGAATTAGCACAGTCTCTGCCACAGACTATGTTGTAACTGAAGGATGGGTTAGGAACTTTTCCTATGGTACCTGTATCTTTCAGCCGTTTCGGCGATACCGTAGGAAATGTGGATTCTCTAGTGTCCATACATCTCAGCTCCCAGGCTCTTACCGAGCAGCCAGCTTCATGGCCCTCCTCCGAAGAGTCCTCCCCTGGTCGCTTGTACGAGTTGCTGTGCCTCTCCAATCCTGAGAGGACACCGGGACACTTCAGAATCCTCCTTCAGTTACTGGGCCTCAAACTAGCCAGTTCCGAGGCTCGGGAACGGACAGATCCCCACCCCAGACCATGAGGGCCTCTGGGGCTGGTCAGTATGACCATGCTTATGGGGTCAGCAGACACTCCTGGGCCCGGGACCCCTCACGGGGTTGGTTCGGACCGGAACCATGAGTCAAAGAGCAAGCCGAACCCTGAACACATGACTTCAGCATCTTAAATACCCCTTCCCGGAATACACAGCGGGGCCAGACGCGCCCACTGATTGGCTCAGAGAAAGATTGGTACCTAAAGCGTCCAACCAGGCTGCGTTCTCAGCCTGTCACAGGTGCCTCACCTCACCTATGACCAGACAGAACTCCAGTACAGCCCAGCCAGACTGATTCCAAAGTAAAAGACCTAAAACAATTAACCCCCAGAACTCAGTTACAGTTCTGGAAAAAAATGAATTTACAGAATAGTGCACACTTAGAAAAAGTGTTGGCGCTACATATATATATATATATACCCAGGCCTTCCCTTTTTGCTCTGATTGCAAAGCTCTAGGAAACCCTTTGTAGTTAAAGAGGTGCTCCACCTGCACAAAAAATATTAAAAGTCAGCAGCTACAAATACTGCAGCTGCTGACTTTTAATAAATGGACACTTACCTGTTCCAGGTTCCAGCGGTGTCGGCAGAAGATGACGAGCAATCGCTCGTCTCTCTGCTGCCCCCGCTGTCAGGGAATCAGGAAGTGAAGCGTTGCGGCTTCACTGCCCGGTTCCCTACTGCGCATGCGCGTCTTTACTGGTCGCCGTTGTGTCCTGGGAACTGTGTGTTTCTCAAGACACAACGGGGGGGGGGCGGGCATCTGCGGATAGGGGCGGGGCAGCTGCGGCTAGCCAGTCCCGGAAGTGGGTGCAGATACCTGTATTATACTGGATTATACAGGTATCTGCACCCCCCTCCCCCCTGAAAGGTGCCAATTGTGGCACCGGAGGGACGGGGGGGGGGGGGATCCGATAAGTGGAAGTTCCACTTTAGGGTGGAGCTCCGCTTTAATATATAACTCTTGCTAAGCAATTTGAATGTTCTATATATACCTACCCACCTACCTATATATATATATATATATATATATATATATATATATATATATATATATATATAAATATTTAATGCTTCCTTATAAATGGATAAGGAGCTTGAAGTAGACTGAGACCAGTCAAGTTCTTCCTTTTTCCTGCATTCTAAATATATATATGTAAAGGATATTCCCTTAATATATCCAAAGCACAGTGTGGGTTCAACCTATATATCTCTCTAATGAATTCTGAAAATCTAGCACAGGTATAAATAGCAATATTAACAAATGAATCTTTGCGGCTACCCGCGAGTTTGTCACAACCCTTGCGCGTTTAAGAGAAGGCTGTAGATAAAAAAGATTCCACCACCAAATTTTCAAGCTTATCCGGTTTAGATCGCTCTCATCACAGCACAATAATAACAATCTCAGTAGTCTTTAATGAAAATCATAGAAATCGGGGTTGCCCTGCAAGACCCTGTCAAGATGGCTCTTTTTCTTGATCATAAATATGGAAATGCTGATTCTGCCAGGGGTCCTGGCTCACCCGTGCCGAAAATTTGTATTGTTTAGTACGTAAACAACAGCAAGTCAGGCTTTGTTCCTTTGTGCCATTATTAATCCCCACAAACCCCCCCCCCCCCCAACCTCCCTCCCTTTTCCCACCAACGCACACTGGATTACACAAAGCAAAAGTCATTAATTTTTATCTCTGACTATCTGTAGGGTTTTTAATGTGGCCTCGCTTCCTTATGCACCACCAATTACATGTCATAAGTGCTTGTAGATGCTGGAGCTGTATCATGGGCTGATGAATCGCTGCCTGTCTCCTCATTAGTATGTAGGAGCTGTTCTCAGCACCGAGCAGCTGGCATGCCAATGAGGATCTGACTCCGCTGGTCAAGGCATCTGGACATGAATTCAATATGGATCGCTTTAATTAAATGGCTAAGCGCACAAGAAGCAAAGAAACAACTCCATCATTGAGTCAAACTGGAAAATATAGTCTACATGAGAGAAATCAGCTACAAGGAAAAAAAAAAAAGAGGGAGAGTGTTGAGCCATCCAAGGGGCAAGGGGGGAAAAAAATATGTATTATCTACAAAAAAAATTCACCCAGAGAATGATGGTTCATTCAAATGACGGTACCACATGCCAGACAACATGTGCTATTTATGCCTTTCAACACACACCTCCAGCGCTGTTACATTTCCTTTGTACAATACGGTAAAAAAGAAAATGAGAAATGCATTGTTCAAACGTACTTGGGAAGGAAAAATGCTGGGATGGCATAGTTATACCCGTGTAACATATAGGGCAAGGCCAAACCAGCGAATGCTTGCGGCTTTTAAAAAAAAAATTTAATAGAATGATCATTCTGTGCCGGTCTTGTGCTCTTGTTTTAGCAACCCCCAACATATAAAAAAAAATGTATCTAAAGCCAACATAGTAAAAATATCGAAAGGTTAAAACGTCTGTCTAGTTCGCTCTCCCTATTTGTCCGATTGACTATCGTCTGAACAGAAATGGAGCAAAAATCTGGTAAAGAGAGAAAATCTTGCTATGAGGACCACTGTCTAAGAAAGGATTTCCCCTACTTTGGAGCAGTGGTCTCCAAACTGCGGCCCGGTGGACGGGTGTGACCCTTTGCTTGTCCTTATCAGGCCCTTGGAACACTATTCCTCTCACTGATACAAGGCATTATTCCTTCTAAACCAACAATGGGGCATAATTCCTGCCACTGATACCAACAATGGGACACTATTTTCCCACTGACACCAATGATGGGACACTATTCCTCCTCCTGGCATCAACTGAAGGGCCCTCCATTGAGCCCCCCTCCCCGGCCCCAGCTGCAGGTCTCGGGACCACGCGCTTTATGCATTTTAGGAAGGCGTCCCAGCCCCGGGCCCACCCCCGGAGATGGGACGCCCTTAGACGGGATCCCACGCCCCACCTACCCTTCTCACCCACACGGTCCTTTAGCTAATATATGGTTGCCCTTAACTCAGAACCCACAACAACTTCTTTAACCCCTGATTTCCCCCTACCTTTATGTATGTCTGTTAACCAAAGCACTTCTTATTGTTGACACCACGACTGTGTAGACACCAATGATGGGACACTATTCCTCCTACTGGCATCAACTGCAGGGCCCTATTCTTCCCACTGACACCAATGATATGGCACTATTCCATGTCCTGATATCAACAATATTCATTATTCCTCCCACTGACACCAATTGTTACCCTTATTACCCTTACTTTGGAGCAGTGGTCTCCAAACTGCAACCGGGGGCTGGATGTGGACCTTTGCTTGTCTTTAACAGGGCCTAGGGGTACTATTCCTCCCACTGATGCAAGACTATAGTCTGAACAGAAATGGAGCAAAAATCAGGTAAAGAGAGAAAATCTTCCTATGAGGACCACTGTCTAAGAAAGTATTTCCCTTACTTTGGAACAGTGGTCTCCAAACTTCGGCCTGGGGGATGGGTGTGACCCTTTGCTTGTCCTTATCAGGCCCTTGGAACACTATCCTCTCACTGATACAAGGCACTATTCCTTCTACACCAACAATGGGACACTATTTTCCCACTGACACCAATGATGGGACACTAGTCCTCCTACTGGCATTAACTATTGGGCCCTATTCTTCCCACTGACACCAATGATGTGGCACTATTCCATGCCCTGATATCAACAATATTCAATATTCCTTCCACTGACACCAATTATTACCCTTACTTTGGAGCAGTGGTCTCCAAACTGCGACCGGGGGCTGGATGTGGACCTTTGCTTGCCCCTAACAGGGCCTTGGGATACTATTCCTCCCACTGATACAAGGCACTATTCCTTCTACACCAACAATGGGACATAACTCCTATCACTGATACCAACAATAGGGCACTATTCTTCCCACTGACACCAATGATGGGACACTATTCCTCACACTGGAACCAATTGCAGGGCCCTATTCTTCCCACTGACGCCAATGATAGGGCACTATTCCTTGCCGTGATATCAACAATGCGGCACTATTCCTCCCACTGACACAATTATGGGGCACTATTCTTCCCAATGGCACCATTGATGGGGCACTATTTCTTCATACAAACAAGTGGCCACTGCCCCCACCTATAACTGGTCTTTGCAGCAAGGAGCACTGGAAGGGCAACGTATGTCAAGAGATTTCCAAGCTCAAACTTACCAACCAGCCAGCGACCAACCGAATTGACCTGTTTAACAATATGCATTAAGAACAGGGACTTAGTCTGCACATTTGCAACTACATGCGTAAGCTGCAGGCCCCGTCAAGGCACCCTGTTTTCTGTAGTCCCTAACTCTTTCTGTGAGTCTCCATGATTGGAGCTTACGCATGTATTTGGAAATGTGTGCAGACTAAGCCCCTGTTCTTAATGCATATTGTTAGACAGGTCAATTGGGCTGGTCGATGGCTGGTTGGGAAGTTTGAGCTTGGAAATCTCTTTGTATTTGTTGGGCACCATTTCTTCCTCTAATACCAACAATGGGGCAATATTTCTCCCACTAATACCAATGATGGGGCATTCTTTACTCCCACTGATACCAGGGCATTTTCAAATCCCACCGGCCACAGTCTGGCCTCCTCAAAGTCTGAAGGACACTAAACTGGCTCTTTGTTCGGAAAGTTTGGAGACCCTTGCTTTGGGGAGATGTCATGTTATCAGTTTGAGAGGAATGTTAGTTTTGGTCAGCAAGAAACCACAGTCCCCAATCTATCTGCTGACCCATGAGGGCACTCTGCACATGCTCTGTTTGATGTGTATTGCTAGAGAGTTTTTGTTTTGTTTTTTTTCATGGAATAGTGCATGTGTTCAGCACTGTCCAGATAGAGGGTCGGGGGTCCTTCAGCATCATAGAATAATTAGGGGAGCATGAAAACTCCTCCTACAAGCTTTAACCAGACACTGATAGAAGTCATAAGACTGCTCTAACTTCTGATGAGAAAAGGTATTTAGCAGTTTATATTTACTGAAATAATTGCATTTCTATGTTCTGTGTACTGTGGGAGAGCAGATATAGTGAATGCAGGGTCCTGGGTTTAGTAGCACTTTAAAGTTCATAGCACAAGCACAAATGTCATTCAAGTCACTCTCAGCTTACTCTCCTTACCAGTCCCAGAGCTCCTGCCCTGTTTGCATTACATATTAGCAGGCTGGAAAGTCGCTGCATTACTCCTGGGAGGGGGATCAGGAAAAGCTGAGTTCCTGAGCCACCCCTGGGAAGGGGGAGCAGATTGATCTGAGATCATGAGCTACTACTGGGAAGGAGAAGCAGGTTGAGCTGAGCTCCTGAACCATTCCTAGGAAGGGGGAGCAGGTTAAGCTGAACTCCTGAGCCACTGCTGGGAAAGGAGAGCAGGTTGAGCTGAGCTCCCGAGCCACTACTGGGAAGAGGATACAGGTTGAGCTGAGCTCCTGAGACACTAATGGGAAGAGGGAGCAGGTTGATCTAAGCTCCTAAGCCACTACTGGGAAGGGAGGGGGCAGGTTGAGCTGAGCTCCTGAGCCACTACTGGGAAGGGGAAGCAGGTTGAGCTGAGCTCCTGAACCATTCCTAGGAAGGAGGAGCAGGTTAAGCTGAACTCCTGAGCCACTGCTGGGAAAGGAGAGCAGGTTGAGCTGAGCTCCCGAGCCACTACTGGGAAGAGGATACAGGTTGAGCTGAGCTCCTGAGACACTAATGGGAAGGGGGTGCAGGTAGAGCTGAGCTCCTGAGCTACTAATGGGAAGGGGGAGTAGGTTGAGCTGAGCTCCTGAGGCACTTCTGGGAAGGGGGCGCAGGTTGAGCTGAGCTCCTGAGCCACTCCTGGGGAGGGGGAGCAGGTTGAGCTGAGCTCCTGAGCCACTCCTGGGGAGGGGGAGCAGGTTGAGCTGAGCTCCTGAGCCATTAATGGGAAGGGGGTGCAGGTAGAGCCGAGCTCCTGAGCCACTCCTAGGGAGGGGGCGCAGGTTGAGCTGAGCTCCCGAGCCACTAATGGGAAGGGGGTGCAGGTAGAGCTGAGCTCCTGAGTCACTAATGGGAAGGGGAAGCAGGTAGAGCTGAGCTCATGAGGCACTTCTGGGAAGAGTGAGCAGGTAGAGCTGAGCTCATGAGGCACTACTGGGAGGGGGACGCAGGTTGACCTGCTCCTGAGCCACTAATGGGAAGGGGGTGCAGGTAGAGCTGAGCTCCTGAGCCACTAATGGGAAGGGGGTGCAGGTAGATCTGAGCTCATGAGGCACTCCTGGGAAGGGAGGAGCAGGTTGAGCTGAGCTCCTGAGCTACTAATGGGAATGGGGTGCAGGTAGAGCTGAGCTCCTGAGCCACTAATGGGAAGGGGGAGCAGGTAGAGCTGAGCTCATGAGGCACTTCTGGGAAGGGTGAGCAGGTAGAGCTGAGCTCCTGAGCCACTAATGGGAAGGGGGTGCAGGTAGAGCTGAGCTCATGAGGCACTTCTGGGAAGGGGGCGCAGGTTGAGCTCAGCTCCTGAGCCACTTCTGGGAAGGGGGAGCAGGTTGAGCTGAGCTCCTGAACCACTCCTAGGGAGGGGGAGCAGGTTGAGCTGAGCTCCTGAGCCACTTCTGGGAAGGGAGGAGCAGGTTGAGCTGAGCTCCTGAGCCACTAATGGGAAGGGGGAGCAGGTAGAGCTGAGCTCATGAGGCACTACTGGGAGGGGGACGCAGGTTGAACTGAGCTCCTGAGCCACTAATGGGAAGGGGGTGCAGGTAGAGCTGAGCAGATGATAGGATAACTTAAATGACTTCAATGCCTCTGCTGTAAACTTTGAGGATGACTGAACAGTGACTGCAGCTACAGAGGTCAGTGAGGGCTTGTTGTAAAGCTAGCTACTGCTTCTTAATAATATATATAAACAATTGAATGTCAGTAGCCTGACCACAGGTTCAGTTTAAGGCCTTTGAAGATTGTGCACACACATTGTTCAATCTGAAACCTGAGAAATGGTTTGGGTCTTCTGTTTTTACTGTACAATCTATGAGTGGAAAGCTCTAGATTTATACCTAGGAAGAGCAGGTCCCGGAGACTGGTCAATCGCAGTTAAAGTCTAGACTATGGAACATATATAGAGAGACTGAACAGTAAAAAGCTTTAACTGCGTGTCATTGTTACAGGGACTTGCAATGCCGGGTCACTTCTTAACATGAAGCCATTGGAGCAAATGTGCGGATGATTTTCACAAAGGACTCTTAAGGTTTCTAGATCACTTCCTTCTGATTCATGTAGCCATTCAAACTGCCACATAAAGGGAAGCAGCAGAAAGGAATACTCTCTTCTATTAGTGCGTTAGGGCCTTGATCTTTGATGTTACAGGCGGAGACTGGTCAGTGTATACGCCATACAAAAAAGGAAATCCCTCGCTGTCGCTATAGAACGCTCTGATGCTCTTGATGCGTTATACTCAGGTACACAGTCCCGATTCATTAGGAGTAGTCTAATCGATAGTCCATGATATGTGGCCCTTAATGACTATTCTGTGTAACCCAACCTGCCCTTGCGATTTGGCCATTGTGGGCTTTGCCAACATAGCGTTATGGCAACAAGGATTTGTTAGAAGATGCAGCAGGCTAGGTGACAAAGGCAGCAACATCTTAAGATGGGTTCAAATGTGTTTTGTGTATAGCCATAAGTGTACGCTTATTTATAGAGTGATGGGAATCTTTTTGGAATATGTTCAATACATTTTTTTTCTGTTTTATTTAATTTTGAAAAATTTGGCTAATTACTATTTGCAGTATGTCACAGCAATTTCCCTTTAGAACAGACCTTTCTAATCATTCAAATATACTGTGTGCAGATCTTAGGCCCCTTTCACATGGACGGACCGTTCAGATCCGCCTGTCAGGCGGGCGCTCCATGTTAGTCTATGGAGCGTCGGATGTCAGCGGAGACATGTCCGCTGACATCCGACCCGGTCCAATCCGCCAAAAGCAGACGTATGGCTCTACATCCAGATCCGTAGCTGGCGGATCAGATTGGGTGAGATCTCACACTGTCCGTTTTCATCCGATCTCTCCATAGAGACCAGCGGCGCTCGCAAGCCCCTCCCCGCTCAGTGAGCAGAGAGGGACTTGTCATCCGCCGGTTCAGCGGAGATCAACAGAGAGATCTCCTGCTGAGCCGGCGGACAGAGGCGGGCTCCGTGGAAGCGGAGTCCGCCTCGTGTGAAAGGGGCCTTACTCTCAGTAACACATTTATGTAAGGCTTAAAGCAGAGTTCCACCCTAAAGTGGAACTTCCGCTTATCGGATTCCTTCCCCCCCTCCGGTGCCACAATTGGCACCTTTCAGGGGGGAGGGGGGTGCATATACCTGTATAATACAGGTATCTGCACCCACTTCCGGGACTAGCATCCCCGCCTCTATCCGAGGATGCCCAGTTGTGTCTTGGGAAACACAGTTCCCAGGACACAGCGGGGACCAATAGAGGCGCGCAGCGTGACTCACGCATGCGCAGTAGGGAACCGGGCAGTGAAGACGTTGCGTCTTCACTTCCTGATTCCCTGACAGAGGATGGCGGTGGGGGCAGCCGAGGGACGAGCGATCGCTCGTCACCTTCTGCCGACACCGCTGGAACCTGGAACAGGTAAGTGTCCATTTATTAAAAGTCAGCAGCTGCAGTATTTGTAGCTGCTGACTTTAAAAAAAAAAATTTCAGGTGGAGCACTGCTTTAAAGTGGTTCTAAAACCTTAAAGAGGAGCTCAAGGATCCCCCTTAAAAAAAAATTAAACGTATGAATACAGAGAAGCCCGGAGCGAAAACGAAGGGGTAGAGGAGGGCTGGCATGACAGAGGAAACAGTGGGGTAAAATGAGAGAGACTGATGGATTGGTGGTGACGCAGGGGGGGAGGGGTTTCAGGGGTGTTATAAGAGCCTGGCCCCTCCCCAGCATCACCAGCGGTGCAGGAGAAAAGATTCCCACCCCCCCCCCCCCCCCCGAATTTGGTTAATGTTAGGGTAGTGTGTTTAATTTTTTCTTTTCTACAGGACGGTGCTGTGGCAATGGCGGGTGTTGGTCTTTGCTGGAGAAGGAAGACACCTCGGAAGGATGAGTTTGGGACCCATTGGTGGTATGGGTCCTGATGGTGGTATTCCAGTTAACAGGGGTTTAACTGGAAGTTGGTTAATGGGTGCACTGCGGTCAGTGGGTTGTCTCAGAGCCAGCATGTCGGCGAGAGGCCTATTAACATATTTAAAGGTACCGCAGTGCCAGTTTGAATCTGATGGTAGGTGGAGGTGTCCGGCAAAGACCAACGCCAGGCAAGGGATATGCTTTAAAACAGATGTTTTACGGTTATGTTAAAAGTTCAATTTTATTGGTTAATAAAGGAGGCTGCTACGGCCAATGTTTTACTCCAAAATTGGTGTGGTCTCATGTTAATGGGGTGATCAAGGATATGGGTTGGCGGAGTAATAATTGGGTCTGGCAGTAGGGTATACTACATTTATATTACAATGTCATGTCGCTACTAACTTTTAATATTAGGGACTTTACCTGTCCAGGCATCCAGAGGTGTCCTCACCTGAGCCGATTCTTCAATCGGCTTTTGGGTGCTGGTGCCGTCATCTTGACTAAGGGAAACCGGCAGTGAAACCTTGCGTCTTCACAGGCAGGTTCCTACTGTGCATGCCCAAAAAACGCCACGCGTTGTGAA
Organism: Lithobates sylvaticus; assembly: GCA_028564925.1. NCBI lineage: Eukaryota > Metazoa > Chordata > Amphibia > Anura > Ranidae > Lithobates > Lithobates sylvaticus. The sequence continues at coordinate 8,899,277 of CM053034.1, forward strand.
TGGGCTACAGTCTCCTGGGACCTGTGAAGTGTCCCAATAGGCTGCAGGGGAAGAAGGGGGGGCTGAACTTCTGCGCTTACCTGTCTAAACCATGACTATGTGCCCCGGGCGCTGCATTGAGAGGGGTTCGGCCATCCCTATGCTCCGGGGAGCCCGTGTGGCCTGTCACATCTGGACAGGAGGGGTGGCGAGGGCAGCATTTACTAGAACTGATCGCCTGTAATCAAACACTTCCCATCACTAGCAGGAACATTTATGTCCAGAGCAGCTATAAAATATATCAAATGTTTGACCTCTATAGTGATTTACTGAGTGATATGGTGGGATGAGAGGTCCTGGAAACAACCTTTTATATCAAGGTCTACAGGCATTTTTAGATATAACTGCAGTTATGTAAGCCTAATACACGATTGGAATTCTCGTCGGAAAAAAACTCTGACGGTTTTTCCGACGGAATTCCGCTCAAGCTGTGTTGCCTACACACGATCACACCAAATTCCGACGGTCAGTAACACAGCGGCATAAAACACGTTCGACAGCACTATAAAAGGGAAGTTTAATGCTTCCGAGCATGCGTCGAATTGTTTCCGAGCATGCGCAGGAATTTGGCGTGTCGGAATTGCATACACACGATCGGAAAATCCCATAGAAAGGTTTTCCGTCGGAAAAATTGAGAACAGGTTCTCAATCCAAAGTCCGTCGGAAATTCCGACAGAAAAAGACCGTTGGGCATACACACGGTCGGAAAATCCGATGAAAAGCTCCCATCGGACTGTTTCCATCGGAAATTCCGACCGTGTGTAAGTTTATTCTGCGTGATTGCACAATACCCAAATCTGATGTTAGGCATTTTTCATCGTTAACAATCCATGTTTCCAGGACAAGCAGCATCCTATTCATTCAATTTGGGATACTAAAAAAACTGAGCTGGATTTAGGCCCCTGATTTTCAGACCTTAATTCCGTCCAATCTTTACCTTCAGAATAATGAGCTGAATCAACAATATTGTTTTTCGTATTGTGCTGTTACTTTGCTAAAACAATAGATCACGTCAGGAATAATTGAGGATAACATTTGCATTTGATTTGCACACTGCCACAGATTATATAGATGAAGGCGGTGAGCGTGTTTCTTAATGTGGCTACAGGGACGTGAATGCCGTAATCCAGGCAAATGGCTAAACACAGGTCTGAAATATAACAAGAGCTGTCTCACCAGCCAAAGGATTTGTATTTCTCTCCACCCGGTCCTGATATTTACACAGACCCTGCCAGACAGTAGTTAAGCAGCACAGGTAGGTCACCTCCTGCCCACCCCCCCCTCCCAGACAGGGCCATCTTAAGAGCATTATAGGCCCCCGGGCAATACAGTGCACTGGGGCCCTGTCTACACGATCACACACGAGAATAAAAATGCAAATGATCAACAAGGCTATATTTATTGGTACTTCCAACAAAATCAGTGTTTAAACATTAACACGTTAAACAATTAAAACGTTTGGACAATATAACACGAGTTTGGTGGGCACAGTGGCAGCGTTTTAAGGGCACAGCGACAGCATTTGGGCACAGTGGCAGCGTTTGATGGGCATAGTGGCTGCATTTAATGGGCACAGTGGTAGCTTTTGATGGGCACAGTGGCTGTGTTTGATGGGCACAGTGGCAGCTTTGATGGGCACAGTGGCAGCTTTGATGGGCACAGTGGCAGCTTTTGAGGGGCACAGACAGTGGCTGTGTTTGATGCACAACTTGAACTTACCTAAGTAGACATTGTTAGACTTACTTGAGGCCGCCGGCCTGGTGCAGTACCGTGTGTCACTCACAGCAGCAAGGCAGCTAAGAAGGGCCGTCTTTCTGCTCCCTCTCCATGTTGTCTGAAGAACATGGCAGAGGTGGGCGGAGCCTGTTCACTAGCCACTGGGGAAGCCACGGTGCGCTATGAATGCTGGGGCAGCCGCGGCCTCTGATTGACGTCACTGGTTGCTAGCTAGATGCCGGCCGGTGAAGTGAGCAACCAGTGCAGTCAGTCAATTTAAGCAGCAGATTGCAGCGCTGAGGATCAGCCCTGGATGGGGCCCCCCAAAAACAGCCCTGCCCCCGGCCAGGTGGCACAGAACCCCGATCACCTGACTCCACCCAAATATATAGGTTCTCCCAGCAGGCCAAGGAATTCAAGAAAACCCCTGCCTATTGGCTGAGATTCCCCACATACCCATAATCAGACCTTTCAGTGCCCTTCTCACATCTAATGCCACCAAGTACCCAGCCACCTAGCGGCAGAAGAGAAAAGTGCAGCAAGTACAGACTTAGCGTGCAATTGATTGATCTCTAACAATAGACCAAAGTAACTACACCTGGCAGGTAAATTTAGGAACAACCCTGCCTAAACACCAGGGTGCTACATCCTCACTGCATTATGAAGAGCAATCCACTTTCGTCAGGCAGTGAGGAGGTATTATATCGCCTCCTCGCACGCTGATTTAACTGTAATGCTGCAGTACCGCGTCGCAGCCGCGTGCATCGTGTGCGCTTGTGGTGTGGCCCCCATTGAACTCAATGGGCAGGTTTTGACAAGTGATGCCGCTTGTCCAACTCTGCACCCCAAGCATAAAAATGCAGCAGTTGCGATGCAGGGCATGGTGGCCTGGGCATGTGAACAGCCCCGTCTGAAAGAGACCTAAAATAGCGATGTGGTTATTTCTCTCGCACCTCCGGCAATTGGACGCGGTTGGGTTTTTGTGAGGACAGTAGCTTTGGAAAGGCTCATACCGAGACAGAGTAAATGGATTCAAAGCTGCAGCAAACAATGACAAATGGATCAGTGGTGGGCAGATCACCTTCTATCTCCTTAGCGTTGTGTCTGGTCCACAACGTACACTTACAAAATGGTAGCCGTGGGACGGCTTTGCTTGCGGCATGTTGTAATTTCCCCTTTAAGGGACATGAAGTGGATGTACATTTGTGTGGAGCCCAAATAATTCAGAAACACTCACACAGAAAGCTAAGCATGGCTCTCACCCAGCGGCACCGACACTTCCCAATACTCGTCTGTAAGGAGATCATTAGGCAGCAGAAAAGCCGCCTTCCCGTCTACCAATCTAACAGGTTCAGGCTCCTCTCCATACTGAGTTGCAAATAATATTTTTGTCACCTCTCTTGCCTAGCAGCTGCCGCACACCCCGGGTCCGGGGGTAGGACATTGAGGTTGTATAGCGAAAAAGTGATATTAATATTTATTTGCGATATGACCTGCTTTTCCTCTCTGCGGGATCAAGGCAGCTGTACTCGGGGGGGGGGGGGGGGGGGGGGGGGGGGGGGGGGGGGGGGGGGGTTCTCGCTGTAAACGCTGGCCATTTTTATTTTTTATGGCCATTTAAGTATCGGTCGGATCATCTGGCAGGCAAGGGGTTATAAAAGCATCCATATGCATCTACTATCCTGCTCATCTCATCACTTTAATAGTGGACCGCAGGTATGTTGCCATGTGAACAGGCGGACATGTCTCCATGGAAACAGCCAGATTGCAGCACACCAGTCTGGGGAGCAGACACTTTTTTTTTTTTTTTTTTTTTTTTATTAAAGCTCCTGGTTTTCTTTTGTTAAATTTACAGAAGTGTTTCCAGGGGGAGTGGGGCTGCAGCTCTGCACAATATCTCTCTACCTATCAGACTCTTACCAAAGATCTTCCTCCATGTTTACGGCTTGCTTTTGTCGGTTCGAATGAAGGTCAGGTTAGGATGGAAGTCGACTTACGGGGGGGGATTCATCTGATGCCGAACTGGTCAGTAGATGTGAAAATAATCACAAAACCACATACAAAATTTAACATTGTGATTTCAAGTCATTTTCAATATTTTTTTAATTATTCAGCTTTCATTAAAATAATACCTGGTGATCCTGCCATAGAGGTCCTGATTTAGGTACTTCCTCTTATAGGGTGACAATGCTCCGTTCCCATCTCTGTGCTCTCCTGCTTTGTCACAATCAGGGCTGGTGCAAGGATTTTTGACACCCTAGGCGAAACCTAATTTTGCCCCCCCCCCCCCCCTGGCTGACTCCGCCCCCTGTTCCCTGCCCATGTAAATTCCACCTTTTTAATAAAGCGCCCATCAAATGCAGCCTCACCAGCACCCATCAAATGCAGCCTCACCAACGCCCATCAAATGCAGCCTCACCAGCGCCCATCAAATGCAGCCTTTACCAACGCCTATCAAATGCAGCCTCATCAGCGCCCATCAAATGCAGCCTCACCAGCGCCCATCAAATGCAGCCTCACCAACGCCCATCAAATGCAGCCTCACCAGCGCCCATCAAATGCAGCCTCACCAGCGCCCATCAAATGCAGCCTCACCAGCGCCCATCAAATGCAGCCTCACCAGCGCCATCAAATGCAGCCTCACCAGTGCCTATCAAATGCAGCCTTTACCAACGCCTATCAAATGCAGCCTCACCAGCGCCCATCAAATGCAGCCTCACCAGCGCCCATCAAATGCAGCCTCACCTGGGTTTGGTGACACATATATTGCATGGGTGCGTCTATTGTACAGTAGGCCTGAAGCTGCCATCCGAGCCTTTGGCTTTCTGTCACAAGACTTTGCTTTGCGGAGGGGGACGCGGCAAGGCTGCCCGCTGTCCCCTCTGCTCTTTGCGCTGGCCATTGAACCCCTGGCGATCGACATAAGGGCGAACGAGCAAATTGTGGGATTCCGCTATGGCCCCCTGCAGGAGAAGATAATGCTTTACGCTGATGACACCCTACTTATGTTGGGAGATACGGACGAGTCCCTGCGGGAGGCCATGGCAACCATTACCAAATTTGGGATATACTCCGGGTTACAAATTAATTGGTCAAAATCTGCCCTTTTGCTACTAGATGGCGACGCCACACAGGTGGTGGCTCAGTCATGTCCCATACCTGTCACCGCCTCATTTAAATACCTGGGGATCCAGGTTACGTCTAACTTGCGTGACTTCGGCCGGTTGAATATTTCACCACTGCTTCAGAGGTTTAGAGAACGAGTGCGGACATGGAATGGCCTGCATATGTCAGTGGCGGGTAAAGTAAACTTGGTTAAAATGATTCTCATGCCCCAATTGCTATATTTTCTACATAATACTCCAGTGGTAATACCCTTACAAATATTTCGTATGGTTAACTCCATCTTTCGCGCTTTATTGTGGAAAAATAAGCCCCCAAGAATAAAGTTGGAACATCTTCAGAGGCCCAAAGATGATGGCGGATTGGCATTGCCCAACCCGTGGTTATATTACCTTGCCGCTCAGTTACAGCACCTAGTAGGGTGCTTTGGGACAGAGCCGGCTGGCTCCTCCCAGACACTCATGCTACACACAGTAGACGCAGGCTCCATCCCCATGGCACTGGAATCCCTGGCATTTGCCAGACCCAATAAAAAGTACCCCACATATAATCTAATACAGAAGGTTTGGAACAAGTGCAAATACCTACAGCAGGCCGAGGGGTATACTGTATATAGCCCTCTGTGGCATAATGACACTTACACAGAACTAGCTAAAATACAAGACGGGGCTAGATGGATAGTACACGGAGTCACCCATATTAAACAGGTTTTTAGGAATGGTGTTCTGAGGACGTTTGAGGACCTGCAGGCGGAATTTAGCCTGCCCTCCTCAATGGTCTTCCAATACCTTCAGCTGCAACACGCAGTCCGGGCGCAGAGTAGGTCAAATGAGTGGCGCTTGTCGCCTACTCCGGTGTTTGACATTATCAGAGATGCCGACACCTCGAAAGGATTCATCTCGCAAAGCTACACTGCACTCTTACAATACTTCCTGGGGCAACACCCCCTGAAAGTGAGAGAAAAATGGGAAAGGGATGTGGGGCAAATGGACGGTGAGGAATGGGAAGAGGTATTTCAGGTGGTGAGTGTCTGCTCTCTAAATGTAGCCCAAAGGCTTACCCAACTTTACATTATCCTGAGGGTGTACTATACACCGCACAGACTAATGCTAATGGGCCTACAATCTGAGGATACATGTACAAGATGTCGTCGAGACCATGGGGATCTTATACACCTTCTGTGGCGCTGCCCCAAATTACATCTGTACTGGAATGAAGTGGTGAACTTGATTAACTCTGTATTTATGCTGTCATTACCGGTGGATCCCAAAGTGTGCCTCTTGGGGGTGGTGGAGGAATCTGTGCAGACAGTCCACACCAGGGAAGCGGTAAATAGAGTATTATTCCAAGCCAGAAGGTTAATCATGCTTTATTGGAAATCTGAGACACCCCCGACCTCGAGGGAATGGATAGGCAAAATAGGGGAAATGCTACGCATGGAGAAACTTATATACCAGCACAGAGGGAGTACTAGGAAATATGAAAATCTCTGGGCCCAATGGCTGGACACACCGGGGCTTGCCCCGGTGGATCTGGTCATGGACAGACTGCTTGGATAATAATGGGATGAAGTAATTGATTGTATTGGCAATACTGTAAGAACAACAGTGAAGATGTGCCTTGTTATTGTATGCAATAATGTATGCTTAAACAACAGGAAGTGTTACCTGCTGGTTTGTTACTGTTGGATGTATACCACCTTTTTGTTCAATAAAAACCTTTTTGTTGGTAAAAAAAAAAAATGCAGCCTCACCAACGCCCATCAAATGCAGCCTCACCAGCGCCCATCAAATGCAGCCTCACCAGCGCCCATCAAATGCAGCCTCACCAGCGCCCATCAAATGCAGCCTCACCAGCGCCATCAAATGCAGCCTCACCAGTGCCTATCAAATGCAGCCTCATCAGCGTCCATCAAATGCAGCCTCACCAACGCCCATCAAATGCAGCCTCACCAGCGCCCATCAAATGCAGCCTCACCAGCGCCCATCAAATGCAGCCTTTACCAACGCCTATCAAATGCAGCCTCACCAACGCCCATCAAATGCAGCCTTTACCAACGCCTATCAAATGCAGCCTCATCAGTGCCCATCAAATGCAGCCTCATCAGCGCCCATCAAATGCAGCCTCACCAGCGTCCATCAAATGCAGCCTCATCAGCGTCCATCAAATGCAGCCTCACCAGCGCCCATCAAATGCAGCCTCACCAGCGTCCATCAAATGCAGCCTCACCAGCGTCCATCAAATGCAGCCTCACCAGCGCCCATCAAATGCAGCCTCACCAGCGCCCATCAAATGCAGCCTCACCAGCGCCCATCAAATGCAGCCTCACCAGCGCCCATCAAATGCAGCCTCACCAGCACCCATCAAATGCAGCCTCACCAACGCCCATCAAATGCAGCCTCACCAACACCCATCAAATGCAGCCTCACCAACGCCCATCAAATGCAGCCTCACCAACGCCCATCAAATGCAGCCTCACCAGCGTCCATCAAATGCAGCCTCACCAGCGCCCATCAAATGCAGCCTCACCAACGCCCATCAAATGCAGCCTCACCAACACCCATCAAATGCAGCCTCACCAACACCCATCAAATGCAGCCTCACCAGCGCCCATCAAATGCAGCCTCACCAGCGCCCATCAAATGCAGCCTCACCAGCGCCCATCAAATGCAGCCTCACCAGCGCCCATCAAATGTAGCCTCACCAGCACCCTTCAATGCAGCTTACCAGTGCCCATCAATGAATGTTTGCTTGCTGCGGGAGACGGAACACAGACACAGTCCTCCACCACTGCTGCGCCTCTGACACTATGTGTGAACCGAGCGGCGGCTGCCTGCTGCTGCTGAGACATAGTTGCTTGCTGCAGAGAGAAGAGAGTAGGAAAACCAGTGGCCGCGTGCCCTAGGCAGCAGGGCGCCCTAGGCGGCAGCCTAGTTGGCCTAGTGGTAGCACCGGCCCTGGTCACAATGTCCAATAGAGCCTACAAGTGTTTGTTTTTTTTTAAGCGCACATTTCAGGCATAGTCTACTGTTGTCACCATTAGGAAATCCACCCAAGCAAAGCCATGCAGCCATTGGTGGAATGCATGTAGACAGGAGGTGGGTGTACAGAGGGTGCAGGAGATCAGCAATGCTGAGATATAATAATGCCGCATACACACGACCGGACTTTCCGGCAGACTAGGTCCGACGGTCTTCCCGATGGACTTTCAACGGAGTTCCGACGGACTTCCGAATGAACGGACTTGCCCACACACGAACGGACTAAGTCCGTTCAAAAGTCTGTTCGTTTGGAACATGATGACGTAAGACAGGACTAAAAAAGGAAGTTCAATAGCCAGTAGCCAATAGCTGCCCTTGCGTCGTATTTAGTCCGTCGGACCAGCATACACACAAATGGTTTTCCTGATGGGAATTGAGTCCGTCGGACAGATTTGAAACATGTTCTATTTCTAAGTCTATCGGATTTTTTTTTTTTTTTTTTTTATTAAAATGATCGGATTATCCCACACACGATCGGAATGATCCCGTCGAACCTAGTCTGCCGGAAAGTCCAGTCGTGTGTACGCGGCATAGAGGCTGAAAATAAATTGAAACAAGCATTTCCTTGTCATCTTTTGAGGGACAGAGGAATTGTAGATAATCTTAGACAGTCGAGTTATGCTGCTGTCCACAGGAGGTTAGGACCCTAGCAAGCAATAAAACCTTAACTCAACCCCCTGTATAATCCCTCGCTTCCCCAACCATATTGTATAAGAGGAGGCTGGACGCTTTTTCCTCAGCTCTGCTGTGAAAAAATGTAACTATATTGCTTTCTTCTTTTTTTTTTTTTTTTTATGCTTCAGCATACACACTACTATTAGGACGTTCTTTATCTTCAATGAAGACATCTAATTTGCTTGAGCTGGTCCCTATAAAGCAGCTGTCTGGATGGAACCGTAAAGGGTTGGATCCTCAATACTTATGCGAAAAAATAAAACACTACCAGGGGCGGAATGACAACTCATGTGGCAATAAGAGATTATGGGGCCCCCAGGCAATCAGCGATTATGGGGCCACACAGTATACAATCACACAGTATACACATACATGTACACACAGTATACACATACATGTTTCTATTGGCTGAGAAGGTACTGGAGAGGTGGGGCAGCTATAATCTCTGGATTTTTAGACCAAAAGGATGTCGGTAAGGGACATTTCAGAAACCGATGTAAAAAAAACCCACAGATTTTTACATACTGTCCCTGGTTTTACTAAGGCTGGCAGCCCTGATGGGGCCCCCTAGTGACCCGGGGCCCTCGGGAAGTGCCCAAATGGGCGAATGGTCAGTCCGCCCCTGAACACTACACTCCCAATCGCTCCGATCAACCAAGCAAAACCTCCTCCTCATCCCCAAGTCCAGGTACAAATCAAGGGGAGAACGAAGATTCGCAGTCCAAGGACCACGGCTATGGAACGCTCTACCCACGAACATCCGCTTGGAAGTAAACCATCGGGCCTTCAGGAAAAAACTCAAGACCCACCTCTTTTAAGAAGGAATCAACGCAGGGCGGATCAAGCGCCTTGAGGCGATTCAGTACGCATTTGCAGCGCTATACTAGTCATTCATTGGTCTGTCTTCAGCAACAGCTTTGGGGGCCGTACCCAGGCAGGTAACCTCCCTTCAATATGGAAGCTCAGGTCCCTCTCTGTAGCTCTATTCTAGACCCTACAATCAGACATTTTTTTCCAGCTTCCTTTTCTCACTATTCTGGGTTTCTGTTCTCCAGTGTACCTTGTCCCAGATTGTTTCATTTGCCTATAGCTTGGGATTTTGTTTGCCAATTTTTGCTTAGTAGCCTATTTGTTTAATCACCATCCTTCTCTTACTTTCACTCCCTTTTACAAGATGTCTTCAAGGAAGATTTTATCCCTTGAGGTAACTTTTAACTTACAAGTTATAAACCTTTGGTTCCCTGTATTCCTTTCCTGAATAAGGAACTGACTTCCTCTATTGCCGCGTACACACGATCGGATTATCCAGCGTACTTAGTCCGACGGACCAGGGTCCGGCGGACAATTCGATCATGTGTGGGCTCAAGCGGAATTTTTCTTCCCAAAAGTCCGGCGGACGTAGAAAGAAGTTTTGACTCAAAATTATTATTACAATTCGGTCGTCTGTGTGCTAGTCCGACAGACTAAAACCGACACTAGGGCAGCTATTGGCTACTGGCTATGAACTTCCTTATGCTACGTCATCACGCTCGAATCCGGCAGACTTTTGAAGTGATCGTGAGTGGCCAAGTCCGATCATTTGAAAGTCCGGCAGACCTCAGCTGCAAAGTCCGTCGGATTGTCCGCCGGACCAAGTCCGCCGGAAAGTCTGATCGTGTGTACGTGGCATATGTGAGACTCTGAAAATCTTTTTAAGGTCAGTCAGCTGGTAGGCTTGAATCGGTGGTTCTCCAGATGAGCAGGGCTAAGGAGAAATAGCGGGATAAAAAGCCATGAAAGAGGTCCTTCTAATGCCTCGTACACACGTAGGGACTTTTGCCGGCGGACCTAGTCCAGCGGACAATCCCGCGGGACTTTCCAGCTAGGTCCGCTGGACTTTCCGAGGGTGTGGACTTGCCCACACACGCACGGACTTCTCCAGCGGATAATCCGCCGGCCAAAAGTCCGCGGGACTTTTGAAAATGAACGGACTTGCCCACACACGGAGCAGTCCGTTCATTTCGAACGTAACTTCAGGTTACGTAGCTAGCGTAGGCAGTAAATGCCGCCGCGCTAGCTCCGCAAGCTGGCATGGATTTAAAGGGAATCCCCACGCCGAAAAAACGGCGTGGGGGTTCCCCCCAAATCCAAGTCAGACCCTCATCCGAGCACGCAGCCTGGCAGGCCAGGAAAGGGGTGGGGACGAACGAGCGCCAGGGCTGTCGGGAAGAGGCCCTTGTCCTCATCAACATGGGGACAAGGTGCTTTGGGGTGGGGGGGCCGCACGGCCCCCCTTTCCCCAGGGCACCCCCCATGTTGAGGGCACGCGGCCTGGTACGGCTCAGGAGGGGGGGGGCGCTCGTTCGTCCCCACCCCTTTCCTGGCCTGCCAGGCTGCGTGCTCGGATGAGGGTCTGACATGGATTTGGGGGGAACCCCCACGCCGTTTTTTCGGCGTGGGAGTCCCTTTAAATCCATGCCAGGTCACGGAGCTAGCGCGGCGGCAGTAACTGCCTACGCTAGCTACGTAACCTGAAGTCACGTGCTAAATGAACGGACTTGCCGATGAGCGGCAAGTCCCTTCATTTCAAAAGTCCCGCGGACTTGCCCACTAACGGCGGGATTATCCGCTGGACTGCCAAGTCCAGCGGATAATTTGAAAACAAAACTTCAAACTTTAGTCCGCCGTACTTTGGCGCCAAAAAGTCCGCCGGCGCCCACACACGAGGGGATTATCCGCTGGACTTCAGTCCAGAGGATAATCCCGCGGGATTGTCCCTTCGTGTGTACGCGGCATAAGAGTAGTATTCAGTACAAATGTAAAAATAAGGCAAAAAGTGTAGTAAGCATAGACTCACATTTATAAGGTTGCTAGATGCCATTCCTAGGGTCAAGGAACCCATTTTCGCACATGTGGAGTATATGATTGTCTCCATGCAGAACGTGGGTGGCCACACTTGATTCTCATTGAGGTTTTCCAGAAACTCTTGCACTGTGCTAGGTTGCCATCAGAACTGGTGAGCAATGGTAATGAGGATGAGGCCCCAAATGGTACCAATGTGTAGAGGTGAGCATTAAATAAAAAGGTGCTTACAAGTGGATTCTTCAGGAAGGTCAGTATTTATTGATCAGAAAAATAAGTTAAAACCCCATCAACGTGTTTTGCAGCCATTTAGTGGCTCCTTCATCAGGAAAAGGTAAGCAGAACACTTTGATCTTTAGGATTCTTGTATTATCCTGTAGGATCTTGTAGGATCTTTTTTCAGGGTACCATTCATGGTTTATGGGATTTTTGTCAATTTTTCCTCTAAATAGTATTAATCTGAGAATCTGGAGAATCTAGATTTTGGAGCAATAATCTATTCGATCTCCATTGCTGTGGCACAGCTTGGACAGATTGCAGACGCTTCTTTTTCCATCTTTTTTTTTTTCAAATAACTTTGAAACTTTATTAAATCAAAATTGTCATACAACATTTAAACAAAGTCTGTGCATTGTGACTTATCAGCAGCAATAGGACCACAGTATGACCAGGTTACAAATAAGGTTAACAGATAACGTCCTTTATAGTAAAAAACTTGTGATCTGTGTCCTATGTAAGTTTCCTGCTTTCATGTGAGGTTCATTAATTGTCCGTGACCTATGAGAGGCCATACTTAATAATAGCAGTAACAAAGTGCCAGTTTTGTAGATTAAAGAAAAGAAAGAAATGGAAAAGGGGGGTAGAGAGGGTAGGGGGATGAGAGATAGGGATTGGGGTTCCAGCCACGGCTCACGGCGGATCCTCATGATGGTGCCATTCCTCCCAGACCCTATTATGCATATCCAGTTTGTCATAAAGTCTAGCTGTCATTTTTTCCATGATCTCTATGTCTTTAATTCTAGCATATAGGTCTTCCTGTGAGGGGGGAGTCAGTTGTTTCCAGTGCAGGGCTATCAGGCAGCGGGCTCTCTTTCCATCTTAATGGTCGTACTTAGTTGGAAGTATCTTTACTTCAAATTTTCCAGAAGCGACAGTTTCTGTGGTGTTGAAGATATTTTTCCTTGGTCATTCCTTGATTTGACCTTCCCTTCACTTCATCTAATGTCAAACCATTCTCCTCTAAGGTTTGGGAATTCCCTTAGTTTTAAGGTTAGGTGATGTTTTTTTCAAGTGGAACCTCTTTATACCGTATTTATCGGCGTATAACACGCACCCCAAGTTTAGGAGGGCATTTTAAGGAAAAAAGTTTTAGGAGGGAAGTTTAGGGAAAAAAAAAAAACTTACATTTAAGCGTCATTTGCAGCTTGCCAGCGTCATTGCAGCCTTGCCCAGCGTCATTGCAGCCTTGCCCAGCGTCATTGCAGCCTTGCCCAGCGTCATTGCAGCCTTGCCCAGCGTCATTGCAGCCATGCCCAGCGTCATTGCAGCCATGCCCAGCGTCATTGCAGCCATGCCCAGCATCATTGCAGCCATGCCCAGGGTCATTGCAGCCTTGCCCAGGGTCATTGCAGCCTTGCCCAGCATCATTGCAGCCTTGCCCAGGGACGTTGTACCTTGCCAGCGTCATTGCAGCCATGCCCAGCGACATTAGAAGTCCGGTCCGGGTTTAAATTTCCCGCCGCCGAGACTCTGTCGCGCGCGCCGCCGAAAAAGTCCGAGGCGCGGCCGAAAAAGACCGAAGCGGCCCCGGAAAAGGCCGAGCCGACTGTTCAGCTCCGATCGCGGTCCCGCCTCCCTGCTGTTTCCGGAGCGAGCGCAGGGAGGCGGGACTCCGAGTAGAGCCGAACAGTCTGCTCGGTCTATTCCGGCGCGGCTTCGGGTTTTTCCGGCCGCGCCTCGGTCTTTTTCGGCGGCGCTCGCTATTTTTCGGCGGCGCTTGCCATTTTTGCCATTTTTTCTTGTTTTTTTTGGGGGTATCGGCGTATAACACGCACCCACGACTTTCCCCCGATTTTTAGGGGGAAAAAGTGCGTGTTATACGCCGATAAATACGGTAAGTCCTTTGTGTCCACACTATCTTCTTAGTGCTTAGGATAGTTTTTCCTTCCCCTTGCCTTTCTACGCTAATCACTGAAGAATCCACACCTGTGTGCTCTCCCCTTTCCTCCAAGTAACTATAAAATCTTTACTGGTCCTGTTCTTCCGTGAAGTTCACCAGGCAAGTCATGGTGCTTCCCTATTATCCTGTTCCGAGGGATACCATGTAGCTCCAAAGGCTGTTTCTTTCTTCTACCTTACCGAGCTGCAGTCCATAATGGAGACTTCTTTGATTCTTCCTTGAAGCTGATTTTTCTAGAATTAACTCCTAGATTTCTCGCCCTTCACTCTTTGGAGGAAGACCTATTCTAGCAGGTGTATCCAGGCAGGATAATATTCTGTGTTTTCAAAGACAAGGCTGCTGTGTGCTTATCACCCCTTTTACCCTTGGGTGGTTTTATGGACAGACTTTGTTCTCGTCCTTCTATCTTCTGCCTACCTTCTTTTTAATACAGGCAGTCTTGTTTTTTGTACCTTTCTTTTAAGAAATGTTTAAGGGCAGTTCTATTCAAAGTGTATGTTTCTTCTCTTTGATAGCATTTCACTTGTTCTTCTCTCCGAGGTCAATAGGATACCCTAAACAGCTCACTGACTGATCTTTTGCCCAGATGTTCCTTGTAAGCAAGCGCTTCCAAGGGATTTTTCTGTGTTGTGTATCTATTCCATAAGTTTTAATCACTGTAGTTTTGGTTGGTTTTTTAGTAACTGAATATTCTAAATGGGAGTATACTTGCATTGTTGTCTCATGTTTGTCTGGCAGAGGTGGTTCTTTCCTGGGAGGTAAGGGTTTACACTGCTGGTCAGGTTTTCCCACACTTTTAGGGAAGGTATTGCCTTCTACTGGAGCAAACACACAAAAAGGAGAGGGGAACCACCTCACAGAGGTGATATAATTATTAAGATGGCCAAAAAACCCAGGTCTCCCCATTTAAAGGGACAAGATGCTGCTGAAAATGCTAACTGTTGCACTAGACCAACCCGTTGTGGCAGCCCAGCTGGGGTTCCAGGATAAGGACTCTTGCTTATCAAGAACTAATAGACTTTTGCCACCTAATTAAGGTATGAACAACTTAAAAGGACACGTTGGGACACCAGGATACTTACCGGTACTAGAAGATTATGTACAGGAATGTATAACCACATCTTGTGTTGACTGCGCATTTGTTACACTCAAATATCTTCAGTAAAGAATGTTTATCACTATTAAACTTGGCCTGGTTTGAAGTTACTTGAGGACACAGTTAAAGGGGTGCATGCATGTGTGGCATATCACAAAGAACAGGACTTGAACAGGACTAGGGGACAAGACAAGTAATGCCCCGTACACACAGTCGGAAATTCCGACCACAAAATCCGTCAGATTTTTTCCGCCGGATTTTGTCCGACACTGGTGTTGCATACACACGGTCGGACAAAGTTGTCGGAAAATCCGATCATTCTGAACGTGGTGACGTTCGTTGCGTACGACGGGACTACGTAGAGGCTAGTAGCCAATAGCTTTGGTCTTGTAATGTGATCTGAGCATGCGTGGCACTTTGTCCGTCGGAATTCGCTACACACGATCGGAAAATGTCCGATAGGACTTTGTTGTCGGAAAATTTGAGAGCAGGAGATAAAACTTTGTCCGTCGGACAATCCGACAGAAAAAGTCAGATGGAGCCTACACACGGTCGGAATTTCCGACAACTTTGTCCAATAGGACATTTTCCGTCGGAAAATCCTACCATGTGTACGGGGCATTAGAGAAGATGCAGTACAAATGTCTAATGTGCAATGAATATATACGAAGAAAACTATATTGCCAGTCAGGAAGCAGTGACTTGGCAAAGGTGACTGAAGGCCCTGGTAGTGAAGGAGCTTGAGTCCTTAGGCTCCTTCTCTAGTGACCGGAAGCCCAATACTGGATCTGACATCATGGCATGGGGCGTCCTAGGGATCCATTTAGAAAGTCACAGGAGTCAGAGTTGAGGCCTCGGAAAAAGAATACGCATGAGTGTAGTACAATAGTTCCGTTTACTAGTATTCATGAGAAACATATGAAATGTATTAAAGAACCGTTTTCTGGGGTGCATAGAGTGTAATGAAGAACTGATAATTGGAAGAAACAATGTAAGGAGTGCAGAAGTTGGGCCACAGATTACAAGGAGTGAAATATGTTCTTGCGGAGAAGTAGCGCTTTTAAGTTTGAGTGTTGCCTTGAGTTGAATGGCAGCCTCAGGCTACCTTTGGGGGCACTAGTGATCGCTTTCTCAGGGTTCCCGCTTGGGCACAGTAAGCTGCCTATACAAGCTTCCTTTCTATGAACGCACCTGATTGGGGTGGGAGGAGCAGAGCACCCGGTGACCAGAGTAATACCACATTTGATGGGATTATAATAATAATTTATTGAGAGTATAGAATGTACAAGTTGAGCTCTGACGTCAAGAAAAAAGCTGAGCATAGATTAATTAAAATTCAGCACATATAGCCAGGATTGGTCAAATTTCAGTCTGTGTGTGGCCCTCCCTGTTTAAATGGGTTGTATGCCCACAAAAAAAAAAACAACCTGTAAGGCAAAGGCATAATGAGCTAGTATGCACCGCATACTAGCTCATTATGAAATACTTACCTTAGAACGAAGCGCCGGAATCGCCTCCCCGGTCACCGCTGAGGGAGCTGACATGTTCCCTCTGCGTTGCTTCCGGGTTCGCTGCTCTGTGAGTGTCCAGAGCCTTGATGGCGTCACTCTCGCGCATGTGCACGGGAGTCCTCTTCCCAGCAAGGAGTTCTGATTTTCCAGCAACATCCACTGGACCTTCAGAGCGCATGCGCCGCTGACGTCAGCGGCTGTATGCAAAGTGAATATCTCCTAAACTGTACAGGTTTAGGAGATATTCATTTTACCTACATTACCGCCTTACTATAGGCTTACCTGTAGGTAAAAATGTGAAAGCAGGGTATACAACAGAAGTCGATCTATGCCCAGCTTTATGGAAAATTAGACTTAAGCCTGTTCTGCAGTTGTTTAATTGATTTTGTTTGCTACTTAGTCTAGATCTTCTGCTTTTGCAGATCTTGTATTGTTTTCACCTGTATTCTGGTGGACTGCCACTTGAGCTTCATCACAACCCATAGTTCCTAAGGTACAGTTTTTCTCCTTGCTATGATATTTTCTGCACTGGTCTGTAACACCCAACTCTTTTTCAGTGCCCTCTCCATTAAGCTTTTTATTCACATGTTGATTTCATATCCACATGGTTTGGGTTTTTCAGTGGCAATTGCCTGTCCATCAGTTGGAAAGCTTTTGGATGTCCCAGTTGGCACTTCCTGTGTCTCCCAATAAATGATAACGAAAATACGATTTTTATACTTACCGGAAAACCTTTTTGATTGGACAAAAATCCTTTTTTATTAAGCAAAATTGTAATTGATTATGATACACAGTGTTTTGGCAAACTAAATACCATTCCATTAGGTTTTACTGTAAAGCATACTTTAGTGAAATAACAAACCTTACATAGGACCTCGATGGACCTATAGGCAGAAGATCGTCACATTTAAATACACAGACTGGTTTGTGAATTTCTATTGAATATATGGCTGGATTACCTTATTTTCAGTGTTGTGGCATTAGTTCATCACTGGGTTTAAGACTGTCCCTGCCATCCTTGGTCCGTCTTTAGGGGTTGGTGATGCATCTTTCCTGTTTTTTAGTCGCATGTGATCAGCCCATATTTCCCCCGTTGCGGTGAGGATTTGGCATCCTGGTTGGAAGTTCTGGATTGGGCAGGCCATTTCCCACTGTGACTTCCACGTCTCCTGGGGAAGTGTCTTAGAGACGTGAAACATGTAGAGAAACACTAAATGTGGAATTGTTCCCTATGTGTTCAAATACATACAGATTGTTTTTTCAAGAGAATTTTGTATTGTATGTGGCATTAGCTACTCTATGTATATATCGTAAGAGAACAGTGCAGCTTGGTGGGAGTCCTTTCTAGGCATAATTTTGCATAATTTTGATGTTTTTAACATATCTTTTTGTAATAAAAATTCCTTTGTATGATTTTTTAAACTTACCTGTGTTGTAAAGTCCTTTTTGGGGGTACGAAGAAAATCCCTTTTTCTTTGCACACCATATTTTTGTATACCTTACTAGTCAATTTCTAGGCACTGGTACAAAATACAAAACATGGTGGTACCCAAACCCATTAATCAATATTAAATAATTTAAGCTGGATCTATAGACATAAATTGTTGTGGGAGATCAAGGTGTCATCATCAAGATACAGCACCGTGTCCCATACTAATCAATTATAGCCAAAAGTAAAAAATCTTGGGACTTTTTTTGGTGCTTCATACAGACTAACATAAATTTCATGAAAAATGAATTATTTATTAGAAAAAATGTTAAAAGACAAATCGATTTAAAACCATATACAGTCTTGGCATATTGCTTGTTATCCTTAAATATACAGCGGTATTAAAGTAACAATTCCCAACATTTTTCACCTGTTGGGCTTCTTCAGGGGAACATTGTTTGCTAGTGTACATAGGGGCGCTAAGTCCTCACAAGGGGATCAAAGCCAAGATATAAAGGGCTATTTGGTGAGTATATTGCATTTGCTGGAGCCACATGGGAAGAATGCAATATACTCACCATTAAAGCCCTTTATATCTTAGCTTTGACCCCCTTGTGAGGAATTAGCACCTGAGTGTGGCCTTCCTCAGTACTTGACTATTTTGGTTCCTTAATGCCTGCTGTGGTCACACACTTGCCCAATTAATTGACATCACTGGGAATTGCACAATGCACAGTCTACATCATTCGCCTAAGCCATATATGGGCAATTATGGGCGCTATGACCACTAGCAGACAGTGCATCCCTGAAGAAGCCCAACGGGTGAAATATGTTGGGAATTGTCGCTTTAATACAGCTGTATATTTAAGGATAAGAATATGTCAAGACTGTACATGGTTTTAAATAGATTTGTCGTTTAACAATTTTCCTAATAAATAATTAATTCTAATAAAATTTATGTTAGTTTGTATGAAGCACCAAAAAAGTCCCAATATTTAATTTTTTTGTTTCTAAGCTGGATCTATGCCTATATGCATGCAGAAAATGGTAATTTAAATATCCCATGTGAGTAAGCTCAGAGAGAACGGGGCCATGATTTGGGCATCTTGGGTTTTGGCAGCTGTTGTGGCCTTCTTCACCACCCTGGCCTTCCTATCTGTTGCACAGTCTGACGTTAACTCCACTTAGCCTTCAGTTAACTGATTGATGTTGGGGGGGCTGATTGTTCCTTTACCTTTTGTTTAGCTCAGGGGACCCGCTTGGCAGTGAGGAAACTAATTACATGTTATAATTAAACTGTGACACTCGGATATTATAGTGTGGGTTTACTAATGACATTGCATAGCTGTACCAGCAACACAGGACACTGATTATGCTTCATATATTATTTAGCCTTTTGCTAAATGAGAAGGTGACATTTTCAAAAATTACTTTGAGGTTTCTTAATTGTCAGCAGCGAGATGGAAAGATGAGGAAGAACCGGCAGCTAGATGCTCACATATTTCTCTTGCGGCTTTCCACCTCAAGAAAGCAATAGGTAAGAAAATGCTGAAGGCAACAACAGTAAGTTGGTTGTCCTATCTGCGCAAGCATGGTCATGGCTGGAATGGACAATGGGATTGCATCAGTGCGATGCGGGCTCCAAAGGAAAAGGGGACCTGAGGGGCATCAAAAAGATTGTGAGCTTTTAATTGAAAATTAAAAGGTAGCCCTTTTACGCATCTCTTAATGGTCGAGCATCATCAGCACCCCTCTCATGTATGCTTCAATGGAAGCGAGACCTCCAGACCTCCGTTGATATTGCAGATTGGAGCAAGGCCTGGACATCTGTTGCAAAATGCTCCTTCAATACCAATACTCTTAGGGCTGTTTATAAGGTTCTCCTGCGGGGGTACTCAGTCCCTGCCTGGATTGCGCATGATAACCCTGGTTGCAGCGACAGATGCTTCCGGAACTGTGGTCAACGGGAAGATGTTTTGCACATTTGGTGGTCCTGCCCACAACTGGTGGGGTTTTGGTCTTTGGTCTTTGGTCTGCTACAGTCCCTATTCCACCTGACAGACTGTAAGGATGCCAAGCTGGCTTTATTGCATTGCCTCATACCTGGTCTTTTTGCCCACCAACAAAAATTGGCCTCCTAACTTTTTATTTCAGCCAAATGGACCATTGCTCAGGCCTGGAGGACCACAATGGTTGCCTTTCACGGTGAGGAAATTGGTATGATCTCTCTGATACTTAAGGAGCAAATGTCACGTATACTGAAGGATTCACACTCCAAATTTCTCAAAGTTCAGGAACCTTGGATTTTTTATTCCTTCCCCTCACTTTATTTGGCTTGTTCTGGACGATTGTAGTCGCAACCTGCAGTGTTTCCAGGTCCATGGAGCTCCATTTCCCTTCCCCATCCCTTATCCTCTCTCCTTCTGCCTTCTCTCCTCTCTCTCTTCTTTCTACCTCTTTCCTACCTTCCCTTTTGAGAATCTGCTCACTTGAGGGTGGCCTACACCCTTATGGTGTTTCCACCCCACCCACATGCTGGCCTTAGAGGCTTGCTACACTTTGTTTTTTTGTTTTGGAACTCCAATGACCTTGGTTATGCTTTGGAAATTACAATGTCACCTTATTTAAGCCTGTGTTTGTGCATGAATATCTGAGCCCATGCGTGGGCATGCCATGAGCTTGTTTGTTCCTTTTGCTTGAAAACAATAAATGCGATCGAAACAGAAACCTAAAGTGTATCTAAAGTCAAAAGAGTTAATTTTTTCTGACTTTGAATAGAATGGTTAAACTTGGCCAGAGACTGGACCGCAGGGCAGTATTCCAACATGATAACGACCCCAAACACACCTCCAAGACGACCACTGCCTTGCTAAAGAAGTTGAGGGTAAAGGAGATGGACTGGCCAAGCATATCTCAGGACCTAAATCTTATTAAGCATCTGTGGGACATCCTCAAATGGAAGGTGGAGGAGTGCAAGGTCTCTAACGTCCACCAGTTCCGTGATGTCGTCATGGAGCAGGGGAAGAGGACTCCAGCGGCAACCTGTGAAGCTCTGGCGAACTCCATGCCCAAGAGGGTTAAGGCAGTGCTGGAAAATAATGGTAGCAACACGAAATATTGACACTTTGGGCCCAATTTGGACATTTTCACTTAGGGGTGTACTCACTTTTGATGCCAGCGGTTTAGACATTAATGGCTGTGTGTTGAGTTATTTTGAGGGGACGGCAAATTTACACTGTTATACAAGCTGTACACTACTTTACATTGTAGCAAAGTGTCATTTCTTCAGTGTTGTCACATGAAAAGATAGAATAAAATATTTACAAAAATGTGAGGGGTGTACTTACTTTTGTGAGATACTGCAATTATAGCGGTTAAACTTTAGCTTTTGTTTGCCTTACCCATTGACTCCAATAAATTTAGCAAATTTCCTGATTTTTGCCAAAATTTGGGGGGGGGGGGGGGGGAATAGAAAAACTCTCAATTTTGTTCATCCCTTAGCAACAATTATTAGGGCCCCTTTGGTGCCCCTTTAGCCTCCTAACTATTTATTTCAGCCAAATGGACCATGGCTCAGGCCTGGAGGACCACAATGAATTGCCTTTCAGGGTGAGAAAATTGGTATGACCTCTCTGATACTTAAGGAGCAAATGTCAAGTATTCTGAAGGATTCACATTTAGCAAATTTCCTGATTTTTGGGGGCGTTATAAAAACTCTCAATTTTGTTTATCCCTTAGCAACAATCATTAGGGCCCCTTTGGCACTCTGTTGTCTTTTAGCAGGCACCAAAGGGGCATCTGTGAGACCGGCATTCCTGAATTTTTTTGGCAAGTCTTCCATTCCATTCAATGGACGCCCCCATGAAGGAAGGACCCTTTTGTGGACACAATGCTGCACTTCTCCCAGTTTACCACCCAGAAGCATGTCCAGAAGTGGTGGGTCACGGACGGTTTTGGTTGATTGCAGAGGGGGCAGAAGGCTTTGCTTTGATCTGATTTGGAGGATAGGAAGGGTATGTGGGCTCGATGGGTGATTTTTAATTGAGTTTACCTACAGATTTAATTTGGGTGTTAGTTGGTGCACCTTTTTGAGGCCTTGTAGAATTTTGACCACCAGGTCGGGATCCGGGAAGTCTTAGCCCCAATTGGCCACAGTTGAGGTCGTTAGAGGAAGAGTGGATTCATGTAGAAGGGGTTTATAGATGTCTGACACTTTATAGGAGCCATCTTGGATATTTTTGTTTTAATATACACTATAGCAGTGGTCTACAAACTGCAGCCCGGGGGCCTAATGCGACCCTTTGCTTGCTTTTATCCAGCCCTTGGGGCACTATTTCCCCCCCCCCCCCCACTTTCAGCGACAGTGGGTCATAGTTCCTTCCACTGACACTGACAATGGGGCACTAGTCCTTTCACTGAAACCAACTATGGCACACTATTCCTCCCATTGATAGCAATATCGGGTCACTATTTCTCCCATTGATACCAACAATGGGTCACTATTCCTCTCACTGACACCAGTGATAGAGCACTATTCCTCCCACTGACACCAGTGATAGAGCACTATTCCTCTCACTGACACCAGTGATAGAGCACTATTCCTCCCACTGACACCAGTGATAGAGCACTATTCCTCCCACTGATATCAATTCAAAGAACATTTTTGGGGGGATAGGGACTTTCATGAAGGAAGGACCCTTTTGTGAACACAATGCTGCACTTCTCCCAGTTTACCATCTTCCTACACAACAAATAGATCTGGAACAAACAGCTTGGGTCTGGGATTATTAGAGCATGTTTATTTAGAGAGATCATTGCATCTCTGCATTAATGTGGCTTGATTACACTGACATTAATCACGTCCACATTACAATGAAAGATTCATCGGGAGCCGCTAAAGGGAGGAGGTTTAGCTGCTCAGACGGCTAACATCTTTCTGTACTCTTGTGCCTCGTTGGGGTCAGAGACGCTACAAGGTGCAGTCAGCCCCTTGGCCAATAACCTCAGAGTAACCCCGCTGGTAATGCAATCTACTCCTCATCAGGAGCTCGGCTGGACGTCTCGGACCAGGTTTCATTTCTCTCACTGTAATGGCATCCGGCATCTATAATTATGCTATTTTCTCTCTTGTGCTGATTAAATACGATTTACCCAGAGAGCTAAATGATGAATATTTAAGTGAAATCTCGAGCTGAAATAGCCCCAATAAATAAACTTATAGCGACTGGGTAACAGACGGAGGAGGGGTGAGTCTGGGATGAGTGACTAGATACATTAACAGGTAGACAGGCAAATGTTGAGTGGAGTCTATAATGTCTGTGGCCTCTAATAGGTGTCTGATCACCCTGGCTCTGCTAATGTATGCGCTGAGCATTATGGGAAAGATAAGTGCACAGATAGGTGTTGCATCCCAAAGCTTGCAGCCAGATGACTGCATTCATCTTCTAAAGATACTATACAGATCATAGCATTTTACTAGAACATTCATCAATCCATGCATCCTGGGGGCCTAATAGTCTTGTATTTCACTAGCAAACATTGTGTCTTTAATGGATAACTGTATTTGTACAATTAGTCTTGATTCCCCCCATAATGTCTTACATTTACCTGTCCCCATGCTTGGCGGGTCCTGGCTGGAAACTCTGTCCTGAGCTGATCCCGAAGTAGGGTTGCCGCTTTTTCTTCAAGCCAAACCCAAACACAGACATTTTTTTTCTTTTTTTTTTTCAAAAAGTTTTTATTGAGAGGTATAATACTGTAAAATATTGAATACAACATTTATAAGAACATTTTTCAAAGTAAATAAAGGTAGACAAGGTATTGTAATTGTCAGGTCACCTTAGACCAGGTGACAGGTGCACTCAGTAGGAGTCGGAAGTGCACCGCTAGGTAGTGGACCTTAGGACTGACTGCTGCGGATTGTAAACACACAACAAATTCTCCTGCGCTCTGGTGTCTAGTCTCTTGATTCGTGATCTAAATGGTTCCTCAAGGTAATGTCCAAAATCTTGCAGCCCTCCTCTGAACAATGAGTGTTCATAAACACTAAGGAAACAAGAAAAACAGAAGGGCGCACCGACCTTTGTGCATTACCACTAAAAGGCTTTATTAAAATAGATAAAACAGCAAATTTTCTACTCACAAGCGAGTACACGATAAAGGCAAATGCATAGATAGATAGACACGTCGACTGCTATGAACCTCCGACCTCAACTCTTAGGTACCGGGAAGATCTGATGCTTCCTCTAGCGAATGGCTGACGCGTTTCAGGGGAGCACCCCTTTCCTCAGAGCCTACAAATGGGCAATGGTCTCGTCTCCCCCCATTTTACATCCCTCTCCTTTTATAAGGAGAGTATATAGGTGGGCGTGGTCAGGCACCCCCATGGCCTCTCCCCCTCATAGGCACACCCATCTACCATTAGGTGCATGATTGATTGCATGCTCCCCTGAAACGCGTCAGCCATTCGCTAGAGGAAGCCTCAGATCTTCCCGTTACCTAAGAGTTGAGGTCGGAGGTTCATAGCAGTGGACGTGTCTATCTATCTATGCATTTGCCTTTATCGTGTACTCGCTTGTGAGTAGAAAATTTGCTGTTTTATCTATTTTAATAAAGCCTTTTAGTGGTAATGCACAAAGGTCGGTGCGCCCTTCTGTTTTTCTTGCTGCGGATTGTACCCAGGGAGATTCAGGACACAGGTCTACTGGATCACTGACACAGATCCCAGTGGGAGCTAGAGCAGAGATTCCCTAGGGCGCAGAGTCTAAGAGCCAGGAGGTGTTCGCCAGAGTCTCTAGTGGTGAGGATGGACTTCGCTGCAGTCTGGCTCCAGGTCGCGGGCCCCTAGGGTCTCACAGCTCACGCTCACAGTAGACTACAGGAGAAGGAAGCAGCAGGCTGGAACGACAAGGATAGTAAGGGGATAAGGCAGAGGTCAGGGCAACTAGCAGACAGGAACAACAGAGTACACGCCAAAGGTTCAGGGTCACAGGCAGACAAGGTTGGTCGGGGACATGCCAAAGGGTCAAGGTCACAAGCAGACAGGAATCGTTGAGAACACGCCAAGGTCGGTAACAGAGACAAACATAGAGCACTCGGCAAACAGGAACCAGGAAGCCGAACACACCACGGATACACAATGGTTGATCAGCACCACTGGCTTGCAGTGCACAGGTTAATATAGGTTTCCCTGATAGGGCCTGGGGTGGAGCCATGCTTAGAGGAGAGGTTATAAAAACCACCAGGTGAGAGTGGCTGCCTTCTTAGTCTGAACACATGAGGAGAGGTAAGCAAACAGGGGAAGATTACTGCATAACCATGACAGTAATGTAGTATAGTCTAGGGGTTGTCGACATATGTATGACATAACCTGAGAGGTAATTTTCGACTACAAGAGGAAGCTGGATGGATCTGTCTACAAGGATTCCCTAGGAATGCAAAATAGAGCAAAAATGAAAAAAAAAATAACATTAACAAGATGAGGGAGGGCGAGATAGGAAGGAAGAGGGGGAGGCGACATGTCCGATGTTGAGATTGTTTTTGGGTAGGAGTCTTCACGATGTTGACAGAGAAAGATGTAACCGGTGAGAGGAGAATATGTGGGAAGGCTTGTGGTGAAGGATGTATCCATCCGGTGTTGGTGGTCCACTGGCTATGGGTTTTTGCCATTAGGGGGGGGGGGGGGGGGCTGTTTCCTCTGGGAATGAAGGTGACTGTCCGAAGTAGGAAAAAGAATATTGTTCGAAGTTGGCCAATTCTCCTGGAGGGAGTGTTGCAAGCAGGAAGGTTTGCCACTTGGAATAGAAACAGATTTTGGAATTTTCCTGCTTGAAGTCGATGTTGAGGCGGTCCTTGGATAATAGGAGAAGTAGTTCACGTTTAATCTGGGTGGAGTTAGGGCAGAACGTTGAGGTCCAGTTTTTCAGGATAGATCTCCGAGCGATGAGGAGACAGATCAAGATCTTTGTGTGAGGGGGGCCTGTTGTATGTTCCAGTGGTATTTGGGTTTGTATTTTGGGACCATGGTAGCAGCTGGGGGTCCCAGTGTCTGAAGATGAGAAGTAGAGGATCCTTGGGGAGCTTCAGTAGGGTTATTTTGAAGATATAAGCAAGGGTCAGGGATGGTTTTGGTTGATTGCAGAGGGGGCAGAAGGCTTTGCTTTGATCTGATTTGGAGGATGGGAAGGGTATGTGGGCTCGATGGGTGATTTTTAATTGAGTATCCCTCCAGAGTTCATTGGGTGTTAGTTGGGTGTTAGTTGGTGCACCTTTTTGAGGCCTTGTAGAATTTTGACCACCAGGTCGGGATCCGGTAAGTCTTTGCCCCAATTGGCCACAGTT
Organism: Lithobates sylvaticus; assembly: GCA_028564925.1. Classification (NCBI taxonomy): domain Eukaryota; kingdom Metazoa; phylum Chordata; class Amphibia; order Anura; family Ranidae; genus Lithobates; species Lithobates sylvaticus. The sequence continues at coordinate 8,925,267 of CM053034.1, forward strand.
GAGGTCGTTAGAGGAGGAGTGGATTCATGTAGAAGGGGTTTATAGATGTCTGACACTTTATAGGAGCCATCTTGGATATTTTTGTTTTAATATACACTATAGCAGTGGTCTCCAAACTGCAGCCCGGGGGGCAAATGCGACCCTTTGCTTGCTTTTATCCAGCCCTTGGGGCACTATGCCCCCCCCCCCACTCTCAGTAACAGTGGGGCATAGTTCCTTCCACTGACACAGACAATGGGGCACTAGTCCTTTCACTGAAACCAACTATGGCACACTATTCCTCCCATTGTTAGCAATAAGGGGTCACCATTTCTCCCATTGATACCAACAATGGGTCACTATTCCTCTCACTGACACCAGTGATAGAGCACTATTCCTCCCACTGATATCAATTTAAAGAACATTTATGGGGGGATAGGGACTTTCAGGAAGCCATGGCCTGGTAAGGCCATGTATTTCCATCCCTAGGGACTTTAATTGATATCATGATCTGGTAAGGTCATGAATATCCATCCCATATGCATCAAGAGAAGAGGGTATATTTACAGGGAAGGTGGGACTTTGTGTGAAGCACCTGGTAGCAAAAGAGTAGTTGGGTGAATAAAAGGAAATTTTATTTAGAAAACTAGATTGGAAACATACATATTGCCGGTAACATTGGTACAGGGTAACATACATATAATAATTCGACCATTTGACACACTCCGTATATACATGTGATGGTAACAGTGGTATGCAATGAACAAATTACTAACAATAAAATTGATGGTACTCTCTAATGATATGAACACATAAAATTCCTTAGTTCACCTCAGAAGAAAATTAATATAAAACAATAATTCAAAGAGTATAGCCTGCAGGACCTATGACCTCACTGAACCTTCGGGAATAACATTTCATAGTCGTTTGAAGAGTCTTGGTAAAATTGTTAAAGACACAGCAACCAATAGCTCTACGCGTTTCGTGGCTTAAATGCCACTCGTCAGGAGCAAGCGCGTGTGATATCTATAAAACATTATTGTAGATATAAGAAGAAGGATAACGAATATATGTAAAGACAAGGTTAGGGGTAGAGTATACACCCTCCATAACCAATGCTTACTTACTGAGGTTTGGTATATTGCTGGTGTGGTGACTGACCACTGACACCCACGATGGGGGAACTACTCCTACCACTGACATGAATGATGGGTCACTATTCCTCCCACTGACACCAATGATCAGGGGACACCATTCTTCTCACAGACACCAATGATAGGGCACTTTTCTTTATTTGCTATTTTTTCCCCCCCACAAAAGTGCAGTTACCCTTTAACCATTTTCCACCCACGCTATAGAAGAAAAATGGCTACAGCGCAGGCTTCCAGTGCTAGGAGGGTGTCAAGAGACGTCGTCCTGTGATCGCGCTGATGTGATCGTTGAGTCCTTTGGACTCGGCTGATCACAGATCGGGGGGAAAGGGCCAATGACAGCTGATCACGGAAGTAAACCGAAGTCAGTTATTGGCTTTTCTTCTCCTCACGATCAGCATGAGGAGAATAGAAGAAATCCGGTAACCTGCTTCTGTTACAGGTACATCGGTCCCAATCTGTGCCCGCCGGTGCTGCTAATCAGTGCCACCTATCAGGGCCCACCAGTGCTTCCAATCAGTGCCTCGTCATCAGTGTCACTTATCAGTGCCCTTCAGAGCCCATCAGTGCAGCCTCATCTGTGCCTACATAGTTACATAGTTAGTAAGGTTGAATAAAGACACCAGTCCATCCTGAGTGAGTGTACAACTGTCCCTATCCCTGTACATTGTGTCTCATTAAGATGCTCATCTATTATATTATTATTTTTTAAAATTAAGGTACCCATATAGCGCCGTCAATTTATGCAGTGCTCCACACATACATCGCACACTCACATCAATCTCTACCCTCAAGGAGCCCCAAGGTCCCCAACTCACATTCATATACTAGGGCCAATTTTGGACAGAAGCCAATTAACCTACCAACATGTCTTTGGAGTGTGGGAGGAAAGCGAAATGTACCCGGAGGAAACCCACGCAGGCAAAGGGAGAACATGCAAACTGCATGCAGGTAGTGTCGTGGTTGGGAATTAAACCAGCGACCCCTTTTACTGCTAGGCGAGAGTGATACCCACTATACCACTGTGCCACCCTAATCATCAGTACCCACCAGTACCGCTTCATCAGTGCGCATCAGTGCCTATCAGTGAAGCCTCATCAGCGCACATCAGGTTAAACTAGACCTGCTTTATATCAACTACTTGGAGAAGAAATTGTAAAAGCAAGTCTAATGCCGCGTACACACGGTCGGAATTCTCGTCGGAAAAAGCTCTGATGGTTTTCCCGTCGGAATTCCGACCGAATTTCGCTCAAACTGTCTTGCCTACACACGGTCACACCAAATTCCGACGGTCAGTAACACAGCGGCATAAAACGCGTTTGACAGCACTATAAAAGGGAAGTTTAATGCTTCCGAGCATGCGTCGAATTGTTTCCGAGCATGCGTCGGAATTTTGCGTGTCGGAATTGCATTCACGCGATCGGAAAATCCGATAGAAAGGTTTTCCGTCGGAAAAATTGAGAACAGGTTCTCAATCCAAAGTCCGTCGGACAGAAAAAGACCGATGGGCATACACACGGTCGGAAAATCCGTTGAAAAGCTCCCATCGGACTGTTTCCATCGGGAATTCCGACCGTGTGTACGCGGAATTAAACTGTAGCATGCAAAGTGCAGAAGAATTTAAAATTAAATTCTTATTTAAATGGGCAAAAAATATTAAAAAGCAACCTGCCTGCTTTCAGAAAAGTACGCCAGTCTTATTTTTTATTTTTATTAATTTTTGTTGGTCTTATTTTTATGGATTTCTGCATTGCCTGCCACTGTAAGCGTTGTCCTTGTAGCCTTGGCTGGAATAGGACAATGATGAAGGACACTTTGGTATTAATAAAAACAGAACCTGTCCATTCCATTACAATCCCCCGATTAATAACCCAAGGTCCCTTAAATCCGTATTTTCATTGGAAGTCATTGGCAGGCAGGCAGTGTTCCTCTCGAGCACACACTTTTCTCTGCTTTCATTGTGGCAGATGCTGTTAACTTGCCCTCTGATCCTACTGGGTTAACCCCGGCTGCTGGAAGGAGCTTGTGTGTTTTGCACCATTGTCTCCCCAGCATCCTCTTGTACTCAGCATCCCTTCGCAGCCTCTATCAAAGTCTCCCATCTCTAATTTTCCCTCTGGCATTCCACCCCTGCTGATTTGCTGGTCTCTAAATTTAGGTCACCCAAGGCAATTAGAAGAGAGAGCTGCTGTTTCGTGAAAGGTATTCGGCAGGCACCGAGCCCAGTTTCCAAATGAGTTATCAGGTGATATGATGTTTGGCCGCGGCTCGCCTGATTGACAAGGTGCCTGTGTGTTTGGAGATACATTATTTAAACACGCCGAGATATAAGAGGTCTTCTGCACTAATTACTTAGAAGGCTGTATTAATCACGAGACACTTTAATACCCGATCAATACTCGCATCTGTCAACGACCTTGTAAATCACCTCGAATTTCATGGCACAGGCCACCTCTGTCACGGGGACTACTGGAGGTGCCGCAGTCACTTGCGCCTACGTGTGTCGCTTGTTATCCGGTAAACATCACTTTGTATCACATCTCCTGCTCATGCCTACAAAGGGCTCGGTGTAAGCAGATCGTTTGCTCCTCATGGGGAATGACAGGTATCGCCGCACAGTTTTTATAAAGTCATACTTGGCAGATTTACACTAAGCTTGTTATTTTAGACAGCGATTAAAGGAACGTTCCAATCAAATGTGAAGGTTTGAATGTATATGCAGAGGGTACGTATCCTTCTTGCTGAATGGCTTTAATTTGTACCTGACTGCCAGTGGCGGCTGGTGGGTTCTTCTTTGGGGGGGGCGGCAAACGAACAACACCCCTCCCCAGCGGCGTGGCACAGCACCCCATGCACATGCGGTCTGCCCCGACACTTACCGGGGCTAAGGTGTCCTCTCCTGGAGTGCGGGTAGCGACCGTGGTGGCTTCGGTGTCCGCTCCTCCAGCTTCCTCCACCGTGTGTCTTCCGCCAAAGCGCTAGGTATCCAATAGGATCCAATGGGAAGCGTTAGCAGCCCACACCACCGGGCAGACACACATGGCGCCCTGGCACTGTGAGCAGCCTGTATGCACGTTTTCTGCAGGACTTGGACCTCCGGGAAGCTCACCACTCTAATATCTTTGTCCATATTGTGCAACACCCGCCCAGGGGACCCCGAGGCACTGTATGTCCAGTGCAGCCCACATCTGGATGCCTATCAATGGGTCAGGATCAGGTTGAAGGGTCATATTATCACCACCTATTGGTGTGCCCTGATGAGTAAAGACTATTGCAACAGCGAAGGAGGACCATTCCCCCAAGGCTATACCATCCATCCAGTCCACTACATATAAACATACAGACCAGACTCAATTCAATAAGGCTCTGAGGAAAAGGATAAATCCTTGAAATCCGCCAGACGATTACTTCATCTCATCATCCCATGAGTCATGGGTTTTGTTTTATGACCTCTAATGTGGTGTACACACGGTCGGAATTCCGATGGAAACAGTCCGATGGGAGCTTTTCATCGGATTTTCCGACCCTGTGTATGCCCAACGGTCTTTTTCTGTCGGAATTTCCGACGGACTTTGAATTGAGAACCTGTTCTCAATTTTTCCGACGGAAAACCTTTCTATCGGATTTTCCTATCGTGTGTATGCAATTCCGACACGCAAAATTCCGACGCATGCTCGGAAACAATTTGACGCATGCTCGGAAGCATTAAACTCCCCTTTTATAGTGCTGTCGAACGTGTTTTATGCCGCTGTGTTATTGGCCGTCGGAATTTGGTGTGATCGTGTGTAGGCAACACAGCTTGAGTGGAATTCCGTCGGAAAAACCGTCAGTTTTTTCCAAAGAGAATTCCGATCGTGTGTCCGCAGCATTAGAGGAATAATGTGTTGTTATTCAAGATACCAAATGTGAGTACTCCACTTATTTCTGCTTTGTATAAACACTTTTCAACAAGGATAATGCACCAGGCCACGCGCCTTTTTCTTTCTTACCTTGCTTTCGTTCTTTGAACTCCCCCTAGTTGACTAAAGCAGCGGGGTGTTCAAAATTCATCCATTCAGTACCTTACGGAAGTACATTTTTATCTAGGCCCTCCATTGGAATCCATGCGTCCCGCGCCCTGCATGTAGATTAGGGGCCGGGCGCATGGATTATAGGGGTGGCGTATGGACAGGCCACCACTGCTACTTACCTTCATTCATTGAAGCATGCCAGGGAAGTTGCATAGCCCTTGTAAATGGGGGCCTGCAGTCTTGCCAAGATGTCCTACAAAATCTGGCAGAATCGGATTTTTGGAAAAACAGATTAAAGAAGGCCAAAGCTTTTTTCCAACAAAGTTGGGAGCATGAAATTGTCCAAAATGTCTTGGTATGCTGATGCCTTAAGAGTTCCCTTCACTGGAACTGAAGGTGCCAAGCCCAACCCCTGAAAAACAACACCACGCCATAACCCAACCAACTGATTTGGATCAGTGCACAAAGCAAGGTCTGTAAAGACCTGGATGAGCGAGTTTGGGGTGGAAAGAGTATGGCACCACTGCAAACCTACCAAGACATGGCCGTCCACCTAAACTGACTGGCCGGGCAAGGAGAGCATTCATCAGAGAAGCAGCCAAGAGGCCCATGGTAACTCTGGAGGAGCTGCAGAGATCCACAGCTCAGGGGGGAGAATCTGTCCTCAGGAGAACTATTAGTCGTGCTCTCCACAAATCTGGTCTTTATGGAAGAGTGGCAAGAAAAATGCCGTAAGAAGTCCCGTTTGCAGTTTGCGAGAAGCCATGTGGGGGGACACAGAAAACATGTGGAAGAAGGTGATCTGGTCAGATGAGACCCAAATTGAACTTTTTGGCCTAAAAGCAAAATGCTATGTGTGGCGGAAAACTAACACTGCACATCACCCTGAACACACCATCCCTACTGTGAAACGTGTTGGTGGCAGCATCATGTTGTGGAGATACTTTTTTCTTCAGCAGGGACAGGGAAGCTGTTCAGAGTTGATGGGAAGATGGATGGAGCCAAATACAAGGCAATCTTAGAAGAAAACCTGTTATGCCGTGTACACATGACCGGTCTTTTCGACGGACTTCCATCGAATCGGACTTGTCTACACACAATCACACCAAAGTCTGATGGATTCGACCAAGATGACCTACGACAGGACTAGAATAAGGAAGTTCATAGCCAGTAGCCAATAGCTGCCCTAGCATCGGTTTTCGTCTTTCGGACTAGCATACAGACAGATTTTTCGACCGGACTCGAATCTGTCGGAAAGATTTGAAACATGTTCTAAATCTAAAGTCCGTCTGATTTTTCGACAGCAAAGGGCCGATGAAGCCCACACATGGTCAAATTGTCCGACCTATTCGTTCCATCGGACCTTTTCTGTCAAAAAGTCTGCAAAAGACTTGAGACTGGGGTAGAGGTTCACCTTCCAGCAAGACAACGACCGTAAACATACAGCCAGAGCTACAATGGAATGGTTTAGATCAAAGCATATTCATGTGTTAGAATGGCGCAGTCACAGTCCAGACCTAAATCCAATTGAGAATCTGTGTCAAGACTTGAAAATTGCTGTTCACAGACGCTCTCCATCCAATCTGACAGAGCTTGAGATATTTTGCAAAGAAGATCGGGTAGAGACATCCCCAAAAAGACTTGCAGCTGTAATTGCAGTGAAAGGGGGTTCTACAAAGTATTGACTCAGGGGGGCGCTATAAAAATGTACCCCACACACTTTTCACATATTTATTTGTAAAAAATAAAAATTAAAAAACATTTATCATTTTCCTTACACTTCACAATTATGTGCCACTTTGTGTTGGTCTATCACTTAAAATCCCAATAAAATATATTTACGTTTTGGTTGTAACATGAAAAAACGTGGAACATTTCAAGGGGTGTGAATACTTTTTCAAGGCACTGTTTGCAGTAAAGCATGATTGTTATACTAACTGTGGAACCTAAGGGGTTTATCCTCTGTAAAAAGGCTGTTTGCTCCTGTCTTCTTTCATCCTTCCCTTTCTTTTTTTTTTGTTTACTGTCCCCAATCCCTCTCCTGATAGAACAGAGCATTAGGGACAAGCTGCACATGCTCAGTTTGGTCTGTATTACTAGAGAGTTTTTTTTTTTTTTTCTTGGGAGGGTGCATGTGATTAGAACATCACTGTGGAGACAGAGGGTCAGGGGTCCTGCAGCCTCATAGGACAATCACAGGAGAATGGAAACTCCTCCTACAAGCTTTAACCAGACACTGATAGAAGTCGCAAGACTGCTATATACTGCTGATCAGAAAAGGTATTTAGTTTATATTTACTAAAACTATTGCATTTCCATGTTCTGTGTAGTGTGGGAGACCAGATATAGTGACTGCAGGGTCCTGGGAAGAGGAGATATAGTGACTGCAGGGTCCTGGGAAGACCAGATATAGTGACTGCAGGATCCTGGGGAGACCAGATATAGGGACTGCAGGGTCCTGGGGAGACCAGATATAGTGACTGCAGGGTCCTGGGGAGACCAGATATAGTGACTGCAGAGTCCTGGGGAGACCAGATATAGTGACTGCAGGGTCCTGGGGAGACCAGATATAGTGACTGCAGGGCCCTGGGGAGACCAGATATAGTGACTGCAGGCTCCTGGGGAGACCAGATATAGGGACTGCAGGCTCCTGGGGAGACCAGATATAGTGACTGCAGGCTCCTGGGGAGACCAGATATAGGGACTGCAGGCTCCTGGGGAGAGCAGATATAGTGACTGCAGGCTCCTGGGGAGAGCAGATATAGTGACTGCAGGGCCCTGGGGAGACCAGATATAGTGACTGCAGGGCCCTGGGGAGACCAGATATAGGGACTGCAGGGCCATGGGGAGACCAGATATAGTGACTGCAGGGCCCTGGGGAGACCAGATATAGGGACTGCAGGGCCCTGGGGAGACCAGATATAGTGACTGCAGGGCCCTGGGGAGACCAGATATAGGGACTGCAGGCTCCTGGGTTTAGTAACACTTTAAATGGATGTTGTAGAACACGGCACTCCATTACGCAGCCAATACATTTATAATTTCAGCATGCATATCTATCTATGTATCCTAATTTCCCCACCTTCTTTGTTTTCTTTCTCCATCTAGAACATATCGTCGTGCTTTTCCTCTGAAGCTATTTTTATGTGTCGCTTCTTTTTTATATCATTTTATTTGTGGCCCCTGTCATTCCATTGGGGGCAAGGGGGTAAAGAGAGCTGACACAGAGATCAGCAGTGTGCTGTATCTGGAATCTATCTTCCAGGGCAAAGAAGAATAAGAATTCATGGCAGAATGGCCGCAGCTGACACACTCAGCAAGACGTATTGCAGGTGGCGTTATTTATTGCGGCGCAGAGTTCAGAGAAGTGCTATCCTCGGAGCACCCTGAGAGATCCTAAAAAGCCCATCGCCTATCAGGTGAGGCAGATTTATGAGTGCCTCTGGCGGAGGGTCAGGCCGCTCAGCACAGTCTCCACAGTCTCAGAAGAGAAGACCTGGCGGCTTGTCTGGCATATTCACCGCTGGCTGATTGCAGGATACAAGCAAGTAGGTGCAGAATACTCTCCATATAATTGCTCAGGACAAGCAGCTTCCTATGACAGGCAGGATGGGGATTATGGGGCAGAGAGGAGAAAATTATACAAAACAAAATTATACAAAACATTAAAGCTGAACTCTGAGTAGATATAATAATAATAATAATAATAATAAAAAAAAAAAGATAAATAAAAGTATGTATTCATTTAACCACTTGCTTACCGGGCACCTAAACCCCCTTCCTGTCCAGACCAATTTTCAGCTTTTAGCGCTGACACTCTTTGAACGACAATTGCGCATTCATACAACACTGTACCCAAATGAAAATTTTATATTTTTCCCACAAATAGAGCTTTCTTTTGGTGGTATTTGACCACCTCTGTGTTTTTTATTTTTTTGTTAAATTTTTTTTTTTTTTAAAAAAGACCGAAATTAAAAAAAAAAAGTTGTCGGAAAATCCGATCATTCTGAACGTGGTGACGTTCGTTGCGTACGACGGAACTACGTAGAGGCTAGTAGCCAATCGCTTTGGTCTTGTAATTTGATCTGAGCACGCGTGGCACTTTGTCCGTCGGAAATTCTCTACACACGATCGGAAAAAGTCCGATCGGATTTTGTTGTCGGAAAATTTGAGAGCAGGATCTCAAATTTTTTCCGTCGGAAAAAAGTCAGATGGAGCCCACACACGGGCGGATTTTCCGACAACATGGTCCGAGCGGACATTTTCCGTCGGAATTTCCGACCGTGTGTACGGGGCATAAGTGTCACTAGCGACATCAGACCGTGTGAGTTAGTCAGTAGCGCCCCTCCCAGCCAGTGTCAGTTAGTGCCAGTCCCTGATTGCCCGCCACACTATCCCAGTCGCTGTGTTGCTGATGTCTGTCCAGGTCTATATCCTGGTCATGGTCAGAACTATAAGGCCTCATACACACAGACGTTTTAAAAAACGGGCTGTAAAGCTAGGAACAATGCCTAGAAAAAATCGGCGTTAAAAACGCGATTTTATTAGCGTTTTGCTGTGGCGTCAATGCGCGTTTAAAGTCGTTTTTAAGCGTTAAGGCTAAGGCAGGTTTTTTTAAAAGAACATCCCTCTGCTATTTTCCACTCTCAAATTACCCACATAAACATTTTTATAGCTTAAAAACGATGACGCTAAAAAACGTTGGTATAGCGTTAATGCGCGTTTTTGAGCTTTTTTCGGCGTCAGCGTCAAAACCGCTCTAACGCTGGAGCCTCTGAAGGCGCTGGTCCTTGTTTTTTTTTTGGAGCTTAAAAACGACCATGCCTGTTACAGCTCAAAAACGCCATGGTGTGTATGAGCACATTGAATAACATGGAGTTGCCTTCTTAAGCAGCAAAAAAAGCTCAAAAAAAGCCGCTGTTAAAACGTCTGTGTGTATGAGGCCTAATAGTGTCCCCAACAGTATAGTTTCCCCAAAAACCTGATGAGTCCCAATCACTGGCAGCACTCTTGACATGTAGCAGAATACATTTTGGCCTAAATTTATGCTGAAATCTTATTTTATTTATATAATAAAAAAAAATAACAATCCAGAAAACCACCAAAAGAAAGCTCTAGTATGAGAAAAGAAATTATATAAATTTAAAGCGGTTCTGCACACATTTCATTTAGTAAATCTCTTTGCCTTCCAAATCAGGCAAAGAGTACTAAATGAAATGTGTTTTTTTATTTTTTTTTCACTTACCTTGTAATCGATGACTTCCTGTCTTCTGTCTCTGCGGGGGTGGGCGGGGTCTGTGCGGGGATCCTCGCCACGCCGCACTGTCTCCTGGGATCTGGTGTCATTGATCCCAGGAGTCTGTGCGGGCATCTTCCGAAATCTCGCGAGATTTCGGACACATCTTCCGAAATCTCGCGAGATGTCGGCAGATGTGCCGACATCTCGCAAGATTTCGGAGAACGTGAGCTGCACTTTGCTGTTACTGCGCACGCGCGAGCTCGGCGCAGTAACGGCGGTGCATGCTGGGCCATCTAAAGTGCCTGTGGGGTTTCACATGCCCACAGGCAAGATGGCCCCCAGCAGAAAAGCAGCAAATAAAGAACTTTATTGGAGGAAAACCGGCTGCGATCGCGATGGAAGATGGAACAGGTGAGTCCCCCAATTTAGTTATTAATACTTGGCATATTCCCCCCCCCCAAAAAAAAAAACCAGTGCAGAACCGCTTTAATTTGGGTACAGTGTTGCACGACCGCGCAATTGCCAGGTAAAGTAGCGCAGTGCTAAAAAGCAAAAAATGGTCCTGTCATGAAGGGGGTAAAACCTTCTGGTTAAAAAAAAAGACACATCCAGTTTATCATTAGGCAGCTATCACCACTATAGTAGTTCAACAAAGGATATACTTTGAATAGTCTGAAGTCCAACTTTTCTTTTGCTTTTTTTCACGGGACGCGGTAAGACCAGACAGAGGCCGTACACTTGTCTGTGACTTCCACAAACCTCTAAGGGTATTTCGAGTCATGATTCTCTTGTTCAGCTGCCGGTGCTTTTTGCTGAGGATGGTTAATCCCTCCCTGTGACCAGTGGAAGCTGCAGTATTGATTTCTGCGTCTCTCTAGACCTTCATTGCGTTAGTCACTTGTTAGACATCTGAAGGAATATCCACCGGGCTTGGAGGCGATTGGAGAGCGCGGCTCAATGGGCCGCTCTGAAGAGACGTTTCCGTGAGGTTACCAGTCAGAGCCAAGTGAGGGGATTAGGAATAAAGGAAAGAATAGATTCCGGGGTATGAAGTTCTCTTGAAGGGCTCAGACTTGCTTGGCATCTTTGTCTAGGCCTTCTATGTCTAATAAAAGAGCACCTTTTATTTTCCCAAAGAATGAGAGGTCTACTTGAGGACCTGCCAACAATATTGGGGAAATGCTGATTAGAATTTGTTTGGATCGTGAAGTGTTCATATACGAGAAGCCAACGCACCATGTTTTCCTTCCCGCTGGTTATAATTTAGGTAATTGAAAGAGGCCTCTGCGTGTTTGTGTGTATATATATATATATATATGTAGCGCCCTGCTCCTAATGAGCAGACGCTATTATTTTGTAAATTTAAAGCGGTTATGCACTCTGTATAATTTTTTTTTTTTTTGGGACGGAATATAAAGGATGCTTACCTTTATTGGGGGACTCACCTGTTCCATCTTCCATCTCGATCGCCGCCGGTTTTCGTCCGATGAAGTTCCTCGTCTTCTTCTTTTGTGCTGGGGGCCATCTTGCCTGTGGGCATGTGAAACACCCACAGGAACTTTAGATGGCCCAGCATGCACCGCCGTTACTCGCGCGTGCGCAGTAACGGCACATCTGCCGACATCTCACGAGATTTCGGCAGATGTGGCCGAAATCTCGGGAGATTTCGGAAGATGTGGCCGAAATCTCGCGAGATTTCGGAAGATGCCCGCACTGACTCCTGGGATCAATGACACCAGATCCCAGGAGACAGTGCGGCGTGACGACGATCGACGCAGAGACCCCGCCCACCGCCGAAGAGAGAGAAGACCGGAAGTCATCAATTACAAGGTAAGTAAAAAAAAAAAATAAAAAAAACATTTGATTTAGTACTCTTTGCCTGATTTGGAAGGCAAAGAGATTTACTAAATGAAATGGGTGCAGAACCGCTTTAAGTTTGTCTGAAGCTGCAGTTTGGCTCAGACTAATAACATTAAAGTTCTGGTTTCTGTACCAGTTTAGCTGGGTCATGATAGTTTCCACTTGACCGTGGGTCTCGCTGTCACCACCGGTAAGTGTTGGAAATGCAACAGGCTAAATGCATTGGGTGCCCCTTTTTACTCAAAAACAGCCCGGTGGGAGTGGTCTGCCCGCTGTGCCTTCTGGGTAAGGCTATTTAAGGTGCAGACACCATTTTTTGGGGTTCGTTATCCCAACCTCATGGCCCTCCTGGGATTATGAGAGGCAGGTACTGAGTAAAATCCTACAATAGATGCATTAAAAAGTATGTTTTATATATTTTTTATGAATCTGTAACTGGATTAATTGGTGTTTTTCCGTCTGCCTGAAGTTCAGCATTATTAAAAAGCCTTACTAGATTCCATATAAATGCAACATATCACCAAAGCAGATAATTTTGCTGAAAGTAATTATGGAACACTCCAGCCTGTAAATATACATCATTTTATTTTATTAAAAAATGGACAGTTATGCAGAAAACCAAATTAAAATATACTGTACACATGAATATGCATCAGAACACATAATACCCTTTAAATATTTATTACCAAACAGAAAGCAATTTTGCAATGTTTTAATTTAAAAGGTATTTCTATACTTTAGTTAATCTGTATCCAGCAGATAAGGATTGCTGTATGGTGGTTTTAGTTTTATTATGTTGTTATTATGTACATCATTGGATCAAACACTTCACAAAAAAACAGTGACAATTAGGTTAATGCAATAATCCGAATATTCAGTATTAAAGTAATACAACCGTGCAAGTTTATTCATACAGATTTCTACTTACCGTATATACTCGAGTATAAGCCGAGGCACCTAATTTTACCACAAACAACTGGGAAAACTTATTGACTCGAGTATAAGCCTAGGGTGAGGAATGCGCAGCTACTGTAAGTGGAAAAGAGGGTCAACAATGCCCATTTGAATGCCTCACTGTGCCCATTTGCATGCCTCACTGTGCCCATTTGCAGCAAAATTTGGGGTCTCTTGACCCAAAGGGTCCCGAAATGACATTGCTGCAGATGGACACAGTTGACCGACTTTGGGGCCCTGTACCTCGGGGTCACTTGGTGCTAGGAACCCCAAATTTGGATATGTTGTGGTGTTGGTTCCACTGGGGTTCCTAGCACCAAGTGGCCCAAGATACAGGGCCCCAAATTCGGGTTGGGAAATGTCAAGCACTTTTCTGCAGTAGAGAATGACATTTTCTGACCCGAATTTGGGGCCCCGTATCTCGGGGCCACTTGGTGCTAGGAACCCAGTGGAACCAACACTACAACATATCCAAATTTGGGGTTCCTAGCACCAAGTGACCCAGAGATTTGGATATAGTGCTAGGAACCCCAAATTTGGATATGTTGTGGTGTTGGTTCCACTGGGTTCCTAGCACCAAGTGGCCCAGAGATACGGGGCCCCAAATTCGGGTCAGAAAATATCAAGCACTTTTCTGCAGCAGAGAATGAAATTTTCCGAACCGACTTTGGGGCCCTGAATCTCAGGGGCACTTAGTGCTAGGATCCTCATCTTTGGATATGTTGTAGCGCTAGTTCCACTGGGTTTGAATACCAAATTTGGGGTTCCTAGCACAAGTGTTCTTGAGATAAGGGGCCCCAAAGTCGGGGTCGGAAAATGTCGAGCACTTTTCTGCAGCAGAGAATGAAATTTTCCGAACCGACTTTGGGGCCCTGTATCTCAGGGGCACTTAGTGCTAGGAACTCCATCTTTGGATATGTTGTAGTGCTAGGTCCACTGGGTTGGCATACCAAATTTGGTACGGGGCCCCAAAGTCGGGTCGGAAAATGTAATTTCCTGCTGCAGAAAAGTGCTTGACTCGAGTATAAGCCGAGAGGGGGGGGGGGGGCATTTTCAGCACAAAAAAACTCGGCTTATACTCGAGTATATACGGTACCTTCTTGCTTCAATTTTCTTTTTTGAGTCTGATATTTGATTGATATCATTTAGTGTACATTTTAATGTGTTTTACTTGACATATCAACAATCATGTATCTTTGCATGCGCTGTCAATAAGCCTTATAATACACAAAGTTACATTAAAAAAAGGAAAATTGCCTGTCAACGCATCGCACATCAAGTCCCATGTAGTAAAACAATGGCTAGCCTGTGTTTGTGCATTAATGAGTATTAAAATGCATAGGTGTGAATAGGGCCCAAGGGGCTCATTCACACCATAACGCTTGTTGAAATGGGCATTACTGCAGTGCATGGCAATACGTATGGGCATTTTCCATGCAGAGCAGAGCATTCACTTTAAAGGTTAAGTTCCTCTTTTCCAGATAATATCCTATACAATTCGAGGGGCCCGAGTAGATATTAAAATACTGCAGCTTTGGAAAATATTTATTAACCACTTGCCTACTGGGCCCTTTTACCCCCTCCCTGCCCAGGTCAATTTTCAGCTTTCAACGGCGTCACATTTTGAATGTCAATTTTGCGATCACGCAACACTCTACCCAAACTATTTTTTTTGATGGTATTTAATGACTACTGCTTTTCTTTTTTTTTGCTAAATAAACAGGTAATTTTTCTCCTTCACTGATGTGAACTGATAGGTACTGATAGGCTGCACTGATGGGCACTGATGAGGCGGCACTGGTGGGCTCTGATGAGGTGGCACTGGTGGGCACTGATGAGGTGGCACTAATAGGCGTCACTGATGGGCACTGATACGCAGCACTGATGGGCACTGATAGGCGGCACTGATGTGCACTACTAGGTGGCACTGGTGGGCACTGGTAGGCGGCACTGATGGGCACCGATGAGGTGGCACCAATGAGGTGGTACTGATGAGGTGGCACTGACGGCCACTGATGATGGGCACTGATAGGTGGGCACTAATGGGCACTGTTAGGTGGCACTGATAGGTAACACTGATGAGGAGGCACTGATTGGCACTGATTGACAGCACTGGTGGGCACTGATTGACAGCACTGGTGGGCACTGATTCGCAGCACTGGTGGGCACTGATTCGCAGCACTGGTGGGCACTGATTGGCAGCACTGGTGGGCAATGATTGGCAGCATTTGTGGGCACAGCACTGGTTACCTATTTTCTAGTCATCATCACATGATCTCCCCTGTGTCAGCCGCAGGGGAGAGGAGAGAGCACTCCAACAATGGCTGGTAATGCCTGAGAGAGGTGATGTCACCCATAGGCTTTAATGGCCCATCTGTTTGCAAATCTTTTCTCTCCCCTGCAGCTGTCACTGGCTGACACAGGGGAGCCAGATCACGTGACAGGACCAAAATAAATAAGTATACAGATCACATGACTGGACCAAAATAGGTAAGTATACAGATCTTTCTTACACAGGTTAGTCAGAATAGGTGTTAGTATGGGGGGTGCATTTTTAAGCATAGATAGGTTTTGACTGTAATTCCACTTTCATTTTATTGTCATACCAGTAGGTCATTTGGGCCCCAACAGAATTTCACTCCCAGCATTACAGGAGTGAAAAAACAATGTTTTTTGTGTCCTAGCAATAAAGCAAAACTTTGGGATTGTTGACTGGGAGGTTTTCGGTAAGGTACTCAGAGGGACCCAAATGGCCTGGAACAGGAGTCTGCAAATCTCTAAATGAATGACCAGTTTACTGTCCTTCAGACTTGGCCAGTGAGAGTAGAAAATGATCCAGAGGGATAAGACAATGTCTCGGGCTTGGTGGTCAGTGGGAGTAAACAATTCACATAGCGCCTATGTTCAGTAGGAGGAGGAAGAGTACCCCATCCTTGATGTCAGTGAGGGGAATAGTTGCCCCATCATTGGTGTCAGTGGGAAGAAATATGCCCTATCATTGGTGTCTATGGGAGGAATAGTACCCCATCCTTGGTGTCAATGGGGGGGGGGGGGGGATAGTGCTCAATCACTGGTGTGAGCTGGAGGAATAGCGCCCCATCATTGGTGTCAGTGGGGGGAATAGCGCTCATAATTGGTGTCAGTGGGAGGAATAGTGCCCCATCATTTGGTATTAGTAGGAGGAATTATGGCCATTGTTGATGTCAGTGGGAGGTATAGTGCTCCATCATTTGTGTCAGTAGGAGAAATTATGCTCCATCATTGGTGTCTGTTGGAGAATTCGTGCCCCATCATTTGTGTCAGTGGGGGGGAATAGTGCCCCATCACTGGTGTGAGTGGGAGGAATAGCGCTCCATCATTGGTGTCAGTGCGAGGAATAGTGCCCCATCATTGGTGTCCGTGGGGGGGGGGATAGTGCCCCATCATTGGTGTCAGTGGGGGGGAATAGTGCCCCATCATTGGTGTCAGTGGGGGGGAATAGTGCCCCATCATTGGTGTCAGTGGGGGGGAATAGTGCCCCATCATTGGTGTCAGTGGGGGGGAATAGTGCTCCATAATTGGTATTAGTAGGAGAAATTATGCCCTATTGATGGTGTCAAGGAATAGTATCTTATCACTGGTGTGCGTGGGAGGAATAGTTCCCCATAATTGGTATAAGTAGGAGGAATTTTGCCCCATCGTTGGTGTCAGTGGGAGGTATAGTGCTCCATCATTGGAGTCTGTTGGAGAAATGTTGCCCCATCACTGGTGTTAGTGAGAGGAACAGTGTCCCATCATTGGCATCAGTAGGAGGAATCATGCCCCATCATTGGCCTCAATAGGAGGAATCATGCCCCATCGTTGGCATCAGTCAGAGGAATTTGCATTTTATGAGTGGGAGAAATAGTTCCCCAAGGGCCAGATAAGGGCAAGCAAAGGGTTGCATCCGGCCCATGGACTACAGTTTGGAGACCACTGGCCTAGAAATATGACAATAAAATGAATGAACATGTTACATGTTACAAAGCTGCACATTTTTTTTATATTTACTGCGGCCCCGTGACTGCATGAGCTATTCTCTTTCCCATTAGCACATACTAACCGTTCCTTCACTCCCCGGCCACCTTGCTTTGTTCTTGGGAGCAGAAGAAGCCAAACAATGTAAACGCCAAGTTGCTCAAGTCATAGCTTTACACAGTGATGGGCTCTCCCCTCGAGTCAGTGCTGGTTCTTGGAGTTTGGCCCAATGTAACATGGAGAGAGCCAACCAATCAGGGGTCAAGTCGTGGGGAAAAAAGTGTGGGAACTCCCACCCAAGATCCACTCACCCACCAAAAAAAAAAAAATGATACGCTCATATGCACGAACGCTTCAAAAGTGGTATTTTTTTAATCTAATTTTCGTATTGTGTGTATGAAGCTTAACTATTATTACATAAAAAAAAAAGAATCCTCAATAAACATAAATCCGGTAATTCTCTGAATAATCAGCATTCATACAATTGTGCTTCCATGTAATGTGATCATCATGTTCTGATCTTTATTGGGGAATGTTATTTTGTATATAGAGTGTTTATGTGGTGAGTTTACACTTTTCATTGAACAGAGTTTGGATAACACAGGGTTAAACGGAAAGGTCATAAATGAGCTGCACATTATCTGGACAGAATGCTTGGGGAGATAGTGATGTGTTCCTGCTTAGGAGATGTATGTTCGCTTGGGGGGGGGGCTGCAAACTCTGCAGGGCTCCAACACACACTCGCTGCTATTCCAACCCTTCACAGATTTCCACATAAACTTCCCTCCTGGCATTAAACTTTGCCAGGTATTGTGCTCAGCTTACCACCCCAAACTGATGTTCCTCCTTCAGCTCACCTCTCTCCCTGCATGTCCTGTGAGCAGAATAGTTGTGCTCCTCCTCTGGGTTCTCTCATCATATGGCACTGAAGATAGAGGAGGGGGGGATTCAGCGGGACACACAGAGAAAGTATTCAGGAGACTGGGGGGGGAGGGGGATGAGGAGACAGAAAATCAGGAGGGGCCAGCGGGGAGGAGGGCATCACGAGAGGTCTGACTAAATACAATCTCTTAGCAGCAGGGACCTGATCTACCTGTCAGCTAGCTGTGATTGACGGGTAGATCGAAGCGAAAGCTGTGATGGGGCCCCCTACTGGCAATGCCTGAATGGTCAGGTGTGCGGCACTTACTATTGCGAGCTGTGTCGGCAGCTGCTGGTGTAGCATCTGCCACACAGCTCACATACTTCAAAGTCTTGCAGGACACGGCTGCTAATGGAAACTGAGTTCCTGTTGTGGAAAAAGTACAGGAACTCCGTTCCCATGTGTTCCCGCAGGACTTGAGCCCGGCAACCAATCCTTCATACCCCAAAAAAGTACCTGGTGGCTTCTGGTAATTTGAACAGAACAGAATGGTGGAGGAGCAAAGGAAAGGTGAGAATGTTCTGCCAGGGAAGGGGGGCACTAAGCTGGCCTGTTGCTTTGTCCTGCGTGTGTAAAGCACAGGTTCCCCTTGAATTACGAGGATAGCCCATAGCTTGAGTTGTTCACTAACATGGAAGGTGTCTTTGCACTGAACCAGCTACAGAAGTTCCCTTTGTTCTTTCTCCTATTTACTGCTTGTTTACTTTTCCCTCCAGCGTATATTTTACATTGTGCACATCTGCGCGGTGGCGGGGAGGACGCCGCTGTGTGTGAATACCTGCAGAGCAAAGATTAGAGGAGCACTAACAATCTCTGTGTCACTAAGCAGCAAATAGCAGATGCTCTTCCATCTGTCTGCCATGAGACGGATGCTGGAGTATGAAAATGCTCATATTTTGCAGTGTTGCTATAAGAAGGGATTATGTGTCGTTCCGTATCCAGGGAATATAATCCTGAACCGCGAGCGCCTGTCCTGCCCTCATCATGAAACAACTATCAGACTCTTATTATTACTCAAAACAGTCTTTTTAATGGAAAAAAAAACATATACTAATAAGGTCTGCGTTTGATCATCCGGCTATGATCTACATGGCGGAATCTAATGAGGTTTTGTTGCCGTTTGCCTCTTTTATCTGGAAAATGGGTTCTCTTGTAGGACGAAGCAGTGACCTATTTCACTTCAAGGAGTCTTTCCTGGTTACAGTGGGCTGCGGTAATCCTCTACTACAAAAGCTATTGGCTTTTTTGTATTAACATGACTATGGTATTAACCATGGCTTGTTACCTGCTATGCCAATAAAACCAACCCCCTTTCCTCCGATGACCACACCACACATTGTATCAGCCGTTTAATAACCAAATATATAAATAACCAATAATTAACATATCAATAACCTATTAAACATAACATAAAGTTTATTGACGATAATGGAGCCCAAGGTCCCAATAGGCATAAGCCAGAACCGTACCTGCTAGTCACCTTCTAAGGCCTCCAGTCGCAAACCACCGACTCGGAGACAACTAGCAGGTACCAGTAGCAACTGGGAGCCGTACCTCAGACGGGGGCCCTACACCATGCCTTTTAAGTGCCCATATGACCTAAAAGGACCTTGCACCCCGCCAGGTGCACCACTTTTTCACAGGGATGCACCAGTCCCCAAAACCAACAGGAAAACCAACAGGAAAATTACCACAACATGTAGGGTGGGAGGGTGGGAAGCTCTTCCTCTCTCTTCCCCTGCAGACTGATGCCGCCCCCCTTCCTCCTCCTACGTCACTTCCCCCTCCATGGCTCCGCCCACCTCAATCACCCACTACACTCCGCTGCTTCCCTAACCTCAGGTACCTAACACCCCATTAACCCCTGTCATGCCGGCCCTCCGATTTGGCTTTGGGGTTGTACTCCAGGCCTCTCTTTTCACAGTTTTAACGGGAAGCTAATAAAATTCAATGTTGAATAAATGTGTAACATGCAGTACTGGGACAGGTCCATCCAGACGCTCAGGGCTAGAATTACGGAACTGCGCCATCCTCCACTGCTGCTGCCATAGAATAGGTGTACCGCCCCGGCCTTCTATTCTTTGGCCCCTATTCCAGCTGCCCATAGTTGGCATGGAGTGTTGACTGCACATGTGAGACCAATTGCTTGCTTTATGGCTGCCTACCACTGCAGCGTGTGTGCGTGTGATGAGGGGGGGGGGGTGCCTCTCCAGCGCACACCTCGTGCTGGCCCTGATAGCAGGTTCTTTCCCAAAACAGTGCAGAGACAGCCAGGCACACAGCAACAGTCCATTCACTCTGGCCCATTAAACAGTATAGGGGTTGTCTTTTATTGCTTGTAGAAACCTTGGGGGGGGGGGGGGGGGGGATTGTTGGTGATGTGGAATGCTCCAAAATGCTTGGGCACAACTCTGCAGAGGATAACTCTTTGTCACTAAACAGCAGCAATACAGTCTTTCACTCACGGCTGGGAACCATGAAATAGTTTGCAAAACAGGTATTGCTAGACCTTAACAGTCTATAGGTTCACGACTGGGGACCATGAAGTAGCTTTATCACAGGTAATAGTGAACTGGAACAGTCTATATCCTTGCGGCTGGAAACCACAGTACCGGTAGTGGCAGACTGGAACAGCCTATATCTGTAGGCTCTACTCACATAATCTTTGATTAGGATCAGTCCATAGGAGTGTAGTCCAGCATCTGGTCCAGAAGAGCTCCAGGGGCAAACAACCCCCTGAAGCTCACCAATGCATTCCCCCCATTAGGGAAGATAATCTCTCCAGGGCTTCAGACTAGCTATTTATCAGCTCTCCCAGCCACCATCTGGGCACACCCCCTCTCAGAGATTGGCTAGGCTCTGCTTAGTATTCAAGCTGGTTATTTAAATGATTCTTACCTAAACTCTGGAAACTTCTTCTAGAGGCAGGGGGGAAGCAATCAATCTCCAAGCCTGTGAAGCCCTGAACAGACCAGA
The DNA here is from genome assembly GCA_028564925.1 of Lithobates sylvaticus. Lineage (NCBI taxonomy): Eukaryota > Metazoa > Chordata > Amphibia > Anura > Ranidae > Lithobates > Lithobates sylvaticus. The sequence continues at coordinate 8,946,354 of CM053034.1, forward strand.
CTAAACAATTACTGCTCTCTGATTACAGAAAGAGCCATAAACCACATTTATTTAACAGCCTAACTAGAATGGTGCTACACACTGTTTGTGGACACCTACTATACAACCAAAAGTATGTGGACAACCCTCCAAATGATTTAGTTCAGGTGTTTCCAGGGAAGGCTCCTGGTGATATTACAGCATGCAAAAAATTGTAGACCATTTTATGCTTCCAACCTTGTGAAAACAGTATGAGAAGGCCTTTTCTGTTCCAGCATGACTATGGCCTTATATACAAAGCCCGCTCCATAAAGACATCATTTCATGAGTTTGATGTGGAGGAACTCAAGTGGTCTACATAGAGCTCTGACCTCAAACTCTGAACCTGTATTTGACAGACTGTTGGAAGCCACGTTTTTTTACCCAACATCAGAAACGGACTCTTTTGTCTAAATTGGTTCAAATTCTCAGGGACAAACTCCAAAACCTGGTAATAAGCTTTCCCAGAAGAGTGAAGGCTGTTACAGTCACAAACGATGGAGGGAGCAGGGAAATATCATATATTAATGCCCATGGCATGGGAAAAGGATGTCCAGCAAGCTCTCTCTCTCTCTCTCTCTCTATATATATATATATGTATATATATATATATATATATATATATATATATATATATATATACCGTATATACTCGAGTATAAGCCAGTTTTTTCAGCGCATTTTTTTGTGCTGAAAGTGCCCCCCCCCTCGGCTTATACTCGAATTAAGCACTTTTCTGCAGCAGAGTGACATTTTCCGACCCCTAGCATCATGTGGCCCCGAGATACGGGGGCCCCAAAGTCGGTTCGGAAAATGTCATCCTCTCCTGCAGAAAAGTGCTTGACATTTTCCGACCTGACTTTGGGGGCCCCCCGTATCTCTGGGCCACTTGGTGCTAGGAACCCCTAAATTTGGTGTGCAAACCCAGTGAAACCCAGTGGAACACTACAACATATCCAAATTTGGGGTTCCTAGAACCAAGTGGCACCGAGATACAGGGCCCCAAATTCGGTCAACTGTGTGCATCTGCAGCAATGTCATTTCGGGACCCTTTGGGTCCAGAGACCCCAAATCTTGGCTGCATCTAGGGGGCCTCTAGGAACCCTTAACTACAAAGTTTGAAGTTCAGGGGACCTATGGCTGCAAATGGGCACAGTGAGGCATGCAAATGGGCACAGTGAGGCTGCAAATGGGCATTGTTGACCCTCTTTTCCACTTACAGTAGCTGCGCATTTCTCACCCTAGGCTTATACTCGAGTCAATACGTTTTGCCAGTTTTTTTGTGGTAAAATTAGGTGCCTCAGCTTATATTCAGGTTGGCTTATACTCGAGTATATATGGTATATAGATAGATAGATATAGATACATAGATGTGATAAGCAGGTGTTCCCAACTTTTTGGATATTTAGTAAACATATAGTTTGAGAATTCATATAGAAGAACCTGTTTAAGAGGATCTTTACTAAACCCATAAATTTAACAGGTTCAAAAACAGTTACATTCCAAGCATGCCGGGAATGCTAACTGTCACATTTGCTTGCACTGTCAACCAAACTGTCAAACTATCCAATGGCTGGTGTCATGACTGATCACATGTGCAGCACCATGGCATTTGCAGATCAAACCGAGGCTAAGATGGCAGCTTCCATGGCTGTAAAGGTTAAGAGGGTTTAGTTCCTCTTTCATTAATTTTTTTCTTTTTTTGATTCCACTTATAACTAAGTAGCTTGCACATTGTTTTCCAGAGTAACTGAGGGACCAACTGCGGCAGTCAGAATCTGCACATGCTTTCTAAGCACCAGGCTGTGAATGGGTGAATGTCTTGAAGGAGAGCGCTACTGTTTGGTGGGGTAAGTAACTAATCTGCAATCTCCCTTTATTTAGTATCTGCAAATGTGACAGATTGACAACACTGTGACCACTGTGGGAAAAGACAGTAGAAAACTTCCTTAACCACTTCAGCCCCGGACCAATTGGCAGCCAAAGGACCAGGCCCCTTTTTGCGATTCGGCACTGCGTCGCTTTAACTGACAATTGCACGGTCGTGCGACGTGGCTCCCAAACAAAATTGGCGTCCTTTTTTTCACACAAATAGAGCTTTCTTTTGGTGGTATTTGATCGCCCCTGCGGTTTTTATTTTTTGCGCTATAGACAAAAATAGAGCGACAATTTTGAAAACAATGCAATATTTTTTGCTTTTTGCTATAATAAATATCCCCAAAAAATATATAAAAAACATTTTTTTTTCCTCAGTTTAGGCCGATACGTATTCTTCTACATATTTTTGGTAAAAAAAATCGCAATTAGCGATTATTGATTGGTTTGCGCAAAAGTTATAGCGTTTACAAAATAGGGGATAGTTTTATAGCATTTTTATTAATATTTTTTTTTTTTACTAGTAATGGCGGCGATCAGCGATTTTTATTGTGACTGCGACATTATGGCGGACACATCGGACATTTTTGACACATTTTTGGGACCATTGTCATTTATACAGCAATCAATGCTATTTAAATGCATTGATTCCTGTATAAATGACAGTTGTAGTGAAAGAGTTAACCACTAGGGGGAGGGGAGGGGTTATGGGCTGTGACGTGTGTGTTTTTTTTTACATTAGGGGGCGGGGCTGACGTCTGACGTCATTGATCGGCTTTCCCGATGACCGGGAACAGCCAATCAATGACAGGCAGAGTAGGAAGCGCGGGGAGAGGTTTGTTTACACATACCTCTCCCCGTTCTTCAGCTCCGTGACACGATCGCGGGACACCAGCGGCGATCGGGTCCGCTGGTCCCGCGGCTGGGGTCACGGAGCTCCCGACCGGGTCGCGAGCGTGACCCACGGGCAGGCATTTAAAGGATCACGTACAGGTACGTGATTTTGCCTGCCCGTGCCATTTTGCCGCAGTATATCTGCGTTAGGCGGTCGGGAAGCGGTTAAAGCCTACGGCTGAGAGCGCTAATTGAGAGACGATCGGCAGACCTTTTTCGGTCATGCCCCTTCAACAGAAGCCAGCCGAACCGGGAGTTCTGTCGGACTGGCTGCAGTACACACAGGTTGAATGTTGGGCGTTTTCTATTAAACCGGGCGATGCTGCCCGACATTCGGCCCGTGTGTACTAGGCTTTAGTCCTGCTTTATACTATAATTTCACCACTAGAGTTGTGTCAGATGCCTTTGAGAGTTTTTGCCCACATCCATTGTCTTTCCTTGCAGGGATGGGTGCAATGGTACATGACGACTCGTCAGAGTCTAGAGAATAAAAAAAAAAAAAGTGTCTTTTAGCAATGTGTGAAAGTAAGCACATGGTAGACTTCATTGTTTGGGAATGAGTGATTAGCCAATCAAGCAAGCCTCTTGCCATACACATTCCCTATTCATCAGGCACTAAAGAAAAATATCCAAAGCTCAGTCCTGGAAATAAAACCTTATTAAACTAATGCCGCGTACACGCGGTCGGAATTCTCGTCGGAAAAAGCTCTGATGGTTTTCGACGGAATTTCACTCAAACTGTCTTGGCTGCGCGGCGGCAATGAAACATAACCCCCCCGGCAGGCGGTCCGGCACTTACCCGCCCATGCAGGGCTGTGGTGTCCTCTCCTGGAGTCCAGGCAGCGGCCGTTGCGGCTCCAGGGGCCGCTCCTCCAGCTTCCTCCGCCGTGTCTCCTCTTCCGCCAAAGCGCTAGTCATCCAATTGGCCAATCGGGAAACAGGTCTCACAGACCTGCCTCCTGATTGGCGGGGAGGAACTTTAGTGTGATAATAGCAAAAATGTATTTGCTTATCGTCACACAACCTGGGTGGGCTTGGAGCGCAATGCTCTGCGCTCCGAGCCGACCCTTTTTTGAAGCCTATTAGTCCAGCGCCATTGATATGTAGATCAGGGGGCTGGACGCATGCACAGGGGAGGCGGCGCCCGTGCGCCCTCTATGGACGGGCCGCCACTGGTTGTTGATGCAGCTCAGCATAGAAACCAAACGGCTTCCATTTTTTTTTTTTTTGTTAAAGCTTAATTGAACAAGCTGAAATTATAAGCGTGTTGGCTACTTGCACCAGATTTTGCACTCTCCAGTTTTAGTAAATCAACCCCCTTGGGCCTAAACATACAGAAGGTAACGTAGTCTTCTTCCACCAGCAAGCTATGGTGAGCTTGGCTGCCAAGAGCATAAATAATATAATTTTTTTGCGTGGAACTGGAGATCTTCTCCAATGGTTCATTCAGTAAGGCGACACGTGGTAATTGTGGTACCGGTGCCCCTGTAACCTTTCCTATTAAGGCAAAGACCTTATTCCAGAAGCCCCGTATTTTAGAACTTTGCCACCAAACATGATACATGGTATCGTAGGTATGACGAAAGCACAGTGGTGTGGAGGTTGGGTATTACTCAGTTCAGTTTATGGGTACTGCTAACCCTTATGCCCCGTACACACGGTCAGAAAATCCAACCACAAAATCCATCAGATTTTTTCCGACGGATTTTGTCCGACACTGGTGTTGCATACACACGGTCGGACAAAGTTGTCAGAAAATCCGATCATTCTGAACGTGGTGACGTTTGTTGCGTACGACGGGACTAGGTAGAGGCTAGTAGCCAATAGCTTTGGTCTTGTAATGTGATCTGAGCATGCGTGGCACTTTGTCCGTCGGAATTCGCTACACACGATCGGAAAAAGTCCGATAGGACTTTGTTGTCGGAAAAATTTGAGAGCAGGAGATAAAACTTTGTCCGTCGGAAAATCCGATGGAAAATGTCCGATGGAGCCTACACACGGTCGGAATTTCCGACAACATTGTCCGATAGGACATTTTCCGTCGGAAAATCCGACCGTGTGTACGGGGCATTAGACTTGACGAACAATTGGTCAATTGATAGTTTACTTCCAAAAAAAGCAGTATTGGCTACAGCTCAGTCTTGGAAACGGGGGTTTGATGTTTTTTTGGGTTTTGTGTTTTGCTATTAGCGTTCTGTCTGCCTTTCAGAACACAGAACTGCTCAGTTCTTATTGTATAGCTAGGCAAGAGAAGATCTTTCTATGCTCCATCACGTGACGGAGAGCTAATCAGGGACCTGTGCCCCGGTGTTGCTTTTATGTGTGATACGGGCATATGTGCACAGGCTGTGTTTTACCTTGTCTTCTCTTGAAGGAAACTGGTTTGCAGAATTCTAAGGGGACTTGGTGACATTAATGGCTGTGTTTTATGCAGCCTCAGTTATTATGAAGTGCATCCCAGATCATAAAATGCAAGCACAGAGTGCTGGACCAGTGGGGCTTCTCTCCCTTGAAGATAATAGCAGTCAACATGAAAAGGAAAGGGCAGAGGTCACTTAGTCGCTGCCTGATTGGCTGCGGATGCTCTGCAGTGACATTTCTGCACTTTCATCAGAAACGCTAAATAATCCATGAGGAAAATGCAGGTTATTTACTGAAAATGAGCATTGTGAGTGCTGAGGATGTGCCGTATCCAGGCTGTAATCACAGGATGCGCTTAGGGTGTAAAGCAGCCTTTATCTACCTTTTTTCTCAAGAGGAACCCGTGAAATCGTATTCACATGTCAGGGATCCCCAGATAAACCAATTCATTGGGGGGGGGGGGGGGGGGGGCAGTGGGAAAAATGCCCCCTTTACGGTGGTGGTCAGCAAAACAGATCATTGGTGTCGTGCTACTGGCTCTGCCAAGTCGCATTGGTCCCAACATTATGCAGGCACCACCAAATGAGAGGCCAATAAGCCACAGCGCAAGGAATCCCTGGCATCCTCTGCAGGAACCCTATGGTCCCACAGAAGTTGACAGAGGCTTAAGCCGGCCATAGATGGTTCAAATCTCAGCCGGTTCATCAGGAACCAGGCGCGATTCAAACCATGTATGGGCAAGCTGAATGTACCCCAGTTGATCGATCGATCATATTGGGTACAACCAGCCTGCTGGATTTTACATACGGCTTCCTCCACCCTCCCTACCCCCTTCCAGGAGAACACAATGACTGGGCAGGGGGGGGGGGGGGGGTTTCCCTATTAACACGGACTGTGTTGATTTGGGGAGTCAAGCTTTTTTCTTTGTTGCCTGTCTATGGCTGGTCTTATGCGGTGCAAATGGCTACCTTAAGATAACCGATCACAATTGGGCTTACACAAATATGTGTATATTCAATCAAACAACCAAAAAAATTAACAGATTCCTCCATCCACACAAGCAAGGCAGATGGAGGAATCCTCCCCACGAGACATTGGGATTGATACTCAGATACTCCTCAAGTGTCACCCCGCTGGCCTGCTCGGTCCCTGGCTTGACACACAAGGCTGCTCTGCAAGCGTCACCTCTACTGGCTAGGTCCCTGGCTTGGCACCTGCGCTGAAGTTTCCCAATTCTTCACTGTCCCCTGTTGGTGAGAACACTGCTCTTGTACTTGCTTCAGCTTCTCACAGTGGTCCCTGGTAATAAGGTAGATGGTCCCTTAGTGGCAACAGCTTCCCCTCTACCTCCGACCATGACAGGTTCTCCGGCCGGCAGACTTCTGCTTGGACTGCAAGCCGCAGTCCCAACCCTACGTTGCTCTCTTGCTTCTGGATAGGCCCCTCAGACAGCCTAGAGGCCAGATGCCCCCAGGATAGGCCTCAGACTCAGGCCTAGCAGCCTGGGGCAATACAACACACGTCCACCCAGACAGCCGTCCAGGTGGCCACAGAACCCTGATCACCTGACCCCACCCAAAAAAATAGGCTCTCCCAGCAGGCCAAGGGATCCAAGAAAATCCCTTCCCATTGGCTGAGACACCCCATTCATTCCTAATCTGTCCTTGCAATGCCCTTGTCTTATCTAATGTCACCAGGTACCCAGGCCACCTAGCGACAGAAGAGAGAAGTGCCACAATTCCAAAATTAGGGTGAAAGCATTTGACCTCCTAACAATTGGCCAAGGCAACTACCCCCTGGCAACTAAATTTAACAGCATCCCTGCCTAGACATCAAGGTGCTACAGTACTTTTCTCTACCGTAGTTAACCAATACAGCCTGGACAAATGTGATGGGTCGCCATATGTGAGGAAACAGGGGCAGCTCTAGCAGGAGAGCAGAGTGAAAAGAGGGATGACTCAATGGTGTTCTGCTGCTCCTTCACTCCTTCTTCTCTCAGCCCGAGGGAAATATAATTCTTTCATAGGTGAGCCTATGCTGTTATCAATGACTGAATAATCAAATTCATAAGCCCAGGTATATCGTGTGATGCTGGCACTCCCAAAGCAACTGCTAATTTTTATTAAAGTTGTATTAAACCCAAAAGTAGTTTGAGCATTATGGGGCCTTTGTAAAACAACAGAGACATTGACAATGCCATGGAAACCCGGAAAACACTGGTAAGGCATGAGTTGAGACACCCGAAAGAAGACATATACTCCTCCAGAGGAAATGTTATTTATTACACATCACTAGAGAGAAAAGGCTGAGATAACAACATTATCAGAGAGACGCAACCAAGAGTACCAGAGAGTCATACAGCACATCAGAGACTGTATCTAGGGGACTTATACAACACAAGAGAGACACGAGCACGACCACGGAGACAACCACACCACCGCAGATTCCTAAAGCACATCAGAGACTGTATCTAGGGGACTTATACAACACAAGAGAGACACGAGCACGACCACGGAGACAACCACACCACCGCAGATTCCTACAGCACATCAGAGACTGTATCTAGGGGACTTATACAACACAAGAGAGACACGAGCACGACCACGGAGACAACCACACCACTGGAGATTCCTACAGCACATCAGAGACTGTATCTAGGGGACTTATACAACACAAGAGAGACACGAGCACGACCACGGAGACAACCACACCACCGGAGATTCCTACAGCACATCAGAGACTGGCTTATTTATATCTAGGGGACTTACACATACCTAGAGAGACACAACTAATGCCCCGTACACACGGCCGGAAATTCCGACCACAAAATCCGTCAGATTTTTTCCGACGGATTTCGTCCGACACTGGTGTTGCATACACACACGGTCGGACAAAGTTGTTGGAAAATCCGTTCATTCTGAATGTGGTGACGTTCGTTGCGTACGACGGAACTACGTAGAGGCTAGTAGCCAATAGCTTTGGTCTCCTAATTTTATCTGAGCATGCGTGGCACTTTGTCCGTCGGAATTCGCTACACACGATCGGAAAAAGTCCGATCGGACTTTGTTGTCGGAAAATTTGAGGGCAGGATCTCAAATTTTTATCGGAATTTCCGACGGAAAAAGTCTGATGGAGCCCACACATGGTCGGATTTTCCAACAACATGGTCCGATAGGACATTTTCTGTCGGAAATTCCGACCGCGTGTACAGGGCATAAGAGTACCAAAAAGTAATATGGCAGATCAGAGACTGGCTTATATCTAGGGGGCTTACACAACACAAGAGAGACACAAGCAAGACCATGGAGACAACCACACCACCGGAGAGTCATACAGCAGGCCAGGGAGACAGGCCTATATCTATGGGACACATATCTAGATAGACCCAGCCAAGATCATGGGAGCAACCACATTACCAAACAGTCATGCTGCAAATCAGGGAGAAAATCTAAATATCTAGGGGGCTCACACATCCCCAGAGAGACAGAACCAAGACTACGGAGGCAAGCATGTCACCAGAGAGTCACACAGCACATCACAGAGTATGGGTTATATCTAGGGGACTTATACATCATTTGAGAGACACAACCAAGACTACAGAGACAACCACGTCACCTGAGACTCATAAAGCACATGAGGCAAATAGGCCTATATCTATGGGACTTATACATCATCAAAAAAGATACAGCCAAGTCTATGAAGACAACAACATCACCAGAGAGTCATACAGCACATCAGGGAGAGACCGGCTTATATCCAGGGGACTTACACATATCTAGAGAGACATAACCAAGATCATAGAAACAACCACATTACCAAAAAGTCATGCAGCAGATCAGAGAGAAAATCTTATATCTAGGGGACTTACACTTCCCCAGAGAGACAGAACCGAGACTACAGAGGCAACCATGTCACCAGAGAGTCATACAGCACATCATAGAGTTTGGGTTATTATGGGATCCTCACATCATCAGAGACATACAGCCAGGACTACAGAGACAACCACATCACCTGAGACTCATAAAGCACATCAGGCAGATAGGCCTGGATCTCCGGGACGTACACATCATCAGAGAGATACAGCCAAGTCTACCAAGTCAACCACATCATCAGAAATTCATACAGCACACAAAATAGAATGGTTTATATCCAATGGACTTACACATTATATCATCAAATAGTGAATCTCAAATGGAGCCGCTGATCTCACCAGAGCTTCTAATTATATACAGCATCTGACAGCATGAGAGATGGTCAGAGACTCTGGGCATGCGTAAAGAGACTCTACCACCAGACCATTCATTCTACCAATTTCATTAACCTACTTTATTAAAGCGGAGTTCTGCTTAAAAAAAATAAAATCAAAGTCAGCAGCTACAAATACTGCAGCTGCTGGCTTTTAATAATCGGACACTTACCTGTTCCAGGGTCCAGCGATGTGGGGGAACAAAGCAGCCCTCGTCTCCCCCTCCTCTCTGCGGCGCCGGCATTGTAACTGTGGGCATGCGCGAGCTGCGCTCTGCGCCCGTGACTGGCCGGGCAATCGTCTGGGACCTGTGACGTGTCCCAGGAAATTGCAGAGAGGGAGGGGGGAGAGGTGATCTCCCTTCCAGTGCCGCGGTGCGCCGGGAGGAAGTGGGAGCTGGGACCCTCTAAAAAAAAAGGTATCCACCCCCCACCCCCCAAAAAATGACATGCCAAATGTGGCATGTCAGGGGGTCACCTCCCTTAAAGTGGAAGTTCCATTTTTGGGTGGAACTCCGCTTTAAGTGTGTTATTTACTTGTAAAAGCCTCCCTTGTGTAGACATGTGCACAACAAAAAAATTTGTTTATTTTTGTTTAGTTTTTTTCGTTTCCAAAAAAAAAATTGTTTATTTTCGTTTCATTTTTTTTCATTTCCGTTGATTCGTAACGATTTGTAAATTCGTAAGTCGTCGGTGTTCGTATTCGTAACGATTCGTACATTCGTAAGAGTTATTTTTTCGTTGATTCGTTTTTTCGTTAGTTTAATTTTCGTTTATTCGAAATTCGGACGCATTCGTATTTATTCGTACATTCGTAACATTCGTAGATTCGTAATCTGAGCATAATTCATAATTTTATGTAATGTGTATGCTATTATTACATTTTAAGAGACACGAAAAATTACGTATCGAAAAAAAAAGTTACTAATGTACGAATTTTTTCGTTCAATCCATTCGAAGCACGTTAAGCAGCGCCATTGTAAGGGACACGGAAAATTACCACCCCACTTACCGCCCCAAAGATGCCGCTTGAAGGGCTTTTTTTCACCGTCCTGCAAGCGCACCGCCCCAGTGTGAAAGCACTTGATATTGGTTGTAGCTTCATAGGTCAGGTATGACTTGTATTAAAGCTTATTCACTTTGTGTTAAGAATCAATATATATTTGAATGTATATAGCATTATTACATTTCTATTATAAGGGCAGAACATATCAGGAGCTTGTGAGTGTAGTGGGAGACATGGGAGGAGAAAGTAAGGTTTTAGTTGTTAAAAAGAGGCCTGTTATGCCTCGTACACACGATCGGACTTTCCGGCGGGATTGTCCGCCGGACCTAGTCCAGCGGACAAACCGCCGGACCTTCCAGCGGGGCTTCGCCGGACTTTAAAGCGAACGGACTTGACCACACACAATCACTCTAAAAGTCCGGCGGTTCACGCGATGACGTAAATCACGTACGACGGGACTAGAAAAAGGAAGCTCAAGATCCAAAACGACACCCTTTGGGCTCTGTCTGCTAATCTCGTGTTTATCTCGTGTTAGTAGACGTTTGGTTAGAGACGATTCGCGCTTTTCAGACTTCAGTTTATATATATATATATATATATAAATTTCACAAATTAATGATGAAAAAAAAAGTTCGTGATGACTAAGCGTGAATATAAGCAGCAAGGCAACCTCATTCTTCAAGCACGATAAAAAAAAAAATTGCGCTGTATTAAAAGATCAAAGAATCAGCAGCGTGACGAATGTGCTAGCTTCAATACGAACGCTAGTTTTACCAGACCGAGTGATTGCGTGACGTACTTGCTACTGAGCATGCGTCCTTTTTGGTCCGCCGGACCATCATACAGACGGCCGTATTGTCCGCCGGACTGCCAAGTCCAGCGGACAATTTTAGAAACTTAGTCCGCCGGACTTTTGGGAAAAAAAGTCAGTCGGAGCCCCACACATGGTCGGACTGTCCGGCATACTCTAGTCCATCGGACAATCCCGCCGGAAAGTCCGATCGTGTGTACGAGGCATTACTTTCACCCTTCCACCCAGGTATCAAGGTTGGTCCAGAGGCGGGGTTGCCCCAGTGGCACATGTCGCCTATTTTAAGTCCCAGGGCAGATCATTTATAAAGCAGAACTATACGGCATCCGAGCACCACAAACCAAAAACTCTATTTAATTCATTTGTAATATTTAAAGCAAACTTTAAAAGAAGAAGGAGATCCTTACCTTGGTGATCAGTGGATAAGAGCCCCCCTTACATTTATGTTCAGTGGGGAAGATTTCCTAACATTAGTGGTGAGTGGAGAAAAGCCTCATTACATTAGGGGGTCAATGCAAAAGAGCTCCCTTAACCACTTGCTTACTGGGCACTTAAACCCCCCCCCCCCCCCCTGCCCAGGCCAGTTTTCAGCTTTCGGCGCTGACGCACATTGAATGACAATTGCGCGGTCATACAACAATTTGTACCCAAATTAATTTTTTATCATTTTTTTCCCACAAATAGAGCTCTTTTCGTGGTATTTAATCACAGCTGGGTTTTTATTTTTTGCTAAACAAACAAAAAAAGATGGAAAATTTTGAAAAAAAAAAAAATCATGTTTAATAGTTTGTTATAAAATTTTGCAAACAGGTAATTTTTCTACTTCAATGATATGCGCTGATGAGGCGGCACTGGTGGGCACTGATAGGCTGCACTGGTGGGCACTGATAGGCTGCACTGATGGGCACAGATAAGATGCCACTGATGGGCCCTGATAGGTGGCACAGGTGGGTGGCACGGACGGGTGGCACTGATAGATGGCACTGATAGGTGGCACTGATGGGCACTGGTAGGTGACACTGATGGGCACTGGTAGGTGACACTGATGGGCACTGGTAGGTGACATGCACTGTTCAGGCACTGATTGTGGGCACTGACAGGTGGCACTGTGGGCACTGACAGATGGCACTGACAGGTGGCACTGTGGGCACTGACAGGTAATGCTGGTGGGCACTGGTAGGCGGCACTTGTAGGGGGCACAGGTGGGCACCGAGGAGCCGGGGCACATCGCAGTGATCGGGACTAATGTCCCTCTCACTGCTGCTGGTGATCGGCTTTTTTTTTTCTCCTGCTTATCCTCCCAGCCAATCGGGTCTCGGGACCCGCTTCCTGATTGGCCAGGAGGAGAAGCATTAAGACATTAGCGAATATTAATTCGCTAATGTCACACAAGTGGGTGAGCACTGGGCCCCAGAGTCTATCCTTTTTGAAGCCAATTAGAGCCTCAGGCTCTAACCCCATTGAATTTCATGTGTCCAGCGCCCCACATGGAGATTAGGGGTTGGGCGCATGGCCCCTTATGAGCGGCTGCCACTGATAGAGGGGAAATCTTCCTCTGGTGACCTGGGGGTCCCCAAGGAATTCCCTTAATTCCCAGGGATTTCCTCTGACTTCCTGTTTGGAAATGGGACAGGAAGTGAAGGAAAATCTCCTCAAAGGGACAAAAATTATAAAAAAAATCTAACATGGGTTATAACCCTCCCTTACTCTATCCAAAATGGAGAATTTTTTTTTCTATACTTCTACTTTAAAGCAACACTGGAACTAAAAGGCCTGCTTGCAACGACCCCCTTGCACCTGAAAGGGAGTGCTCCCACAAATGTGCCCTTGGTATATTGCCAGGTGGCCATCTAACTTGCCTCCTGATTGAAATAAAAACAATTCAATCTTAATCTATCTAAGTTTATAACCCATTAATGTGTCTAAATCATGGGCAGAGTTCCCATGTCTACATTCCAAAAATGCAAGATAAGCCACCAACAGGACGGTCCCTATCCAACATCCACCTGTGCGTGTGCTCCTACTCTAATCAGTGCCCTGCTCTCTACCAGCTCGTATCTGTCCTTTCACAGCTATGGTGGCATAGTAGTCCACCTAATGCTGAACATATGTACAATTGTCCAACTAAAAATACACAATCCACTGGAGATCTCAAATGATTAGACAGTCACACACTATTGTAGACCACAAACACTACAGCAGTGGTTCTCAACCTCAGTCCTCAAGTACCCCCAACGGACCATGTTTTCAGGTTTTCCTTTACATTGCACAGCTGCTTTAAATCAATACCAATGACATGATATTGATATGAGCTATTTTATCTAAGGGGAGTTCCCAAAACATGACCCCTTGGGGAGTACTTGAGGACTGAGGTTTAGAGCCACTGCACTACAGGATATATATATATATATATATATATATGTACAAATATATGCAGTTCTGCAGAAGTGCAGTGTACACCCAACTTTCCAAGACAGAAAAAAAAAAAAGACTAATTTCAGTACCAAAAAAATTGTAAGAAAATTAACCTCCTCCTGTCTTGTCAGTTCAGACACAAATAATGATTAAAAAATAAATAAATAAATTCAATAATTAGCAATTTAATACACACTATGCAATGTATGTATATATATATATATATATATATATCTATATATAGATATATATATATATATATATATATACACACACATATTATATATATATATATATATATATATATATATATATATATATATATATATATATATATATAGTATTACATTTGAAATATATATATATATATATATATATATATATATATATATTTATATATATATATTATTTGAAAAAAATATTATATTATATAAATATATATTAAAAAATTTGAAATGTATATAAAAATATATACACACACACACACATATATATATATAGAGAGAGAGAGAGAGAGAGAGAGAGAGAGAGAGAGATATTTATAGATATATTTCTATATATATATATATATATATCTCTATCTATCTATCTATCTATCTCTATATATATATATATATATATATATATATATATAGATAGATAGATATAAAGATGGATATAGCTATATATATATATATATATATATATATATAGATGGATAGATATAGATATTTATTATAGGGAACATGCAGAATGTGACCATGCTGCATACATGTGTGCTGTTTGTGTTTGGGACTGCTATTACAAACCAATCAAGTACCAGCTTTTTTTTTATTCTAATCTGCAGCAGGACAATGACAGCTGAAAGCTCATTGGCTGCTACTGACAACCACTGTTCTTTACTTGTTTCTAATTAACCCTTCAAAGTTACATTGCTGGAGGCATGCTTGTATTGAAATGAAGTTGTTGCCCCTGGCAATAAGGTTTCAACTTTAGGGTTAAACAAATGATTGGATGGAAAGGAAACACTTTTTGCTTTGCTCCACTACTGCTCCAGATGCACAGCATCCCTACCACATGCACAGGCAGAGTAGAATACCAGGGTCTCTATTGTTTAAATAAAATTGTCCAAAACAACCGATTAGCCTTCTATTGGGTTGCTATGGACAACATCTCCTGTCTCCTAAAATGAGCTCCATGTTGTCTGCTTCAACAAAGCCTTGTATCAGACTAGAGACATGCAGCACGTTCCATAAACTACAAAACTTAGCAATATTATATGTACTACACAGACATACACTCCCCCACAGACAGGTTAAGGATTAGGGCTCAATATAATGTATGCAAGTCTAGATCTATAGTGCGCCCCCTATAGGGATGCACACACCATGGTGCACAGACCACACACAGCTCCAGAGAGAGGAGAGTGTGTCACACAATACATATGTGATATTTCTGAAGAGACCTACAAAACGCTTGACCTATTCACTCCCCAGACATCAGATGCAAGAGTTCTCCTGCTGGGAAGCTCAAACGCACAATACACATATACAGACTCACAGCTCACACCATGCATTTATAGAGAGCCATTGCACATGGCTCAGCAAAGCCCCATCTGCATCCAGCTTAGCAGCCAGCAGGTGAGGGGCCGTAGGCTGCTGGGTAACTCTACGCTTGCTGCTTCTTTTCGTTTTTTTTTTCTTCCAGTTGGCCTCCAAATGACGATCCTGTCCTGCCCATCACAGATACCTTTTGCTTATGAATAAGACAATAAGCAGCCAATCATCAGTGAATCGCATCAGGTCCCTTTCCTATTAAATCTCTTCCTCTGGATGCTTCCTGCCAGACCCACAGTCTCTGGTGTCACCATTTCTCCAGAATATTCCACTCCTTATATCCCCCATCGCTCCGCGCCGTCACCCGCAGGTCTCTCTCCTTTATTTTATTGACTTTGGC
Source organism: Lithobates sylvaticus (assembly GCA_028564925.1). NCBI lineage: Eukaryota > Metazoa > Chordata > Amphibia > Anura > Ranidae > Lithobates > Lithobates sylvaticus. The sequence continues at coordinate 8,961,914 of CM053034.1, forward strand.
AAATGTCCAACGCATATCCCATCGTTTTGCGGCTCAGTCTGTATGGGCGATCCCATTAATTAACCTGACAATTAGCTAATTCCGCGCGTTCAAAGCAGGCGAAGCGCTCTTCAGTGACTTTTTTTTTTTTTTTTTTTTTTTATCCGCTAGAAAATTACAGCCTCCTTTTATGCGCAGAACCTGAAGCATCATCCCTTCTCGATGGAAAAGGCTGCCGATTTCTCAGCTTCCAGGCGTCGCTGGTGTGCCAACTTCTCTTGGCGAGGCGCCTGCCACAAGAGCTCAACGGCAGCAGCGCGTTTCTCCTCTCGTCGTGTCCTTTCGATGCTTCCTGTTTCCCTTTTTTTTTGCAAAATGCCAAGAACCCCCCCCCCCCCCCCCTACTTAGTGTCACATCGGAGCCAGACACATAGAGGTGGCTGTGGCTGGTGGAAGGTTCCCAAAACTCACCACGTGCCTTGGAAGAAGTTTGCTGCCTGTGACATCGCTCCCTCTCTTCTCCATTTTTGCTGTTCTTCTTTCTCACTCCTGCTTTTGCTCTCTCTTCCTTTTTCCTTTTTTTTTTTTTTTGCTGTCTTGGCTTCACCCTGAACAGCAGCTCGGTCCCCCCCCCCCCCCCCCCCACACTTCCTGCTCTGCAGCAGCTCTCAGTGTGCCAAAGCTGTATGGCCAGAGACATAGAACCCGCTCACAATGAATAATCAATACAGCTATTGATCTGAGGGAAATGTTTGTAAATTCCAAGGAGGGAATCATGAAGGAGCTGTGCAAAGAAGGGGAGGCGTACGTGTCAGGGCAGCAGACTCGTGGGAACGCCGCTCTTCCCAAGGAAGCGACATTCAGATAGTGCATCCCTGCGTCTGGCGAGCGATGGGCACCGGAATGTCACGGGGGGCGCCCCGTCATGGCTCTCTCTTCGGCTGCTTCTACGGAAAAGGAATCGGAAGGCATGGATTCTGCCTAAGGCTCCCCGAGTGCCACTGCTTGGCAGAGAGCCAGCACAGCTTTGTTTTCATTATCTCACGCTACTCTGCAATTTGCATAACTGCATATGCTTATTTACTTCTAACGCCTCATCAGCACAATTCCAACGAGGGGTATGGGGAGGAAGCAAAAAAAAAAAAAAACGAGCAAAGTACGCGCGTCGTGCTCGCCGAGCGAAACCACTGAGAACGGGGAAAGGATTTGTCGAAAAAAGCGCAGGAGAGTGTGAGCTCCAGACATCGATCAATGTGTGTATAGTGTTCTAAGAAAGAAACTACAGCAAGGCAGAGTGAGAGCAAGAGGAAGTACTGCAAAGGAGAGAGGAGGGAGAACACACACAGCTGAGCTTTTTTCTTTTTCTTTGCTATTTCTTTTTTTTTTTTTTTACCAAGCAAAACGGTCTTGTTCTACGTGAACCTTCAACATGGGGACCAAGCTCAACCCACTCTTGTTTAGATCCATTCACCTGGTTCCATTTCCACCCACCCATTGTACCCACTGGCTTTGTATTTTGCAGCACGTGTGCCATTGATTAGACGTTCCATGTTTGACCTGAGATTGCCTGGCACCTTCCTTCCCTGCTTCACACTTCATTGGCTGACGAAGCCAACCCAAAGGGCATTCGCACTTCCAAACAAGCGCTAAAAACGCACCTGTCTGCATTTTGCATTCTCCTAATAAATCTTACTATCTTGTCACTGGTTCCTAAAAGGTCAGTAAACATCTGCTGCGTTCCAGGCTAATCCAGAAGAAGAAACAGCTCTGCAGAATTTCTCTGGCCTGAACATCCAACGGCATTGGAAGCTTCTCCTTTTTTTAGTTAGTGCTCATTGTGCCAGTTTCTCAGTCCCCCTTTGCCTTACAGAAAATGGATTTTGGTTCCCCTTCTTGTTGAGCTTAAAATTGCTTCACGTTTTACAGGCTAAATGGAGCTACTTGACTCTTCAGCTCACAATTTTCGAGATATTACCCTAAATGTATAATCATCAAATTGAGCGATCTGCAACTCCCTACATTGCTCTTACAAATCTTTCATTTATTAGTTCTCCGTAGTACACATAATCTTAGTACAGCAGTTGACATGTTTCGGCCTGATCGGCCTTATTCATAAGCAAAGTTTACTAATTTCGAGATATTACCCTAAATGTATAATCATCAAATTGAGCGATCTGCAACCCCCTACATTGCTCTTACAAATCTTTCATTTATTAGTTCTCCGTAGTACACATAATCTTAGTACAGCAGTTGACGTGTTTCGGCCTGATCGGCCTTATTCATAAGCAAAGTTTACAAATTTCGAGATATTACCCTAAATGTATAATCATCAAATTGAGCGATCTGCAACTCCATACATTGCTCTTACAAATCTTTCATTTATTAGTTCTCCGTAGTACACATAATCTTAGTACAGCAGTTGACGCGTTTCGGCCTGATCGGCCTTATTCATAAGCAAAGTTTACAAATTTTGAGATATTACCCTAAATGTATAATCATCAAATTGAGCGATCTGCAACTCCATACATTGCTCTTACAAATCTTTCATTTATTAGTTCTCCGTAGTACACATAATCTTAGTACAGCAGTTGACGTGTTTCGGCCTGATCGGCCTTATTCATAAGCAAAGTTTACAAATTTTGAGATATTACCCTAAATGTATAATCATCAAATTGAGCGATCTGCAACTCCATACATTGCTCTTACAAATCTTTCATTTATTAGTTCTCCGTAGTACACATAATCTTAGTACAGCAGTTGACGTGTTTCGGCCTGATCGGCCTTATTCATAAGCAAAGTTTACAAATTTCGAGATATTACCCTAAATGTATAATCATCAGATTTAGCGATCGGCAACTCCCTACATTGCTCTTACAAATCTTTCATTTATTAGTTCTCCGTAGTACACATAATCTTATTACAGCAGTTGACGTGTTTCGGCCTGATCGGCCTTATTCATAAGCAAAGTTTACTAATTTCGAGATATTACCCTAAATGTATAATCATCAAATTTAGCGATCTGCACCTCCCTACATTGCTCTTACAAATCTTTAATTTATTAGTTCTCCGTAGTACACATAATGTTAGTACAGCAGTTGACGCGTTTCGGCCTGATCAGCCTTATTCATAAGCAAAGTTTACTAATTTCGAGATGTTACCCTAAATGTATAATCATCCAATTAAAAAATCCGCAATTCCATACATTGCTCTTAAAAATATTCAGTTTATTACAGGTTTCTTCAAAATATGGCCCTCCAGTTGTTCAAGAACTACAATTCCCATCATGCCTAGTCATGTCTGTGAATGTCAGGGTTTTACAATGCCTCATGGGATGTGTAGTTCCGCAACAGCTGGAGGGCCGTAGTTTGAGGATCCCTGGTTTATTAGTTCTCCACAGTACACATAATCTTAGTACAGCAGTTGACGTGTTTCGGCCTGATCGGCCTTATTCATAAGCAAAGTTTACTCATTTCGAGATATTACCCTAAATGTATAATCATCCAAGTAAACAATCCTCAATTCCATACATTGCTCTTAAAAATCTTCAGTTTATTACAGGGGTCTTCAAAATATGGCCCTCCAGTTGTTCAAGAACTACAATTCCCATCATGCCTAGTCATGTCTGTGAATGTCAGAAGTTTTACAATGCCTCATGGGATGTGTAGTTCCGCAACAGCTGGAGGGCCGTAGTTTGAGGATCCCTGGTTTATTAGTTCTCCACAGTACACATAATCTTAGTACAGCAGTTGACGTGTTTCAGCCTGGTCAGCCTTATTCATAACGAAAGTTTACTAATTTTGAGATATTAACCTAAATGTATAATCATCCAAGAAAACAATCCGTATTTAGAAAGCTGGGTCCTCATTCCAGGACTTTTAAGGCAATTCAAACATTGTTTTAAAAAAAAACAATCTTAGTACAAGAGTCAACCTATTTTAGCCTGGTCGGCCTTTTTCATAAAAAATGTTAACTAATTTCGCCAATTTCGAGATATTACTCTAAATGTATAATCATCCAAGTAAACGATATTCAACTCTATACATTGCTCTTTAAAATCCTCTATTTATTATATACATAATCTTAGTACAGCAGTTGATGTGTTTCAGCCTGGTCGGCCTTATTCATAACCAATGTTTACTATTTTCACTAGTTTTGAGACATTACCCTAAATGTATAATAATCCAAGTAAACGATCTTCAGCTCCGTACATTGCTCTTAAAAATCTTCTATTTATTAGTTCTCCATAGTATACATAATCTTAGTACAGGATTTGACGTGTTTCACCTGGTCGGCCTTATTCCTAGCCAATGTTTACTAATTTCACTAGCTTTGAGATATTACCCTAAATGTATAATCATCCGAGTAAAGGATCCGCAATTCCATACGTTGCTCTTAAAAATCTTTTTTAATGTTTTTTTCTACAGTACACATAATCTTAGTACAAGAGTCAACCTATTTCAGCCTGGTCGGCCTTATTCATACAAAATCCAAAGTGTAGCGCTTAAATTATATGTGTTTGGAAATTATCCAAAAAATCTAAATCCATCTCAAAAATAATCAATAAAGTCAACCAACGGCAAAATTGGTGATGTGAAGAAATTCCATCAAAGTTCAGTGCACAAAATGAACAACAAGAGGAACAATCCAAAATCTTGTAATCTCGATCTGCTTACCAGAACCAAGTAGTAAAGAAGCGATGTAATCAAACGTGCCGGAGGTGGGTGAGACTTGATCAGAAGAGCCAAATGAAAAACGGATCCAGACTTCTCCAATAAGTTGTGAAATTCAAACCTCGGCAAACAGTTTTCATCTTCTATTCCTTTAGCTCATTTAATCCATCCGGATCCGTGATTCCTGTTATTTCACAACTTATTGGAGAAGTCTGGATCCGTTTTTCATTTGGCTCTTCTGATCAAGTCTCACCCACCTCCGGCACGTTTGATTACTTCGCTTCTTTACTACTTGGTTCTGGTAAGCAGATCGAGATTACAAGATTTTGGATTGTTCCTCTTGTTGTTCATTTTGTGCACTGAACTTTGATGGAATTTCTTCACATCACCAATTTTGCCGTTGGTTGACTTTATTGATTATTTTTGAGATGGATTTCGATTTTTTGGATAATTTCCAAACACATATAATTTAAGCGCTACACTTTGGATTTTGTATATTTTTATAGTTTGCTTATCAACAAACTGTGTTGGCTGCTATCACTTTCACACCTTTGGAATTAGCGCAGATATTTGTTCACCCGTTTTTTCGGCCTTATTCATAACCAATGTTAACTAATTTCGCTAATTTCGAGATATTACCCTAAATGTATAATCATCCAAGTAAACTATCTTCAAGTCTATACATTGCTCTTTAAAATCTTCTAAGTGCACAGTCTATTTGCCTTTAGTAAATCAACCTCTGTGAAATTTGACTTTTTCTTCCCTTTTATGAGGTTTTCTTTATTTCTTGCTCTTTCTATGTATGGGAGACTATTGTACTTATGTGTCAAGCCCACTGTGTTTTGTATAAACCCCTTCTTTTATTTATTGGAAAAAATAATAAAAATTATTAGAAAACTTATACCAACCTCTATGTGTACTGTGGAGAACTAATAAAAACGATTTTTAAGAGCAATGTACGGCATTGCGGATCATTTACTTGGATAATTATGCTTCCAGCTGTGGGACTGTGGATCACGCACCCATATCTGATCAGAGGGAATTCTGTGAGTTATTGGGTTGTGGCACCTAACTTTCTGATTCTTTACCCTGAATGTAACCTCTATTCTGCAAGCAATCTTCTCCACTGCAGCCACCTCTTTACACTTTTACAGCTTCTCAACACGTCAAAAATCTTAAATTGATCAGATGACAAAAAATACACAAATGTTGCTTTCAGGCAGTAAAGTGGGAAGTCCAAACCTTCGAAAGATCCAGAATTTTATAAAAATGTCAGCTTTTCCTAAGCTTGGCTCTGCTCATTTCTACCAACTTGGCCTTCCCTATTGTTCCTTTAATGTAAAGGACAGGTTCATTGATCAATCAACATTGATTTGCATATAACTTCAATCGCCCATATCTCTGGACCTGCTGATTGTTTTGTGTTCAATCTTAGTTTATTAAAGTTTTCAATTACAAAACAGTATGGACAGATACAAAAAAAAAAAGGTACAAATGTACCATACAGGGTAGCAAAAACATATAAAATGATAAAAAAATATATATAAAAAAATGAAAGAAAATAAACACGTGCACCATAAAAACATAAGTGCACTAGATACTCTGACCCCCCCCCCCCCCCCCCCCCATACAGAACATAAGATACATAATGCTAGGACTAAAGATATTATGCATGAACATACCCAGATATGAGGATTACATTAGCAGATGAAAGGTATCAGACAACACCAGGGAAACAGCTCAGCAGGGGCACCAAAGGGGCAATTTTAGAAGTGCAATTTTAGGTATTACCATAAATGCGGTCTTGCAGCCCTAAGCCCATGCAGGGCTGGAGGGGGGAGGAAAAAAAGGGGGGGGAGTGGAATTGCTGATTGTTTTGACATGCAAATTCTTTTTATTTGATTTTTTATAACAATACAAAAAGAAAAACACAGATCACATTTGAGGGCATCCTGATTTCAGGCGACAAGTGACACACTTAACATCAGTTGCGGCCCGCCCATATGGGGCACCCCCTAATCCATGCGCCCGGCCCCTAATCTACGTGCAGGGCGCCAGAAGCACATGATTAGAGCATGAGGCTTTAATTGGCTTAAAAAAAGGGTAGGCTTGGGGGGCAGAGCACTGCCCCCCCCCGTGCCCACCCACTTGTGTGACAATAGCAAATTAATATTCGCAATTGTCTTCCTGATTCTCCTCCCGGGCCAATCAGGAAGCAGGTACTGAGACTTGATTAGCCAGGGAGTCTTAGGACTCCCAATCATGTTTTAGGACACACTGGCCAATCGTGTCTCAGGACACACTTCCTGTTCAGCCCGGAGGAGAAGTAATGGCTTGGCTCTTCATTCCCCCTGCCTCCTATGTTAAGGTTAGTCTCGCCGCCTTCCCGTCCGCTGTCCGTCTCCCACGGGAGGGGGGGAGGGGTTGCCTGTTAAATATTTCGGGGGGTGGGTGTATGGCGTTAGTTTGCCGTACTACAACCACCCCCCCCCCCAAATATTTAGCACCAACCATCACTGCTTAACATACAACACTTCAGCACTAGGCCAACAGTATAACTCCAAGGCTAATATACATCTGTAATAACAATACTTCTATATCACATTTATCTCAGACTCAGATTCGTATAATGTGACTTCTACCGGCTTCCAGATCTAATAACATTTTATGGATCCGAATAATTCAATCAACAGCCCCCCCCGGATTCAGTTCATAATCACCCAACTTCTATCAAGGGAATCACTATACCAAACCTCGCATTAAAAGTATCAAACGCCAAATGTATTAGATATTGAATCTACTAATGCCGCGTACACACGGTCGGAATTTCCGATGGAAACAGTCCGATGGGAGCTTTTCATCGGATTTTCCGACCGTGTGTACGCCCATCAGTCTTTTTCTGTCGGCATTTCCCACGGACTTTGGATTGAGAACCTGTTCTCAATTTTTCCGACGGAAAACCTTTCTATCGGATTTTCCGATCGTGTGTAGGCAATTTCGACACGCAAAATTCCGACGCATGCTCGGAAACAATTCGACGCATGCTCGGAAGCATTAAACTTCCCTTTTATAGTGCTGTCGAACGTGTTTTATGTCGCGGTGTTACTGCCCGTCGGAATTTGGTGTGAGCGTGTGTAGGCAACACAGTTTGAGCAAAATTCCCGTCGGAATTCCGACGGGAAAACCATCAGAGCTTTTTCCGACGAGAATTCCGATCGTGTGTACGCGGCATAAGAATCTTCTCTCATACCGGTTTATTCATACACTGTAGATACACCGTCCGTCCGCCCACCCCACACTTTCTCAAATTTATTGGGCATCCCCCCTACTAGTATATGTGGCTCTATACAAAGGGCTTTATTAATAAGCGCCTTCCAGGCCTGAGCAGCAGGAGGTGTAAGTTTTTTCCAAGAGAGAACTATCATCTTTCTAGCATAATAGAATAGTAATGTCAAAAGGGTACGTGTTACTCTTTCAGGGGGCGGGGCATCAATTCGTTCCAGGAGACACACTTTAACAGTTGGCCCGACACAAAGGGGTTCATTTACTAAAGGCAAATAAACTCTGCAAAGTGCAGTTTCTCCGGAGCTTAGTAAATGAGCTTCTTCTATCCTCCAATCATGTGCACGTGATTGGGTATTCTTTGCAAAGTGAAGCCTTACCTCATTTACGAAGCTCTGGAGCAACTACACTTGCAGAAGGCAACTGCAGTCTGTTTGCCCTTTAGTAAATCAACCCCAGCGTGTTGACATGCAACTTTAATATAACGGAGAACTATAGGCAAAGCTTTTTTTTAAATTTTGGATAGAGCAAGGGAGGGTTATTATAACCCATGTCAGATTTTTTTTTTTCCACCATGTGTCCTATTTCGGATATTTCCCTTCACTTCCTGTCCCGTAGACAGGGCCGGTGCTACCACTAGGCAAACTAGGCGGCCGCCTAGGGCGCCCGGCCACTGTTATTTCTACTCTCTTCTCTCTGCAGCAAGCAACTAAGTATCAGCATCTGCAGGCAGCCGCAGCTTCGTTCACACATAGTGTCAGAGGTGCAGCAGTGGTGGAGGACTGTGTCTGTGTCCGACTCCCGCAGCAAGCAAACATTCATTGATGGGCACTGGTAGGCTGCATTGAAGGGCGCTGGTAGCCTGCATTTGATGGGCGCTGGTGAGGCTACATTTGATGGGCGCTGGGGAGGCCGCATTTGATGGGCGCTGGGGAGGCCGCATTTGATGGGCGCTGGTGAGGCTGCATTTGATGGGCGCTGGTGAGGCTACAATTGATGGACGCTGGTGAGGCTACAATTGATGGGCGCTGGTGAGGCTATATTTGATGGGCACTGGCGAGGCTACATTTGATGGGCACTGGTGAGGCTACATTTGATGGGCGCTTTATTAAAAAGGTGGGATTTACATGGGCAGGGAAAAGGGGGAAGAGTCAGCCAGGGGGGGGGGCAAAATGAGGTTTCGCCTAGGGTGTCAAAAATCCTTGCACCAGCCTTGCCCGTAGACAAACAGGAAGTGAGAGGAAAGCCCTACAAATTAAGGGAGTTCCTTGTGGACCCAAAAGTCACCAGAACTAGTGTCCCCATTGGAAGATTTCTCCTTTATTACCCAAAATTTGGGCCGTATGAGGTATTTACTGTCAGGAAAAAAAAATGTTTTACTATCCAAAGTTAAAACAACAACAAGGGCAGGAGATTTAATAGAATACAAGAGCGATTCGAGAAAGACCAGAGTGGTTTATAAACCTTCATGTTCAGTTTGGCCACATTTTCTGTTATTCATTCTCTATTCAGATTGAAGGGGGTTACATTCATTTGCCCCATTCAATTGCCCAATGAAATGAGCATCATTGTTGCACAAAATGTGTTTATTTATTTTATTTTATTACAGGTCAATTTACATATACATTGCCATACCTAATTTAGGCAAAAAAGACTTGAATGGTTGACTCTCATCTTATATCTATGAGTATCTCTATGGGTAGCTCTAGTCCTGGCCTTACCTTTCATTTTATATGTCTTATTTTTCTAGACTGCAGGGCTGTCCAGCCTGTAGTATATTTGGGTTCTCTATGATCCGCCGTGCACCTCTATAGCCTCGTACACACGATCGAATTGTTGGCCAACAAAATAGTGGAATTTTGTCCGAAGGGCGTTGGCCCAAACTTGTCTTGCATACACACGGCCACACAATTGTTGGCCAACAATTATGTACTAGAAGTACTATGTGTTTTTTCAGCTCTTTAGCGCCACCCTTTGGGCTTCTGCTAATTTCGTGTTAGTAGAAGTTTGGTGAGTGTTGATTCGCACTTTTCTTTTCGTGCTTTTCTTTTCGCGTTTTTCATTTAGCGCTTTTCATTTTGTGGTTTTCAGTTAGTTTCTGGATGGCCGTTTGTCAACCAGCCATGTTGGGGAATCGGAGGATATGACGTGTTATTTATTATTGGCCTTGGATTTATTACTTTGACATAATTTTTTTGGTTGAATAACGATCTGATTTGGCATATTTTCTATATTTTTGGATGCATAGAATGCACTTTTTGGTTAAGTTCTATTGGCAGATATCATGTCTATTTATTTATTTATTTTTTAATGCACAATAAAAACATTGTGTAGAATAATACTTGGCGATGTGTTTTACTTCAAATGACAGTTTGGGAGTAGAAAGTTACATTTAAAAAAATACAATGTAAAATTGACAAGGGACACCAACATAGTTGTATCTTTGTATCTTAAAAACAACGGGATATTAGCACATTAATACTAATCTTGTTTATAACTTTAGCTAATGTTATTCATCCTATAGATGTTTAACCGCTTCCCGACCGCCTCACGCAGATATACTGCAGCAGAATGGCACCGGCAGGCAAAATCACGTACCTTTACGTGATTTGGTAATTGCCTGCCCGTGGGTCGCGTGCGCGCCGCCAGCGGCGCGCTCGCGACCCGGTCGGGAGCTCCGTGACCCCGGACCCGATCGCCGCTGGTGTCCCGCGATCGGGTCACGGAGCTGAAGAACGGGGAGAGGTATGTGTGAACAAACTTCTCCCCGCGCTTCCTACTCTGCCTGTCATTGATTGGCTGTTCCCGGTCATCGGGAAAGCCGATCAATGACGTCAGACGTCAGCCCCGCCCCCTGATGTAAAAAAAACACACACACACACGTCACAGCCCATAACCCCTCCCCTCCCCCTAGTGGTTAACTCTTTCACTACAACTGTCATTTATACAGGAATCAATGCATTTAAATAGCATTGATTGCTGTATAAATGACAATGGTCCCAAAAATGTGTCAAAAATGTCCGATGTGTCCGCCATAATGTCGCAGTCACAATAAAAATCGCTGATCGCCGCCATTACTAGTAAAAAAAAAAAAAATATTAATAAAAATGCTATAAAACTATCCCCTATTTTGTAAACGCTATAACTTTTGCGCAAACCAATCAATAATCGCTAATTGCGATTTTTTTTACCAAAAATATGTAGAAGAATACGTATCGGCCTAAACTGAGGAAAAAAAATGTTTTTTATATATTTTTGGGGGATATTTATTATAGCAAAAAGCAAAAAATATTGCATTGTTTTCAAAATTGTCGCTCTATTTTTGTTTATAGCGCAAAAAAATAAAAACCGCAGGGGCGCTCAAATACCACCAAAAGAAAGCTCTATTTGTGGGAAAAAAAGGACGCCAATTTTGTTTTGGAGCCACGTCGCACGACCGCGCAATTGTCCGTTAAAGCGACGCAGTGCCGAATCGCAAAAAGGGGCCTGGTCCTTTGGCTTCCAATTGGTCCGGGGCTGAAGTGGTTAATAAGTGACTTGATACTCTTTGGTTAACAATGAATCTAGACATAAGTCAAGTGCATTGTCCAAAATAATACGTTTGAACAACTTCAGTGAATTGTATCATCGATATAAATGTCATACATCCTTGTTTTTATTTTATGTTCCTAATTTTCATTGTATTGCTAATACATAGCGGAGATCAACGGAGAGATCTCCCGCTGAGCCGGCGGACAGAGGCGGACTCCGTGGAAGCGGAGTCGGCCTCGTGTGAAAGGGGCCTTATACTTGAAAAACTTTCTAATAAAAAACAATGTTACAAAAAAAAAAAAAACTCCGGGATAATGGTGTTGTGGTAACTTGTCCCAAATAAAAAATAAAAAAAACATAATAATATTATTCTTGATATCACTAGAAAAAAAAAGCCTTTGAAAATGAATTTGCAATAACTCCATCAGTATCACCAGCAAAGCAGCTTCATTATTATCCCATTAAAGAAGAAGAGAATTGTGCGCTGCATTTCCAGATTTCACAATTTGCCGCGTCGCGAATGTTAATTCTCCATTACGAACGCGAGTTTACAAGACCGATCGCTTCCGGCTCGTCCTTGCTTCCGAGCATGCGTGTTTGTACTTTGGACTTTTTTCCGACGGGCTTGTGTACACACGCTCGGAAAATCCGACAACACACATTTGTCCGCGGAAAATTTGAAAACCTGCCATCCAACATTTGTTGGCGGAAAGTCCGACAACCATTGGTACAAACGGTCGGATTTACCGCCAGCAGCCTGTCATCTCACATTTCCCGTCGGAAAGTCCGATCGCGTGTAATAGGCTTAAGTATTACACTTATTGCTCAAACCCTTTTTTATTTTTACCCTTATTTGCAGCACTTTCTTTTTTTACAGCACATTTTGGAGCTATATAAATCAAAAATGGTAACGATAACCTTTGCAATGTACCTGAGACATTGGCACCCCTCGGGGCTAAGAGCTTCTTTTTTGTCTTTGTGATGTCAGAAGACTGTGCCCAAGTCTGCGGATTGCGCGGAACTCGGGGACGACAGTTTCTGTTGTGTTTGGTTGAATACTTGCCTGGTGGTCTTTTTTTTTTTTTTTTGCCTTTTCATTGCCCGGGGCTTCCTTTATTGGAATTACAACAAGCACTCCGAGAATTGCCATGGAAGTGTGGAGCTGTCCATGGTACTCCCCATGGTCCCTGGAAGACTGTTAGCGCTGCGTTCGCTACCGTTATTTACTAATTGTTCTTAGAGGTTTCTTGGGGACTAATCTAAGTCCAGCAAGGACTTACAATACTTTGATAATTCTGACATTTAAAGTGGAGGGGCCCATAAAAAAAATAAAAAAATAAAAGTCAGCAGCTACAAATACTGCAGCTGCTGCTTTTTAATAATCGGACACTTACCTGTCCCGGGGTCCAGCAATGCGGGGGAACGAGGCCCCCCCTCGTTCCCCGCTCCGCTCGCGGCGCCGGCATTCTTAATTTGGGCACCCGGCTGTGGCTTCACAGCCGGGCACCCACTGCCGTGCGCAGTGATTCGATGCTCACTCATCTGGGACACGTGACAGGTCCCAGATGACTGTGCGGCGCCTAGGGGAAGTGACGTCAGGTGCTGGGCACTGAAGGTGGCAGACTACGAGGGACCCCCTAGCAACAGGCATTTAGAGGTGAGTAAAAAAATTATTTTTTTCCAATTATTTTTATTTATTTATTTTTATGATTTTTAAGCCATTTTTTTTTTTTTTTTGGTGGCAACACCACTTTAAAGGGCTTGTAAACCCTCGCCGTTTTTCATGCATTCTATGCATTAAGTGGAAAAACCTCCTGTGCTGCAGCAGCGCCCCCCCGAGCCCCCCTTATACTTTCCTGAGTCCCGTAATTCCCACGATGGGAACGAGCACACCAGCCCTGGCCGGTGTCTCATGTCCTGATTGGATAGATTGGTGGCAGTTTTGAGAACTGGAGCCCAAAACTGAACTGCATATTCCAGATGAGGTCTTACTAATGATTTGTACAGGGGGGCAAAATGATATCTCTCTCTCTCTGGAGTCCATACCTCTCCTAATACAAGAAAGAACTTTGCTTGCTTTGGAAACCGCAGCTTGACATTGCATGTTATTATTGAGCTTATAGCATCTACAAACTGTGATATATACTGGAATTACATTTTTTTTACTAGTAATAGCGACTTATAGCAGGGCTGAGATATTGCGGCGGACATTCAGACACTAACTGACACTTTTGATATTTTTTAAGGACCAGTGATACTAATACAGGGATCAGTGCTAAAAAATATATGCACTGTCACTGCACTAATGACACTGGCTGGGAAGGGGTTAACATCGGGGGTGATCAAAGGGTTAAACGTGTGCCTAACCAGTGTTTTGTTACCGTGTGGGAGGTGCTTTTACTAGGGGAAGACACTGGCTGGAAAACGGTTAAAGGGGTTGTAAACCCTCAAGCACCTAATGCATTCTATTCTGTAGTGCAAGAGCCCCCCTTTTACTTACATGAACCCGATCGTTCCATCGACGGGGACGAGCACAGCAGCTCTAGCTGCTGCCTCGGGTCCTCATTGGATAGATTGATAGCAGCAGAAGCCATTGGCTCACGGTGCTGTCAATCAAATCCAGTGACACGGGAGCCGGGGGCGGGGCCGAGTCCTGCTGTCTGTGTCAATGGATGCAGCAGCAGGACCCTTGAGCGTGCCCCCAGGGAAAGCGGCTCCCCTTGGGGGCACTCGAGAAGAGGAGAAGCCAGGAGCACCACTGGGGGACCCCAGAAGAGGAGGATCGGGGATGCTCTGTGCAAAACCCTTGCACAGAGGAGGGAAGTATGACATGTTTGTTATTTGAAAAAAATGAACCTTTACAACCTCTTTAAACATCTAGGGCAATCAACTTTGTGCCTAGCCAGTGTTTTGGTGTACTGTGTGAGGTGCTTTTACTAAGGAAAGTAATGGATTTTCTTTCCCTGCTTTGCAGGGAAAGAAAATCCATTACTTCCTCGCTGACAGGACAGAGCTCGGCCTTGTGAAAGCACAAGCGCCATACTGAGTGTAACAATTAGGTGAATTTAATGGTTATGAAGAATATTACTCACACAGGTAAGATGATTACAAGCATGTAACACTGCAAAGATCCCGGTCCGTGGAGTCAGGGGGATCCTCTGCCGCTGGATGCTTGGAGGGAGGAGCCGTGGAACGCAGGGGAAACCGATGGTGACGTCACTTCCCGGATGTGATGGGATCTCATAGGTGACACGTTTGCTGAGCATGCGCTCCTTCTTTACATAGGCAGAGCCCTGTCCTGGGTAAATTCATGACGATCGCTGTGTACCGGTGGTAATCCATTGACCGGCGCCTGGTGATCGGCATCTGCTGTGTTTAATCGTGCACGTCCCCTACCCGGAAGTGTCAGATTTGGCACAGCCGAGCCGCCCTGCTGCTGTATATCAATGGTATATGGTCGGCAAGCGGTTAAATAAAATGTCATACAGTGTTAACCACTTTCAGACCGGACCAATTTGACCCTTTTTGCGATTCGGCACTGCGTCGCTATAACTGACAATTGCGCGGTCGTGCAATGTGGCTCCCAAACAAAATTGACGTCCTTTTTTTTCCCACAAATAGAGCTTTCTTTTGGTGGTATTTGATCGCCCCTGCGGTTTTTATTTTTTGCGCTATAAACAAAAAAGAGCGACAATTTTGAAAAAAATACGCATTATTTTTTATTTTTTGCTATAATAAATATCCCCCAAAAATATATAAAAAAACATATTTTTTTCTCAGTTTAGGCCGATACGTATTCTTCTACATATTTTAGGTAAAAAAAAATCGCAATAAGCGATTATTGATTGGTTTGCGCAAAAGTTATAGCGTTTACAAGATAGGGGATAGTTTTATAGCATTTTTATTAATATTTTTTTTTTATTAGTAATGGCGGCGATCAGCGATTTTTATTGTGACTGCGGACACATCGGACATTTTTGACACATTTTTGGGACCGTTGTCATTTATACAGCAATCAGTGCTATTTAAATGCATTGATTCCTGTATAAATGACACTGGCAGTGAAGGGGTTAACCACAAGGGGGCAGTGTAGGGGTTAAGTATGCCTAGGGGTGTGTTTCTTACTGTGGGGGGGCGTGGCTGTCAGCTAGTGAATGCTGATCTCTGCTCCAATCACAGGGCCGTGCCATTGTGCCGACGTATATCGTTGTGCGCCGGTCGGGAACCGGTTAATGTCTCTCTATGGGGTTGCTTTTCTAACGGTTAATAGACTGGGCACTTTTCAAGGTGCATTTGCTCCAGAGATTAATAAATGAGGGGAAGCTCTGCTGACTTCTATCATCCAATCATGTGCAAGCAACAAGGCAGTTTTTTTTATTTATTTTTCTTGCCTGTGATTGGGTCTTCTTTGCAAAGTGAAGCTTCCCATCATTTACTGGGCTCTGGAGCAACTGCACTTGCAGAGTTCACAGTCTATTTGCCTTTAGTAAATCCACCCCTTATGTGTTTGCCAACATCTTGGAGCAAGACGAGCGTTCCCGGAACGAGCGTTGCCGCCATTGGAGCCGGTTGTAGTTGGCTGGTTTCTCTATGCAGAGGGGAGACCTGTGGCTGTAATACCTTCACTTACAACAAATACATTTGTCAGCCGGCACTTAGTACGGATATCTACCCATAATTTGATTAGGAGATAACTGAGGGCCATTGAATTCCAGTCTCTTCTGGTTTACCAGAACTTATTACGTCCCTGAGTTAGTCCTTTATGTAATAATATCACGCAAGGTTGGGATTTGGGATGCAATCTATAGTACTCAGGCATTGACTTATCAGAAGATGTAGTATCTAAAGAGCACCTGTCATTTATGATGAAAAGTTATGCTGCAAACCTGACTGACCCCGCCCCTTTTTTTTTTTTTTTTGCTCTCAATATTTTTTTTATTAACCACTTCAGGTCAAGGAGGGTTGCGAACCAATAGTGATCCTTCTCCTTTACGGCGCGTATTCTTGGGTCCTTTCGAGGGCTTTGAAGCATGAGAAGCAGACCCCTCGGGGTAACTGAGAAACTATTTTTGAAACTCGCCCCGTCCCGCTGATCTGGCGTGCAGAAGCGAACGCATATGGAAAACGGTGTTCAGACCACACATGTGAGGTATCGCCGCGATCGGTAGAGCGAGAGCAATAATGCTAGTCCTAGACCTCCTCTGTAACTCAATACATGCATCCTGTAGAATTTTTTAAACGTCGCCTATGGAGATTTCTAAGGGTAAAAGTTTGTCGCCATTCCACAAGCGGGCGCAATTTTGAAGCGTGACATGTTGGATATCGATTTACTCTACGTAACATTATCTTTTACACTAAAAATTGGGCTAACTTTACTGTTGTCTTATTTTTTAATTCAAAAAAGTGTATTTTTTCAAAAAAAGTGCGCTTGTAAGACCGCTACGCAAATACGGTGTGACAGAAAGTACTGCAACGACCGCCATTTTATTCTCTAGGGTGTTAGAAAAAAATGTATAATGTTTGGTGGTTCTAAGTAATTTTCTAGCAAAAAAAAATTTTTTTTTTAACTTGTAAACACTGAATCTCAAAAAGAGTCTCGGCCCTTAAAGGAGTTGTAAACCTTCCGGGTTTTTTTTACCTTAAAGCGGGGCTCCACTGCCTCTGACGTTTTTTTTTTTTTAAAGTGACATTTATAAACAAATTGCTTTGGACATGTGTTACTTACATGTCCCGTTTTTAGAAGGTTTCCCATTGTTTTTTTTATCTTCTAAGAGCGCTTCATAAAATTCATAGCCATCTTTTTCATCTTGCCTGTGGGCATGTGAAGCCCACAGGCATTCTGTTCCGGGATCCAGTGACGTGCATCTTCCAGAAGGCAACGCCCGTTTCTAGCTAAGATCTCGCGCATGCGCAGTAATATTACCATAGGAGCGCCGTCAGCAGCTCCTGTTGCCATCACAATGGGTGTCATAAGTCCTGCCCCGTTGTGATGGCAGATAGATATCGATAGAACCGCCATCTGAACGTGACTGTCGTAATGACGTCACTTGAGGCTTCGAAATCGCGCGAGAACTCGCGCCAGGCCGCCGAGAGAGAGAAACAAGAGAAAACGATCCCAGGAGACAGTACGGCACTAAGGAAGTGGCGTAATAGCCGCCACAACCCCGCCCATACCCGCAATCCCCCGACCCCGGAAATGGGAAAGATAACAAGAAAAAGAAAACGTACATGTTTTAAAGTGTCATAGTTGGTAAGGTTGAATAAAGACATCAGTCCATCCAGTTCAACCTGAGTGAGTGTCTACAATTGTCCCTATCCCTGTACATTGCACACTCACATCGGTCCCTACCCTCAAGGAGCCCACAATCCAAGGTCCCCATTTATATACTAGGGCCAATTTTTTTTTGGACAGAAGCCAATTAACCTACCTGCATGTCTTTGGATTGTGGGAGGAAACCGGAGTACCCGGAGGAAACCCACGCAGGCACAGGGAGAACATGCAAACTCCAGGCAGGTAGTGTCGTGGTTGGGATTCGAACCAGCAACCCTTCTTACTGCTAGGTGGAAGTGCTAACCACTACACCACTGTGCCGCCCCAAAAGCCCTCAAAAGTCCATCATCGAGAATGCGCTGGCTTCTCTGCCCTTCTCGGCCCTTCATTGGACAGATTGCTAGCTGCGCAGCCATTGGCTTGCGCTGCTGTCAATCAAATCCAAATGACGTGGCCACCGGGGGGGGCGGGACCGAGACATACACTCTGTGTCTATGGAAGGTAACCCCCTCGGGAGAGAGCTTTTCGAGGGGGTTCATGGGCGTCCGCAGAACTTTTTTCAGGGGGGGGGGCATAATTTTAGGGTCACCCATGCACCGCAAATTTTCGACAATGTCATTATCACATTATTATGGTCAGAGTCTGCAGACGTATTACAGTCCCTAGGATAAGTAATGGGTAATGGCCAACAGGCCTTCTTACCAGACCCAGCAAAACTACAGCAGTGATCCCTCCGGCTGGACGATCGCTCACTCTGGGTTCCCCGGGGGCGACACTGGTCAGTAGTGTAGCATGTCTGTACCCTGGTAGTGGCTCAGTCTTTCTCTCTCTGGTGGTGCTGGACAGCATGACTCTCTTTTGTGGCCCTGGCAGGCTCTCTCTATGGCTTCCGCCCAGCACACTCCTCGTCCTGTAGAACTCTCTCCCTCAGCTTCTTTCCAGGCTGCAGTCTCTCAATCTCTCTCTTGATCGAGCTGTAGCCTCCTCCCTGTGGAAAATGGAGCCGCCAATCTTTTGGGACTACCTGTCCCATGAAGCCCTCCTCTCCTAGTCGCCTTTGATTGGCACTCAGTTATGGCCAATAGGGAAGGAACGGAGCAGGGCAGGAAGCTGGGTGGGGAACCTGGTGAGAGCCGCCGTCTCTTCTCCCTGACAGAAGAATGGGTGGGGCGAGCGGGGGAAACCTGTATTAGCCCGCAGCTCGCCATTCTTCCGTCACAGCACCGCCAAGTTCTCTGCTGGACTGAGCAGGGAAAAGAGCCCAAAGTCACACTACACTTGACAGCACCTCAATGGTGTCACCCCACTGGGGGGTGGCACCCGGGTGCGGCACCTCGATAGAGACACAACTGTGCTGAATTTAAGATCCGATCCCTGATTCCAGGAGGGGGCACTTGACCCCCCTTGCCCCTACCTGCGGACGCCCATGAGGGGGTTATCTATTGCCGGGAGGAGCCGAGAGAGCCGCCGTGGGACACCAGAACAGGAGGATCGGGGGCCACTCTGTGCAAAACAAGCTGCACAGTGGAGGTAAGTATAACATGTTAGTTATATAAAAAAAAAAAAAAAAAAAAAATGATCCTTTACAACCCCTTTAAGTAGTTAAAGTTAATGTGCGTGTAAAGGCAGGTGTCCCAATACTTTTGGTAATATAGTGTATATATTTAAAAAAAAAAAAAGCTAAGCTCGCTGAGGTCATTTATGTTTGTTAGTTATGCACATTTTTCACCCATGATTAAAAATCCTTTTTTTTTTTTCTTTCTTTCTTTAAATGGTCGATGTTTGCACTCGCCCAGCCTGTGGATCCAATTACTCAGGTTCTCATTTAGACAAATGAAAGAAGATGGGGAGAGATGAAAGGCAGATGCATTGTTAGAGATTGTCGAGAGTCTGGTTGGGTTCACGCCTCTTCCTTCTAGTGTCAGTTTACTAAGCAGAACCAGTTTGTGACAAGCTAAGGAGAGCCCATAAATATCATTTAAATATTTGCCTGAGGTAAATATTAACCTCACAGGTCAGATCTAAATAAATCCACGCTATTACTGTATGAACCACCCTTTCCCCAGAATGTTTATTAGCACACTGTGTGAAAATGTGAGTGAAAGGTAAGGCTCATGTGTGGGGCTGGGAGGGAGCGAGACAAACGTCACCCGGGTCTGGGGCACCCAATAAGCAAATAAAACCTCTTTTCTGCATTGTACACTGATTTCTGTCTGTCCCAGAGACGGGCTTCTACCCTCCTGGCCTTTTAGGCTCAGTGATCTGCAGATTCTCATACATGCCATAACTAGCAGACCTGTTAGAAGGCCATATAGGCCTTGGACTAGAGAAGCAAAGTTTCATAGTCTTGGCAGTCCCGGTTAATTATAACCATTAACTTATAGTTTTTAGATTCATAAAACCCACTCGGTTTACTGCTTTTTTAAATTTCATCAAGATTCTTGTCACATACTGTAGCAAGTAAATGGCGCAACGACCAAAACACGATGATTCAAAAAACTTATTTTCAATGGTTGGAAACATATATATGTATACACATGCATACAAAGCAGTTGCTGGTGATACAAAAGCTGGTGTATGTAAGTATACTCAGTATTTTGACATTTGGGCATGGGAATTTAGACAAGGTTCTCTAGAAGACAATGAATCAAAGAAATGATGATAGTAAAAAATAAAAAAAGGGAGAAGATACATAAAATAAAAATAAAAAATGATAAAAATAACAATCACAATAAAAATAAATATAAAAAAGTGAAAAAAATGTAAAAAAATGATAATGACCAGGGAGGGGATATGACAGGGAGGAGTGATGGGGTGTACTAAAATAAGTCCGTAGCAATGGCAGCCATCCAGTGGGAACAGAAACTGTTATTCCCGGTACACTAGAAGAAAAAACAAGAAAGAGTGGCGCCTCTGGGTGCAGACTGTATAACAGTTTTAATGTTTTGTGCAAAAGACAAAGATAAAATACACTCACATTTGATAGGTGAGTGTTGAGCATAAAGAGTGTCCTGTGTGGTTGAAGTCAAGCGCTGGGGCTGGATCTCTGCAGGGGCTTCTCGTCCACAGGCTTAGGCTGATGTCTTCCTGGCCGTCCGTGGTGGATGAGGTGCCAAAACGAGGCTTGGGACTCAAGCTTGCGATCCAGGCGAGCAGCAATGACGTCATACTGTACATCATGGTGGCAAAAGGTTTAGGACATGCTTGGGACTCCTGGGAGGTAAGTAAAGGTATTCGGAAAGGTTGAGTTCTGGGCTTTGTGTAGCCCACTTAGTCCCTCCACACCAAACTTACCAAACCATCTTTTTACGGAGCTGGTTTTCCGCAGAAGGGAACAGTCATGTTCAAACAAATAAGGTTTTCCCCAATCTTGTCACAAGACAACAGTCTCTGGAAGAGAACAGCCAAGGCCAAGATTTGCCCGATGATGGTACTCAAGGCCAGACGCTGGTCCAAACCAGACTGGTGGAAGGATAGGATGCTTCCAATGGAATACGTCCTTTAACTAGCAGACCTGTTAGAAGGCCATATAGGCCTTGGACTAGAGAAGCCAAGTTTCATAGTCTTGGCAGTCCCGGTTCATTATAACCATTAACTTAAAGTTTTTAGATTCATAAAACCCACTCGGTTTACTGCTTTTTTAAATTTCAGCAAGATTCTTGTCACATACTGTACATCATGGTGGCAAAAGGTTTGGGACATGCTTGGGACTCCTGGGAGATATGTAAAGGTATTCGGAAAGGTTGAGTTCTGGGCTTTGTGCAGTCCACTTAGTCCCTCCACACCAAACTTACCAAACCATCTTTTTACGGAGCTGGTTTTCCGCAGAAGGGCACAGTCATGTTCAAACAAATAAGGTTTTCCCCAATCTTGTCACAAGACAACAGTCTCTGGAAGAGAACAGCCAGGACCAAAATGTGCCGATGATGGTACTCAAGGCCAGACGCTGGTCCAAACTGGTAGAAGGATAGGATGCTTCCAATGGAATACATCTTTTAACTAGCAGACCTGTTAGAAGGCCATATAGGCCTTGGACTAGAGAAGCAAAGTTTCATAGTCTTGGCACACTCGGTTTACTGCTTTTTTAAATATCAGCAAGATTCTTGTCACATACTGTACATCATGGTGGCAAAAGGTTTGGGACATGCTTGGGACGCTGGTCCAAACCAGACTGGTGAAAGACAAGGATGCTTCAATGGAATACGTCCTTTGATAGAATTTCCTAGCCTTGCACAGCGCAAATTAGGCCCTTTAGGTGCAATTATAAACTTTGCAAGAAATCAACTTCCTAGTTTTTAGGAGGGTAGGGATAAACAAACCCAATAGGCCCCTGTTCCTTAGGACCTGGGCTTCAATAGCAATGCTATTAAAAGCAGCAACCAATAAGCAGATGGTGGACTGGCCCTGAAGGGCCCACAGAGAGTCGGCCAGGAATCTCAATATGTCGTAGTACCTTGTCCCGGACGATTTTGGTGCAATGAAAATACCTTGACTGCCCTTCTCGTTTCTGTGGCACAGACAATTAAGAAGCTGTGGAGGATACCAAAGCATCCACTGTGAAATCCTCCTTGGACCTAGCAACCAACCTGTTCAGTTTCCTATTGAATCTGGATACCAGCACTCCCCACTTGGGGCTAAGGGTTTTGAACGTCTCTATTCCCCCAGCTGATGGCTGACAAGGTGCACCCAGTGCATTACTGGGGCCCATGATGCTATTAAGATGGCTCTGCCAGAGTGGACACCTCTCATTGCCCCACCCATGCTAGCCATGGCCTGGTGGGTCTATTAACATCTGCTTTACATTTTTGAAAATAGAGAGGGAAGTGGGAGGAATAACTGGCACAGAGAGAGGTACACTTAAAGTGGATGTAAACCCAAAGAAAAACATATTTTTTGATGTAATAATGTAGAGAATAAGATTTCCTTTCATTTGAGCCCAGTCTTGCCACACAGATTTACTCCAGCCCTGAGAAATCCTCTTTTATTGTTCAGTTAGAAAAATCTTGACAAAGTGCTGAAAACTTTGTCAAAAACACCCCCCTGCTGTGAGTGACGGGTGATTTACATATCTCATGCACTAGCCTGAGACAGGCACATCCTGTGTAATTATAAAAAGTGAGAAATCCACCCCTCCCCCACATAACAAATCCTGGTGATGGAAAGGAATGTTATCTGTGATCAGGTGACCTCAGACACACACACTGCACTATAACAATCATCAGATCACTGGATGTTCTACTCTGCCCAACTCTGACTACATACATCTCCCCTACATTCTTCTTGCTGTTCAACGTAGAATAAATTTCCTTTTACTCTGGTCTGTGGATCACATCCCATGATGAGAAACAGCCAGTCAAAACACAGCAAAGGAAGCCAATCCTGGGAGAGCTGGAGGGGAGGGGGATGTGAATTGTGAACTTTTTACACAGGATGTGCCTGTCTCAGGCTAGTGCGTGAGATATGTAAATCACCTGTCACTCACAGCAAGGGGGCGTTTTTGACAAAGTTTTCAGCACTTTGTCAAGATTTTTCTAACTGAACAATAAAAGAGAATTTCTCAGGGCTGGAGTAAATCTGTGTGGCAAGACTGGGCTCAAATGAAAGGAAATCTTATTTTCTACATTATGACATCATTTTTTGGGGTTTACATCCACTTTAAGCTCTTGGGAAGGAAATCTCCCATTTGACAACAGCCATTCTTCTTCTGACTGCCGATTAGACATGTGCAATTTTTTTTATTTTTTTTTTAGTTTTTCGTTTTTTTTCGTTATTTTCGTTCATTCGTTTTCGTATGAACGATTCGCTAAAAATTTTAACGAATCGTTCGAATCGAACGAATCCGAATAACGAATCGTTCGAATCTAACGAATCCGAAAAACAACGAAAATCCGAAAAAAACTAATTAGAAACAACGAATCTACGAAAGAAGAAAATCCGAACAACGAAAATCAAAATGAACGAAAAAATTCGTACATTCGTACCTTTTTTTTTTTTGTTGAATTGGTAATTTTCCGTGTTCCTTACAATGGCGCTGCTTAACGTGCTTCGAATGGATTGAACGAAAAAATTCGTACATTCGTAACTTTTTTTTTTTTTTTTTTTCGATTCGTAACTTTCCGTGTCTCTTACAATGGCGCTGCTTAATGTGCTTCGAATGGATTGAAGGAAAAAATTCGTACATTCGTAACTTTTTTCGATTTTTTTTTTTTTTTCGATTGGTAATTTTCCGTGTCTCTTACAATGGCGCTGCTTAACGTGCTTCGAATGGATTGAACGAAAAAATTCGTACATTCGTAACTTTTTTTTTTCGATTCGTAATTTTTCGCGTCTCTTAAAATGTAATAATAGCATACACATTACATAAAATTATGAATTATGCTCCGATTATGAATCTACGAATGTTACGAATGTACGAATAAATACGAATGCGTCCGAATTTTCGAATAAACGAATAAAGGAAAATTAAACTAACGGAAAAACGAATCAACGAAAAAATAACTCTAACGAAAATACGAAGCGTTACCAATACGAACACCGACGACTTACGAATTTACGAATCGTTACGAATACGAACACCGAAGACTTACGAATTTACGAATCGTTACGAATACGAACACCGACGACTTACGAATTTACGAATCGTTACGAATACGAACACCGACGACTTACGAATTTACGAATCTTTACGAATACGAACACCGACGACTTACGAATTTACGAATCGTTACGAATACGAACACCGACGACTTACGAATTTACGGATCGTTACGAATACGAACACCGACGACTTACGAATTTACGAATCGTTACGAATCAACGGAAACAAAAAAACGAAAATAAATTTTTGTTGTGCACATGTCTACTGCCGATGGCCAAGCGATCCAGTGTAAAAATGAACTCATGTCTGCGGCCAGCTTAAGCCCAGTGCTCCAGAAGCCACCCTAGGAGAAGCAGCATGGAATACCTAATGATGATATTATATTAATCAGCAAGAGGCCGATACGCTTGGTACATTATACCACCCTTTGCTTTAAGCACAAGAGGATATTTTTTTGTAGATGTAAAGGTGCATTGAATTTTTCTGCAGCTTGACTTAAACTCCAATTATGTGATGTTAAAGTGACTTTGGTTAATATCTTCCTACACTGCAATTAACGTTAATCAACTTTAATGGTGTCCCAGCAAGTCCAAGAGCGATCAAAAATTTAGAATCCACGAATCATTCTCTAATTACAGCATAAAATGTTAATAGAAATAATCTCATGTACCATAAAATATCAGTAAATTCAGCTGTGGATATCTCAGTGGGTTCCGAATACTTGTCATCGCTTCCCATGAATGAAATGAATGTCTGAGTGAGTCACAGTGCCGGATCCACCTTCTCCGATCTCCAGTTATGGAGACTATATTTAATCTTTTATTTATATTTAATTCATCTAGCAGAATTGTGCTCTTGCTTCACTTGAGACGAAGGAATCAGGCTCATGATTCAAAGTAGTCAGTGGAATTAGCATTGTGGGCAAAAGTTCAGCTTTTTCATACCAAATGTAGGTTTGGTTTCTAGTGCCTCGAAAAAACCAGGGGGTGTCTGCAGTGCCGGGACAAGGCCATCCAGTGCCCAGGGCAAAGATGCCAAACTGCGCCCCCCTTTCCCTTAGGGTTAGGCTCAGGGTGCCCCCCTACCCCTGCAATATACCATTGCGCCAGGGGCAGCCGCCCCTCCTGCCCACCCCTTGTCCCGGCCCTGGGTGTCTGCGAAAGGGAGGGGTCAGGTATTGAAAACCCCTCCCCCCTGGCCAGTATATTTTTTTTGGAAACTTGATGACTTGGCAAGTTACTGACAACTTGAATTAATTTGTGCAACTAATAGTAAAAAAAACTACAGCAATGTACCGTCGTCCTATAAATTTAGAAGAATCAAAAAAGGCAGAAAATCTGAAGCAACTGTGGGCTAGACATGTGCGATTAGTTTCGTACTAATAGAAAATGTATTTGTGTTTTTTATTTATTTATTTATTTTTTTTATTTATTTTTTTTTCTCTTTATTTTTATTTTTTTTCTCTCTTCTTCTCAATTCTATAGGCCCCTTATAGGGGACGGGGCCTTGGAGCAGAGGGATGTTGTGGGGAATTGATATTGTAATATTGTTATTTGTTTATAAAAATGGTAGGAATACATCATGTTTTGCTTTCTAAAAGAATAAGCTTTGTTCTGAAAGTGGATTTAATAAGTTGTTTTATGTAATTATTACTAATGAGCTATGTTATGTATTCGTGCAAAGAAAAAAAGAATTAAAAAAAAAAAAAAATTCGTACAAATTTCCATAAATTTGTACATTCGGGAATACGAATTGCTATGCTTCCGAATTTTGTACCGAATACCTTTTTTTAACCACTTTCAGCCCCGGACCAATTGGCAGCCAAAGGATCCAGGCCCCCTTTTTGCAATTCGGCACTGCATCGCTTTAACTGACAATTGCGCGGTCGTGCGACGTGGCTCCCAAACAAAATTGACGTCCTTTTTTTTCCCACAAATAGAGCTTTCTTTTGGTGGCATTTGATCGCCCCTGCGGTTTTTATTTTTTGCGCTATAAACAAAAATAGAGCGTCAATTTTGGAAAAAAACGCATACTGGGGCCCCAAAGTCGGTTTGGAAAATTTTATTCTCTGCTGCAGAAAAGTGCTCAACATTTTCCGAACCGAATTTGGTGGGACTTTTTCTACTTCCGATGGCCACGCTGGCCCTTTGTATAGAAAGTTTGGAGACCCCTGCTTTAAAGAGTTTAATCCTCCATTAGTCAGCTCAGATCCAGGTGCCTCGTCCCACAAAGGAAACCTCGCAGAATGTACAACCAGCCGCAGTAAACACAGCTTCCAGATCAGCCTCCCAAGCTCCCACGTCACGTGCATAGAATAAAGAGGTCAACCATAGTGAAGCCCCACTTATATCTTAAAACATTTATTCACATATATATTGCACTTACAAGCATAAACATGTGACAGGCATGGGATGCCAAATATAAAGATGGCCGCGATAGGGTTGTGCATGCGCAGTAACCTCGTACGCCCTATGTCCTAACTCCACCCTACGTGTTTTGTCATAAATGACGTCATATGGGGTCTTTTTATTCATGAACACTTTCTCTATGTTTGGAGTACTTTACACCTATCTTCATCTAATATATTTGTGATTGGGACTTATGATATATGCATATCCTGTTTAACTTTTTTTGCACTAGCACTTTATTGGGTATCACCAGTATCTAATGTTTCTTGATGAGTTTTTTTTTATTTATTTATTTATGCACAGGCACTTTGTAGGCATTGAGGAAAAGATGATCCGCACTCCGGTGATTGCTCTTGAAAAATGTATTAACAAGCCACAGTGACCAAATGCAAATAAGAAAGGTTGACGCGTTTCGGCCTACAAGGCCTTAGTCATTGTTATGACTAAGGCCTTGTAGGATGAAACGGGTCAACGTTTCTTATTTGCGTTTGGTCACTGTGGCTTGTTAATAAATACAAAACTTTTAATCACTCCGGTGATTGCTCTTTAAAAATTTAGTATTTATTAACAAGCCACAGTGACCAAACGCAAATAAGAAAGGTTGACACGTTTCAGCCTTCAAGGCCTTAGTCATAACAATGACTAAGGCCTTGTAGGCTGAAACGCGTCAACCTTTCTTATTTGCATTTGGTCACTGTGGCTTGTTAATACATTTTTAAAGAGCAATCACCGGAGTGTGGATCATCTTTTCCTCAATACCTACAAAGTGCCTGTGCAGAAATAAATAAATAAATAAAACTCATCAAGAAACATTAGATACTGGTGATACCCAATAAAGTGCTAGTGCAAAAAAAGTAGGATATGCATATTTCATAAGTCCCAATCACAAATATATTAGATGAAGATAGGTGTAAAGTACTCCAAACATAGAGAAAGTGTTCATGAATAAAAAGACCCCATATGACGTCAATTATGACAAAATACGTAGGGTGGAGTTAGGATATACGAGGTTTTCCTCATTTCTACTCAGCCAACGACTGTGGATCGAGCACCCGGGAGCTCTGCTTTCTGTGTGATGTATGGGTAGTAGCACTGACTTTTTTGTTTATATCCTAGACTTTGTAGGTATTATCCTTTTGATTAATTGTTTGCTATTTTTACACATACCAATATTGGTTCGGTTCACATATGATTCTGATATATTATATTATGTTTTTTGGGTTTATAGTGTGACACTTTGTCTGAGTTTTGCGTCTCTTCTACCACATTTTGTGGCCTTTTTACGTGGGAGCTTCTTCATCTTCTCTTTTTTAGTATTTGGATTTGCTTCGGGACTAGACAGGGTTCTCTTTAGCTCATTTGTATCCAGTGCAATGGCACCCAAACACAGGTGCTGCGTCTGTGTCACATGACACGTCTCTTCCTGAATCCATCAGACACCGGCGGGTGATTCTTGGCTGCGGCACGAGGATAAATCTCTGGGTGATATTTACCTTTCAGTTCCAGCTTTTGTGAGGTTCCAAATGAAGCCACCAACTTTGCAGCATTTGATGGGAGCCTCAGACATATAGAGTACAAGAAAGGGGCCTCTTGCCAAGCACAGCACAGACATATCACGGGACGTCTTGGGACCCCTACGGGGGAAAAAGGAAGAAGAAACAGAAGTGATATTATGAAATATGTGCTGTCAAAGACTTTAAGAGAATCTATAATAGTTTCTTTTTTTTTAAGATACACGATAATCTTCCTATGTAATTGTGAGCAGCTTAATGTAAAACAGTTTTATTAATTCGCATTAACATTCAGAAAATTGTGTTCTTGGCAATAGTACAGAAATTCATATACAGACTATATTACCAAAAGTATTGGGACGCCTCCCTTTACACGTACATGAACTTTAATGGCATCCAGGGGCGGACTGACAACTCATGGGGCCCCCGGGCAATAGAAGATTACGGGGCCACACAGTATACACACACACACAGTATACACACACAATATACACACACAGTATACACACACACACACAATATACACACAGACACAAAGTATACACACACAGACACACAATATACACACACAGTATACACACACAGACACACAATATACACACACAGTATACACACACAGACACACAATATACACACACAGTATACACACACAGACACACAATATACACACACAGTATATACACACACAGTATACACACACAGTATAGACACACAATATACACACACAGACACACAATATACACACACAGTATACGCACACAGACACACAATATACACACACAGTATATACACACACAGTATACACACACAGACACACAATATACACACACAGTATATACACACACAGTATACACACACAGTATAGACACACAATATACACACACAGACACACAATATACACACACAGTATACACACACAGACACACAATATACACACACAGTATACACACACAGACACACAATATACACACACAGTATATACACACACAGTATACACACACAGTATAGACACACAATATACACACACAGACACACAATATACACACACAGTATACGCACACAGACACACAATATACACACACAGTATATACACACACAGTATACACACACAGACACACAATATACACACACAGTATATACACACACAGTATACACACACAGTATAGACACACAATATACACACACAGACACACAATATACACACACAGTATACACACACAGACACACAATATACACACACAGTATACACACACAGACACACAATATATACACACAGTATATACACACAGAATAGACACACAGTATACACACACACACAGTATACACACACAGACACACAATATACACACACAGTATACACACACAGTATACAGACACACAATACACACACACACAGTATACACACAATATACACAATATACACACACAGAATACACACACAGACACACAATATACACACACACAGACACACAATATACAGACACACAATATACACACACAGTATACACACACAGACACACAATATACACACACAGTATACACACAATATACACAATATATACACACAGTATACACACAATATACACACACAGTATACACACACAGACACACAGTATACACACACAGACACACAGTATACACACACAGACACACAATATGCACACACAGTATACACACAATATACACACACAGTATACACACACAGACACACAATATGCACACACAGTATACACACACAGACACACAATATACACACACAGTATACACACAATATACACAATATACACACACAGTATACACACACAGACACACAATATACACACACAGTATACACACACAGACACACAATATACACACACAGTATACACACACAGACACACAGTATACACACACAGAATACACACACTGAAAAGGTACTGGAGAGGCGGGGCAGCTATAATCTTGGGATTTTTTTTTAAAACACAGATTTTTACATACTGTCCCTGGTTTTATTGAGGCTGGCAACCCTGATGGGGCCCCTTAGTGGCATGGGGCTACATCCCCTGTAAGGTTTATTTTTGAGGTTTGTGTCCCATTGGGGAGATTTCCCTTCACTTCCTGTCCCATAGGGAAACAGGAAGTGAAGGGAAATCCAGGTCACCAGAACGAACTAGTGTCCCCGTTGGATGATTTCTCCTCTATTTGCTAGTGTGAACCCAGCCTTACACGCACATGAACTTTAATGGCATCCCAGTCTTAGTCCGGAGGGTTCAATATTGAGTTGGCCCCGCCCTTTGCAGCTATAACAGCTTCAACTCTTCTGGGAAGGCCGTCCACAAGGTTTAGGAGGGTGTCTATGGGAATGTTTGACCATTCTTCCAGAAGTGCATTTGTGAGATCAGGCACTGATTTTGGACGAAAAGGTCTCCACTCAAATTCATCCCAAAGGTGTTCTTTCGGGTTGAGGTCAGGACTCTGTGAAGGCCAGTCAAGTTTCTCCACCCCAAACTCACTCATCCACACTATATTGCCAAAAGTATTGTGCTACCCTTCCAAATCATTTGTTGGAGGGGGGATAAGGGTGGGGGGGTTGTTTTTCGGGGGTTGGGCTTGGCTCCTTAGTTCCAGTGAAGGGAACCCTGAATGCCGTGTACACACGATCGGAATTCTCGTCGGAAAAAGCTCTCACAGTTTTCTCGACGCTTAAACTGTCGCACCAAATTCCGACTGTCAAGAACGCGGTGACGTACAACACTACAACGAGCCGAGTTCAATGCTTGCATGCGTCGAATTGTTTCCAAGCATGCGTCGAATTGTTTCCGAGCATGCGTAGGAATTTTGCGCGTCAGAATTGCAACAGACAATCGGAATTTCCGATAGAAACCTTTTCCGTCGGAAAAATTGAGAACCTGCTGTCAATTTTTTGCTGTTGGAAATTCGGCCAGCAAAATTCCGATGGAGCCTACACACGGTCGCATTTTCCAATGAAAAGCTCTCATCTGTCTTTTTCTGCCCGGAATTCTGATCGTGTGTGCGCGGCATTAAGGTGTCAGCATACCAAGTAATTTTGGACATTTTCATGCTCCAAACTTTGTGGGAAAAGTTTGGGGACGGCCCCTTCCTGTTCCAACATGACTGCCCACCAGTGCACAAAGTAAGGTCCATAAAGACATGGATGAGCGAGTTTTGGGTGGAGGAACTTGACTTGCCTGACTTCAACCCAATCGAACACCTTTGGGATGAATTTGAGTGGAGACTGTGAGCCAGGCCTTCTCGTCCAACATCAGTGCCTGACCTCACAAATGTGCTTCCTGGAAGAATGGTCAAACATTCCCATAGAAACACTCCTAAACCTTGTGGACGGCCTTCCCAGAAGAGTTGGAGGTGTTATAGCTGCAAAGGGCGGGGCCAACTCAATATTGAACCCTACGGACCAAGACTGGGATGCCATTAAAGTTCATGTGTGTGTAAGGCTGGGTTCACACTAGTCAATAGAAGGGAAATCATCCAATGGGGACACTAGTTCTGGTGACCTGGATGGGCCCCAAGAAATTCCCTACGGGACAGGAAGTGAAGGGAAATCTCCCCAATGGGACACAAATCTCAAAAATAAACCTTAACATTTTTAAACTGGAGATGTTGGCATTAACACACTTCCTGTCCAAGGGTGACAGCGTTTACTTACTTCACTATATCTATGGAGTGGCAGTGTTGTCACCCTAAGTTGCTTGCGCCTAATTTGGACTACAGAACACCTTCTCCTCTGGCCACCCTTCATTACATTGGGTGGATGAACTGGGCATGTCTGATAACACTGCATGGGATTTTAGCGTTGCGCAGCTCGAAAGCACAGAAAGTTGGGAGCTCACTGGATTTCTGGCAGGATCAACAGGTATTTTTCTTGTATTTTAATATGAGATATTACAAGTGCCTCCAGTTTTTTTATTTAGCAGATGCAAATAAGTTCATTGTTAGGGTCTTTAACCCCTTCAGATCCACGATATAGCCGAATGACCGCTACAGCGCAGATCTGCTTTGCCAGGAGGCCGTCAATAGATGTCCTCCCCTTTGCAAGCTGGCCACGCCCCCCTGAAGGGCAAGCGTGGTGCGCACTGTGATCACCTGAGTCAATGAGATTCGGGTGATCACAGATCGGAGTAAGAGGTCGATTCTGACCCCTTACCACATGGTCAGCTGTCAGCCAACGACAGCTGATTACGTGATGTAAACAGAAGATCGATGATCGTTTTTTTTTTTTCTTTTCACACTGACAGCGTGAGGAGAAAAAAAAGCTGATCACCGGCTTCTGTCGATGGGACATCGGTCCTCATATGTGCCCACCAGCACCGCCTGCCAGTGCCACGAACCAGTGCCCACCAATCAGTGCCCACCAGTACGTAAGTGAAAGCAATCAGTGCCACCTATCAATGCCCACCAGTGGCGCCAATCAGTGCCTCATCAGTGCCACCTAGCAGTGCTGCTTATCAGTGTCACCTACTAGTGCCAATCAGTGCCCATCACTGCCACCCATCAGTGCCCATCACTTCCACCCATCAGTGCCCATCACTGCCACCTATCTGTGCCACCTATTAGTGCCCTTCAGTGCCACCTAGCAGTGCTGCCTATCAGTGTTACCTACCAGTGCCCATCACTGCCACCGATCAGTGCCCATCACCTATCAGTGCCACCTATTAGTGACCTTTAGTGCCGTCTATCTATGCCCTTCAGTGCCGCCCATCACTGCCACCCATCAGTGCCACCCATCAGTTGCACCTCTCAGTGCCCACCAATGCCACCTATCAGTGCCCATCAATGCCACCTATTAGTGCCCATCAGTGCCACCTTATCAGTGCCCCTTATCAGTGCCCATCAATGCAGCCTATGTGTGCCCATCAGTGCAGCCTATCATTGCCCATCAGTGCCGCCTCATCAGCGTATATCAATGAAGGAGAAAAATGACCTGTTTGCAAATTTTATTAACAAAATATAAAACGGTTTTTTATTTTTTTTTTTTTTTTAAATTAGGTCTTTTTTCATTTGTTTAATAAAAAAAAAAAACCCCAGAGGTGATCGAATACCACCAAATGAAATCTCTATTTGTGGGGGAAAAATGATAAACATTTCATTTGGGTCCAGCGTTGTATGACCGCGCAATTGTCATTCAAAGAGGGACAGCGCTGAAAGCTGAAAATTGGTCTGGGCAGGAGGGGGGTTTAGGTGCCCCCCGGTAAGCAAGTGGTTAAGGTCACTTGGCATAGTTATGAAATGTAAATCTGAAACACTGTACAGTAACCACTAGAGGGAGAATCCACAGATATGTATGTAAAATACCGGCATTGAAGATGGAGGGAATAGCAAGAATAGAAAAATGCTATTTACAGTTACACTTCACAGTGAAAAGACACCAAACATTAAAGGGGAGCTCCGGGTTCCCTCCAAAAAATGTAAGTCAGCAGCTACAAATACTATGGCTGCTGACCTCCAATGTACACCTACCTGTCCAGGGATCCAGCGATGGCGTCACCCGAACTGATTCTTCAATCGGGTGCGGGCACCGGCATCTCGAGTGAGGGAAACAGGAAGTGAAATCTTGCGGCTTCACAGCCTGTTTCCTGCTGCGCATGCGTGAGTCGTGCTGCGCCTTGTGATTGGTCCCGTAGTCTTCTGGGACCTGTGATGTGTCCGAGAAGACTGCAGGGGAAGGAGATGGGGGGGGGGGGGGGGGGGGGGGGGAGCAAACTTCCGACTCAGATCGCCGCGGCAATCTGAGCCGGAAGTGTGAACGGGTACTCGTCAAAACCAGGTACAGGGGGTCCCCGACTTACGAACACCCGACCTACGAACAACCCCTACTTACGAACGGGGTGCTGCGGGGACCCTCCGCCATTTTTCGCTCTTTTTCGGCGTCTTTCGGCCGTTCTGCGCATGCGCGGCCATACGGAGCTTCGGAAAATGCCGGAAATGTCCGTAATTTGCCGCGCATGCGCAGAACGGCAATAGACGGAACATCGGAAATGTCCAGAAATCTCCGTATTTGTCGGTCTGCGCATGCGCGGCCGACTTACGAACATTTCCGACTTCCGTACAGGCGGGCAGTCCCTAACGAGTTCGTAACTCGGGGACCCCCTGTACCCGCTGCCACCCAAAAAGTCCCAAATGTGGCAGTGGAAGGGGGGAGGGTGAAAACGAGCGGAGCTCCGTCTGTATTAAAGTAGAACTCCAGATAAAACTGTCTTTGTTTTGTGTGAAGTTAAGTAGAGTTAGATCCTCAGTCAGGTCTTTATTGATAAAATACGACTAATGGAAAGGAGTGTATACAGCTACCCTTCTTTTCCCACAACAGAAATATCGTTTTAGGTAATAAAAGAGTCAATTCACTAAAGTAAAATATTCAATGTGAGGTACATACCACAAAAAAATGAGATAAAATGTTAGGGCTAGTTCACGCCAGAACGAGGTGCAGAAAAACTCCGCGTTCCATGCGCGTCTCCCGCTCCACGTTCAAAATGCACTGCAATTGGGATATGAAGTTTTTTCAAATGTAGGTCGCAAGTGCGATGCGTTCGCCTGCACCGGATCGCATGGTACAAAAAAATAACGCAAAATTTAACCACTTCAATACCGGGCACTTTCACCCCCTTCCTGCCCAGGCCAATTTCCGGCTTTCAGCGCTCTCACACTTTGAATGACATTTTTTTTTTCTCACACAAATAGAGCTTTTCTTTTGGTGTTATTTAATCACCTCTGGGTTTTTATTTTTTGCTAAACAAACAAAAAAAGACCAAAAAAAAAAGTCTCTTTGTTTCTGTTATAAAATTTAGCAAATAAGTAATTTTTCTTTTTTTACTGATGTGTGCTGATGAGGGTGCACTGATGGGCATTATTAGGTTGCACTGATCGGCACTGATAGGCTGCACTGATGGGCACTGACGAGGCAGCGCTGATAGGGGGCACTGATGGGCATTAATAGGTTGCACTGATGAGGCTGCACTAATGGGCATTGACGAGGCAGCACGGATGGGCACTGTGGAGGTGGCACCGATGGGTAGTGATGAGGAGGCTCTGATGAGCCCTTGAGGCAGCACTGATGGGCACTTATGATGTGGCACTGATGAGGCTGCACTGATAGGGGGCAATGATGGGCATTAAAAGGGTTGCACCGATGAGGCTGCACGGATGGGCACTGTGGAGGTTGCACCGATGGGCAGTGATGAGGAGGCACTGATGAGCCCTTATTAGGCAGAACTGATGGGCACTTATGATGCGGCGCTGATAAGGTGGCACTGATGGGCACTGATAAGGCTGCACTGATAGGGGCACTGATGGGCGGCACTGATAGGCTTCACTGATGGACACTGATGAGGCAGCACTGATGGGCACTGATGAGGCAGTACTGATGGGCACTTATGGGGCGGCACCGATAGGCACTGATGAGGATGCGCTAATAGGGGGCACTGATGGGCAGCACTGATTGGCTGCACTGATGGGATTGCACTGATTGTCAGTGTAAACAATGTGCTTACAGGCTTGCCGGTTAACGGCTCTCCTTTCCTCCCACAGACACAGCGTAGGAGGAAAGAACTGATGATCACTGGCAAGTCTCTTTACATGCGATCAGTTGTGATTGGACACATGTGATCAAATGGTAATTGGCTCTTTACCCCGATCTGTGATAGGCTGTGTCCAAAGGACACATCGGTCACAGGGCGTGCCCAATGTGTACCGCAGGAGGCGCACAGGGGGTGGGGTTCTGGGGGAACGTCTACTGACGCCCTCCCAGAACTGGGCAACCGCGCCGTATCCACCTTTTGGCTATAGCGCAGCCGGCAAGTGGTTAAGTGCTCAATATCGCAACACATAAATATTTAACACATTTATTAAATATAACAAGTTTTTTTAGTTTATTGACTACTTTTGAGATAAATACCGCGTACGTTATTTTAACTCAAAAATTGATGTGGTATTTATCTCTGAACTGACCCCAATGTGCAGTGTATACCTTGAGGCAAAGTATATATTTTTTAAAAAGCATGTACACTATATGACCAATATTTTGTGGACACCTGACCATCACACCTACCATATAGCCCAAAGTACCGCTGAATTATAGAGTTCAGGTGTTTCCAGTATAGGGTACTGTCGTTGCTACAGCAAGAAAATTTAGAAAATTGTGTGCTTCTAACCTTGTAACAACAGTTTGGTGAAGGCCCTTTTCTTTTTCAAAATGATGGTTCCCCCCCCCCCCCCCCCCTGCGCACAAAGCCAGCTCCATAAACACAAAGGTTTAATGAGTTTGGTATGACGGAATTTGAGTAAACCGCACAGAGCCCCGACCTCAACCCCATTGAAAACCTTTGGAACGAACTGGAAAGCCAATTGCGAGCTTCTTGTCCACCAATACCTGACCCCCTTTGGCTGAATGGTCACAAATTACCAAGAGATATACTCTGAAAGCTTGTGGAACACTTTCCCAGAAGAATAGGGGCCCTTATAAAGGCAAGGAAGGGTCAGCGGGAGGCAACTTCATGGTTTTGGAATAGGATTTCCTCAGGGCCGTCTTCAATATTGATTGGACCCTGGGCAAAACTTCTCTTGCCCCCCCCCCCCCCCCCCCCCATGCAGTTTTGCTCTCCACCTGCTCTGAGACATACAATAAATAGCAGGTAGACTCAAAATCAGTTTACTGAATCAGATCAAGCAGATTTTGCGATTACTTGCCAGAGGTTGCAGTGTATCATTACCGCTCACTGACTGGTTGCTAGAGGTTACAGCACATATTACTGCTCACTGATTAGTTGCTAGAGGTTACAGTGTATCATTACCGCTCACTGACTTGTTGCTAGAGGTTACAGCACATATTACTGCTCACTGATTAGTTGCTAGAGGTTACAGTGTATCATTACCGCTCACTGACTGGTTGCTAGAGGTTACAGCACATATTACTGCTCACTGATTAGTTGCTAGAGGTTACAGTGTATCATTACCGCTCACTGACTGGTTGCTAGAGGTTACAGCACATATTACTGCTCATTGATTAGTTGCTAGAGGTTACAGTGTATCATTACCGCTCACTGACTAGTTGCTAGAGGTTACAGCACATATTACTGCTCACTGATTAGTTGCTAGAGGTTACAGTGTATCATTACCGCTCACTGACTGGTTGCTAGAGGTTACAGCACACATTACAGCTTACTGATTAGTTACAGCACATGATTTCTGCTTGTTTATTGGTTGTTAGAGATTACTGTGGATATGACCTTAGGGGGGCATGATATACATATCAATGCCGCTGGCCTCTGCTATTTACATATGAATGCCAGTAATTTCCATGTAAACACAGGGTCTGCAGGTGAGTCATCTGTACACAACACTAGGGCAGAGCTGGGCAGCATTTGTAGCAGCACTTCACACTGAGATATTGGGACACAGCACAGGACCAAAACCTCAAGGGACGAGGGGATTTAAACCAGGATAGTTGGCAAGTATGAGGCAGCTGCTTTGGGTCCCCACAACAATGACAGGGCCCAGGGCAGCTGCCCCTTTTGCCCTGCCTTAAAAACGGCCCTGGATGTCCTGCAAGATTATATAGGTGTCCACAAATTTTTGGCCATATAATATATTGGCATCATAAAATAAAATAAAAAGGTAAAGATTACTGTTTGCAACCTTTTTTTTCAATGCCTTATCAGATTTGTCAGGGAGATGAGTTCTGCATTTAGTGTACAAATTTTGCTCGCACTTTTGGTTCCACAAGAGCTGAAAATCGATGTATTTCCAGGCCCATGTCGAAGGATATTTGGCCTTGTACACCTCTCGTAGGCTCAAGTTGCACTCGGGTGGAAACTTGTTTGTTCTCCGTGTCTCAAGTGTGTTCCTCTGAAGAAGTGCTCTTTACCTAACTCACAATCCATAACAAGGGGACAATTGGACAGCAATAGCAATAAGTGAAAGGGCAGTCTGAGACTTACCAGCATGGAATTAAAGAGGATGTTTGGAGGGCTCTCTTCGTGTGCTGTGTCTTTGTAAAGCCAAGAGGAAAAGAAGCCTTTAATCCAACCGCCGCACAATAATATTATGAATATGGACTGAAACTATCCACAACTGTTTTTTTTTTTTTTTCATCTTCTGCGAACATTGTAGCTGAAACGGCATTGGAAACTAACTAATATCAGGCGGAAATTGACATTTACAAAGGATTAAGGGGCACCCTTGCTCGGGCTTAGTCATTTGAACGATTGCGGCAGTCTTAATTTGAAAGCAAAGCTATGGATTAGAAGGTTTTTTTTTTCAATCCCGGCAGAGTCTAGAGAGATGGACAGGCCAAACGGCGACCTTAGGGTTGCTTTTACTTTTTTAGCTGCAAGATGTATAAAAATACCAGCTGAAGGCTTTATGAAAAATGGCTTATGCACTCTTCCTTCACAGTCCAACTACAAGGGGGTCCCCGAGTTACAAACAAGACAGGGACTGTAGGTTTGTTCTTAACCACTTTCAGCCCCGGACCAATTTGCAGCCAAAGGACCAGGCCCCCTTTTTGCGATTTGGCACTGCGTCGCTTTAACTGACAATTGCGCGGTCGTGCGACGTGGCTCCCAAACAAAATCGACGTCCTTTTTTTCCCACAAATAGAGATTTCTTTTGGTGGTATTTGATCGCCCCTGCGGTTTTTATTTTTTGCGCTATAAACAAAAATAGAGCGACAATTTTGAAAAAAATGCAATATTTTTTACTTTTTGCTATAATAAATATCCCCAAAAAATATATAAAAAGACATTTTTTTTCCTCAGTTTAGGCCGATACGTATTCTTCTACATATTTTTGGTAAAAAAATCGCAATAAGCGATTATTGATCGGTTTGCGCAGAAGTTATAGCATTTACAAGATAGGGGATAGTTTTATAGCATTTTTATTAATAATTTTTTTTTATTAGTAATGGCGGCGATCTGCGATTTTTTTTTTTTGTGACTGCGACATTATGGCGGACACATCGGACATTTTTGACACATTTTTGGGACCATTGTCATTTATACAGCAATCAATGCTATTTAAATGCATTGATTCCTGTATAAATGACACTGGCAGTGAAGGGGTTAACCACTAGGGGCAGTGTAGGGGTTAAGTATGCCTAGGGGTGTGTTTCTTACTGTGGGGGGGGCGTGGCTGTCAGCTAGTGAATGCTGATCTCTGCTCCAATCACAGGAGCAGAGATCGGCGTCACTAGTTTCTAGGCAGACCGGGGAGATGCTGTTTATCTCGGCATCTCCCCATTCAGCCTTCCCGTGAGACGATCGCGAGGTTCCCCACGGCGATCGAGTCCGCGGGGACCGCGACCGGCCTCACGGGGGTCCCGACCGGCGCGCTCCCGATGGCACGGACAGGCATTAAGGAGGGACTTATATATACGCCCTCCTGCCTGTACGTGCCATTCTGCCGACATATATCGTCGTGCGCCGGTCGGCAAGTGGTTAAGTTAAATCTGTTTGTAAGTCGGAACAGGTACATTTTTTAAGTGTAGCTCCAGCCAAAAAATCTATTAAGTTATTTTTTTTTTTAGATAACATTGAGAAGGGTTATCACCCCTGTAACATTTGTTTTGCTGTCTGTGCCCCTGTTCAGAAGATTTCACCTCACCTTCTGTCCCAATGACAATTGGATTTTGAAAATTTTGGGTTGTTAGGGAAACATGGACTGGTGATAAAGCATCAGTGGAGACACCTTTTTCCCATATTAACTCTTATGCCCAGTACACACGGTCGGAAATTCCGACCACAAAATCCATCCAGATTTTTTCCGACGGATTTTGTCCGACACTGGTGTTGCATACACACGGTCGGACAAAGTTGTCGGAAAATCCGATCATTCTGAACGTGGTGACGTTTGTTGCCTACGACGGGACTACGTAGAGGCTAGTAGCCAATAGCTTTGGTCTTGTAATGTGATCTGAGCATGCGTGGCACTTTGTCCGTCGGAATTCGCTACACACGATCGGAAAAAGTCCGATAGGACTTTGTTGTCGGAAAATTTGAGAGCAGGAGATAAAACTTTGTCCGTCGGAAAATCCGACGGAAAAAGTCCGATGGAGCCTACACACGGTCGGAATTTCCGACAACATTGTCCGATAGGACATTTTACGTCAGAAAAATCCGACCGTGTGTACGGGGGCATTACAGGAGTGAATTTCCCTTCCTAGGGGTGGATTTCCTCTCACTTCCTGTTGCCTCCCTCCGTTTGTAAGTAGGAGTCGTTTGTAAGTCGGATGTTTGTAAGTAGGGGACCCCCTGTATACAGATCTTCGAAGATTCTTGTCTCTTTTAGAATTACTGCCAGTATTTGCTAACAGTTGTAGGTTTCTTGAGACAGGCTTGGTGCCAAGTAGCCAAAAAACAGAGCCCTACTAAAAGAAAAGGTACGTTTTGGTGTGTAACCAATCAGGAAGGGGATATAATGTGTCAGACGTGGAGTTGTTGGCAGAATCTTTAGCATAAGCTTAGAGCAGGGGTCTCCAAACTTTCTAAACAGAGGGCCCGTTTAATGTCCTTCAGACTTTAGGGGCAAGGCCGCCGATAGGGAGGGTACCTGTAGGGGGCATGGACCGCATGGGGATTGGTGCAACAGGATGGGAGGACAATAACAGAACAATGCACTGCATCTGTGTCTCTCCCTCCAGCAGCTGAAAGTCACTATCTCCCCCTCTCCCTAACGCCGGCTTGCAGCTGCTGGAGGGAGAGACACAGACACAGGGCATTGTTCTGTAAATGTCCTCCCATCCCACTGCACCAATCCCCCTCCCTGGGCTTCCCACATCTGATTCCCGCTTGTGCCCAGGACCCCCCTCGCCCCCCCACCCTCTCCCGCTGGCTGCTGCAGGCGCACAGCCGGATGGAGAGTGGGAGAAGGGCCTGACAAATATGTCATTTACTGGCCCCTTCCTTTTCTGACTTGGAAACAGTGAGCGATTGGTACCCATTGCTCCTGCGTCCATTCATAATTGAGCATAGTTGAGCATAGTAAATGTGCTCAATTATGTGCTGTGTTTACTATGCTTCAGTTTATGAATGGACAGGAGCCTTTGTCTCCTGTTCATTCATCTTCAGTGCAATTGAGGCTACAGAAAAGGGAATTGAAGAATCTGTGTCCTCTTTTCATTTCTCTGTCTCAAAGATGAGATGTCAGGGGTCTGTTTAGAACCCTGATATTTAGTCCAAACCCCCACCTCCAACAGCATTGTAAAAAAAGAATAATAATAATAATTAAAAATGTAAATAATAAATAACAATTATTTTTAAAAATTGTAAAAAAATATATTTAAAAATTGTGTAATTTTTGTAATTTGGGGGGGGGGGGGGCTGTCAGGTAGGACTTTGCCCAGTGGGAGTAAACAATGCCCCATCTTTGGTAGTTGGGGGAAAATAGGGGAAAAAAATGTTTTGGTGTCAGAGGGAGGAATTAATTTTGCCTCATTGTTGGTGTCAGTTGCAGGAATTATGCCCTATTGTTGGTGTCAGTGACAAGAATAATGCCTCAAGGGACACATAAGAGCAAGCAAAGGGCCACAGTTCGGAGACCCCTGGCTTAGAAAATACAGGCTCAGGTCCAGGAGGCCATAGGCCCCAAATTTAACTTCTGTGCCTATTATACACCGGTTATGCACTTACCTCTGTGCAGAATTAAACACCACCAAATGCTACTCCATTAAAGAGAAGTCTTCCTCTGAAGTCTGTTCAGAAACCAGCACTTTTTCTAGATTTGATCTCTTGGTCTCCTGTTGAGTTCAGTGGTTCCTCCAGTCGACCTCGAGGTCACTACAGGAAGATTTAACTGGCCCCATGCTTCAGAAGCACACATAACTCTGAATGGCAACTTCAGCGCCCCGGGATCCAGAAATCCTAGGTTGTTTGATATTCAAATCTCAGCTTGTTAGCCAAATTTATCCTGGGTTCACACTGCTCAGGTTCAGAATTCAGCTGAACTCACACGATTTTAAACCGGCAATGCAGTGCGACTTCGGGGGGGGGGGGGGCGATATGACAGTCATTGGTGCGGGTTCCTGCATAAATGTCTATTCAAATCGCCCCCGAAGTTGCCAAAAGTAGTACAGGAACTACTTTTGGGAATCGGTGACATGTCAAATTGCATGCCAAATCGGCCCAATGTGAACGTGGGCTAATGCCCCGTACACACGGTTGGAAATTCCGACGGAGAATGTCCAATCGGACCATGTTGTTGGAAAATCCGCCCCTGTGTGGGCTCCGTCGGAAATTTTCGAGTGGGGACACTAGTTCAGCGCCGCCCCCGCCCACAGTTGCGGAATGCTGGCCTCCCGCATAACAGATGAAGTGCGGGCGCTTTATGGGGGGCACTAGACTAATCTGCCTCTCAGCCCAGTCCACGCCTTAAGACTAGCGCTACACTAATGCCCCGTACACACGGTCGCATTAGTGTCCATCAGACAAAACAAAATCCGATCGGACTTTTTCCGATCGTGTGTAGAGAATTCCGACGGACAAAGTGCCACACATGCTCAGATCAAATTACGAGACCAAAGCTATTGGCTACTAGCCTCTACGTAGTTCCGTTGTACGCAACGAACGTCACCACGTTCAGAATGATCGGATTTTCCGACAACTTTGTCCGACCGTGCGTCTGCAACACCAGTGTCGGACAAAATCCGTCGGAAAAAATCCGACGTATTTTGTGGTCGGAATTTCCGACCGTGTGTACGGGGGGCATTAGAGTTGGTTGGCCCCTCCCGCAGCTCCCTATTGATTGTCCAGGGAAGTGAGCGCCTTTGGTGTTGTACGGTGAATCGACAGATGTGGGAGAAATGTGGCCAACTAACTATTTTTGTAGAGAAATCAGGGCATACAAGAACGCTCCAAGATTTCGGGCTGAAT
The DNA here is from genome assembly GCA_028564925.1 of Lithobates sylvaticus. Taxonomy (NCBI): domain Eukaryota; kingdom Metazoa; phylum Chordata; class Amphibia; order Anura; family Ranidae; genus Lithobates; species Lithobates sylvaticus. The sequence goes on from CM053034.1 coordinate 9,005,037, forward strand.
ATTGCCGTCAGGGATTTGTCCAGCTTGTTTTTGTTTATTAGTTGAGGTCAATTTAGCATCTTATATGACCGATGACTTTGAGGCCTGCCCCGTCTTTTGGCTTTTGTACTATAACTTCCGCTATAGATTTTCCCCGGCTGTAGGTTTCATGTTTACTTGACTATTTATTGGATTTGGGAGCTGTTGGTTTTGGAGTATTTAGAATTGCTGAAGGCTACGAGGACTTGTGTAAATTACAGGCATACAGTGAAGGGGCGAGGGGGATCGATACGTAATGAAATAGAACACCAGTCAAGTAGGCAGGGAGCATTGGGTGGAAAATCCCAAGGACCATGGATTGTTTTATGAGAGCCAAATGGAAGCTGCACCGGCGTGCCCCTTGAAATTGTTTGCAATCAGGAAAAGAAAGAACAGGAAATTAGGAGTGAAGACGTGGAAACGGGCAAATAGGCAACGACAGAAGGTACAAGCCAAACTGAGAAGACAAATGGACGTCAATACAAAGGCTGTGGAAGGCAGAAAAGGTTGTGAAATATTCAGACACTTTGAACCTTCTGCGCGCTATTCTGCTCGGTTCCTGCGGATTGGGGACCAGGTCTTTCTGTATCATGATGTATTTATTTGCAACAGTGACGAAGGTTTGGAGGTCATCTTTCCAAAGGCAGCATGAAAGTGGACTACAGTTTAATGGTTTTACACAAAAGGTGTATTTATATTGAAGCTGAATCCTTTATATTTTAGTGTCCCTTCCATTAAACAATACAGGTTACAGGTAGCCAAGCAAAGATTGCTCTTAAAGGGGATTTCCAGGCTTTTCATGTTTATTAAAAGTCAGCAGCTACAAAAAGTGTAGTTGCTGACTTTTAATAAATAGACACTTACCTGTTCCACGGTCCAGCGATGCGCCCGAACGGAGCGTCGCTCCTCTCCCCCTCCTCTCCGCCGGCGCCTCCATTGCCACTCTGGGCACCCGGCCGTGACAGCTTTCGGCTTCACGGCCGGGCACATTCGTAATTGTTGGCCAACAATTGTGTGACCGTGTTTGCAAGACAAGTTTGAAGCCAACGCCCTTTGCTGAGGGCGAATTTTTGCCTAAATTCTGCCCTAAAATGGGGGGAAACCCTCATCCAATTTGCACTAGTGTGAACCCAGCCTTAATGTTTATATAAATTCTGTTCTCTGACACTGGACTCTGAGTGTTTACCATGCTGCACCGACCCACACTTGCACTGATTTGTGTCCACTCTGGGTTCCTGCTGTTGACCAGGATCTCCATGCAGGAGACCAAAACCTCATGCCAAAATTTGGTGTATGTTCCAGTAGTGCATTTAGGTTTTGTGCTGCCCTAGGCCTGACCAAACTCGTGTACCCCCTTATTTAAATATGACCAACCCCTTCCTGTCAAGGCCTCACCCCTTGCTGTTTAAGACCTGCCGTGAAATTTTCGAGTGGGGACACTAGTTCTGAGGGCCTGTGGGGGGGGGGGGGGGGGGCAATGGATTCCCATAATTTGCATAGATTTCCTCTCACTTCCTGTTTGGCTGTGGGGCAGGAAGTGAAGGGAAATCTCTGCAATGGGACAGGGATGGTTAAAAATATACTGAGAGGGGCTATAACCCTCCCTTACTCTATCCAAAATGAAAAATAAAAAGTGTTGCCTATAGTTCTACATTAAGCACAAATTTCTGATCATTTTACGGAGAGGACTAATGCCGCGTACACACGGTCAGAATTCTTGTCGGAAAAAGCTCTGGCGGTTTTCCCGTCGGAATTGCGACAGAATTTCACTCAAGCTGTGTTGCCTACACACGATCACACCAAATTCCGACGGTCAGTAACACACGGCATAAAACACGTTCGACGGCACTATAAAAGGGAAGTTTAATGCTTCCAAGCATGCGTCAAATTGTTTCCAAGCATGCGTCTGAATTTTGCGTGTCGGAATTGCATACACACGATCGGAAAATCCGATAGGTTTTCCGTCGGAAAAATTGAGAACAGGTTCTCAATCCAAAGTCCGTCGGAAATTTCGGCAGAAAAAGACCGATGGGCATACACACGGTCGGAAAATCAGTTGAAAAGCTCCCATCGGACTGTTTCCATCGGAAATTCCGACCGTGTGTACGCGGCATTAGAAGATATAACCATGCCAAAGGTGCAGCAGAAAACATATAGCACAGTGAGGAAGGTTTGTGGTCCAGGATGAGAGGACAGTCAAAATTAGAAGCGCCGCCCCCCGCCCACAGTTGCGGAATGCTGGCCGTCCGCATAACAGAAGAAGTGCGGGCGCTTTATAGGGGGCACTAGACTAATCTGCCTCTCAACCCAGTCCGCCCCATAAGACTGGCTCTACACTATTGCCCCGTACACACGGTCGCGTTAGTGTCCATCTGACTTTTTCCGTCGGAATTTGCGCCGGAAAAAATTTGAGATCCTGCTCTCAAATTTTCCGACAACAAAATCCGATCGGACTTTTTCCGGTCGTGTGTAGAGAATTCCAACGGACAAAGTGCCACGCATGCTCACATCAAATTAGGAGACCAAATTAGACAAGTGCACAATAGAAAAATTTGTTTAGTTTCGTTTTGTTTCTGTTCGTTTCCGTTGATTCGTAACGATTCGTAATTGCGTAAGTCGTCGTTGTTCGTATTCGTAACGATTCGTATTTTCGTAAGAGTTATTTTTTCGTTGATTCGTTTTTCCGTTAGTTTAATTTTCGTTTATTCGAAATTCGGACGCATTCGTATTTTCGTAGATTTAGTTACATTTGTACTTTCGTTAGATTGATTTATTCGTACTTTCGTGACATTGTTTTCGTAGATTCGTAATCGGAGCATAATTCATAATTTTATGTAATGTGTATGCTATTATTACATTGTAAGAGACACGGAAAATTACCAATCGAAAAAAAAAAGTTACGAATGTACAAATTTTTTCGTTCAATCCATTCGAAGCACGTTAAGCAGCGCCATTGTAAGAGACACGGAAAATTACGAATCGAAAAAAAAAAAAGTTACGAATGTACGAATTTTTTCGTTCAATCCATTCGAAGCACGTTAAGCAGCGCCATTGTAAGGGACACGGAAAATACCAATTCAAAAAAAAAAAAGTTACGAATGTACAATTTTTTTCGTTCAATCCATTCGAAGCACGTTAAGCAGCGCCATTGTAAGGGACACGGAAAATTACGAATCGCAAAAAAAAAAAAAAAAAGTTACGAATGTACGAATTTTTTCATTCAATCCATTCGAAGCACGTTAAGCAGCGCCATTGTAAGGGACACAGAAAATTACCAATTACAATTCAAAGTTACGAATGTACGAATTTTTTCGTTCATTTTGATTTTCGTTGTTCCTGTTTTCGTTTTTCGGATTTTCTTCTTTCGTAGTTTCATTGTTTCTAATTTGGTTATTTAGGATTTTCGTTGTTTTTCATATTCGTTCAATTCGATAATTCGTTAAAATTTTTAGCGAATCGTTCGTTCATTCGTACGATAACGAATGAACGAATGTAACGAATTTTAACGGAAACTAATAAAAACTAATGAATTGCACATGTCTAGACCAAACCTATTGGCTACTAGCCTCTACGTATTTTCCGTCGTACGCAACGAACGTCACCACGTTCAGAATGATCGGATTTTCCGACAACTTTGTCCGACCGTGTGTATGCAACACCAGCGTTGGACAAAATCCGTCGGAAAAAATCCAACGGATCTTGTGGTCGGAATTTCCGACCGTGTGTACGGGGCATTACAGTGTAGCACAAGCCGGCGGGGACTCTTTCCGTGCTGCCCCCCTGCAAAGTGCTGCCCTAGCCTTGGGCCTAGTAGGCGTTGGTATGTTCCACCTTGTGGCTGAGGTCCACCAAGCACAGTTGTAAGAAGTGGGAACTCCTGTGTACATCCCCCAAAACTTCCCCGCAGTAATTCTATATCCGCCGCTGTCTCTGTAAAAACCTTTAAACACATTTCATAAGTAGACCAGTGCATGCGTTCAGAGCTGGTTTCATCAGACTGGTGAAGCAAATCATTGAGCAGTATTGATTTTGTCATTCCTGACCCAGTGCCCAGGCTTCAGATTTAGTTTTGTGGTGAAAAGCCACCTTTCAAACCCAAGACTGATGTTCTTAACAGCAACACGTCTGTGTGTTTCTCGGCGGCTCTTTGCTGATCCCTGGGCTGCTAGCCTGCAGCTCTCATTATCTCAGCTAAGCACTGGTGCTTCTTAAGTTCAATGTCAATAGCTAGTTAGAGGAGGGCGTGTGGGTCAAGGGATTAGGACTCAGAGCTGTCCTTGGTCTTTGGCTGCTTGATCTGCAGAATGCATCATCTGAATCAAAAAAAAAAAAAAATCCCTCTATCTCTGGCAAGATCAGAACATAGAAATGTCATTTTGGGGGCTGTCAGAATTTCGATAAGAGAAAGCGGAGAGAGACAAGGAAAAAAAAAAAAAATCAAGGGTATGTTTTGTTTGAGGAGGGGAGTGTGTAAGTGGTAGATGTGTATACAGGGAGCAGAGGGACTGTACAGACAGCGCCGAGATAAGTCTTCATTCCGTAATATAAAGTGACTTACAGTTTCATGTCTTTGGGATATATTTACAATTTAGATTTTTAATTCTTCAAAAATTTTAATGCCATGCGTATTCTATAATGGGCACCAGTTTAATTGGGTGCCATTGCTTTTCTTGTTGGCTAAGTACTTTTTCTATAGTTTTCTATTGGCAGCCTTGTTTAGATTTCAAAATACCACCTATTTCTCTTTGTGTCTGGAGCTGGGAGGACCGATAATGCATAGATTGCCGATGATGGTTCCAACCTTACAGTTCCCCAGTTTGAACCCGCAACCTCTGCTGTGTCTGGCGGTGTCTCTTCTTGCTTAGCCACCTGGGATACCGGACAATTCCTTGAATGACCTTGCCTTGAACCTTGTTCCTTTTCAACCTCGAAGCCTTTGCGCCTCCCAAGAACTTCCAATTTTAGCCTTGGCTTTGCACTTCCTGTTTGCCATATTATTGTGCTCTCTCCAGCCAATATCTCGCTCTTGCCATTCCTGCTGCTGCTGTTTATATCTCCACTACTACTTGTTACTGACCTTTGGCTTGCTACTAATGCCGCGTACACATGATCGGAATTCCCGTCGGAAAAAACTCGGAGTTCCGCTCAAGCTGTGTTGCCTACACACGGTCACACCAAATTCCGACGGTCAATAACACACCGGCATAAAAAACGTTCGACAGCACTATAAAAGGGAAGTTTAATGCTTCCGAGCATGCGTCGAATTGTTTCCAAGCATGCGTCTGAATTTTGCATGTCGGAATTGCATACACACGTTTGGAAAATCCGATAGAAAGGTTTTCCGTCGGAAAAATTGAGAACAGGTTCTCAATCCAAAGTCCGTTGGAAATTCCGACAGAAAAAAGACCGTTGGGCATACACACGGTCGGAAAATCCGATGAAAAGCTCCCATCGGACTGTTTTCATCGGAAATTCCGACCGTGTGTACGCCGCATTACAGTTTCGGATTTGTCCGCCGCAATTTCGTAGTCCTGCTAAAAATCACAGATCACCGTCATTATCAGTAAAAAAATAAATAAATAAATAAAAGTCCCTAAATCTATCCCATAGTTTGTAGACGCTATAACATTTGCGCAAACCAATCAATATAGGCATATTGGTATTTTTTTACTAGAAATATGTAGAAGGATACATATTGGTCTAAATTAATAAAGAAATTCGTTTTTTTTTTTTATTTTTTGGGGGGGTTATTTATTATAGCAGAAAGTAAAAAATATTGTTTATTTTTCAAAATTGTCAGTCTTTTTTTGTTTATAGAGCAAAAAATAAAAAACGCAGAGGCGATCAAATACCACCAAAATAAAAGCTACATTTTTTGGGGAAAAAGAGGACATCGATTTTATTTGGGTACAGCGCCGGGCGACCGTGCAGTTGTCAGTGAAAGCGACGCAATGCCGTATCACAAAAAATGTCCTGGTCAGGAAGTGGGTAAAAGTGAGCTCAAGTGGTTAAACCCATGCTGCGACCACTTGTTGCCGACCTTTGACTTGTTACTGACTACACTTCTGCTTGATCCCTCTCTGCTATATTTGCTACTGGACCCCCACTTACTCACCTCATGGTGGGGCGATCCTGAGGACCACAACCTGGAACTAAAATGCAGCAAAACTCATCTCCACCATCAGGGGCTCTGATGAACAGGGGTTAGTCTTTAGACTCCGTGCATGAGTGTGCCCGTGTCATCTGCCAGGGTCACCTGCTTCAGTACTTATCCAACTGGTCAATGGGAGCCTTGCTACTGCTATAGCTACTGGTCTCTGAGCCTGACCCCTGAATGTGACACAGCCCATTGCAGTTAGAATTTTGGTAATATGCAATGGGAAATAGTGAGGCTAACAGTCACATGATGAGATACCCCTATGCAGTAAAGTGCCAGTGGTGGGGTATAGGTAAGGGGGTGGGGGGCACTGAGGGGGGCCCAGACTAGAATTTGCTAGACATGTGCGATTAGTTTCGTACGAATCGGAAATTCGTACAAATTTTTCTAAATTCGTACATTCGTATTCGAATTTTTACAAACTACCCAATGACTAATTTCAACTAATATGAAAGAAATTAAAGCGATCATTAACGATTCGTCGTTACGAATTACGAATTACGAATTACGAGTTACGAATTATATTCGTAAACGAAATTTCGTACTTCCTCTGAGTGATTGGTGAACAATAGACTCGTGTTATGTAACGTTAATACGTTTTCGGATAATTCGTTATTATTCGTAGAGTGTCGTTATTCGTTATCTAAATTAACAATTCGTACGAAATTCGTATTTCTTACGAATCCGAATAAAATTTAGTACACGAATTACGATTTTTTTTTCATACGAAACGGAACAGAACGAAACAAAACGTTTTTTTTTGACGGCTCCCATGTCTAGATTTTGCTCTAACAGTTTTAGCTACCGTGTTTCCCCGATAGTAAGACACCCCCGATTGTAAGACGTATCGGGAGTTTCAGAGGGGTCAGCTAATATAAGCCGTACCCCGAAAGTAAGACATATGTCTTACTTTCGGGGAAACACGGGGGATTTGCCTCCAGTGATGGAAGGGAACAAAGAGTGGGGCTGGGGGTGCGGGCCGCACCCTGGGGGGGGGGTGCCAGGCCAGTGCCCTCCCCCTCCGACTGAAGAGACAGCGCCGTTTTCAGGGCTCGAGTCCAGGGGGAACGCCGTTCCCTTTGCAGGACCAGAGCCGCCGCCAGAGCCGAATGAGATGCATGCAGAGTAGCGCAGGAAGCGTCTATCTGTCATACGTTTTCTCTCATGTCACTCAGCGCTGCTCGCTCCCCGGCGGCCCCTCCTCTCTTCTCGTCAATCCCCATTGGCTTGAGACATCATCTGGGATAGACGAGAAGAGAGGAGGGGCCGCCAGGGAGCGAGCAGCGTGACATGAGAGAAAACGTATGACAGACAGACGCTTCCTGCGCTACTCTGCATGCTCGCAAGTAAGATCCCCAGATGTGCCCTGTAATGTGCCCCATGCCCTGATGCCCTAATGTGCCCCATGCCCCATAATGTGCCCAGATGTGCTATGTGCCCCATAATGTGCCCAGATGTGCTATGTGCCCCATAATGTGCCCAGATGTGCTATGTGCCCCATAATGTGCCCAGATGTGCTATGTGCCCCATAATGTGCCCAGATGTGCTATGTGCCCCATAATGTGCCCAGATGTGCTATGTGCCCCATAATGTGCCCTGATGTGCTATGTGCCCCATAATGTGCCCTGATGTGCTATGTGCCCCATAATGTGCTATGTGCCCTATAATTTTCCCCGATGTGCCCCATAATATGCCCAGATGTGCCCCGAGCCGACAATTTTTTCCCAATATAAGACATACCCCGAAAGTAAGACATAGTGGGGCTTTTAGGGATAAAAAGAAAGTAAGACACTGTCTTACTTTCGGGGAAACACGGTAAGCTACTGCGCATACATTACCTTAAAGCAATCCCCCCTTTTTTTTAGTGGGGGTAAAAAACTGTAAAGAAGACATTGCAGTTAATGATTTCCAGTGACAGTCCTTGTTTTCTTGGCTTATCCCTGGAAAGTTTCAGCCTCAGAAATGTCCATGGTTTTCCTAATTGACCAAATGTATCATAAAGTTAAATTTTTTTTCCGAATGCTAAAGTGTATAATGATTTTTGGTCCACTTAGACACTAACATTCAGGATGTGCTTTGGCACAGTTGCTATATGTGCCCCCCCCCCCCAGAAATGATCATTCTGTTTTTATTAAAGTTTTTCCATGTCAACAATTGTCCAGTGTCTTTATTGACTTATAAAATCTGAACAATGACTATAAAAAAAAGGGCTAACGAATGTCAAAGCATATCTCCCAACTTTTTGAGATGGGAATGAGGGACGCCTATCAGCAAAAGTATGCAGGCATAGGACACACCCCCTTGCCACGCCCCCTTAAAGGAGAATTGTACAAAGAAAAAAAAGATTGGTTAAACCCACAAGTGCTTTTTTTTACCACTACTATTCCTTTATATTGGCTTTTGGAATTTACAAATGCAACGATTTAGAAATCAGATGAAAGGTTTAGTGCTGGAAAACACTTGTTGATGGATAAAAAGTGCATTTTATTTACAGCTATATGGATCAGACCAAAAATGGGGGACAAATGAGGAGGAAAGAGGGACAGAGGGACATTGTTCCAAATCAGGGACAGTTGGGAGCTATGGTCAAAGGAATATCAGTGTATCAATTACCATGTCTATCACTTTCAGTATTGGTATGGTAAAGTGGTTGTAAAAACTCAGTTTTTTTTTTTTTTTTAATGCATGAAGGTAAAAAAAAGCTTCTGTATGCACCAGCCCCCCCCCCCCCCCCCCAATACTTACCTGAGCCCCATCTGAATCCAGCAATGCGCAGGAGAGTGAGTAAGCACTAGTTGTAGTGCGAAACGCGTCAGCTCTGTACCCCCCTTTTTTGCCGTGTCTGGATTGAAGTGATTTTTTGCTTTTAAATAAACCATTTTGAATTTTATTTTATTTTCCCGGTGTGCGGCTGTCCGGAGTTCTTCCTGATTTTCCAAATTAATGCGCAGGAGACCAGCGGCTCTCCTCTGTCTTTTCATCTTCATTGGCTGAGACAGCAGCGGGAGCCATTGGCTCTTGCTACTGTCAATCACAGCCAGTAAGCCAATGAGGGGAAAACGGGGGTGGGGCCAAGCCACGCTCCTTGCGTGAATGGACACACAGCGCAGAAGCTCGGGAGTGAGCCTGCTTGGGTGCCCCCCATAGTAAGCTGCTTGATATGGGGGGGACTTGGTAGGAGGGAGGGGCCAGGAATGCCAGCGGGGGACCCAAAAAGAGAATGATTGGGGCTGCTCTGTGCAAAACCATTACACAGAGCAGGTAAGTATGGTACATTTGTTATTACAAAAAATCTGCCTTTAATATCACTTTAAGCTATAGATGGATCGCTGGTTCAGCAGGGACTGAATTTCGATTCTTGTGTGGCCATCCCTGTTCAGCAAATGTTGATCGTTCGATCGTCTTCAGTCGAATAGACAAGCTGAAAAAGTTTTGTATGCAGCCACGGGTCAGTGTATTGTGACAGCAGAGAGTCCCGCTGTCAATCTGGTGCAGCTGTGCATTGTAGCCAATCAGCTTCTAACTTCAGCTTATTCAATTAAGCTTTGACAAAAAAAAAAAAAAAAAACCTGGAAGCTGATTGGTTTCTATGTAGAGCTGCAGCAGATTTTGCACTCCCCAGTTTTAGTAAATCAACCTGTCCCAGATCTCTACATCCGCCTCATTCAGTAAGCTGAACGAAAAAAAAAAAAAAAAAATAACATCTACAGCCAGCCTCATAATTGTGAAAATTATTAAAGAATAGTTCAAATAAAATAAAAAAATAAAGACATAATCAAGAACACTAGATAGAAGTAGAGGACGCATCCGAATCTAGGGGGTTGGGCCCCCCCCAAAAAGTAGGTCCTTAATATAAAAACTGGTCATCAAATTGTTTTTGCTTATCAAGCAAAATCCTGAACAATTTTTTGTTAATCATAATCAATTCTAAGTTCCCTGAATAGTGGATTTCCGAAAAGGGACAATGGTTATTTTTGCTGACAAAATCATGAATAAAATCAGTTTCTAATATGCTTTTGAAATTCCTTGGAGTGGCCAATTCAGCAAAAAGGTTCATTGTACTGTGATATATTATAAAGAAAAAACAAAGGAGGAGAAGAGGAGATTAAGGGGGGGATATGATTAACGTGTTTATATTTATATATATGAGGGGGCATATGAATACCATGTATAAATACATAAGGGGGGATATGATTTCCATGTATACATACATAAGGGTGGATATGATCTCCATGTATAAATATATAAGGGGGGATATGATCTCCATGTATAAATATATAAGGGGGGATATGATCTCCATGTATAAATACATAAGGGGGATATGATCTCCATGTATAAATACATAAGGGGGATATGGTCTCCATGTATAAATACATAAGGGGGGATATGATCTCCATGTATAAATACATAAGGGGTGATATGATCTCCATGTATAAATACATAAGGGGGATATGATTTCCATGTATAAATACATAAGGGGGATATGATTTCCATGTATAAATACATAAGGGGGGATGATCTCCATGTATAAATACATAAGGGGGATATGATCTCCATGTATAAATACATAAGGGGGGATATGATCTCCATGTATAAATACATAAGGGGGATATGATTTCCATGTATAAATACATAAGGGGGGATATGATTTCCATGTATAAATACATAAGGGGGGATATGATCACCATGTATAAATACATAAGGGGGGGATATGATCACCATGTATAAATACATAAGGGGGGATATGATCTCCATGTATAAATACATAAGGGGGGATATGATCTCCATGTATAAATACATAAGGGGGGATATGATCTCCATGTATAAATACATAAGGGGGATATGATTTCCATGTATAAATACATAAGGGGGATATGATCTCCATGTATAAATACATAAGGGGGGATATGATCTCCATGTATAAATATATAAGGGGGGGGGGGGATATGATCTCCATGTATAAATACATAAGGGGGGGATATGATCTCCATGTATAAATACATAAGGGGGATATGATTTCCATGTATAAATACATAAGGGGGATATGATTTCCATGTATAAATACATAAGGGTGGATATGATCTCCATGTATAAATATATAAGGGGGGGATATGATCTCCATGTATAAATACATAAGGGGGATACGATCTCCATGTATAAATACATAAGGGGGATATGGTCTCCATGTATAAATACATAAGGGGGGGATATGATCTCCATGTATAAATATATAAGGGGGGGATATGATCTCCATGTATAAATACATAAGGGGGATATGGTCTCCATGTATAAATACATAAGGGGGGATATGATTTCCATGTATAAATACATAAGGGGGGATATGATTTCCATGTATAAATACATAAGGGGGGATATGATTTCCATGTATAAATACATAAGGGGGACATGATTTCCATGTATAAATACATAAGGGGGATATGATCTCCATGTATAAATACATAAGGGGGGATATGATCACCATGTAGAAATACATAAGGGGGGATATGATCTCCATGTATAAATACATAAGGGGGGATATGATCACCATGTATAAATACATAAGGGGGGATATGATCACCATGTATAAATACATAAGGGGGGATATGATCTCCAAGTATAAATACATAAAGGGGGGGGGGGTATGATCTCCATGTATAAATACATAAGGGGGAATATGATTTCCATGTATAAATACATAAGGGGGAATATGATTTCCATGTATAAATACATAAGGGGGGATATGATCTCCATGTATAAATACATAAGGGGGGGGGGGGGGGATATGATCTCCATGTATAAATACATAAGTGGTCCATATAGTGAACTTGGTGTTGAGTTATTCACTTTAAGTTAATTTCATCTCCAAATACGGAAAGGTTTCTTCACAGTAAGAGCTGTGAAAATGTGGAATAGACTCCCTCCAGAGGTGGATCTGGCCAACTCAGTAGATTGCTTTAAGAAAGGCCTTGATACTTTCCTAAATGTACAGAATATAACTGGGTACTAACATTTATAGGTAAAGTTGATCGGGGAAAATCCGATTGCCTCTCGGGGGATCAGGAAGGGATTTTTTTCCCCTGCTGTAGCAGATTGGAGCATGCTCTGCTGGCAGGGGCGGACTGACAACTCATGGGGCCCCCGGGCAATAGGAGATTATGGGGCCCCCAGGCAATCAGAGATTATGGGGCCACACAGTACACACACACACAGTATACAATCACACAGTATACACAGACATGTTTCTGTTGGCTGAAAAAGTCCTGGAGGGGTGGGGCAGCTATAATCTCAGGATTTTTAGACCAAAAGGATGTCGGTAAGGGACATTTCAGAGACAGATGTAAAAAAAAACACAGATTTTTACATACTGTCCCTGGTTTTACTGAGGCTGGCAACCCTGATGGGGCCCCCTAGTGGCCCGGGACCCTCGGGCAATGCCCGAGTGGCCGAATGGTCAGTCCGCCCCTGGCTGCTGGGGGGGGGGGGGGGGTTTGGCTTCCTCTGGATCAACTGTGGGTATAGAATTGGGTATATTGGATTGTACGATATTTTTTATTTTTATTTATTATTTATTTTATTTATTTTTCTAGGGTTGAACTGGATGGACTTGTGTCTTTTTTCAGCCTAGCTAACTATGTAACTATGTAACCAGGGCTCAAGTCCTGCGGGAACGCATGGGAACGGAGTTCCTGTACTTTTTCCACAACAGGAACTCAGTTCCCATTAGCAGCCGTGTCCTGCAAGACTTTGAAATATTGCGAGCTGTGTGGCAGGTGCTACACCAGCAGCTGCCGACACAGCTCGCAATAGTAAGTGCCGCACACCTGACCATTCAGGCATTGCCAGTAGGGGGCCCATTGACAGCTTCCGCTTCGATCTACCTGTCAATCACAGCTATCTGACAGGTAGATCAGGTCCCTGCTGCTAAGAGATTGTATTTAGTCAGACCTCTCATGATGGGCTCCTCCCCGCCGGCCCCTCCTGATTTTCTGTCTCCTCATCCCCCCCCCCCCAGTCTCCTGCATACTTGCTCTGTGTGTCCCGCTGAATCCCCCCCCCCTCCTCTATCTTCAGTGCCATATGATGAGAGAACCCAGAGGAGGAGCACAGCTATTCTGCTCACAGGACATGCAGGGAGAGAGGTGAGCTGAGGAGGAACATCAGTTTGGGGTGGTAAGCTGTGCACAATACCTGGCAAAGTTTAATGCCGGGAGGGAAGTTTATGTGGAAATATGTGAAGGGTTGGAATAGCAGCGAGTGTGTGTTGGAGCCCTGCAGAGTTTGCAGCCCCCCCCCCCCCCAAGCTAACATACATCTCCTAAGCAGGAACACATCACTATCTCCCCAAGCATTCTGTCCAGATAATGTGCAGTTCATTTATCACCTTTCCGTGTAACCCTGTGTTATCCAAACTCTGTTCAATGAAAAGTGTAAACTCACCACATAAACACTCTATATACAAAATAACATTCCCCAATAAAGATCAGAACATGATGATCACATTACATGGAAGCACAATTGTATGAATGCTGATTATTCAGAGAATTACCGGATTTATGTTTATTGAGGATTGTTTTTTTTTTTTTATGTACTAACAGTTAAGCTTCATACCCACAATACGAAAATTGGATGAAAAATACCACTTTTGAAGCGTTCGTGCATATGAGCGTATCATTTTTTTTTTTTTTTGGTGGGGGAGCGGATCTTGGGTGGGAGTTCCCACACTTTTTTCCCCAGGACTTGACCCCTGTATGTAACTATGTAACTATGTACAGTAAAACCAGAGTAATGCCCCGTACACACGGTCGGAAAATCCGACCACAAAATCCATCGGATTTTTTCCGACGAATTTTGTCCGACGCTGGTGTTGCATACACACGGTCGGACAAAGTTGTCGGACAATCCGATCATTCTGAACGTGGTGACGTTCGTTGCGTACGACGGGACTACGTAGAGGCTAGTAGCCAATAGCTTGGGTCTTGTAATGTGATCTGAGCATGCGTGGCACTTTGTCCGTCGGAATTCGCTACACACGATCGGAAAAAGTCCGATGGGACTTTGTTGTCGGAAAATTTGAGAGCAGGAGATAAAACTTTGTCCGTCGGAAAATTCGATAGAAAATGTCAGATGGAGCCTACACACGGTCGGAATTTCCAACAACATTGTCCGATAGGACATTTTCCGTCGGAAAATCCGACCGTGTGTACGGGGCTTTAGCCTCACTATTTCCGATTGCAATTTACCAAAATTCTAACTGCAATGGGCTGTGTCACATTCAGGGGTCAGGATCAGAGACCAGTAGCTATAGCAGTAGCAAGGCTCCCATTGACCAGTTGGATAAGTACTGAAGCAGGTGACCCTGGCAGATGACACGGGCACACTCATGCACGGAGTCTAAGCACTAACCCCTGTTCATCAGAGCCCCTGATGGTGGAGATGAGTTTTGCTGCATGTTAGTTCCAGGTTGTGGCCCTCAGGATCGCCCCAGCATGAGGTGAGTAAGTGGGGGTCCAGTAGCAAATAGTAGAGAGGGATCAAGCAGAAGTGTACACGATCGGAAAAAGTCTGATAGGACTTTGTTGTCGGAAAATTTGAGAGCAGGAGATAAAACTTTGTCCGTCGGAAAATCCGACGGAAAAAGTCCGATGGAGCCTACACACGGTCGGAATTTCCGACAACATTGTCCGATAGGACATTTTCCGTCGGAAAATCCGACCGTGTGTACGGGGCATAAGCGTTCAGGACAGGAGAGGACCCTGTAACAACGGTGCCAGTCTGAAGTTGGGGCTGGAGTCGAGCTTTAAGCGTTGGCAGCTGAGCTCATACTGGTAGCAGCATTGTTAGAATCTGCTGCCTTCCTTCATTATCTCGCCGCCGTTAGAGAAAGTGTCAGAAAGAACTGAAAGTTTTGTCACTCGGCGTCTGCACAGGCTGAACAGAAAGCAGATCACCACGAGCCCTTTTTTTCCGGTCGCAGATTGGGAAACCAGTGTTACCAAGGTAATATTTTCAGGCTTTCTTTGTAATTACACTTAAGAAGTTCTCGTCCATACCAACAACAAATTGAAGAAATGCCGCAGGCAAGTAAGTCACAGGGAAGGAGGAACTTTTCTCAGAAATGATGAGTGTTTATTAGGTTGCTTTTCTGGTTCTAATAATCTTTGGTTTTGTAAAACCACATTGGCGAGTGTGTTACATTTTTTTATTTTTAAAGGAGCAAATGATATAGGCTGGGATTCAGAAATATATATATTTTTTTAATTCTCTAGGCACTATACTTAAGGTGTAACTCCTGGCATTTTGACATGCCTTGCCACCTGCCTCCCCCTAGCCCCCGAAGATCCTCCTGGGTGCTTTTATTGAAAAAAAAAATGATACATACCTGTGGGCGGGCCGGGTGTACACACGTGTAGGCGCTGATCATTGCCCAACACTGGGCGGGGGCCACTTTCACGTGAAAGTAAACATTGTGGTGGAACCCCGGCTGACGAGATGAGCCGTACACTGTGTGCAGTAGTTAAATGTACAGACTCCCTCTGTACAACGTACTGTCCCAAGTTACTAAACACCGTTCCTCGATGTATGCTGTTTTTAGGAGGAAGCCCATGCCCTGTCCACCAGTCCAACGTAACTCTGCCACCTCACTCCCAGTGACAGAATGGGATTACAACGTGCGCCTAGTGCAGACAAATGCATGCACATAATTAACTCCTCTATTCTGTACAATGCGCCTAGGGTCTCCTTACTGCGAGTTCGGTTCCGGTTGCTTTTGGAGAACTGACTGCTAGAGGGGGAGCCAGAACACTGACACCCCCACTAACGGAGGACCTGTCAACATGGGTGTCCGCAGGTAGGGGCAAGGGGGGTCAAGTGCCCCCCCCCCCCCTGGAATCAGATCTTAAATTTAGCACAGTTGCGTCTCTATCGGGGTGTGGACAGCCCATACCTGGGTGCCACCCGCCAGTGGGGTGACACCATCAAGGTGCTGTCAAGCCCCCTCATCAGTGTAGTGCGACTTCGGCTCTTTTCCCTGCTCAGTCCAGCAGAGAACTCGGCGACGCTGTTACAGGAGAAAGGCGAGCTGCGGGCTGTCAGAGGTTTCCCCCGCTCACCCCACTTTCTTCTGTCAGGGAGAAGAGATGGCGGCTCTCACCAGGTTCCCTTCCCAGCTTCCTGCCCTGCTCCGTTCCTTCCCTATTGGCCATAAATGAGGGCCAATCAAAGGAGACTATAAGAGGAGATCATCATGGGACATGTAGTCCCAAAGATTGGTGGCCCCATTTTCCACAGGGAGGAGGCTACAGCTCGATCAAGAGAGAGATTGAGAGACTGCAGCCTGGAAAAGAGCTGAGGGAGAGAGCGCTACAGGACAAAGAATGAGTAGTGTGCGGGGCGGAAGCCAGAGAGAGAGCCACGCTGCCCATCACCACCAGAGAGAGAGAGAGAGAGAGAGAGAGAGAGACTGAGCCACTACTAGGGTACAGACATGCTACACTACTGACCAGAGTCGCCCCCGGGAACCCAGAGTGAGCGATCATCCAGCCGGAGGGATCACTGCTGTAGTGTTGCTGGGTCTGGTAAGAGGGCCTGTTGGCCGTTATCCATTACTTATCCTAGGGACTGTACAGCGTCTGCAGTCTCTGACCATGATAATGTGATAATGACATTGTCAGAAAGGGGCGGCGCATGGGTGACCCTAAAATGATGCCCCCCCCCCCTGAAAAAAGTTCTGCGGGCGCCCATGCCTGTCAACATGCTTATTGACCAGCTGCTGTTCACTTCCCACCAGTGCTTGGTCACCTGGGGCAACTACTCTCCTGTTCCGATTCTTCTGCCAAGTTAACCCTTCTGTAGTGGCCTTGCTTTCATGTGTGCTATACAGGCCCTGTTCTTCTGATATGCCCATCATATGTACCACCATGCATAACTTGGGGCCAGACTCAAGAACAGTTCATGAACTTTACTTTAAGTAGAACTATGGGCAAAACTTTATTTTTTTTTTCATTTTGGATAGATCGGGGGGGGGGGGGGGGGGGGGGGTTTAATCCCAGTCAGATTTTTTTTCGCCATCTCTGTCCCATTACAGAGATTTCCCTTCACTTCCTGTCCCATAGCCAAACTGGAAATTAGACGAAATCTCTGAAAATTAAAGGAATTTCTTGGGGCCCCCCCCCCCCCCCCCAGGTCACCAGAACTAGTGTCCCCATTGGAATTGGAATTTTTCTGGGGACAACCCAAAATGTGGGATTTTCTTTTACTTTCACTTGGTTTCATGGTAAACAGGACAAACGGAGAGGGTGAATCTCCTTAACGGGGGCCCAGACAGCAATAAAATTTGACAGGGGCTCTAATCCCTCCCCTCTCTGTCCAAAACTCAAAGAACAAGTTTTGCCTTTAGTTATACCTTAAAACACTTCAGGAACATTACAACATTAAAAGTCAGCAGCTACAAATACTGCAGCTGCTGGCTTTTAAAATATGAACACTTATCCGTCCAGCGCGCCCGCGATGTCGGCACCCGAAAGCCGATCTGTCGATCGTCTCTTGGGTGCTACCGCCGCCATCTTCGGTATGGGAATCAGGAAGTGAAGCCTTGCGGCTTCCCTTCCTGGTTCCCTACTGCGCATGCGCGAGTCGCGCTGCACAAGAAGGACGCTCCCTGCTGTCTCTGGGATCCGTGTGTTTCCCAGCAGACAGCGGAGGCCTGACAGGAAGTGGTGTAAATACCCGCAGATTCTGCGGCTATCTATGCCCGGAAGTGGGTGCAGATACCTGTAATATACAGGTATCTGTACCCCCCCCCCCCTCCCCCCTGAAAGGTGCCAATTGTGGCACCGGAGGGGGGGGGGGTTCCGATGAGTGGAAGTTCCACTTTAGGGTGGAGCTCCGCTTTAAGTGCATCCAAGTCCAAATTCCTAGTTAACTATTCTGTGACTGCTCTGGGGCCATTTAGGTAGTGTCCATAACTGGTGAGCTCCCTTGGCACGGCAGGTGAAGGCTATATTCTGCCAGCTGAGACCGACCCTCCGAC
This sequence comes from Lithobates sylvaticus, assembly GCA_028564925.1. Classification (NCBI taxonomy): domain Eukaryota; kingdom Metazoa; phylum Chordata; class Amphibia; order Anura; family Ranidae; genus Lithobates; species Lithobates sylvaticus. Next base: position 9,023,240 of record CM053034.1, read on the forward strand.
TCCCATGCTGTCCCAAACAGAAGCTCTCTAAGCTACCCAGCTCCCCTCAAGTCCAACCTTCCCCCTAAATACTGTATATGAACTGGGGAAGGAGGCAGGACCCCCAAAAATAGCCCAGGAAACGGGTGATCAGAACCTCCATTTTTCCTAACCTGGGCAGACTAATCTGGCTTACTACACAGAACAGTCCCTTTGTACCTGCCTACATACCTTTTTCCTGCAGTCTTCTACCCGGTCCTGTGACATCATAGCAACTTCCTCGTATTCATCTAGCAGCAGCGCGGAGGAGGTGAGCATTCTTCCAGGACTGAGTAACTTTCATGTAATGTAATGTCCGAGTGCTCCTATTTTACTTTAGGAAATGAGTGCAAACCCTGGCGGAGAACCCCAACTTATTTTTATTTAGAAATTAAGAAAATCTCAGAAGAGCACCCAATAAGTTAGATTTTTTTTAGATTTTTTTTAGATTTTTTTTCTTTTTGCCCAACTGGTTGTCTAATTCTTTGCATTAAAATAAGAAAACAACCATAGTTTATTATATTATTGGTAGTAGGGGGCAACAGTTTCTGTATAGTTTGCGTAACTGTTTCTGGAATTTTCTTCTGTGGCCCAGTCCACATTATTTCCAGAAATGTCACCTCTGTGGCAGAAGGTTTCTGGACCTGTAATGCCGCGTACACACGGTCGGAATTCTCGTCGGAAAAAGCTCTGATGGTTTTCCCGTCGTAATTCCGACGGAATTTCGCTCAAACTGTCTTGCCTACACACGGTCACACCAAATTCCGACGGTCTGTAACACAGCGGCATAAAACACGTTCGACAGCACTATAGAAGGGAAGTTTAATGCTTCCGAGCATGCGTCGAATTGTTTCCGAGCATGCGTCGGAATTTTGCGTGTCGGAATTGCATACACACGATCGGAAAATCCGATAGAAAGGTTTTCCGTCTGAAAAATTGAGAACAGGTTCTCAATTCAAAGTCCGTCGGAAATTCCGACAGAAAAAGACCGATGGGCATACACACGGTCGGAAAATCCAAAGAAAAGCTCCCATCGGACTGTTTCCATCGGAAATTCCGACCGTGTGTACGCCGCATTACTGTTTGCAGTTCTTCAGTTGCTTTCTCTTTGTACACAAGAGATCATGATGTTATCAGTGTAGTGAAACCCAGCAACTTTCTAATTCAGGTGGTCAAATCTCGGGTAATCAGTCTGTGACTAATTGTTGGTGAATGAATACACCCTTGAGGAAGCATGGTAAAATGATACTGGTGGCCATCCCACACAAAGGCCAACTCAAGCCTAATGTGATTGAATGAAAGGATTAGCAGGTCTAACCCAGCATGATATTCTCCTGACTCTTTTGAAAGTCACTCAGTGCTGGACATTGTATCAGGTACAGCTTCCTTCAATGGAGGTGCCACCTTGTTTAGGCGTCTTAATCCACAGCTGTCTCCATGTCCCACCAGGCTTCTTTACTGGGAATACTGGAGCTGGGAATAATCTTGCAGCAAGTTTGAAGGATCCCTCTTTTCAAGTTCCTGAATAGTCTCCCCAATTTCTTTGTGGCCTCCTGGAAGTCTACTGTTTGAGGCAGACTGACTTTTTGGTTGGAGGAATATATATCTATTTTAAATGACCTCTGACCACAGCCTTCACGGCTTTGTGAGGATACCTGAATGTGAAGGTACCCTATTCAGTCTGGATTAAAAGACCGTAAAGAACAACAATCCCAAGGTAACTCTGATACCAAAACACTCCAAAATGTGGTCCCTTACCAATAGCCAATTTTACCAATTTTTTAACAGCCAGTGTGGTCCTTCTATATTAGTGGTTCTCAACCTGGGGGTCAGGACCCCCTCGAGGGTTGAATGACGATTTGCCAGGGGTCACCTAATCCTGGGCTGTTCCTGAAGCCCACACCGCTCTCTCCCAGCCTTTTTCGTGGCCGCCCAACTGGGCTGTTCCTGGAGCCTGTGTCCGCCCACTCAGCCCCTTTTCAGACGACCCATTCAGTTCACCACATGGCTGGGGGGCAGAGACTAGAGGTCAGCTGACTGGTGAGGAATGTGAAGTGGGAGGGGCTGGAGGAGACCATATCTCCTGATTTCCGCATAGGTGTCACTGCTGCAAGATACCACAGAGCTAGAGACACAGTGAAGCCGGAGACACATTGAGTAACACTACCTGTGATTATAGTTGCCATTAAAAGTCCCCACTATAGTTTTCAGATCGGCAGATGACCTTGATCAAGAGAACCTAAGCTGGCTGATCAGAACTCCCCGCCAGCACTGCCACTCATCCCATTCCCCCCACCCCCCACCAAGAAGTAAGAGAAGGTCAAAACAGAGAATAGTGGAAGGGAGAGGAAAAGAGGGGGAGGAACAAAGAAAAAGGAAGAGAATGAATAATGCCCCGTACACACGGTCGGAAATTCCGACGGAAAATGTCCGATCGGACCATGTTGTTGGAAAATCCGGCCGTGTGTAGGCTCCATCGGACTTTTCCCATCGGAATTTCCGATGGAAAAAATTTGAGATCCTGCTCTCAAATTTTCCGACAACAAAGTCCGATCGGACTTTTTCCAATCGTGTGTAGAGAATTCCGACGGACAAAGTGCCACGCATGCTCAGATCAAATTACGAGACCAAAGCTATTGGCTACTAGCCTCTACGTAGTTCCGTCGTACACAACGAACGCCACCACGTTCAGAATGATCGGATTTTCCGACAACTTTGTCCGACCGTGTGTATGCAACACCAGTGTCGGACAAAATCCGTCGGAATTTCCGACCCTGTGTACGGGGCATTAGAGAAAGAACAAGAAAGACGGCTAGAAAGAGGGATAGGGGGGAAAAAACAAGAAATTAGGATAGAGAGATAAAAGTGAAAGAAAGTAGAAAGTAGAACAAAGAGAAAGAGTGGTACATCCTAAAATGTCCCATAAGGGGTTCTAATACTGTACGAGTGGAAGGGACTCAGGGATCGCTAAATGTCCGCCCGAGGGTTTGGGGCGCAAATTACTTGTCTTGGGTGCTGACAACCCACGCTACGAAAATTATTTTACTGTTTCCCCACAACTTGGGAAATGTTATCAAGTGGTCACTGCCCTAGAAAGGTTGACAACCATGGTTCTATATAGATTACTTTTCCTTTGTAATGGGAAGGGTTTCAACTCGTCTCCACTAAAGCCATCACATGTGTAGAAAAAGATGACTTCCCCCACCATACAAGGTACATATGGGCTTTTTTTTTGCTCTTACTGATGTCTCCACACATTTATAAGGTCCTGCATTCTTCATTCTTGGCCGGTCTTTATCACCCCATATCCTAATAGAGTTCTAGGAAGTGGAACAGGGAGTTTCCTTATATATCGTGACTACCGCTTCGGTGTCAGCCTTTACCTGCTCTGCTCTGCATAGGATGCATTAGGGTGAAAAAACACGAGGATTTACAACCCCTTTAAACACTTAAAAAATGTACCTGTTCCGACTTACAAACAGATTCAACTTAAGAACAAACCTAAAGACCCGATCTTGTTTGTAACCCGGGGACCGCCTATATATGTATTCCAACTACCGTTTAGCTGTTTGCCTTCAGTTCAGCTTAAAGCAAAATGTTGATGAGGCCTCAGATGCCAAACGTGTCATGTGCAAAATAACCAAACGTATGCACACCAATAAAAGGGAAAAATGAACTTCAGTGAAACAAGTTTAAACAAACAAAGGACTGATTAAACAAGTTCAGATAAATGTCAGTGTTAATATAGTGTGGGAGAACTTTACCGACAAGAACAACTAAATATAAACTTCTCAAAGCTGCAAATTTGGAGCTTAATTGAATTGCAGTCAGTAGAAAATGATTGTGCAGAAAATGGGGTCGTGCCGGTAGAGGAGGAAAGAGGGGGGCTCAACACACTTCCTATAGACCAGGTTATAGATCCAGCTTTTCACATACAGTAGGATTGTACGTGTGTTTTACTTTTGCTGCCTCCTCCGTGTGTTTTAGGTTATTCAGGGCATCGCTGCAGAATTTTGATCTTGTGCCACCCCTGCAGCCCTGCCACTGAAATAAGGCGCCGGTTAATGGACTGGCACGCCGGAGGAAATTTTCAGCTGTCAAAATGAACATGTATAACATGTAAAATCCTGGCAATTGACCTCTTCAGCTCTGGAAGGTTTTACCCCCTTCATGACCAGGGCATTTCTTGCTATTCAGCAACTGCACTTCTTTAGCTGGCTGTTGCGCGGTCCTGCAGCGCTGTACCCAAATTAAATTGATATCAGTTTTTTTTACACAAATTGAGCTTTCTTTTGGTGGCATTTGATCACCTCTGGGTTTTTTTTTTATATTATTTGTGATATAAACAAAAAAAAAAAGACAGAAAGTTTAAACTTGCTTACTGGGCACTTAAACCCCCCTCCTGTCCAGACCGGTTTTCAGCTTCCAGCGCTGATGCACTTTGAATGACAATTGCGCGGTCATACGGCACTGTACCCAAATGAAATTTTTATAATTTTTTTTAATATTTTGTCATAAAATTTTGCAAACAGGTAATTTTTCTCCTTCATTGATGTACGCTGATGAGGTGGCAGTGAAGGGCACCGATAGGTGGCAGTGCTGGGCACTGTTGACTGGCAGTGATGGGCACTGATGGGTGGCAATAATGGGCACTGATTGCTTACACTGATAGGTGGCATTAATAGGTGGCACTTGTGGGCATTGATAGGTGGCACTTGTGGGCACTGGACGGTGGCAATAACAGGTGGCACTGGCAGGGGGTACTGATTGGCACAGATGAGGTGCCTGTGCTGCTTCCTCTTCGGGACCGATGTCCCTTTAACATAAGCCGGTGATAGACTTTTTTTTCTGCTCACGCTGTCAGCGTGAGCATTAAAAAAAAAAAAACGATTACCGAGTTTTTGTTTACATCATGTGATCAGCTGTCATTGGCTGATAGCTGATCACATGGTAGGGTCTCGTGACTCGGTGATCACAGCGCGCTCCCCGCACGCCCTGCAGGGCACACGCAGGGAGCGTGCACAGGGGAGGACGTCCTATGACAGCCTCCCTGTAATTGAGGTCCGCGCTGTAGCCGTCGTTCGGCTATGGCCCGGACCTCAAGTGGTTAAAAAAGAAAAAAAAAAAATTTACTACTTTTTGTTATTAAACATATACAATAAAATCAAATTTCTAAAATCGAAGTGTTTGGCAAAGCTTTAAATAACGATTTCCCCATCGTAAGAGAAGCTGAGTCATTATCATGGCCGGGCAGAGCAGGTAAAGGCTGACACCGGCGCGGTAGGCCTCCCCTGACCCTCATTACCATTAATGTGTCTGTTCTGCCTCACCCATATAGTCAGGGCTTCACCCCATCATTGGAAATGCCAGGAAAGATATATTAGAGGCCATGTAAAGTAGAGCAACGTCTATAAATGATATTTAAAGCATGACCTCAGCAGAGCCGCGCATCTGTAGCGGGGAGTTGTGTCATTTTCCCTCAGACAGCTATTCCTCGTCTTGTTTAACATGCATTTCTCACAGACTGGCCCCGGGAAAGGCTATTTTTATATGGTTTGTTGTTCGCTGGTTTTCCACAACCTTTTTTTAAGGATCTGGCTGGTCAGCATTCCTGACCTGGAGATGCTAGCGTGCCCCCCCCCCCCCCCCCCCCAGACGCTCTTCTTGAGGGATACATGGCACTTCCCGAAGGTCTTTGCTACACGTCAGATGAACCAGGAAAAGCCCCGTTCTCAGGCTCGATGCCTCGGATCCGCAGTGGGAAACCAGAGCAGAGCCCGAGAAGCGGACTCAAGTTCACGGGGTGCATGGGTCAAATCTTTTTTAATTTACTCCGCGGGGCTTTGTGTGCTGATCAGAACCGCCAGCCCCAGTGCTGATGCGGCCTAGTAGGCCAACACAGTCCAGGTCACAGAAGGGTCACAGCGGGGTGGTCTGGTTCTGTGATGGTCATTTCTAAGGTAAAATTACTCTTTTTAGTCATTAAAGCGGGAGTTCCGCCATTTTTTTTTTTTTTAAAGTCAGCAGCTACAAATACTGCAGCTGCTGGCTTTTAAAATATGGACACTTACCCGTCCAGCGCGCCCGCAATGTCGGCACCTGTCAATCGGCTCTCGGGTGCTGCCGCCAACATCTTCGGTATGGGAATACTTGCGGCTTCACTTCCCGGTTCCCTACTGCGTATACGCGAGTTGCGCTGTGCAATAAGGACACTCCCTGCTGTCTCTGGGATCCGTGTGTTTCCCAGCAGACAGCGGTGGGGGGTGACAGGAAGTGGCATAAATACCTGCAGATTCTGCGGCTATCTATGCCCGGAAGTGGGTGCAGATACCTGTATTCAGGGCCGGGACAAGGGGTGGGCAGGAGGGACGGCTGCCCCTGGCGCAATGGTATATTGCAGGGGTAGGGGGCACCCTGAGCCTAACCCTAAGGGAAAGGGGGGCGCAGTTTGGCATCTTTGCCCTGGGCACTGGATGACCTTGTCCCGTCGCTGCCTGTATTATTCAGGTATCTGTACCCCTCTCCCCCCCTGAAAGGTGCCAATTGTGGCACCGGGGGGGGGGAGGGTTCCGATGAGCGGAAGCTCCACTTTAGGGTGGAGCTCCGCTTTAAAGCCCAAACCAGACAAAAGTATGTTTGAGGCTTTTGATACATCTAGTGCTACCCCTACAGCACACCTCACAACTTTTTGAGATGGGAATGAGGGACACCTATCAGCAAAAGTATGCAGGCATAGGACACACCCCCTTGCCACGCCCCCTTAAAGGAGAATTGTACAAAAAAAAAAACAAGATTGGTTAAACCCACAAGTGTTTTTTTTTTTTTTACCACTACTATATTGGTATTTGGAATTTACAAATGCAGCAATTTAGAATTTAGATGAAAGATTCCTATGACGCGTACACACTTTTCCGACAGAAAAAGTCAGACGGGAGCTTTTCATCGTATATTCCGACCTGGGTGGGATCTGAGCGCACTCTCCGCGACCTGAGCCCACCCTATATTGAAGCCTATTAGAGCCCCTGACAAAAAAAGCCCCTCCACATTGGAATCCATGTGCCGATGTCCTGAAAGGGGCTGGACGCATGGATGGGAGGGCGGCGATGGGCAGGGTAGGGGAACGGCGCCCATGCGCCCTTATTGGAGGTGCCGCCCCTGATGTACGGGTGATACAGGGACAAGAAGTGAGGAAAAATCTCACCAATGGGGTCACAGACAGAAATGCAAATCTGTCTCTATTGAAAACAAAAAAAAAATAATAATTGTGTCATGGGGCCAGGCTTTAATCTTCCATTTGACTGGCGTGTGTCTTCATACGGGGCCGAGCAACATGGCAAAAGAAGTTTTGCGCTGTAGAAAAAATCTTTTTAAAAAGGAGCAGGGGGGTATTGAAAGTGACATCCAGCCCTGTGCTTCGTGCTAAAAGCGAGCGCCCTCTGCGATTTGAGTGCCGCAAGCCTCTCCCCCTTTAGCTTGACAAAATGCAGACGGCCGAGGAGGGAGCTGGGAAGCAGACGGGGCCCCGTCTTCCACTGTGCTGGCTCTTGTAACTTGGAATATTTTCACAGCCAGGGATCAGCAGATGGTTTGAATAATCTCAGGCTTGCTGAAGGATGCCTCTGTCTGGACTTTACATTCATTCACACATGACATGGAACACATGGACCAAGCATGTGGCGCACACATTACATAGAATCTGTGATCTCTCTTTAGCAAAACCCCACGGTCTCCCTTTGGAGTCTTTCCCCATTAACTGCAGATTGTCAGAAGCACTTTTCAAATCATGGTGATGCGTTATTAACTGCTTCAGTGCAGATGACGGCGTGACGAATGCGCGGCACAACGCACACATGTAGATGTTTATGGCGCTACGAAAACAACCACCCCGAGATTTACTTTATTCGTAGATTAGATCAGATGTGGCGTAGAGTTTCTGAGACTTTACTGCAAGGAACCCGGGACTGTATAATTTTGTAATCAGATGGAAGACAAATGTTTTGGTTCGCCTGCCCGAGGGGATCTGGGGAGTTTCGGTCTGATGGAAAAGCTAACTTGTTGGGCAGGCTTCACTAAGTAGTGACAGGTGACACTGCTAGAAGATCCCCTTCACACGTAGATTATTAGATATGGCCTAAGACAGCAAAAAAAAAAACATGTTGGGTCCATTCAAACTTTTTTTGTTTGTTTTGTATAGAGTGAGAGAATACCAATACTATACAGTCACCGGCCACCTTGCTAGTACCGGGTTGGACCCACTTTTGCCTTCAGAACTGCCTTATTTTTTTGTGGCATAGATTCAACAAGGTGTTGGAAACATTCCTCAGAGATTTTGGTCCATAGTAACATGATAGCATCATGCAGTTCCACCACATCCCAAAGGTGCTCTATTGGATGAGATCTGGTGAGTGAGCAGACCATTGGATGAGATGTGGTGAGTGTGCAGGCCATTGGATGAGATGTGGTGAGTGTGGAGGCCATTGGATGAGATGTGGTGAGTGTGGAGGCCATTGGATGAGATGTGGTGAGTGTGGAGGCCATTGGGTGAGATCTGGTGAGTGTGCAGACCATTGGATGACATCTGGTGAGTGAGCAGACCATTGGATGAGATCTGGTGAGTGTGCAGACCATTGGATGAGATGCGGTGAGTGTGGAGGCCATTGGATGAGATCTGGTGAGTGTGCAGACCATTGGATGAGATCTGGTGAGTGTGCAGACCATTGGATGAGATCTGGTGAGTGTGCAGACCATTGGATGAGATGTGGTGAGTGTGGAGACCATTGGAGGACAGTGACCTCATTGTCCAGTGGTGAGATGATTGAGCTTTGTGACATGGTGCATTATCCTGCTGGATGGAGCCATCAGAAGATGGGGACACTGTAGTCATCAAGGGATGGACATGGTCAGCAACAATACTCAGGTGGACCATGCCGTTTAAACTATGCTTAACTGGTACTAGGGTTGCCACCTCATTCCTTTAAACCTGAACACATATGAATTACACAGGTTTTGAGGCTTAATCAACCACAGAAACTGGGTAATTAATATGTGTTTGGTTTTAAAGGGATGAGGTGGCAACCCTAATTGGTACTAAGGGTCCCAAAGTGTGCCAAAAAATATCCCCCACACTATTACACCCCCACCACCAGCCTGAACTGGTGATACAAGGCAGGATGGATCTATGCTTTCATGTTGTTCACACCAACTTCTGACCCGACCATCTGAATGTCGCAGTTGAAATCGAGACTCATCAGATCAGTCAACATTTTTCCAATCTTCTATTGTCCAATTTTGGTGAGCCTGTGCGAATTGTAGCCTCAGTTTCCTGTTCTTAGCTGACAGGAGTGGCGCCCAATGTGGCCTTCTTCATCTGTAGCCCACCTGCTTCAAGGTTGGATGTGTTGTGCATTCAGAGATGGTATTCTGCATACCTTGGTTGTAGCGAGTGGTTATTTGAGTTACTGTTGCCTTTCTATCATCTCAAACCAGTCTGCCCATTCTCCTCTGACCTCAACAAGGCATTTTCATCCACACAGCTGCCAAAATAGATATTTTCTATTTTTTTTTTTGGACCATTCTCTGTAAACCCGAGAGATGGTTGTGTTTGAAAATCCCAGTAGATCATCAGTTTTTGAAATACTCAGAACAGCCCGTCTGGTACCAACAACCATGCCACATTCAAAGTTACTTTCCTCTTTCTTCCCCATTCTGATGCTCGGTTTGAACTTCAGCAAGCCACCTTCACCACATCTAGATGTCCAAATGCATTGAGTTGCTGCCTTGTGATTGGCTGATTAGCAACTTGCGTTACCAAGCAGTTGTACCTAATAAGGTGACCGGTGAGTGTATTTCATTGGTGTCATGCTGATGGCTTTGCCAAGTTGCGTTGGCCCTGGGACTTCAACTATGCAGGTACCATCATATGGATGGGCAATCAACCACAGCTCAAGGAACACCTAGCAACCTCTGGAGGAACCCTGGTTGGGAATGGCTGCTCAGGACACCGTCTGCTTGGCAGCTGCAGCCAAAGACACCTTTGCAATGGTTGGAAAGACATACTAGAGCTGTGCTGGGTCCTGGTCAAGCTCATCATTACATCAACTGGTATCTCAGCTCTCTTTGTGACTTATATGGATCTATAGAACTCTGTGGTCACAAAGTCCAGGGGTCATAGGGACAGCAAGGTAGAGTTGGCCTAAGCAAACACAAGCTTTGATATTGATACTCTATATACGCCGAGTTTTTCAGCACATTTTTTTGTGCTGAAAGTGCCCCCCTCGGCTTATACTCGAGTCAAGCACTTTTCTGCAGCAGAGAATGACATTTTCCGACCCGACTTTGGAGCCCTGTATCTCGGGGCCACTTGGTGCTAGGAACCCCAAATTTGGTGTTCAAACCCAGTGGAACCAGCACCAAGTGGCCCCGAGGTACGGGGCCCCAAAGTGGGTCAACTGTGTCCATCAGCAGCAATGTCATTTCGGGACCCTTTGGGTCCAGGTACCCCAAATTTTGGCTGCAGCTATGGGGCATCTAGGAACCCTTAACTACTAGTTTGAAGTTCGGGGGACTTATGGCTGCAAATGGGCACAGTGAGGCATGCAAATGGGCACAGTGAGGCTGCAAATGGGCATTGTTGACCCTCTTTTACACTTACAGTAGCTGCGCATTTCTCCCCCTAGGCTTATACTCGAGTCAATAGGTTTTCCCATTTTTTCGTGGTAAAATTAGGTGCCTCGGCTTATATTCGGGTCGGCTTATACTCAAGTATATACGGTAATTGATATTTGATAAGGTTGATATTTTTGGGGATCTCTGTGGGCCAATTCCTGCAACACAGCCGAATCCAACTAACTCTACGTGACTGAACCACGTAATCTTACATTTAGGGAAGAAGGACAGATTACTAATCAATTCGCTCGCATATATCAGCTCAGCACTATGTTTCCCCGGATTTTAGAGGATCCCAACAAGCATGAAGAAAAAAGGTATTCAAATGACAATTATAAATTTGTCGCCTGCCCTGTTGAAATTTATCAGCGGAATGTATTCTGAAGTGCTATTCTTATCCCCTATTATTCACTGCCATGACAGCCAAATTGTCTGCGTCACTCCCTGACACATCTGCGATTAATCAGGTATATCCAAAAATTCCGTCCTGTGAATGTCTTCCCGCAGAAAAGCAGATCCAGACTCTCACAGGCCTAACCTGGTCCAACTTGATCGTGTTTTCCTCGTGCTGCCTCCATATTGCCCTGATGCCAAACTGTGCATTGCGGTTCAACCTGCCGCGTACGATTTATCATGCAGATGATGCAATTAGGCAAAAAGGTGGGTACATTTCATAAAGAGCGTGGTAGCTGGATAGTTAATTCTCTTTCCTTGTAGCCTTTTGAAATTGGTTTAATTTTCACCAGGAACACTGCCGGCAGAGGTTGGTGTTTGGTTTAGATTGGCTCATTGGTAAGGATTCTGCAACTTTGAATTCTGGTTGTATGTAGATTTTAACCCCATTTAAAGCCGACAGCATCGTTCAACAGTCCTCGTCTTCATAGATCCCATTCCATGGTCCCATTCACAAGATGTCTTCCAAGTCAAAGTAACCTGGAATATGCAGTTCAGTTTTGGGCACCAGTTCTCAAAAAGGATATCGGGGGAACTGGAGAAAGTGCAGAGAAGGGCAACCAAACTGATAAGAGGCATGGAGGAGCTCAGCTATGAGGAAAGATTAGAGGAACTGAATGTATTCTCTCTTGATAAGAGGAGAATAAGGGGGGATATGATCAACATGTACATCAACATGTATATAAGGGGTCCATATAGTGAACTTGGTGTTGAGTTATTCACTTTACAGTCAACAAAGAGGACAAGGGGGCACTCTTTACGTCTGGAGGAAAAGAGATTTCATCTCCAAATACGGAAAGGTTTCTTCACAGTAAGAGCTGTGAAAATGTGGAATAGACTCCCTGCAGAGGTGGTTCTGGCTAACTCAGTAGATTTCTTTAAGAAAGTCCTGGATACTTTCCTAAATGTACATAATATAACCGGGTACTGACATTTATAGGTAAAGTTGATCCGGGGAAAATCCGATTGCCTCTCGAGGGATCAGGAAGGAATTTTTTCCCCTGCTTTAGCAAATTGGAGCATGCGCTGCTGTTTTTTTTTTTTTTTTTTGCCTTCCTCTGGATCAACTGTGGGTATAGAATTGGGTATATGGGATTGTATGATATTATTTTTTTTTTTTTTTATTTGTGGTTGAACTGGATGGACTTGTGTCTTTCAACCTGACTAACTATGTAACTATGTAACCTTGTGCATGGGCGTCTGCAGGCAGGGGCAATTCCCCTGGAATTAGGGATCGGATCAGGAGTGATGACCCCCCATCACCCCTCTCTGTCAACCCCACTCTCTCTCTCACCCCTCTGTCTTTTTCACCCCCTCTCTCTCTATCACCCCCTCTGTCTCTTTCTGTCACCCCTCTCTCTCTCACCCCCTTTCTCTCTGTCTCTGTTTCTGACAGTCTCTTGGGCCATGTATGCAGTCTCTGGTCATCTCTTGTGCCATGTCCGCAGTCTCTTACAGTCTCTTGAGCCATGTATGCAGTCTCTGACAGTCTCTTGAGCCATGTATGCAGTCTCTGACAGTCTCTTGGGCCATGTCTCCAGTCTCTGACAGTCTCTTGGGCCATGTCCGCAGTATCTGACAGTCTCTAAGGCCATGTCTGCAGTCTCTGACCATCACCTGTACTACCTCTGTAGTCTCTGACCGTGATAATGTGATAATGACATTGTCGAAAAGGTCAGAGCATGCCCCCCCCCCCTGAAAAAATTTCTGCGGACGCCCATGACCTTGTGTCTTCAAACGCTCTGGACAATTCCTGTATATTAAAACAATTGATGACGCAAATCATGAAGGGACCACTTTGCGTTCTTGCATTGGAAATGGAGAGGTTTCACTTTAAGAGTGCTCTGTGTGTATGTGGGGTGCAGCGTGGTCAGGTGACAATAACACACACAGTCCAAATGCAATGTAAAGGACTTTGTATTGAAGTAACGCAGAGACAGCTCACAATAAACCTGGTGGGAAGACAGCCCAACCTGCAAAATGGACAGTTCCAACAGCATGTAGAGTGCAGGTCTGTTAGGACAGGCATAGTGCGGCCTGGCCATCTCATACCCAAACAGGAAGATGCGCAAAGAAGTTGCAAGCCCTACACTTTTCCTCCTCGTCAGGGACCTTTCCCTGCCGCTAGTTCTGTCCCTTCTCTAGCCACTCGCCAAAAGTGGGCCAAGCCTGGGAGCCAGGGCCTTAAATAGGCTCTGCCTGACAGCGGTGAGAGTCACCTGGGGCAGCAGCATCCAACCGGATAGCTTCCCCAGTGACCCAGGAAGCTATAGAGGAACCATATTCCCCTTGACCTCCTTTTCAACTGTACAGTCACTGCGGATGAGCGCCATCTACATTGGAGAAAGTAGACTACACCTGCCTACAATGCTTCACTTCTGAATATACAGTGCCCTGAAAAGTATTCATACCCTTTGAAATGTGCCACATTTTGTCATGTTACAACCAAAGACGTAAATGTATTTTATTGGGATTTTATGTGATAGACCAACACAAAGGGGCACCTAATTGTGAAGTGGAAGGAAAATGATAAATGGCTTTCAACATTTTTTACAAATAAATATGTGAAAAGTGTTGGGGGTATTTGTATTGCACCCCCCCCACCCCCCCGGAGTCAATACTTTGTAGAACCCCCTTTCACTGCAATTACAGCTTCAAGTCTTTTTGGGGATGTCTCTACCAGCTTTGCACATCTAGAGAGGGACATTTTTGCCCATTCTTCTTCTTTGCAAAGCAGCTCAAGCTCTGTCAGATTGGATGGAGAATGTCTGTGAACAGCAACTTTCAAGTCTTGCCACAGATTCTCAATCGGATTTAGGTCTGGACTGTGACTGGGCCATTCTAACACATGAATATGCTTTGATCCAAACCATTCCACTGTAGCTCTGGCTGTATGTTTAGGGTCGTTGTCCTGCTGGAAGGTGAACCTCTGCCCCAGTCTTAAGTCTTTTGCAGACTCTAACAGGTTTTCTTCTAAGATTGTCCTGTATTTGGCTCCATCCATCTCCTCATCAACTCTGACCAGCTTCCCTGTCTCTGCTGAAGAAAAGAATCCCCACCACATGATGCTGCCACCACCATGTTTCACAGTGGGGATGGTGTGTTCAGGGTGATGTGCAGTGTTAGTTTTGTTTTAAGGCCAAAAAGTAAAATTCTTGTCTCATCTGACCAGAGCACCTTCTTCCACATGTTTGCTGTGTCCCCCACATGGCTTCTCGCAAACTGAAAACTGGACTTCTTATGGCTTTCTTTCAACAATGGCTTTCTTCGGCACAAATTTGTGGAGAGCACAACTAATAGTTGTCCTGTGGGCAGATTCTCCCACCTGAGCTGTGGATCTTTGCAGCTCCTCCAGAGTCACCATGGACCTCTTGGCTCTTCTCTGAAGAATGCTCTCCTTGCCCGGCTCGGTCAGTTTAGGTGGACGGCCATGTCTTGGTAGGTTTGCAGTTGTGCCATACTCTTTCCATTTTCGGAAGATGGATTGAACAGTGATCTGGGGGATGTTTAGCTCTTGTGGCAGATGCGTTTGTACAATGAGTCTATGTCAAACAGGAACTATAGTAAAGGGCCTGGTAGCCCATTTTTATTAAACAAAGTTTAAATGCAAAAAGCGAAAGGAAATACCAAGCAACCTGGCTTGTATGGCTCGCTCAGCCTTAGCTGCATTACCTCGCTGCAAGGGCCCACTCCTGGCTTCCAAATAAGGTTCTCCGGCCCCCCCCTGGGTTTCCAGGTTTGCTCACTCCTCCAGAGACTTCCAGACTTCCTCCAGCTGGACTCGCTAGCCGACTCAGCTTTCTCAACCTCTGAGACCCTCTCTTGGTATTCAAGGCATGCATAGCTGTCCTTACCTTTCCCCTGTCTTTTGGGCAAGAAGTTCCCCCTCACAAGGGATGCAGTCCCTGATAGAAACACCCCAATCTACTGACCTTGTTTTGTCTCCAAATAGCAGCAGCAACTGCCCTGAGCTCTCACCAGACCACCATTATAAGGGCTGCGTACACCTGGACCCACACCCTGCTGTTTTTTCACAAAACCCGGACACTGGGTTGGAGATTTCTTTCCTCCCGAGACACTTTGAAATATCCAGACTACGAAGCCCATTCCAGGACTACCAAAATCCGGAGAAAGTTGTAAAAACTGTTTTCTCCACTCATAATATATACTACGGAGTCCCACATGTACACAGCGGGAATCTGTCACAGGTCCCGACCAATGATTCATGGCCTGCTGATCGGCTGTATCCAATCACAGCCCAGAGCTCTGTGTTGGCAATCAACACAGTGCTCTGTACAGAGAAATCTATCTCTCTGTTTCTTATCTCTGCAAAGCAAGGATAAGAAACAAAGAGATCTGTAGTAAAAAGCAACACACATTACACATTGTTAGGCACACATTTAACCCTTTGATCACCCTAGATGTTAACCCCTTCCCAGCCAGTGTCATTAATTAGTACACTGACAGGGTATAGTATTAGCACTGTATCAGTGGGATTGGTGATGTCAGTGGCAGTTAGTCAGTTCCTCCCCAGCGTCAGTTAATTATAAATTGCCCGCTGCACCATCGCAGCCCTGATCACCGCCATTAGTAGTATCAAAAAAAATTCCAGTATATAGTTAGTAGACGTCATAACTTACATGCAAACCAATCAATATACAATTATTGGGATTGCTTTTTATCAAGACATGTAGCAGAATACATTTTGGCCAAAATGTATGAAGTAATTAGATTGTTTATTTTATTTTTTATTGGTTATGTTTTGTAGCAGAAAGTAAAAAATATATATATTTTTTTATTTTCAAAATTTTCGGTCTTTTTTTCTACTTTAAAGCGGAGCTCCACCCAAAAGGGTAAGCTCTGCTTGTCCGCACCGTGGTTTTGACAGGTACCTGCTCCTACTTCCTGGTAAGATCAGCGCACGACGATCTCCATCATTTCTGGCCCTTCCTCCTTCCACCCTCTACCTTCCACCTGCTACCTTCCACCTGCTGCCTTCCACCCGCTGCCACCTGGGACCTGTATGTGACGACAGGACCATTCAGAAAGCTCAGCACGACACGTGCATGCGCAGTAGGAAACCAGCTGTGAAGCCTGAAGGCTCCACTGCCGGTTTCCCTTACTTGCAATGCCGGCGCCTGCAGAGGAAGCAGATGGGCGAATCGGCTTGGGGTGCCGACATTGCAGGATCCCTGGACAGGTAAGTGGCCTTATATTAAAAGTCCGCAGCTACATTATTTGCAGTTGCTGACTTGTAATTTTGTTTTGTACAGGCTGGAACTCCGCTTTAAAGAGCATTGTTTTGCACATAAAGTTGGACTTGGGCGAATCGGCTTGGGGTGAATACACATTACATGTGTAGCACCCTGGTGTTTAGGCAGGGTTGCTCCTAAATTTACCTGCCAGGTATAGCTACCTTAGCCTATTGTTAGGGATCAGTTGATTTCACTCTAAGTCTGTAATTGCTGCACCTCTCTCTTTTGCCGCTAGGTAGCCGGGTACCTGGTGGCATTAGATACGAGAAGGGCAATGCAAGGTCAGATTATGGGTATCCCAGCCAATGGACAGGGGTTTTCTTAAATCCCTTGGCCTGCTGGGAGAACCTATATATTTGGGTGTTCTGTGCCACCTGGACTGCTGTCAGGGTGGACGTGTGTTGTTTGCCCAGGCTGCTAGGCCAGAGACTGTGCCTATCCCGGGGACATCTGGCTGCGAGGCTGTCTGAGGGCCTATCCAGAAGCAAGAGAGCCGCGCAGGGTTGGGATTGCGGCTTGCAGTCCAACCAGAAGTGACGGTTCTGCTGAACGGAGAACCTGTTGTGGTTGGAGGTAGAAGGGAAGCTGTCGCCACTAAGGGACCATCCACCTAATTACCAGGGACCAGAGTGAGTAGCTGAATCAAGTACTGGAGCAGTATTCTCACCAACCGGGGACGGTGAAGAATCAGGAAACTTCAGCAGGTATCAACTCAGGGACCCAGCCAGCGCAGGTGACGCTTGCTGAGCAGGCTTGTGTGTCAAGCCAGGGACCGAGCAGGCCAGCGGGGTGAAGCTTGAGAAGTATTTTGAGTGCCAAGCTAGGGACCCAGCAGAGAGGCGGGGTGGCGCTTGAAGAAGATACTACTGTGAAGATTGGAGGAGCTCAATGGATTCAGTGGCAGTGAATCAGTGGGTCTAGTGAAAGACTGGGAGATCAGTGGGCTGATCTCCCAAGAAGTGAATGTAGTGGAAGCGAAGAAACTGTAATGCCGCGTACACACGGTCGGAATTCTCGTCGGAAAAAGCTCTGATAGTTTTCCCGTCGGAATTCCGACGGAATTTCGCTCAAACTGTCTTGCCTACACACGGTCACACCAAATTCCGACGGTCTGTAACACAGCGGCATAAAACACGTTCGACTGCACTATAGAAGGGAAGTTTAATGCTTCCGAGCATGCATCGAATTGTTTCCGAGCTTGCGTCGGAATTTTACGTGTCGGAATTGCATACACACGATCGGAAAATCCGATAGAAAGGTTTTCCGTCGGAAAAATTGAGAACAGGTTCTCAATCCAAAGTCCGTCGGAAATTCCGACAGAAAAAGACCGATGGGCATACACACGGTCGGAAAATCCGTTGAAAAGCTCCCAATCGACTGTTTCCATCGGAAATTCCGACCGTGTGTACGCCGCATTACACTTTGTGTTAGAAACTGTTAAAGACTGTTGCCATAGGAGACAGCATTCCTGCACATGCAGATGTGGCGTCTTGCTGGATGCCTTTCCCTGCATGGCTGTCCTCCTGTTGAAGTCTCTGAGTCTGCCAATTAACAATGCAACTATCTATGGGTGCCCTGGCCCTAACCCTCTCTCCCAAAGTTCTGTTAAGAGAAATAAAATCTCTGCATTCAAGAAGTGTCTGGCGCCCATGGAATCTACCTTGCATTACACCCACTATGCCTTACAACCCACCCACATACAGAAGGACTTCAGCCGTCTCTGGCCCTGGAGGTTCTCATTAGATTGAAGGAGGCCGGAGACCTTGCTACACATGCTTCCTATTTTTTGTCACCAACTGTGTCCTCCGATCCTTGAGGACACTTCACAGCATAAATCTTTCGGTATTCCAAGGGCTTCGAGGCCTTCTTGCAAACCAGACCAGACCCTACACACACCGATATCTTACTTGATGAGGAGAAGGCCCGGGGATCCATGTGCCACAGACCTTACAACAAGCGCCCACTTTCAAGCATAAAGTTCACAGGGCCGGTTCTGGCACAGGGTGGGTAGAGTTGGAAGCTCACTAGGTTGTGCTAGGTGTGTACTTCATACAACAGCTGCCGTATGTACTCAGAGACAAGTGACACAGCTGGAAAGAGCCTGTGAAAAACAAAGGAAATGACAAAGTGTTTTGTTAAAGCGTGGAAAGAGAATAAAACTGAGAGATGAAAGGGCACAGCTTCCGCAGGCCAGGGGTGCTACACACAGCGGCCGTCAGAGCATTTAGCAAACCCAGCTCCAAAAAAGTACAAAGGACCTTCAGTGCGAGCTAATGAGGCGCATCTAATTATATTTAAGAAAGTACACCAAGACTTACTAAGGAATCTAACCCTCCCCGTCCCTCTTCTGCTATGGAGTCAGCATTCCACAGCCCTGTATCCCGGAGGGGGGGTGGGGGGGAAGGAGGGCCCACGGCTTCTTACTTTCCCATCGCTGTGAAATCTAAAAAAGATATTTAATAATTTCTAAATATATACCGGGCATTTTCCTGCAATCTTCCCATCACTTTTTTGTCAGTGTCCCGTCACCATTTTCTTTTCTTTTTTACCCACTCCTTGTCTGGTAGAGGTTTTGGGTAGCTAGGTGTGGTCATTGTCCTGTTTCTACAAGTTTTTTTTTTTATGCCAACTTGGCAAGGAACCTATTTGCTGCAGTCACTTTGTAATAAAAAAAAAAAAAAAACTGGTGCACACAGAATCTGGTACAGGTGTGCATAGTAGCCAATCAGCTTCCAGGTTTTAGAGCCGGTTCACACCAGGGCGACTCAGGATCCGACTTCAGGTCGCCCCGAGACGCCCCAAGTCGCCCCAAGTTGCCCCCAAGTCGCGCTGTAATGTTAGCCTATTGAGCCGTCTTTATGCACACTACAGAAGTCGCTCCGACTTCAAAAAAGGTTCCTGTACTACTTGAAAACGACTTCTAGGTGACTTGTATCCATTGAGTTCAATGGAAGTCGCCTGCAAGTCGGATCCCTGTTCATTTTGAGCATCTCCTTCAGGCAAGTTCACAGGAAGTACAAAGGAATTTAACCTTGATGTTGCCTCGAAGTTGCCTGGCAAAGTCGTGCCGACTTTGTGGTCGCTGTAGTGTGAACCGGCTCTTAGTGCCGGTTCACACTACAGCGACCACAAAATCGGCACGACTTTGCCAGGCAACTTCGAGGCAACTTCGAGGCAACTTCAAGGCAACTCCGAGGCAACAGCAAGGCAACTTCGAGGCAATTTCAAGGCAACTTCGAGGCAATTTCAAGGCAACTTCGAGGCAACATCAAGGTTAAATTCCTTTGTACTTCCTGTGAACTTGCCTGAAGGAGATGGTCAAAATTAACAGGGATCCGACTTGCCGGCGACTTCCATTGAACTCAATGGATACAAGTCACCTAGAAGTCGTTTTCAAGTAGTACAGGAACCTTTTTTGAAGTCGGAGCGACTTCTGTAGTGTGCATAAAGACGGCTCCATAGGCTAACATTACAGCGCGACTTGGGGGCAACTTGGGGCGTCTCGGGGTGACCTGAAGTTGGATCCTGAGTCGCCCTGGTGTGAACCGGCTCTTATTGTCAAAACCTAATTGAACCATCTGAAGTTGAAGCTGATTGGTTATGTAGCGCAGTGGTTCTGAACCTCAGTCCTCAAGTAACCCCAACAGGTCATGTTTGCAGGTTTTCCTTTATCTTGCACGGGTGGTTTAAATCAGAGTCAATGGCTTGGTATTTTGGACAGCTATTTTATCTAAGAGAAATTCCCAAAACATGGCCTGTTGGGGGGGTACAGGGGGTCCCCGGGTTACGAACCCATTAGGGACTTTCCTCCTGTTTGTAATTCGGAAATGTTCGTAAGTCAGCCGTGCATGCGCAGAGCGACAATTACGGACATTCCCTATGTTCCGTCGAATGCCGTTCTGCGCATGTGCTGGAAATTACGGATATTTCCGCCATTTTCCGAGGCTTCGTCTGACCGCGCATGTGCAGAACGGCAAATGGTCCGTGCAGAACGGCAGAGGGTCCCCACAGCGCCCTGTTCGTAAGTCGGGGACCCCCTGTACTTGAGGACTGAGGTTGAGAACCACTGATGTGCACTCCTGTAGGAGCCGCAAGTAGAAATGGGATCCTCCACCCTGCACAGTCAGCCACACCAAATCTTCACATGCACACTTGAGTCAAAGAACAGTCCAGTGCTTTATTTTTTTATGTTTTATTGAGGGGAATAAACTTGGATGGGGAATAGGGGTATTATGGGTTGCCCACTTGACTTCAGAAAACTCTTCAGTGACAACGCGTCCTATATACAGCTCTTATGTGCATTCCTCTTCTTCCACCAGCACTCACTTGCTTGCAAAAACAGATTCAGCTGGGACACTTTTAGTGAATCTGGCAAAGCGCTTTACAGGCAGGGACCCAGGCCCCTTTGGTTGCGTAGCAAAGTCCAGTTTCCAGCTTACTTCCCTGTGGTTACTGATCCCAGCACCACTTCTTCAGCCACTGCCAGCCCACCTGGCTACAGCTGCCCCTTTTCACTAGCCCTCCTGGCTACTTCTCCACAGTCCTCCCAGACTGACACCACAGTCTTCCCAGACTGCTCACACACCAGCCCACCCGGCTGACTCTTCTGGAGACAACTGGAAGTTCTGCCCTGCTCCCGCTGTCCTCTCCTTGCTCCCATGCCTCCAGGAAGTCCATAAATCAGGTTTTGTTCTCTGCCCAGAGACTGGCCACATCAATCACCTTGCAGGTGGACAGACAGGGAAGAATGTATCACAACCAAGACCAGGATGCTGGAATGAAACCAGCAGCTGTGTTACACGCTCCTGTCACCAGTTTAAGTTTCCAAAGTGTAAGTTAAGAAAACTGGCAAGACCAAAAACCTGGATACCTGTGGCATCTTGAAAATTACAAACTTGCTCCATATTGTAAAGCAGGCACAGCTGGGCAAGTACGCTTCTTAAGTTGTGCTCCGGAGTGTTCTAGGCACACGAAAAACTGTTACATAGAATTCGATCACAGCTTGGATGATCACGCTCTGGCCATTCCCTCTTTGCCATCCTTTCTCCACATTTAGTAGACAATAGGGAGGTACAAAAGATGAGAAGGCAGACCAGAGCCTGACCATCCAAGCTGTGCTTCGAAGTGACGTAAAATAGCATGGGTTGAAGAGAAGATTGAATGACACTTATGCCGCGTACATACGATCGGAATTCTCGTCGGAAAAAGCTCTGATGGTTTTCCTGTCGGAATTCCGATGGAAATTCGCTCAAACTGTCTTGCCTACACACGGTCACACCAAATTCCGACGGTCAATAACACCACGGCATACAACACGTTCGACGGCACTATAAAAGGGAAGTTTAATGCTTCCGAGCATGCGTCAGAATTTTGTGTCGGAATTGCATACACACGAAAAATCCGATAAAAAGGTTTTCGTCTGAAAAATTAAGAACAGGTTCTCAATCCAAAGAAAAAGACCGATGGGCATACACGCGGTCGGAAAATCCAATGAAAAGCTCACTGTTTCCATCGGAAATTCCGACCGTGTGTACGCTGCATTAGAGTAGAAATCCTTTCTAACATTAAAGTGTATGCAGGGCTCAAGTCCTGCGGGAACGTATGGAAAGGGAGTTCCTGTACTTTTTCCACAACAGGAACTCAGTTCCCGTTAGCAGCCGTGTCCTGCAATACTTTGAAGTATGCGAGCTGTGTGGCAGGTGCTACACCAGCAGCCGCCGACACAGCTCGCAATAGTAAGTGACGCACACTTAGGGGGCCCCATGACAGCTTCCTCTTCGATCTACCTGTCAATCACAGCTATCTGACAGGTAGATCAGGTCCCTGCTGCTAAGAGATTGTGTTTAGTCAGACCTCTCATGATGCGCTCCTCCCCGCCGGCCCCTCCTAATTTTCTGTCTCCTCATCCCCCCCCCCCCCCCCCCCAGTCTCCTGCATACATGCTCTGTGTGTCCCGCTGAATCCCCCCCTCCTCCATCTTCAGTGCCATATGATGAGAGAACCCAGAGGAGGAGCACAGCTATTCTGCTCACAGGACATGCAGGGAGAGAGGTGAGCTGAGGGAGGAACATCAGTTTGGGGTGGTAAGCTGAGCACAATACCTGGCAAAGTTTAATGCCAGGAGGGAAGTTTATGTGGAAATATGTGAAGGGTTGGAATAGCAGCGAGTGTGTGTTGGAGCCCTGCAGAGTTTGCAGCCCCCCCAAGCTAACATACATCTCCTAAGCAGGAACACATCACTATCTCCCCAAGCATTCTGTCCAGATAATGTGCAGTTCATTTATCACCTTTCCGTTTAACCCTGTGTTATCCAAACTCTGTTCAATGAAAAGTGTAAACTCACCACATAAACACTCTATATACAAAATAACATTCCCCAATAAAGATCAGAACATGATGTTCACATTACATGGAAGCACAATTGTATGAATGCTGATTATTCAGAGGATTACCAGATTTATGTTTATTGAGGATTGTTTTTTTTTATGTACTATCAGTTAAGCTTCATACACACAATATGAAAATTGGATGAAAAATACCACTTTTGAAGCGTTCGTGTATATGAGCGTATCATTTATTTTTTTTGGTGGGGGAGCGGATCTTGGGTGGGAGTTCCCACACTTTTTTCCCCAGGACTTGACCCCTGAGTGTATGTAAAGGCAAAACTTTTTTTTTAGTTTTAGGTATAGTGGAAAAGGGTTAGAAACTCTTTGATCATTTTATTGCTGTCCACACTGAGGAGATTCACCCTTCTATTTGTCCTGATGACCATTGACACAGAAACAGAAAGTGAGGGCAAATCCAACATTTTAGAGATGTCACCAATGGTGGGGGAAATTATACAAATGGGAACAGCTATTCTAACGGCAACTGTCAAAATGGGAATTCCTCTCCGCTTGGGGAGATTGCCTTTAATTTCCTGCTGCGCCCCCAAGACAGGAAGTGAAGGGAAATCTCCCCCACAAAAGGAAAGAATTAAGCTGATATAGCCTTTAGCCTGGCTTTACTCTATCCAAAAACTAAAGACATGACTTGAGTAAGATAAAATTAAGGATTGCCAAAGGGTCCCTGCAAATCATTATACTTACCTGCGGAGTAAAACCTTTTGTGCACATACGTCCCCCATTAGTAACTGAGAACTTCACAAGTTCATCCATGTCCGCTCAACATCCCTTCTCTATTATCTTTAATGGAGCAACACATGGTTAGAATAGAAAAAAAAAAGAACACAAAGAGAAAAGTAAAATAGTGTAAAACTATTTTAATGCAACAAGAGGTACAGTTGAGTAATGGAGAACTGGGTAATGGAGGCAACACATCTACAATCTGGTGACACAGTGATGACATTCTTCTTACGTTATTTCCATCCTGCCTATCATCGCTCCTATTTCAAGGCTGATTTCAACTCTCAGTCAGTAGTTTGCAAGTACCTATGCCCTAAGGAGTAGCCCATAGACCAGGGGCCTCCAGACTTTCTTCTGTCTACTGTCCTTCAGACTGTTGGAAGGCTGGAATGTGGCCAGTGGAAGTAGAAAATGTCCTGGTGTCAGTGGGAGTAAACTGACACCAGCTGATCACAATGTAAGCGCACTTGCCAGTTATCGGCAGTACTTTCCTCTTGCGCTGGCATCAGTGCTTCCCACCAGTGCTGCCTATTAGTAACGCCTATCAGTGCAGCCTCATCAGTGCCGCCTTATCACTGCCCATCAGTGCAACCTCATCAGTGCAGCCTATCAGTGCCCATCAGTGCCGCCTCATCAGTGCCCATAAGTGCAGCCCATCAGTGCAGCCTCACCATTGCAGCCTCATCAGTGCCCATCAGTGCAGCCTCATCAGTGCCCATCAGTGCAACCTCATCAGTGCAGCCTATCAGTGCCCATCAGTGCAGCGTCACCATTGCAGTTCAGTGCCACCTCATCAGTGCCCATCAGTGCCGCCTTATCAGTGCCCATCAGTGCAGCCTATCAGTGCCGCCTCACCATTGCAGCCTCATCAGTGCAGCCCATCAGTGCAGCCTCACCATTGCAGCCTCATCAGTGTCCATCAGTGCAGCCTCATCAGAGCCCATCGGTGCAACCTCATCAGTGCAGCCTATCAGTGGCCATCAGTGCAGCGTCACCATTGCAGATCAGTGCCACCTCATCAGTGCCCATCAGTGCCGCCTTATCAGTGCCCATCAGTGCAGCCTATCAGTGCAGCCTCACCATTGCAGCCTCATTCAGTGCCGCCTCATTAGTGGCCATCAGTGCAGCCTCATCAGTGCCCATCTGTGCAGTCTCATCAGTGAAGGAGACAAATTAATTATTTGCAAAATGTTATGACATAAATGAAAAAAAAGTTTTTTTTCTCAAAATTTTGGTCTTTTTGGTTTGTTTACCAAAAAAAAAAACAATGATGAATAAATACCACCAAAAGAAAGTTCTATTTGTGTGACAAAAATGATAAAAATGTCATATAGGTACAGTGTTGCATGGCGGCGCAATTGTCATTCAAAGTGTGACAGCGCTGAAAGCTGAAAATTGCCCTGGGCAGGAAGGGGGTGAAAGTGCCCGGGTATTGAGGCGGTTATGGAATACAATCCTCTTACCATGTATTTACTAACATTTATTTATTCTAAAAAAAAAATGAAATGCCTTGTTCCTGCGTGCGAGTATCAGGTACACTTTGATGCATGTTTTAATAAACCAATGCCCTGACTTCAGCCCTCCTTGCACTTGATGCCCGCTGTTTAGCACCTGCCCGTCACCTGCTCCCCCCCCCGGTCCACCACGACTCCAGTCCTCGCAAAGGCCACTGGCGGAGAGTAGAGGAGCGCATTTTTTTGGAGACGTGTCAGCAGCTCTGCCCAACTAGTAGCCACAGCTCCCTAACATGTGTTCCTCATTTGCCTGCTCTGAGCTGGTCCTGGCTCTATGTGCTTTGGCATCCGGCCCCGCTTGGCATGCTGCCTGTCTCTGTGTCTTTGTCCCAGCCACTCACTGCATACCTTTTCTCTCTCAATGAGAAAACCAGCTTTAGAGAACAGTAAATTTACAGAGCCAGCTCTGTGCACTGTGCATCTTGTATCCTGTAAGTACGACAACCCCTGCACCCCCCCTCTTTCTTCCCAACACACCCCAGCAATAAAGCAATGAAAAAAAATAAAAAAAAGTCTGCCCACAGCTGAGGGCAAGCTAAACACAAAAGCAGTGGAAATTAAAACAAATTGGCCCATTAAGAGTTCCATGTTGCTATAAATACTGAACAGCTAAACCGAACTGAGGGACGGTAGCATGGGAAAAATTCTCCCAGGAAACTTGCTTGTGTCAAGACATGGCCAGCCTGGGAAGCGAGGAGAGGAGGACGATCGGGGAGGGCTCTGAGCATGTGAACTTCAAAGACACATTAATTAAACCAAAGCTACCAAAACAACAATGTAAGGCTGATATTTACATCTGATGGGCCATATTCAAGCTTAGCTTGCTCCAGCCAAGCCATGCAAAGCTTATTAGGTCAACTGGGTCCAAAAGATTTCATTGTTATGGGTGACTTCTTACAGCTCCTAAAGTAAGGTGACCCAGATTTTTTAACCACTTTCAGCCCCGGACCAATTGGCAGCCAAAGGACCAGGCCCCCTTTTTGCGATTGGGCACTGCGTCGCTTTAACTGACCATTGCGCAGGTCGTGCGACGTGGCTCCCAAACAAAATTGGTGTCCTTTTTTTTCCCACAAATTAGAGCTTTCTTTTGGTGGTATTTGATCGCCCCTGCGGTTTTTATTTTTTGCGCTATAAACAAAAAATAGAGCGACAATTTTGAAAACAATGCAATATTTTTTGCTTTTTTCTATAATAAATATCCCTCAAAAAATATATAAAAAAACATTTTTTTTCCTCAGTTTAGGCCGATACGTATTCTTCTACATATTTTTGGTAAAAAAAAAAATCGCAATTAGCGATTATTGATTGGTTTGCGCAAACGTTATAGCGTTTACAAAATAGGGGATAGTTTTATAGCATTTTTATTAATATTTTTTTTTTTTTACTAGTAATGGCGGCGATCAGCGATTTTTATTGTGACTGCGACATTATGGCGGACACATCTGACATTTTTGACACATTTTTGGGACCATTATTTATACAGCAATCAATGCTATTTAAATGCATTGATTCCTGTATAAATGACAGTTGTAGTGAAAGAGTTAATCACTAGGGGGAGGGGAGGGGTTATGGGCTGTGACGTGTGTGTGTTTTTTTACATTAGGGGCGGGGCTGACGTCTGACGTCATTGATCGGCTTTCTCGATGACCGGGAACAGCCAATCAATGACAGGCAGAGTAGGAAGCGCAGGGAGAGTTTTGTTTACACAGACCTCTCCCCGTTCTTCAGCTCCGTGACCCGATCGCGGGACACCAGCGGCGATCGGGTCCGCTGGTCCCCGCGGCCGGGGTCACGGAGCTCCCGACTGGGTCGCGAGCGCGCCGCTGGCGGCGCGCGACCCACGGGCAGGCATTTAAAGGGCCACGTACAGGTACGTGGTTTTGCCTGCCCGTGCCATTCTGCCGACGTGTATCTGCAGGAGGCGGTCGGGAAGCGGTTAAATGAAATCCAGGGACATATTTTTTTTTTTTACTAGTAATGGTGGCAATTAGCGACTCCCTGCCCGTCGCCGCCCGCCTCACAGCCTGTCAAGTCTCACTCTCCGGGCCCCAGCTACTACTGGGTGGGAAGCGGGGGAAGATCACTCCGCCAGGGAAGGCAAGGAGATGGGCAGGTGGCTGGCCGGGATTTGCGCCAAGGCAGAAGAACATGCGAGCAGGAACGGGCATGCACCCGAAACTGAAGAAATATTCTCTCCACTCCATTCTCTTCATCATCAGAAAGGGGCACATATAATGAAAAAAATACACCCCCACCCCCTAATCTAGTAGGAGCGGCAGAGTGGGGTTATAAATCAGATTTTTTATTTTTTTATTCTGCACTGACTGTCTTTGAAATTTCCCCAGCCCCTGTTCAAATCCAATCCGGGGACAAAACCGGGGGACAGACTTGGTTCGGGGACAGTGTCCTCAATCCGGGGACTGTCCCCGGAAACCGGGGATGTCTGGTCACACTATCTTAAAGACTCCTAAAATTTGTTTAAGCAATTTGGCACCAGTAGCATGTATTGCATGTGTTATACGTGTCACGGTTCAGCCTGCAGTTACCTCCCTTGGTGCAATGGTTTTGCTAGACCTCTGATTCTTTTCACATGTGGTCAGGGCCGTTTTTTAAGGCAGGGCAAAAGGGGCAGCTTCCCTGGGCCCTGTCATTGTTGTGGGGCCCAAAGCAGCTGCCTTATACTTGCCAACTATCCGGGTTTAAATTCCCTCGTCCCTTGAGGTTTTAGTCCTGTGCTGTGTCCCAATATCTCAGTGTGAAGTGCTGCTACTAATGCTGCCCAGCTCTGCCCTATTGTTGTGTACAGTTGACTCATCTGCAGACCCCGTGCTTACATGTAAATTACCGGCATTCATATGTAAATAGTGGCGGCCGGCGACATTGATATGTACAGTGGTGTGAAAAAGTGTTTGCCCCCTTCCTCATTTCCTGTTCCTTTGCATGTTTGTCACACTTAAGTGTTTCAGAACATCAAACCAATTTAAACAATAGTCAAGGACAACACAAGTAAACACAAAATGCAATTTGTAAATGAAGGTGTTTATTATTAAAGGTGAAAAAAAATCCAAACCATCATGGCCCTGTGTGAAAAAGTGATTGCCCCCTAAACCTAATAACTGGTTGGGCCACCCTTAGCAGCAACAACTGCAACCAAGCGTTTGCGATAACGTGCAATGAGGCTTTTACAGCGTCCTGGAGGAATTTTGGCCCACTCATCTTTGCAGAATTGTCCTAATTCAGTTACATTAGAGGGTTTTCGAGCATGAACGGCCTTTTTAAGGTCATACCACAACATCTCAATAGGATTCAGGTCAGGACTTTGGCTAGGCCACTCCAAAGTCTTCATTTTGTTTTTCTTCAGCCATTCGGTGGTGGACTTGCTGGTGTGTTTAGGATCATTGTCCTGCTGCAGAACCAAGTTCGTTTCAGCTTGAGTACACGAACAGATGGTCGGACATTCTCCTTCAGGATCTCTTGGTAGACAGCAGAATTCATAGTTCCTTTTATCACGGCAAGTCTTCCAGGTCCTGAAGCAGCAAAACAGCCCCAGACCATCACACTACCACCACCATATTTTACTGTTGGTATAATGTTCTTTTTCTGAAATGCAGTGTTCCTTCTACGCCAGATATACTTGGACACACACCTTCCAAAGAGTTCCACTTTTGTCTCATCGGTCCACAGAATGTTGTCCCAAAAGTCTTGGGGATCATCAAGATGTGTTGTGGAGAAATTGAGACGAGCTTTGATGTTCTTTTTGCTCAGCAGTGGTTTTCTCCTTGGAACTCTGCCATGCAGGCCATTTTTGCCCAGTCTTTTCCTGATGGTGGAGGCATGAACGCTCCCTTAACTGAGGCAAGTGAGGCCTGCAGTTCCTTGGACGTTGTTGTGGGGTCTTTTGTGACCTCTTGGATGAGTGGTCGCTGCGCTCTTGGGGTAATTTTTGGGCGGCCGGCCACTCCTGGGAAGGTTCACCACTGTTCCATGCCTTCGCCATTTGTGGATAATGGCTCTCACTGTGGTTCGCTGGATTCCCAAAGCTTTGGAAATGGCTTTATAACCCTTTCCAGACTGATAGATCTCAATTACTTTCTTTCTCAATTGTTCCTGAATTTCTTTGGGTCTCGGCATGATGTGTAGCTTTTTAAGGATCTTCTGGTGGACCTTACTGTGTCAAGCAGCTCCTATTTAAGTGATGCCTTGATTGTGAACAGGTGTGGCAATAATCAGGCCTGGGTGTGGCTAGAGAAATTGAACTCAGGTGTGGACAACCACAGTTATAGTATGTTTTAACAAGGGGGGGGGCAATCACTTTTTCACACAGGGCCATGATGGTTTGGATTTTTTTTCACCTTTAATAATAAACACCTTCATTTACAAATTGCATTTTGTGTTTACTTGTGTTGTCCTTGACTATTCCGAAACACTTAAGTGTGACAAACATGCAAAGGAACAGGAAAATGAGGAAGGGGGCAAACACTTTTTCACACCACTGTATATCATGCCCCCCTGAGGTCATATCCACAGTAATCTCTAGAAACCAATCAACAAGCAGAAATCATGTGCTGTAACCTCTAGCAACTAATCAGTGAGCCTTAATGTGTGCTGTAACCTCTAGCAACTAATCAGTAAGCTGTAATTTGTGCTGTAACCTCTAGCAACCAGTCAGTGAGCGGTAATGATACACTGTAACCTCTGGCAACCAATCGCAATAGCTGCCTGATCTGATTCAGTAAACTGATTTTGAGTCTAGCTGCTATTTATTGTATGTCTCAAAGCAGGTGGAGAGCAAAACTGCATGGGGGGAGCCCAAGAAAAGTTTTGCCCAGGGTCCAATCAATATTAAAGACGGCCCTGCATGTGGTGTTTGGCTTCTGTGCTCACCTATTGGTGTCCCCTGCTATACTGTGGAGTTTTTATTTCCTTCCCTCCTATGACTTCTTAGCCCACCTCCTAGTTTCCTTACCTATATAAACCATCCTCAGTGCAGACTGAGCAACTTCCTAGTTCACTGAGCTCCTGTTTGCCAAGTGTTTTGTGTATTCAGCGTCTGACTTTCCGTGTACCGACCTGGCATCATCTTCTGTATGTGCTTGTCTGCTGCCTGCCCTGACCTCGGCTTGTCTCCCAGATTCCCTTCTGTGTCCTGACATCTGTATTCTGCATACGCGAGTGGGGGTCGCAAACCTAGTTCCAGATTGCAAATGCTCAAAGAGTGGAACCGGGTGGGACTTTATGAATGAATGATTTGTATAGCGCTGCAAATGCGAACTGAATCGCCTCAAGGCGCTTGGTCTGTCCTGTGTTGTCCTGCTTATTAGAAGAGGAGGGTCTTGAGTTTGTTCCTGAAGGCCCGATGGTTTTCTTCCATGCGGATGTTGGTGGGTAGATCGTTGCATAGCCGAGGTCCTTGGACTGCGAATCTTCGTTCTCCCTTAGATTTGTAGCGGGCTTTAGCGATGAGAAGGCGGTTTTGGTTTGTTGATCGAAGTCTGCGATTGGGTATGTAGTGTTTTATTTTCTCACATAGGTATTGAGGAGCGTTTCCTTGTGTACATTTGTGGGTGAGGCAGAGGGTCTTGAATGTGATCCTATCTTTTACCGTTAGCCAATGGAGGGTCCTCAGGGATGGAGAGATGGATTCCCAGGGTTTCTTTCCCGTAACTAGTCAACCTAGTGATCGACTCCTCTCGAACCGGGCGGCTGGAAAATTTGTGTTTAACCACTTGCCGACCGGCGCACGAAGATATACGTCGGCAGAATGGCACGTACAGGCAGGAGGGCGTATATATAACTCCCTCCTTAATGCCTGTCCATGCTATCGGGAGCGCGCCGGTCGGGACCCCCATGAGTCTGGTCGCGGTCCCCGCGGACTCGATCGCCGCGGACTCGATCGCCGCGGGGACCCCGCGATCGTCTCATGGGAAGGCTGAACGGGGAGATGCCAAGATAAACAGCATCTCCCCGTTCTGCCTAGCAACTAGTGACGCCGATCTCTGCTCCCTGTGATTGGAGCAGAGATCCGCATTCACTAGCTGACAGTCACACCCCCCCCACAGTAAGAAACACACCCCTAGGCATACTTAACCCCTACACTGCCCCCTTGTGGTTAACCCCTTCACTGCCAGTGTCATTTATACAGGAATCAATGCATTTAAATAGCACTGATTGCTGTATAAATGACAATGGTCCCAAAAATGTGTCAAAAATGTCCGATGTGTCTGCCATGTCGCAGTCACAAAAAAAATCGCAGATCGCCGCCATTACTAATAAAAAAAATGATTAATAAAAATGCTATAAAACTATCCCCTATCTTGTAAACGTTATAACTTCTGCGCAAACCGATCAATAATTGCTTATTGCGATTTTTTTTTACCAAAAATATGTAGAAGAATACGTATCGGCCTAAACTGAGGAAAAAAAATGTTTTTTTATATATTTTTGGGGGATATTTATTATAGCAAAAAATAAAAAATAATGCGTTTTTTTTTTCAAAATTTACGCTCTTTTTTGTTTATAGCGCAAAAAAATAAAAACCGCAGGGGCGATCAAACACCACCACAAGAAAGCTCTATTTGTGGGAAAAAAAAGGACGTCAATTTTGTTTGGGAGCCACGTCGCACGACCGCGCAATTGTCAGTTAAAGCGACGCAGTGCCGAATCGCAAAAAGGGGCCTGGTCCTTTGGCTGCAAATTGGTCCGGGGCTGAAAGTGGTTAATGTGCGCATCAGTGTATTCTGCTATCGGAGTTGAATACTGCAGCAGGTAGGATTTCCCCATCCACCTTAAATGTGTGGATGGGGGAATCCTTTGGCTTTCTTTTTGTCCGCCAACTGGCTGATAAAAAAAAAAAAGATCCATGTATAACCAGCTTTAGCCCAGCAGACACAGCTGAAAATGCGGGTTGTGTTGTAAGCCCAAAAGGAAGTTAGGGGCACGCTTTCTGGTAGATCAATGGGTATTTCTCTGTTCTTGTGACGTTTTAAGAGGATAAAATATGGCGATAATGTGCAAGTATTGCAGATACACATATTGTAAAAACCAGAAACGTCAACCTAAATCCTAACATTTTTCGTTACAGCTACACAAATTTTAATTAGCTGATCTTGTTTCCAAAATTGTTGGATGTTAATTGCTAGGAGCAGCAATTGACGACTAAACAGATGGACTAAGTGGCACCCTACTATAGCATTCAGTATTATGTGGTAGTGATCAGTCGCACATGACTGGAGCATAATCGTAACAACATGCTACTTGTTAGTTTACACCGTAGGGAGCCATTTTTTTTTCTATGTGCTTACTGATCAATTGCTACTCCAAGCGATTGTTAGTGATTTTAGTAGAGTGACTAAGCGACTGAAAACTGTCAGTGTAACTTTAGTCTAATCTCTGGTCTCATTTCTGGGCAAAGCTTTCCAACCTACCATCCCTTTTCTCTCCGCAACCAGTCACTAGGTTTTTCAAAATACAAAATGTGTCCCTCACCAGTCCAGCTTCAAAAAGTGACAACGGATAGCCCCTTCGTCGTGTTATTTGTGCAGCTGAAGTCTTCTGTATGCTGAGTGGACCCTACCGATAGTCAGCTAATAGGTAGTGTCCACCTCGCCTAGTCAATTATATAGACGCCTGAAGAAGCACCCTCCTCTGCAGGGAAGAAGACAGAAGACTCTGGACCTAGCGTGGCACGTGACTGAGGATTTTGGCAAGTATTTTGGATACCAAGAACAGTTCTTGAGCATAGCGTCTATATAAGTGGACCAGTACAAGCTACTAGTACCAACATTACCAACAACTACCGTCTGTACTTTTCTTTTTATAAATCAGAGGTCTCCAAACTGCAGCCACGGGGGCCAGATGTGGCCCTTTGCTTGCCTTGACCCGACCCTTGGAGAACTTTTTCGCCCACTGAAACAGGTCACTATTCCTCCCACTGACACCAACAGTGGGCGTAACTCCAGCTATTGATATCAGCAATGGGGCATTATATCTCCCATCAACGCCAACGATGGGCGTAACTCCAGCTATTGATATCAGCAATGGGGCATTATATCTCCCATCGACGCCAACGATGGGCGTAACTCCTGCTATTGATATCAGCAATGGGGCATTATATCTCCCATCGACGCCAACGGTGGGCGTAACTCCTGCTATTGATATCAGCAATGGGGCACTATATCTCCCATCGATGCCAACAATGGGCGTAACTCCTGCTACTGATATCAGCAATGGGGCACTATATCTCCCATCGACCCCAACGATGGGCGTAACTCCTGCTATTGATATCAGCAATGGGGCATTATATCTCCCATCGACGCCAACGATGGGCGTAACTCCTGCTATTGATATCAGCAATGGGGCATTATATCTCCCATCGACGCCAACGATGGGCGTAACTCCTGCTACTGATATCAGCAATGGGGCACTATATCTCCCATCGACGCCAACGATGGGCGTAACTCCTGCTACTGATATCAGCAATGGGGCATTATATCTCCCATCGATGCCAACGATGGGCGTAACTCCTGCTATTGATATCAGCAATGGGGCATTATATCTCCCATCGACGCCAACGATGGGCGTAACTCCTGCTACTGATATCAGCAATGGGGCATTATATCTCCCATCGACGCCAACGATGGGCGTAACTCCTGCTATTGATATCAGCAATGGGGCACTATATCTCCCATTGACGCCAATGATGGGCGTAACTCCAGCTATTGATATCAGCAATGGGGCATTATATCTCCCATTGACGCCAACGATGGGCGTAACTCCTGCTATTGACATCAGCAACGGGGCACTATATCTCCCATCGACGCCAACGATGGGCGTAACTCCTGCTATTGATATCAGCAATGGGGCATTATATCTCCCATTGACGCTAACGATGGGACACTGCTCCTCAAACTGACCCCAACAATGGGACAGTATTACTCCCCCCAATATCAAAGATGCATTGTTTACTCCCACTGACACCAGGACAATTTCTACTCCCAATGGCCACAATCTGGCCCCCTAAAGTTTGAAGGACTGTAAACTAGCCCTTTGTTTATAAAGTTTGGAGACCCCTGTTATAAATGAAGACCAAAGCTGCAAAAAAATGTAAAGTAATTTTCAAGAGTATATGATGACTAGGGCACTAAATATGGCTTGCCTCCAGTCTGCTCTGACCATCACCCCATTTATACCACCTGTAAATAACCACACGACAAGGAACTGGAGTTAAATGGCCATGACAGCCTTATATTAACCAAATTATTAAAATGATAGATACATAACTTAATAACACATTGTAAATGGAGCCACAAGGCATCAAGAGAGGAAAGTACCCACGTATAACTTAATTAGGCCTCCAGCCGCAACACCACCGACTTGAAGACAAACAAATCGCAGATACCGCCATCCAAACAACTGGGAGCAATACCTCAGATGAGTCCCTACAAAGTACATTTGTGCCCACACTAACCCAGGGCCATCTGTAATATTAAGTGGACCCTGGGCAAAACTTTTCTTGGGGCCCCCCCCCCCATGCAGTTTTGCTGTCCACCTTCTCTGAGACATACAATAAATAGCAGCTAGACTCAAAATCAGTTTACTGAATCAGATAAGGCAGCTATTGCGATTGGTTGCCAGAGGTTGCAGTGTATCATTACTGCCCACTGACTGGTTGCTAGAGGTTACAGCACACATTACGGCTCACTAATTAGTTGCTAGAGGTTACAGCACATGATTTCTGCTTGTTGATTGGTTGCTAGAGATTACTGTGGATATGACTTCAGGGGGGCATGATATACATTTCAATGCCGTGGCCACCCCTATTTACATATGAATGACACCGCTATTTACATATGAATGTAGGTAATTTACATGTAAACACAGGGTCTGCAGGTGAGTCATCTTTGCATAACAATAGGGCAGAGCTGGGCAGCATTAGTAGCAGCACTTCACACTGAGATATTGGGACACAGCACAGGACTAAAACCTCAAGGAACGAGGGAATTTAAACCAGGATAGTTGGCAAGTATGAGGCAGCTGCTTTGGGCCCCACAACATTAACAGGGCCCAGGGCAGCTACCCCTTTCGCCCTGCCTTAAAAACGGCCCTGCACTAACCTAAAAGGACCTTGTACCCCGTTTGCTGCATGACAAAATGACAACAACAACCCGAAAAAGAATGTGAAATGCAGGGTGGGAGAAAGGAGAATTTTCCCAATTCAGCTAACCTCCAACTGTCGACCTCCTCAGACCAACGGCCTGACCACCCCCTGCTCCACCCGTCTCTAACCTGGACACCAATAACATAAGTCCCTGCCACTTTATTTTCTTTCAAACTAAGAGA
Organism: Lithobates sylvaticus; assembly: GCA_028564925.1. Classification (NCBI taxonomy): domain Eukaryota; kingdom Metazoa; phylum Chordata; class Amphibia; order Anura; family Ranidae; genus Lithobates; species Lithobates sylvaticus. The sequence goes on from CM053034.1 coordinate 9,058,607, forward strand.
AACCCCTTTAACCCCAAGTCCCTTCAACCCTTGTCACGCCAGCCCTCCGTCTATCCTCTATGCTTTTACTCCGGGTCTCCCTTTACTGAGCTCAGTAGCTTCTTACAAGCTAATTCTATTCTTTCCCAGGAGACCGTGATCCGCAACGTTATATCATGTCTCCCAAACTAGTTCATAAAATATGTTTTGAATTAAACACTAGCCTTCAACAGACATTTTTAAAACACTTGCCATATACTGTATGAGACAATGATAAGAACTGAACCTACTATATAAAAATAGAAGGATTGTATTGTGCAAGAGGTTAAAATTTACAAGCAAGGACAGCTCCAAGGATAAAACCTTCCAAAGACAATTCTTCAAAACCTAGAACTGGCCCCTGGAAATCAAGGACGTTTTATACCAGGGAAAGTCTTTAAAAAAAAAAAAGCTTATTTTATACCCCTAAATATACTAGAACATTTAAAGGAATAACATAGGGCGAGCAGCAGACGTACACATATACTCTTAAATTATTTAGTTTCTTTTTATTGTCATTTTAATAGTACAAAGAGTAGAAAACAAAAAGAAAAACATAACAAAACAATACACTCATGCTCAGATTATCCAAGCATATTGTGCTCCACTAGGGATGAGCCGAACACCCCCGGGTTCGGTTCGAACCAGAACCTTCGAACGGACCGAAAGTTCGCGCGAATTTTCGAACCCTATACGTTATAATGGACGCGAACGTTCGAAATCAAAAGTGCTAATTACAACGGCCAATATGCATGTTAATGTCATAAAACAGGTTTGGGGACCCGGGTCCTGCCCCAGGGGACATATATCAATGCAAAAAGAACTTTTAAAAACTAACGTTTTTTCGGGAGCAGTCATTTTAATGATGCATAAAGTGAAAAAAAAAAAAGTGAAATTTTCCTTTAAATATGGTACCTGGGGGGTGTCTAAAGTATGCCTGTGAAGTGGCATGTGTTTCCCGTGTTTAGAACTGTCCTTGCACAAAATGACATTTGTAAAGGAAAAAAAGAAGCCATTTAAAACCACTTGCGGCTTTAGGTTTGATCTTAAGTAGAATCTGAACAGGTACATTATGAAGTGTAGCTCCATCCCAAAAAAATCTATTTTTAAGCTTTTTGGAGAACATAGGGAGGGGCTATCACCCCTGTAACATTTGCTGTCTTTGCACATCTGTTCAGAACATGTCACCTCACTTTCCGTCCCAATGACAAATGTTTTTGGAAAAGTGGGGTTTTAATTGAAACAAGGATTGGTGATAAAGTATCAGTAGAGAGGAGATACCTTTTTCCCAAATTAAATCTAACAGGATAGAATTTCCCTTCCTAGGGGTAGATTTCCTCTCACTTCCTGTTTTCTCTTTCCATTTGCAAGTAGGAGTCGTTTGTAAGTTGGATGTTTGAAAGTAGGGGCCTGGCGTATATACTCTGCAGAAATTTGCCCTATTAGATGTTGGTGTAGCCACAAGACTGGTGGGCACAGGAATGGGCCCTGCTGTGAGTTAATAGATCAAGATTTGTAATTGCATGCACCTGTTGAACAGGGCAGAAAAATTGGGGGTGGTGGTGGTGGTGGTGGTGGTGGACGGTGTTGCCACAAGACTGTAAGCTCTCACAGTTACTCTTGGTGGGCGCAGGAATGGGCCCTGCTGTGAGTTATTAGATCAAGATTTGTAATTGCAAGCACCTGATGAACAGGGCAGAAAAATTGGGCCTTTGGCGGTGGTGGAGTCGTTTGGAATGGGCCCTGCTGTGAGTTATTAGATCAAGATTTGTAATTGCAAGCACCTGATGAACAGGGCAGAAAAAATTGGGCCTTTGGCGGTGGTGGTGGACGGTGTTTGCCACAAGACTGTAGGCCCTCATAGTTACTCTTGGTGGGCGCAGGAATGGGCCCTGCTGTGAGTTATTAGATCAAGATTTGTAATTGCAAGCACCTGATGAACAGGGCAGAAAAATTGGGAAAGGTGTCCAAGTCTGACCTTGCCCCAAGGTATTCCTGCACCATGTATATCAGACGCTGGTGATGGTTGCTGGAACCGATCATACCTTGGGGCTGCGGACTAAAAAATTGTCTGAACGCATCGGTCAGACGTCCACCTTCCCCACCGCTCCTTCTGCCACTGACCGAAGCCTCAGCAACTCGTCGCCCAGGACCAGGAGTTTGTAGCCTCCCAGTTTCTGGGAACGCGTTGCACAGACCTTTCTGCAAGGCCTCCCTGAGATGTCTCATCCTCTGCTCCCTCTGCGACGGCAAGTAGGAGTCGTTTGTAAGTTGGATGTTTGAAAGTAGGGGCCTGGCGTATATACTCTGCAGAAATTTGCCCTATTAGATGTTGGTGTAGCCACAAGACTGGTGGGCACAGGAATGGGCCCTGCTGTGAGTTAATAGATCAAGATTTGTAATTGCATGCACCTGTTGAACAGGGCAGAAAAATTGGGGGTGGTGGTGGTGGTGGTGGTGGTGGACGGTGTTGCCACAAGACTGTAAGCTCTCACAGTTACTCTTGGTGGGCGCAGGAATGGGCCCTGCTGTGAGTTATTAGATCAAGATTTGTAATTGCAAGCACCTGATGAACAGGGCAGAAAAATTGGGCCTTTGGCGGTGGTGGTGGACGGTGTTGCCACAAGACTGTAGGCCCTCATAGTTACTCTTGGTGGGCGCAGGAATGGGCCCTGCTGTGAGTTATTAGATCAAGATTTGTAATTGCAAGCACCTGATGAACAGGGCAGAAAAATTGGGCCTTTGGCGGTGGTGGTGGACGGTGTTGCCACAAGACTGCAGGCCCTCATAGTTACTCTTGGTGGGCGCAGGAATGGGCCCTGCTGTGAACTATTAGATCAAGATTTGTAATTACCCGCCCCTGTTAAACAGGGGCTGAAAAATTGTGCCTTAGGCACTGGTGCTGGTGCCACAACACTGCAACCCCTCACAGAGACTGTACTTGGAGCACAGCAGTCACACGTGTTGCGAAGCATTTTTTTAAAAATTGTAAGTACACGCCCCTGTTAAACAGGGGCTGAAAAATTGTGCCTTAGGCACTGGTGCTGGTGCCACAACACTGCAACCCGGCCCTCACAGATACTGTACTTGGAGCACAGCAGTCACACGTGTTGCGAAGCATTTTTTTAAAAAATTGTAAGTACACGCCCCTGTTAAACAGGGGCTGAAAAATTGTGCCTTAGGCACTGGTGCTGGTGCCACAACACTGCAACCCGGCCCTCACAGATACTGTACTTGGAGCACAGCAGTCACACGTGTTGCGAAGCATTTTTTTAAAAAATTGTAAGTACACGCCCCTGTTAAACAGGGGCTGAAAAATTGTGCCTTAGGCACTGGTGCTGGTGCCACAACACTGCAACCCGGCCCTCACAGAGACTGTACTTGGAGCACAGCAGTCACACGTGTTGCGAAGCATTTTTTTAAAAAATTGTAAGTACCCGCCCCTGTTAAACAGGGGCTGAAAAATTGTGCCTTAGGCACTGGTGCTGGTGCCACAACACTGCAACACGGCCCTCACAGAGACTGTACTTGGAGCACAGCAGTCACACGTGTTGCGAAGCATTTTTTTTAAAAATTGTAAGTACACGCCCCTGTTAAACAGGGGCTGAAAAATTGTGCCTTAGGCACTGGTGCTGGTGCCACAACACTGCAACACGGCCCTCACAGAGACTGTACTTGGAGCACAGCAGTCACACGTGTTGCGAAGCATTTTTTTTAAAAATTGTAAGTACACGCCCCTGTTAAACAGGGGCTGAAAAATTGTGCCTTAGGCACTGGTGTGGTGGCATGGATCATTGAGGAGGAGGAAGAGGATAGTCAGTGAACATAAGAGGACAGTCACTCAGCATCAGCATAGGCAGTCTTGAAGGGATGTGACATTAAAAAATTATTCGGTTATATCCGCCTCAGGTGCCTGGTAGCTGGTGGTGATCCAAGACTGATTCATTTTGATGAATGTCAGTCGATCAACCGAGGCGGTGGACAGGCGCACCCTATGATCAGTCACAAATCCTCCAGCAGCACTGAATGTGCGTTCGGAAAGAACGCTGGAGGCAGGACAGGCCAGTAGCTCAATTGCATACTGTGCAAGCTCTGGCCAGTGATCCATCCTCAGGACCCAGTAAGCCAGAGGATTTTCGGTGGGAAAGGTGTCCAAGTCTGACCTTGCCCCAAGGTATTCCTGCACCATGTATATCAGACGCTGGTGATGGTTGCTGGAACCGATCATACCTTGGGGCTGCGGACTAAAAAATTGTCTGAACGCATCGGTCAGACGTCCACCTTCCCCACCGCTCCTTCTGCCACTGACCGAAGCCTCAGCAACTCGTCGCCCAGGACCAGGAGTTTGTAGCCTCCCAGTTTCTGGGAACGCGTTGCACAGACCTTTCTGCAAGGCCTCCCTGAGATGTCTCATCCTCTGCTCCCTCTGCGACGGCAAGATAAGGTCCGCAACCTTACCCTTGTACCGCGGATCAAGGAGAGTGGCCAGCCAGTAATGGTCCCTCTCCTTGATCCGAAGAACACGAGGATCCTTCCGCAGGCTTTGCAGGATCAGGGAGGCCATGCAGCGTAGGTTAGCTGAGGCATTCGGTCCGGAGTCTTCTGGGTCACTGAGGATGACATGATCGCCAGCCACCTCCTCCCAGCCACGTACAAGTCCACTGGCTTGTTGGGACTGTACATCATCCCTAAAAGACTGCTGCTGCTGATGCTGAGTGCCAGGCTCCACCTCCATGCTCACACAATCCTCCTCCTCCTCCTCCTCCTCCTCATCCTCTTCCTGTGTGATGGGTGGGACAGAAGGAACACTGTCCGGATAAAGGGGGCCTTGAGAGGCAAGGAAGTCCTCCTCTTCCTGCCTCTGTTCTGCCTCAAGTGCCCTGTCCATTATCCCACGCAGCGTATGCTCCAACAGGTGGACAAGAGGGACAGTGTCACTGATGCATGCACTGTCACTGCTCACCATCCTCGTGGCCTCCTCAAATGGTGAGAGGACAGTGCATGCATCCCTGATCATGCTCCACTGACGTGGGGAAAAAAAACCAAGCTCCCCTGACCCTGTCCTGGTGCCGTAGTCGCAAAGGTACTCATTGATGGCCCTCTGCTGCGTGTGCAGTCGCTGCAGCATGGCCAACGTTGAGTTCCACCTGGTGGGCATGTCAGATATTAGGCGGTTCTTGGGCAGGTTCAGCTCCTTTTGCAGCTCAGTCAGCCGAGCACTGGCATTATAAGATCGGCGGAAATGCACACAGACTTTCCTGGCCTGCCTCAGGACATCCTGTAAGCCTGGGAACCTGCCCAAGACCCGCTTCACCACCAGGTTGAGGACGTGAGCCATGCAGGGCACATGGGTGAGCTGCCCCTGTCGCAGGGCGGAGAGGAGGTTGGTGCCATTGTCAGAAACGACCATTCCTGGCTTAAGCTGACGTGGCGTCAACCACCTCTCGGCCTGCCCCTGCAGAGCTGCCAGAACCTCTGGCCCAGTGTGGCTCCTGTCCCCCAAACACACCAGCGCAAGCACGGCATGGCATCTTTTTGCCTGCGTACTTGCGTAGCCCTTGTACGCCTACGGAGCACCGCTGGTTCCAAGGACAGAGCACTGGAGGAAGAAGAAGAGGAGGGGGTGGAGGAGAGAGGTGTGTCACAACCAGTAGCAGTAGTCGCGTTTTGGAGGCGTGGTGGCGGAACAACCTCCAACACTACTGCACCTTGTCCTGCATCCCTCCCAGCTGCCAATAGAGTGACCCAATGGGCCGTGAAAGAAAGGTACCGTCCCTGTCCATGCCTGCTGGACCATGAGTCAGCGGTAATATGCACCTTACCGCTGACCGCCCTGTCCAGCGAGGCATGGACATTGCCCTCCACATGCCGGTAGAGAGACGGAATCGCCTTCCGCGAGAAAAAGTGGCGTTTGGGAACCTGCCACTGAGGAACCGCACATTGAACAAACTCACGGAAGGGGGCCGAGTCTACCAACTGAAAAGGCAGCAGTTGAAGTGCTAGCAATTTAGCAAGGCTAGCATTCAACCGCTGGGCATGTGGATGGCTGGGAGTGTACTTCTTTCTACGGTCCAGCAGCTGGGGCAGGGAAATTTGCCTGCTGCATTCGGACGTCGGTGTACTGCAAGTACTTGGTTGTGACACACCGAATTCTACACCTTCAGTCCTCTCAGAGCAGCTTTCAGAGAGGACTGAAGGTGTAGTGGGGATGGAGATCCCAGCTGAGGAGGAGCAAGGAGAGGTCCGCTTAGTTCTTTGGTGTGGGTCTTTTATGTGTGCCTGCCAACGAGCTGCATGGCAGGTCGCCATATGTCTGGTCATGCTTGTCGTGCCCAAGCGGCTGATGTTTTGGCCACGCGAGATACGCTTGAGACAAATATTGCAAATAGCAGTGGTGCGATCTGCTGCACTCGTCTCAAAAAAGGCCCACACCAAAGAACTTTTCTGATAACGTGCAGAGGCAGCGCCCTGCACAGGCGGAGCTCTGCGGTGTTGTACAGTTGCTGTGCTGGCCTCTACCTGGCCTCCAGGGGGCATCCTGCCTCGTTGGACATGTGACGCCGCATCCTCCTCCTCCTCGTCCTCCTCCTCATCCTCTCTCCCTTGAGGCACCCACGTGGAGTCAGTGACCTCATCATCCCCTCCCTCTTCACCACTAGAGCAAACCTGGCAGTAAGCTGCAGCTGGTGGAACTGTACTGCCAGATTCCTCAAGCTGGGTATCGTTATCCGAGCCTTCGAATCGTTGGGCATCCTCCTGGAGCATGTACCCAACACTGTGCTCAAAGAGTTCGGGGGACTCCTCAGGAGGACATGGTGGGTCTAGGGAAGGGGTGGCTGATGATGCTCTGTCAGTACCCTGAGCCTGGGTGAGAGAGGATGAGGAGGATGAGGAGGGCTTGGTCATCCATTCTACCAAGCCTTCAGCATGATGCGGCTCCACATGTCCAGCTGCCGAAAACAAAGACGCGCGTGTCCCATGGCCACGTGCTGATGACGATGCACGACCACGTCCACGTCCACGGCCACGTCCACTAGAAACAGAGCCTGCCTGCCCTGTGTTCTTGGCTCTGCACGCTCTGCCTCCCCTTGGCGGTCTTCCAGCCATTGTAGTCGGTAGTCCTGTGGGTGCTGCTGAGAAGAAAATATAGGAGCTCTGTGTGATGCCACTAACACACTAGAAGTCCTATGGGTGCTTCTGCAAAGAAAATAGAGGAGCTCTGTGTGATGCCACTAACACACTAGAAGTCCTGTGGGTGCTTATGCAAAGAAAATAGAGGAGCTCTGTGTGATGCCACTAACACACTAGAAGTCCTGTGGGTGCTTCAGCAAAGAAAATAGAGGAGCTCTGTGTGATGCCACTAACACACTAGAAGTCCTGTGGGTGCTGCTGAGAAGAATATATAGGAGCTCTGTGTGATGCCACTAACACACTAGAAGTCCTATGGGTGCTTCTGCAAAGAAAATAGAGGAGCTCTGTGTGATGCCACTAACACACTAGAAGTCCTGTGGGTGCTTATGCAAAGAAAATAGAGGAGCTCTGTGTGATGCCACTAACACACTAGAAGTCCTGTGGGTGCTGCTGAGAAGAATATATAGGAGCTCTGTGTGATGCCACTAACACACTAGAAGTCCTGTGGGTGCTTCTGCAAAGAAAATAGAGGAGCTCTGTGTGATGCCACTAACACACTAGAAGTCCTGTGGGTGCTGCTGAGAAGAATATATAGGAGCTCTGTGTGATGCCACTAACACACTAGAAGTCCTATGGGTGCTTCTGCAAAGAAAATAGAGGAGCTCTGTGTGATGCCACTAACACACTAGAAGTCCTGTGGGTGCTTATGCAAAGAAAATAGAGGAGCTCTGTGTGAGCCACTAACACACTAGAAGTCTGTGGGTGCTGCTGAGAAGAATATATAGGAGCTCTGTGTGATGCCACTAACACACTAGAAGTCCTGTGGGTGCTTCTGCAAAGAAAATATAGGAGCTCTGTGTGATGCCACTAACACACTAGAAGTCCTGTGGGTGCTTATGCAAAGAAAATAGAGGAGCTCTGTGTGATGCCACTAACACACTAGAAGTCCTGTGGGTGCTTATGCAAAGAAAATAGAGGAGCTCTGTGTGATGCCACTAACACACTAGAAGTCCTGTGGGTGCTTATGCAAAGAAAATAGAGGAGCTCTGTGTGATGCCACTAACACACTAGAAGTCCTGTGGGTGCTTCTGCAAAGAAAATAGAGGAGCTCTGTGTGATGCCACTAACACACTAGAAGTCCTGTGGGTGCTGCTGAGAAGAATATATAGGAGCTCTGTGTGATGCCACTAACACACTAGAAGTCCTATGGGTGCTTCTGCAAAGAAAATAGAGGAGCTCTGTGTGATGGGACTAACACACTTCAAGTCCTATAGGTGCTTCTGGGAAGAAAATATAGCTCTGTGTGTGTGATGGGACTAACACACTTCAAGTCCTATAGGTGCTTCTGGGAAGAAAAATATAGCTCTGTGTGTGTAATGGGACTAACACACTTCAAGTCCTATAGGTGCCTCTGGGAACAAAATATAGCTCTGTGTGTGTGTGATGGGACTAACACACTTCAAGTCCTATAGGTGCTTCTGGGAAGAAAATATAGCTCTGTGTGTGTAATGGGACTAACACACTTCAAGTCCTATAGGTGCTTCTGGGAAGAAAAATATAGCTCTGTGTGTGTAATGGGACTAACACACTTCAAGTCCTATAGGTGCTTCTGGGAACAAAATATAGCTCTGTGTGTGTGATGGGACTAACACACTTCAAGTCCTATAGGTGCTTCTGGGAACAAAATATAGCTCTGTGTGTGTGATGGGACTAACACACTTCAAGTCCTATAGGTGCTTCTGGGAACAAAATATAGCTCTGTGTGTGTGATGGGACTAACACACTTCAAGTCCTATAGGTGCTTCTGGGAAGAAAATATAGCTCTGTGTGTGTAATGGGACTAACACACTTCAAGTCCTATAGGTGCTTCTGGGAACAAAATATAGCTCTGTGTGTGTGATGGGACTAACACACTTCAAGTCCTATAGGTGCTTCTGGGAACAAAATATAGCTCTGTGTGTGTGATGGGACTAACACACTTCAAGTCCTATAGGTGCTTCTGGGAACAAAATATAGCTCTGTGTGTGTGATGGGACTAACACACTTCAAGTCCTATAGGTGCTTCTGGGAAGAAAATATAGCTCTGTGTGTGTAATGGGACTAACACACTTCAAGTCCTATAGGTGCTTCTGGGAAGAAAATATAGCTCTGTGTGTGTGATGGGACTAACACACTTCAAGTCCTATAGGTGCTTCTGGGAAGAAAAATATAGCTCTGTGTGTGTAATGGGACTAACACACTTCAAGTCCTATAGGTGCTTCTGGGAAGAAAATATAGCTCTGTGTGTGTAATGGGACTAACACACTTCAAGTCCTATAGGTGCTTCTGGGAACAAAATATAGCTCTGTGTGTGTGATGGGACTAACACACTTCAAGTCCTATAGGTGCTTCTGGGAACAAAAATATAGCTCTGTGTGTGTGATGGGACTAACACACTTCAAGTCCTATAGGTGCTTCTGGGAAGAAAATATAGCTCTGTGTGTGTAATGGGACTAACACACTTCAAGTCCTATAGGTGCTTCTGGGAAGAAAATATAGCTCTGTGTGTGTAATGGGACTAACACACTTCAAGTCCTATAGGTGCTTCTGGGAACAAAATATAGCTCTGTGTGTGTGATGGGACTAACACACTTCAAGTCCTATAGGTGCTTCTGGGAACAAAATATAGCTCTGTGTGTGTGATGGGACTAACACACTTCAAGTCCTATAGGTGCTTCTGGGAACAAAATATAGCTCTGTGTGTGTGATGGGACTAACACACTTCAAGTCCTATAGGTGCTTCTGGGAAGAAAATATAGCTCTGTGTGTGTAATGGGACTAACACACTTCAAGTCCTATAGGTGCTTCTGGGAAGAAAATATAGCTCTGTGTGTGTGATGGGACTAACACACTTCAAGTCCTATAGGTGCTTCTGGGAACAAAATATAGCTCTGTGTGTGTGATGGGACTAACACACTTCAAGTCCTATAGGTGCTTCTGGGAAGAAAATATAGCTCTGTGTGTGTAATGGGACTAACACACTTCAAGTCCTATAGGTGCTTCTGGGAACAAAATATAGCTCTGTGTGTGTGATGGGACTAACACACTTCAAGTCCTATAGGTGCTTCTGGGAACAAAATATAGCTCTGTGTGTGTGATGGGACTAACACACTTCAAGTCCTATAGGTGCTTCTGGGAAGAAAAATATAGCTCTGTGTGTGTGATGGGACTAACACACTTCAAGTCCTATAGGTGCTTCTGGGAAGAAAATATAGCTCTGTGTGTGTAATGGGACTAACACACTTCAAGTCCTATAGGTGCTTCTGGGAAGAAAATATAGCTCTGTGTGTGTGATGGGACTAACACACTTCAAGTCCTATAGGTGCTTCTGGGAAGAAAATATAGCTCTGTGTGTGTAATGGGACTAACACACTTCAAGTCCTATAGGTGCCTCTGGGAAGAAAATATAGCTCTGTGTGTGTAATGGGACTAACACACTTCAAGTCCTATAGGTGCCTCTGGGAACAAAATATAGGAGCTCTGCCTGCCTGCCACGAACACACTACAAGTCCTATAGGTGCTTCTGGTAACAAAATATAGGAGCTCTGCCTGCCTGCCACGAACACACTACAAGTCCTATAGGTGCTTCTGGTAACAAAATATAGGAGCTCTGCCTGCCTGCCACGAACACACTACAAGTCCTATAGGTGCTTCTGGTAACAAAATATAGGAGCTCTGCCTGCCTGCCACGAGCACACTACAAGCCCCTCTTTCTCAATCAATCTTTGTAACTGAATCTATCTAACTCAATCTCTGTAAGTGAATCTCTCTAACTATCTAAATGCAGCAGAGTGTCACAGAATCAGCCTGCTCAATCTGCGCCGGAACAGCATGTGACCGGCGCAGACGGCGTGGCGGCGTTTTATAGGGGGGGCGTGTACTACAGCCCCTGAGCTGTAATTGGCTACAGGCGTCCTGCCTGTAGCCAATTATGGCTCTTCGAGTTTCCGGGGCTGTGATTGGCCAAGCATGCGGGGTCACAGTGCATGCTTGGCCAATCATCAGCCAGCAATGCACTGCGTCGGCCGCGCCGGCCGCAATGCATTGCGGGGCCGCTCGCATCACACGAACGTGATGCGAGCGGCCAAAATAGTTCTGGGCTCGCCGAGCGAGCGAACGCCCGGTGCTCGATGCGAACGTGGGTTCGCATCGAGCACCGGGCCCATCCCTATGCTCCACTCATTAACACTCCCACTGCATAAAGGCACTGTTGGGCATGTGATGTGGTATCAATAGAGGGCTTGATATTGAAACCTCAAGATTTTGAGGAGGTGTTTTTCAGGGATACACATATAGTAATATTTTAACAGGGTTCCAAAGGCCAGAAAAAAATATTTTGCAGCTGTTAGGATCCTACCTGAGATTCATCCAGCTGAAATGTTGATAGTCATTCTAGATGTGGTCTTCCATCAGGGGCAGTCATCTGGGGACTGCTTCCTATTAGTCCTCCTAGGTCCTTCTGCATGTCTGCTGCTGTTACTCCAACGGCCCCAGCCTTTGCCATCTTATCTATACCCTCAGTCATTCTCAGCTCCTTCTCAACTAATATCAGTGTTTAAAGTGGAAGTAAACCCTCCTATCGTTTTCAGCCAAGGAAGCTGCCATCTTGGCCTCTGTTCAATCTTCAACTGCCATAATGCTGCACATGTGATCAGTTATGACATCAGCCATTGGATGGTTTGACAGTTTGGTTGAAAGCATAGTCAATATGACAGTTAGCATTTCCGGCATGCCATTTTTTTTAATCTATTAAATCAAAGGGTTTACTTCCACTTTAAGGTTTTACGTCCATGTGGACCATCTAATTAGACCTATACGTTCTCTTTCAGACATTGCTTCTAGCCTGCCTCCGCTTGCTTAGCAACTGCCCTACTTAAAGAGTGAAGTCCAGGGCACCTAAGTACCTGGCCAGGCACATAAAGCATCTACATAAGGTGGTTTCAATAGGTGAAGTGTGCTGAAGCAATGGCCATAGTGCCTGAGTTAGTCTAAAAAAAACCTTAGGCCCTTGTGCTTGCTTGGAACCAAGCTCATGTTGAAAATTGGTGGAGAGTCTACTTTGGGTCTTACTCCTCCAATTAGGGAGTTTTCTATATTTAGGGAAAAGGTAGCAGATTTTTATTTGCTTCTTTCTGCTTCTATGGTGCTACTAGACTGCTTTGTTTATTACTGTCTGTAGCGCCGACACTTTTCTAAAGTGTGCGCTATAGTGTAAATTAAATTTTTTCCAGAACTGTTACTGAGTTCTGGGGGTTAATTGTTTAGGTCATTTACTTTGGCATCAGCTTAACTGGGCTGTACTGGAGTTCTGCCTGGTCATAGGTGCAGTGAAGGACCTGTGACCGGCTGAGAACGCAGTCTGGTTGGACATGTTATGTATCAATCTTTCTCGGAGCCAATCAGTGGGTGCGTCTGGCCCAGCTGTGTATTCCGGGAAGGGGTATTTAAGATGCTGAAGTCACATGTTCAGGGTTCGGCTTGCTCTTTGATTCCTGGTTCCGGTCCGGACCAACCCTGCGAGGGGTCCCGGACCCAGGAGTGTCTGCTGCCCCCGTAAGCCTGGTCACCCTGACCAGCCCCAGAGGCCCTCATGGTCTGGGGTGGGGATCCGTCCGTTCCCGAGTCTCGGAACTGGCTAGTTCGAGGCCCAGTAACTGAAGAAGGATTCTGAGGTGTTCCGGTGTCCTCTCAGGATTGGAGAGGCCCAGCAACTCGTACAAGCGACCAGGGGAGGACTCTTCGGAGGAGGGCCAAGAAGCTGGCTGCTCGGTAAAAGCCTGGGAGCTGAGATTGTATGGCAGGGGTTATGGCGCTACATGTACATTTAAGAATGGTGTTCACTAGGAGTGGATGCCACATTCATTGGCAGGACTGTGACACTTGCCTGCTGTGCTGGCTCCTGTATATGTTCCATTGATATTCCTAGGTCCATTTTTTTCTTACCATGAATCAAAGGAGTAGTAACAGGGGAAGCAAAGGACGGAACTGGTGCAAGGCCGTGCAGAAATTGTGTAGCTTTGACCCTGAATCAAGAATGGTTGTCCTTTTCTTCTGCTTGATATGACTGTATTACATAGAAGAGGCCTTCATGCTCATAAATGTGTTTTATTTTATGGGAACTATGATTATGGTGAACATTAATAAATACATTTGAAAAGGGAGTCCCGGAGCAAAAGACAGAAGAAAATAAGCGTAGGGACTGCATGACTGTGCTGGACTGCACAGTTCCCGCTTTAAGAGGTAGGACGTTTTAAAATAGTGAGGATGTGCAGGTGGGCGGAGCCCATAGGGGGAATAGTGAAGGAGAAAGGGGAAGTGATGTCAGTCACAGAGCGGAGGAGGAAGCGTTTCCCACCCTCCCGCCCTATTGAAGGGTTAGGCTGGAATGGGGTCCTTGCTAGGCAGCTCTTAGGGTTGCTGGAAGACGAGATCTGAGAGGTACATGTTTAAAAAGCATGCTGTACCCATCCATGTGATGGGAGTGGTTTATGTTACTTCCAGGTTACAGGGGTACCTGGAAGTCTGAGAGGTACATGTTTAAAACATGCTGTACCCATCTATGTATGGGAGTGGTTTATGTTACTTCCAGGTTACAGGGGTACCTGGAAGTCTGAGCGGTACATGTTTGAAACATGCTGTACCCATCCACGTGATGGCAGTGGTTTGTGTTACTTCCAGGTTACAGTACCTGGAAAGGTTAAAAGTGGTAGGTCACTGCTTGGTTTGGTAACGCCTCATTACCAGTCGGGATTCCGACTGGAGGCAGAAGGTTTTACGTTAAAACATGCTTTAGCAGTGAACAGGGGTTTGTTGTTTCCCCCACCTCTGACCCATTTGAAATAAGTTGAAAGTTAATGTTAATGTTAACATGTTATTTATGAAAATTTATATTGGTTAATAAAATAAGGCCGGCTGGCCATTTACTCCAAAAACCTAGTTGGGTCTTTTTTGAAGAGGGGTTTTGGAGGGTGGTGCCAGGTCATAGAGCAAAAGGTATTAGGTCACTGGGCCTAAGTCCTACAAAGGTCAAGAGCTTCCATAGATCACCATTGCATTAGGTGTCAGTGATGCAAGGAGAGTTAGTTATAGGCTTACAGAGAAGTCTTACACAAGGGGGACTTTGATGCACATGCTTGTTTTCAATGCTAGAAGCTCTATGCCCAAAAACTACTCGTAGCGCCGCATCCCTAAAGAAGCCACTGGATTTGAGTGTCCCGTTTCCCCCAACTCAATGCACACACAGTTATGCACATAGTATTTTCTCCTCTCTCTCTCTGGCTCCAAGAAACAGTCTAGGGGTCTTTTGTAATTTTATTGCTGAATTGAACTTGGATGGGTAAAGAGGAAACAAGGGATACCCCGAAAGAACTGACTTGACTGAGGACACCTCTCCTCCTACTATTTTAAAAGAGCCTTTCCACACGGTTCACTATTTGCAGGGCTCTAGGGCAGGGGTGCCCAACCTTTTTAAGAGCGAGGGCCACTTAAGCAACTTGGTAACCAGTCGCGGGCCACAATGAGCGGAGCGGAGCGGGCATATGACAGGTCATGGCTACTCTATAGGCCCTCCAATCCAATCCACCCAGATGGAAGGGGACGAATTCCCTTCTATGTTTTTTTTAGAGGACCGGATTGGAGGCAGGCGGGAGTAAACGGACAAAAGTATGTTTACATCTGCCGCTCTGTAGAGGTGAATTGAGGGTCCAATTGGGTAGGGCCGATCGTGTGAAAAGGGCCTATACTGCTTTCACACTGATGTGCTGCGGTTTTCCCACACCGCGGGTGCAGCATAGTGCACCTGTGTATATCCTGCGGGTTAACTGAACTTTGCCATAGACTCTGCCTGTGGCAAAAGCCGGTGCTGTACAGGAAGCATCGGCTTATGGGGCTCTTCTCTGCAGCCGCTTTCTTCCTCTACCACCAACTTCATTCATAACACTGATGTGTGGTGTGCGATCTGGGCTTGCTAACCCACCATTCCAGAACAGGAGGTCGCGGGCCACATCAGAGGGCCACTGGTTGGCCACCCCTGCTCTAGGGCAAAGGATTAGGTCAGTACTCACAATGCCATAGGATCATTAGTTGCCTCCTTCTCATATCCACTGGGCTCTCTTCAGTGAGGGAGACACAGACTCACGATACCACAGGACCACTAGATACTCTTCCCTCCAGTCTCCACCGGGTATCCTCCAGTGAGCTCTCCAGACTGTAAGGGAGGAATCCCAGATTTTAGGAAATAGGCCCCCTAGCTTAGACTATAGCTGGGACCTGGATGACTTCAAAATCTCCAGAAGACTGCCCAGAGGGCACAGGGGACTCCTCAAGCTGGGCTGAACCAAATCTCCAACAACCTCCAGCTTCAAGCATCAGACTATTTATGGACTCTTCAGCCACCTACTGGACACACCCCCCCCAGGGATTGCCTAGATTCCCATAAATATTCAAGCTGCTTCTCTAGATTCCAGGTCTTCCAGGAACTCTCCTTTAATAATGAAACCTTGCTCATGATGAAGCAACTGGGTCCAGAGAAGTGTAGTCACTCCACTCACTTGGGGTTCTGCCTTTCCTTCTCATACCTGCACTGGCAAAATGCGGTAAGAACAGTATTTCGTTGCCTGCAGACAATATATCCACTTTTGCTATACCAGCCAGCCCTAGTATACCCAGCAGTAAGGCTGATGCCGCGTACACACGTTCAGACTCACATCCTCCGGGACTGTGACATCACAAGGGGGCGGGGTCACCATGTGACAAGAGCATGTGACCCTGTCCCCTTGTCCCTATATAAGTCCCAGCACAGCGTGGCTCTGCCATTCTGGCCAGAGGGAGCGACGGGTCAACATCGGAAGAAGAAGAACAAGAAGAACAAGAAGAAGAAGAAGGCGGCGCCGGCGGCGCAGAAAACGACGACCGCGGCAAGAACAGAAGAGACCCCGGAAGACCCCCGAAGGCGGATCGAGACCCCCAGACGACGGCGTTGACGACGAAGAAGGTAGCCGGCCTCCTCCGCTCGGTAAAAGAGCTAGGTAAATGGCGGAGGAGTCCGGCGAGAAGACCCCCAAGACGGAAGAAGACCCCCGGTGCAGTGCAATAAAATATTTTTTCAAAATTGTGTGTTTTTTTTTCTTTACATTTTACACCTTAGGTGAATGGGTAGGGGTACATCGTACCCCATACTCATTCACATAGGGTGGGGGGCCGGGATCTGGGGGCCCCCTTATAAAAGGGGGCTCCCAGATTCCGATAAGCCCCCGCCCGCAGATCCCGACAACCAACGGCCAGGGTTGTCGGGAAGAGGCCCTTGTCCTCATCAACATGGGGACAAGGTGCTTTGGGGTGGGGGGGCTGCACGGCCCCCCCTTTCCCCAGGGCACCCCCCATGTTGAGGGCACGCGGCCTGGTATGGCTCAGGAGGGGGGGGGGGCGCTCGCTCGTCCCCACCCCTTTCCTGGCCTGCCGTGCTGCGTGCTCGGATAAGGGTCTGAGATGGATTTGGGGGGGCCCCCACACCGTTTTTCGGCATGGGGAGTCCCTTTAAATCCATGCCAGGTGACGGGGCTAGCGCGGCGGCATTCACTGCCTACGCTAGCTGCGTATACCTGAAGTCACGTGCTAAATGAACGGACTTTCCGATGAGCGGCAAGTCCGTTCATTTCAAAAGTCCGGCGGACTAGCCTACTAACGGCGGGATTGTCCGCCGGACTGCCAAGTCCAGCGGATAATTTTAAAACCAAACTTAAAACTTTAGTCCGCCGGACTTTTGGGAAAAAAAGTCAGCCGACGCCCACACACGAGGGGATTGTCCGCTGGACTTGAGTCCAGAGGATAATCCCGCGGGATAGTCCCTTCGTGTGTACGCGGCATTAGCTCTACCTAGTACATCTCCATTACCACTGTCCTGTATACAGTATGTTTTACCAGAATCTTTGACACAACTTCTCTTTTAGCTGAGAGCCCAGAGCACCTTTACAAAGAGGCAAAACTGTCTGAAATGATATTTGCCATGAAACAAAAAGGCAAAATATCAATTCTGACCTTTATAAGCAGACCCCTTGCTTTTCATACGTCTTCTCTCTGTGGACTTGCTAGTTATTTTCATCCTCCTGAAGTACTGTAATTAAGTTTGACATAAGCACGTGGATTATATATGCGGACTGGTGACAGAGGGCGGCTCTGGGCCTTTTTTCCCCGAGTCCATATGGAGACTGTAACAAAGTAATGTGCAAACGTAAAAAAACAAAATGAGAAGCAGTTGAGCGCCGGCCTCATTAGTGACGGAGCATGTTGTTTTACTACAAAGGCTTATGTTAGTAATCATTTAGAGTCGGACTCCCTCGCCCCACCTCGACTGCTTTTATTGACCAAACTCGATCTGTAAAAATGACCTTCACGCTGCTATATATCTGCGTAGCTGTAAAGCAAGTGGCGGTCCATAAGGGGCGCGCAGGGGCGCCGCCCCCTGAAACTTTTAACCAATAGGAAAGCGAATAAAAGAACGATTTATTTTTAAATAAATCATAATATGACTAACATTTTTTAACGTCTTAACAGAGTTCCGCTTTTAAAAAAATACAAATACTGCAGCTGCTGACTTTTAATAATCGGACACTTACCTGTCCCAAGGTCCAGCGAAGCGGGGGATCGAAGTCCAGCGAGGCGGGGGATCGAAGTCCAGCGAAGCGGGGGATCGAAGTCCAGCGAAGCGGGGGATCGAAGTCCAGCGAAGCGGGGGATCGAAGCCCCGCTCGTCTCCCCCTCCGCTCGGCGGCGGCGCCGGCATTGTAACTGCGGGTGCCCGTCTGTGGCTTCACAGCCGGGCACCCACTGCGAATGCGCGAGCCGCGCAGCGCGCCGTGACTGGCCGCGCAATCATCTGGGACCTGTCACGTGTCCCAGATGATTGCCTAGAGGGAGGGGGCAGAGCTGATCTCCCTTCCTGCGCTGAGGGAAGTGACATCAGGAGCCCAGGCGCTGAAGGAGGCAGATTACAAGGGACCCCCTAGCAACAGGCATTAAATCGGGAGTTCCGGCGTTTTTTGTTTTTTGTTAAAGTCAGCAGCTACTAATACTGCAGCTGCTGACTTTTAAAATATGGACACTTACCCGTCCAGCGCGCTCACCATGTCGGCACCCGAAGCCCATCTGTCGCTCGGCTCTCGGGTGCTGCCGCCGCCATCTTCGGTATGGGAATCAGGAAGTGAAGCCTTGCAGCTTCACTTCCCGGTTCCCTACTGCGCATGCGTGAGTCGCGCTGCGCAATAAGGACGGTCCCTGCTCCCACTTTTGACCATAGTGAATCAGAATTCGCCATCGCATCACTTTCAGCAAAAAAATAAAACCATTTATCATTTTCCTTCCACTTCACAGCTATGTGCCACTTTGTGTTGGTCTATCACATAAAATCCCAATAAAATACATTGACGTTTTTGGTTGTACCGTGACAAAATGCGGAAAATGTCAAGAGGTATGAATACTTTTTCAAGGCACTGTAAATAAACTTGAAAGAAAATTGTCAATTACCTATGCAGCTACAACCAATGTGGAGTGATTCATACTCAAAGTGTGCAGCAGAACTTCTCAGTTTCACTTTCTCTTGGAAGCTCAGCTCTCCCTTCCGGTAGTGATTCGGCCGCCGGCCGGCCTTCTAATCCAGCATTTCTCAGCCCTTTTTTCGGTCAAGGCACCCTTTAAAAGTCCACAAAATCTTCAGGCACTCCAGTCTAAAATGCAAAAAATGTAAATGTTACTTACCATTAGTGGGAAACCTGAGCCTGGGACAATGCACACACATCGGCCTTGATGAAATAAACTTCACATCAGAAGACCCCTTCACATTAGAGGTCACTAGGGTGCCCACGTGTCCCGGATTTCCCGGGATTGTCCCGCAATTCGCATTTGTGTCCCGTGTCCCGGGCACCTTCATTCCGGGACAATACAGTGTCCCGGAATGAAATGAGGACACATAGCCACCCTAATAGAAGATTGCCAAACTGGTTCCTAGGGCCGTCCCGCCTGGCGTCTAGCAACCAGTGATGTCACATTCGCAGAGTCTCAGAGCGATGCCGAGAGGAGCAAGGCCTTTACCCTGCACTCCGAGTCCACCCACCTCTTCTCCCTCTCTGGCCGCGACAGCAGCAGCAGCCAGAGCATCTTCACTGTGTCTCCTCCTGACTCCTCCAGTCTTCAGTGACCTCCCGGAGAGATGCAGCATTCTGCAGTCCCTGAATGACAGTTTGGAAATGTGGTCTCCCTAGAGGTCACCCCATTACATCAAAGGTCCTCCATCACATCAGTATTCCCCCCCCCCCCCAACACATCAGAGACCTGCCATCACATCAGGGTTCACCCGTCAAGTCAAAGCCCCCCACCCGTCACATCAGAAGTCCACCTTCCTATCAGTCATCTGCTTTATTAAAACATGGAGTTTCTTTCTTTCACCAATTAAAATGTGTTTCGTTTACATTCCTTGTAATAGCAATAAAAGTGACACATTTTTTTTTTTTAAAGAACAGTATAAAAATAAAAGGTAAAATAAATAAGAAAAAAAAATGTTAAAACGTGCCCTGTCCCGCCAAGATCGCGTGCAGAAGCGAATGCATACGTGAGCAGCGCCTGCATATGAAAATGGTGTTCAAACCACACATGTGAGGTATCGCCGCGATCGGTAGAGCGAGAGCAATAATTCTAGCCCTAGAGCTCCTCTGTAACTCAATACATGCAACCTGTAGAATTTTTTAAACGTCGCCTATGGAGATTTTTAAAGGTAAAAGTTTGTCGCCATTCCACGAGTCGGCACAATTTTGAAGCGTGACGTGTTGGGTATCAATTTACTCGGCATAACATTATCTTTCACAATATAAAAAAAAAAAAATTGGACTAACTTTACTGTTGTCTTATTTTTTAATTAAAAAAAGTGTATTTTTTGCCAAAAAAAAGTGCACTAAGCCCCCGTACACATGGTCGGAAATTCCGACCACAAAATCCGTCCGTTTTTTTTTTTCGACTGATTTTGTCCGAAACTGGTGTTGCATACACACGGTCGGACAAAGTTGTCCGACCGTTCCGAACGTGGTGACGTTCGTTGCGTACGACGGAAGTATGTAGAGGCTAGTAGCCAATAGCTTTGGTCTCGTAATTTGATCTGAGCACGCGTGGCACTTTGTCCGTCGGAATTCTCTACACACGATCGGAAAAAGTCAGATTGGATTTTGTTGTCGGAAAATTTGTTGTCGGGAGATCCTGCTCTCCGGCTGAAATTCCGACGGAAAAAGTCCGCTAGAGCCCACACACGATCGCATTTTCCGACAACATAATTCGATCAGACTTTTTCCATCGGAATATCCGACCGTGTGTACGGGGCATAAGACCGCTGCGCAAATACGGTGTGACAGAAAGTATTGCAACGACCGCCATTTTATTCTCTAGGGTGCTAGAACATTTTTTTTTTTAAAGTTTGGGGGTTCTAAGTAATTTTCTAGCAACAAAAATATGTTTTTAACAACAAATCTGAGAAAGTGGCTCGGTCCTTAAGTGGTTAATATAGTAATTTGTAGAAGAATGGAATAATCAGCGATTGCGGGAGACCTTCCTAAGACATCATTCCTTTTTTTATCGATCCGTCCATTTCTTCTTAATCAACAGAGGCAAATCAAAATTGGACGAAATTTTTTTCCCTGCCCAAGATCGCTTATGAAGCAAATGTCTTAATATAGCGTGAAATCACTCGCCCTGTGATGACCATCTAAAGTGCACGTAGCCACGACCCAACCGACGATCGAGGACCGTTCACCTGCAGGGAATTAACACGTTGGGCCCCCCCCCTACACCCAGCAGTGATAGTGTTAAGCAGCAAATTTCTTTATCCTTTCATTTTCCTAAACCCCAAGATGCGGTTCACGCTTAATCCTGATTTATTTTGGGTTTTATCTGTGTTATTAATTCCAGTGATGGATGTAGCATAGCACAGGGGAGGGTGACGGTGTGAAGTGCGGACACTGCTACGCCTCGCTCTTCCCTTCGCCCATCTGAACACACCAGCCTGACAAAGGATTTCTCAGAATGAGCTGACTGCAGTAATTTGATGTTTTTTTGTTTCCCCGTAAATATCTTGTCATATCTCACCAGCACTAATCTGGATTTAAATGTGGATTTAAATATTAACAATGCAAAATAATTTGGGTTAAAAAAATAATCTCCCCGGATAAAGTAGGGAACAAAAATACTATATATTATCAGCTTTTGAGAGCCCACGAGCCGCATTTACATATTCAAATGAGGGCTGCAGGAAATGGGTGAAGAGTTTTGGAACTCCGGATCCTGCAGGCGCAGAAGAGACGCACTCACTGCACTCAGGGCCGGATTAACATAGGGGCTATTGGAGCTGCAGCTCCAGGCCCCTTTCTCAAGATAGGCCCATTTGCCCAAAAAAAAAAAAAATCAAAAAAAAAAAAAAGATTGACTTCAAGGGTTGTAGCTCAGCGACCAGGAGTCATAAAGACTCCCTATTTGGTGGGTATGTAGCCTAATACCTACTTCAACACTGGTTAAAATATGGGGCTGCTATCATCTATAGTTCTGGAGATACAGGGCTGATTGCGCAGTCGGTCAGAAGCTACATACAGAGCGGCCAGTATAAATACAAGCTGGAACACTCTGCAGCAGACTGAGAGGATGAACTCACAGGGCTTATAATAATTATTTGTATATTACTTATGATAATTAACCCCTTGCTACCCAGGCCAATTCTGACAATTCTCTCCTACATGTAAAAATCATCATTTTTTTTGATAGAAAATTACTCAGAACCCTCAAGCATTATATATATTGTTTTCCATTTTCCCTATGGAATAAAATGGTGGCCTTTGCAACTTTTTATGTTACACGATATTTGCGCAGCAATTTTTCAAAAGTTTTTTTGGGGAAAGAAACTGTTTCATTCATAAAAAAACACTAGTTAGCACGATTTTTTTTGTATAACAAGCGATGCTTTACATTTTTTTGCAGGTTTCTTGTTTAGAGTTGCAGAGAAGGTCTAGTGCTAGAATTATTGCTCTCGCTCTAACGATCGCGGCGATACCTCACGTGTGTATCTGGCTCTGATACTAACCAGTGCCTACCCAGCCACTGACTAGTATCTCTCCCCAGCCTGTCCCAACACACCCTCTCACCTGCTGTACATACTGCTCACTGTCATACCCTCCACACTCCTCTCCTATACATAGTGCCCACTGTCATACCCCAACACTTCTCTCCTATACATAGTGCCCACTGTCATACCCTCCACACTCCTCTCCTATACATACTACTCACTGTCATACCCTCCATACTCCTCTCCTATACATAGTGCCCACTGTCATACCCTCCACACTCCTCTCCTGTACATACTACTCACTGTTATACCCTCCATACTCCTCTCCTATACACAGTGCCCACTGTCATACCCTCCACACTCCTCTCTGTACATACTACCCACCGTCATACCCTCCACACTCCTCTCCTGTAATTACTGCTTACTGTCCTACTCTCCACACTTCTCTCCTGTACATAGTGCCCACTGTCATACCCTCCACACTCCTCTCCTGTATATATTGCTTACTGTCATACCCTCCACACTCTTCTCTTATACCTAGTGCCCACTGTAATACCCTCTACACTCCTCTGCTGTGCATAGTGCCTTCTGCCATACCCTCCGCACTCCTCTCCTGTACATAGTGCCCACTGTCATACCCTCCACACTCCTCTCCGGTACATACTACCCTCTGTCATACCCCCACACTCCTCTCCTGTACATACTGCCCACTGTCATACCCTTCACACCCCTCTCCTGTACATACTGCCCACTGTCATACCCTCCACACCCCTCTCCTGTACATACTGCCCACTGTCATACCCTCCACACCCCTCTCCTGTACATACTGCCCACTGTCATACCCTCCACACCCCTCTGCTGTGCATGCTGCCCACTGTCATACCCTTCACACTCCTCTCCTGTACATAGTGCCTTCTGCCATACCCTCCACACTCCTCTACTGTACATACTGCCCACTGTTAGACCCTCCACATTCCTCTCCCTCACCTGCACATACTTCCCACTTTTATACCACCCATACTCCTCCCCTATGCCTCTTACCCACAAAAACAGTTCTTTAAAATTATACTGAATATCCTCAATGCTCTAGAATGGGCACACTTTTGTACGTTCAACTAAAGGAAATCTCAGTCCTCATATTTGTTCTGCCCCATTATTAGTACTCATTTAATTTTGTAATTACTAATGTGATGTATAGGTGAACATAGGGGATGTCAGCTACTCTAAATATAGCACTTGTAAAAAAAAGTGTCCCTGAAAATATTTTTGAGAGGCTCCTGTGATATCAGCGGTAGTAAACTTTTCTAACATTACTACTTTTTAAAGGCCCTGAGGTAGGTTATGCCATAATGTACAAGTATGCACAGCATATTAGCACATTCGGGTACACTTAAATTGTCAGACTGAGCCCTCCAGTGATGTGATCAATCCGGCGGGGCCGGTTGCTTCCATCTTCACCCGGTCTTCCTTCCGGGTTCTGTGCCCTTAGTCACTTGCCTTGGCCGGGCTGCGTTGATGTCATTCCCACGCATGCTCATGTGCATCCTCTTTCTCTCATCCCCCCTTTCTCTCTCAACCTCCCTCCCTTACCCCTCACACCTCTTTCATCCCCCTTTTCTCTCTCTCTCATCCTCCCTCTCTTTCTTTAATTTAATTTGTTATAACAAAAAATTTTTGCATTTTTATTTATAAAAGGCCCGACCAAAATCCTCAGCACCAGGCCCATGATGTTCTTAACCTGGCCCTGACTGCACTTCATTGGTTGAACCAGATGGACTCCTTTCTTTTTTTTTTAACCTAACAACGCAACTATGTAACTTTAAATGTATACATGCAGTATATATACTGTATACAGGGGGTCCCCGACTTACGAACGCCCGACCTACGAACAACCCCTACTTACGAACGGAGCGCTGCGGGGACCCTCCGCCATTTTTCGCCGTTTTTCGCCGTCTTCCAGGCCATTCTGCGAATGCGCGGCCATACGGAGCCTCGGAAAATGCCAGAAATGTCCGTAATTTGCCGCGCATGCGCAGAACGGCATTAGGCGGAACATCGGCAATGTCCGTATTTGTCGGTCTGCGCATGCGCGGCCCACTTACGAACATTTCTGACTTCCGTACAGGCGGGCAGTCCCTAACGAGTTCGTAACTCGGGGACCCCCTGTATACGTACAGGCCTCTTTTTAACTAAAACCTTACTTTCTCCTCCCATGACTCCCACTACACTCACAAGCTCCTGATATGTTCAGCCCTTAAAATAGAAATGTAATAATGCCATGGCACTCCCACCACCATGGCACTCCCACCACCATGCTTGACTGTAGGCAAGACACACTTGTCTTTGTCCTCCTCACCTGGTTGCCCCCACACACGCCTGACACCATCTGACACCAAATAAGTTTATCTTGGTCTCATCAGACCACAGGACATGGGTCCAGTAATCCATGTTAGTCTGCTTGTCTTCAGCAATTTGCGGACTTTCTTGTGCATCATCTTTAGAAGAGGCTTCCTTCTGGGACGACAGCCATGCAGACCAATTTGATGCAGTTTGAGGCGTATGGTTTGAGCACTGACAGGCTGACCCCCCCACCCCTACAACCTCTGCAGCAATGCTGGCAGCACTCATACGTCTATTTCCCAAAGACAACCTCTGGATCTGACGCTGAGCACGGGCACTCAACTTCTTTGCTCGACCATGGCGAGGCCTGTTCTGAGTGGAACCTGTCCTGTTAAAGCGCTGTATGGTCTTGGCCACCGTGCTGCAGATCAGTTTCAGGGTCTTGGCAATCTTATTATAGCCTAGGCCAGTGATGGCGAACCTTGGCGCCCCAGATGTTTTGGAACTACATTTCCCATGATTCTCATGCACTCTGCAGTGTAGTTGAGCATCATGGGAAATGTAGTTCCAAAACATCTGGGGTGCCAAGGTTTGCCATCACTGGCCTAGGCCATCTTTACGTAGAGCAACAGTTCTTTTTCTTTCAGATCCCCAGAGAGTTCTTTGCCATGAGGTGCCATGTTGAACTTCCAGTGACCAGTATGAGAGAGTGAGAGCGATAACACCAAATTTAACACACCTGCTCCCATTCACACCTGAGACCTTGTAAAACGAAAGAGTCACATGACACCGGAGAGGGGAAATGGCTAATTGGGCCCAATTTGGACATTTTCACTTAGGGGGTGCACTCACTTTTGTTGCCAGCGGTTTAGACATTAATGGCTGTGTGTTGAGTTATTTTGAGGGGACAGCAAATTTGCACTGTTATACAAGCTGTACACTCACTACTTTACATTGTAGACAAGTGTCATTTCTTCAGTGTTGTCACATGAAAAGAGAGAAGAAAATATTTACAAAAATGTGAGGGGTGTACTTACTTTTGTGAGATACTGTGTGTATCTTATGTGTACCTTTTATTGAAAAATGCCTTGCTGGAAATTTTGCCTCTTGAATTTTAACTTTCACCGCATGTGCTCTACATTGATCACACTTGAAACAGTATAAGCGACTTAATGGCCACTAACCTCAACGTAACTCCTACACCTGTGACCCCGGCCATTAACCTGAACCTAACCCGTAAGATGAACCTAATACTAACCTAAAACCCCAGGTGAAATGTAGACTCTCAAGGCGATAAGTACTTTATTATCACAGCGATAACTGCAACCGAGGCAATTGTACTGGCAGTAACACTACTATAAAGGGCAAAAATGGCAAGCATAAAAGATTTGGCGCATACCCACAATATTTGCAGGAACTGAAAAAAAAAATTATATACATATATATATAATATATATATATATATATATAATATATATAAATTATATATATATATATATATATATATATAATATAAATATATATATTAGGGCTGTGGAAATTAAAGATTAATTCCTCGATTAATTGTTAATTTTTTTCATCGATCAAAATTCTTTTGATCGGTACTCACCTCTCCACCGGCTTTCGGGTCTTCAGGGAGTTCCCCCCTTCCCCAAGTGCCTCCGTCTGCTAACGAAGGGAAGGGGGGAGGAGTCCGGTGACGTTGAAGTTCTGATTGAACGTAACGCGTACGGGGGAGGAGCTACGCATGACGTCACCCGCTGCTGCCCTACGGAACTAACACGATTGTCGGCTTTACATTCTGTGTTTTTATCATCTTTATGTGAGTAGTTTGCGTTTGAACACAAAAATGAAATCTTATACTTAAGCGGTGAGCACTTAGATCTTTTCTTTCTCCCCATGACCTGCGTCCTTGCTGAGATCTAAGGAGACGTGAGAGAAGTTTATGGTCCGTGTTATACCCTTTTGATACCCGCTTGCATGACCACCTGTTTGCACCGGGGTCCATGCCATAAGGTGAGAGTGATTAGTTAGACCGGAGGTGGAGGGATTGTCACGCTACTGTGGGGAAAAAAAATGACTTACGTCAGTGCTACAGTTTGAATTTAAAACGTATTTGTGTGAACTGTGAAGTTAAGTCATGGATTGTGGAAACGAACTAGTGTCGGGTGATTGTATATAGTGTATACCACATTTACCACTGACTAATGCAGAGTTGCAATGCAAGGAGAGCAGCTAAAAGTAGTTGGATCTGTATGTGCGTTACAATTAATCGAAATTAGTCGATTAAAAAAAAAATCGATTAATCGAACATGAAAATTTTAATCAGTAACAGCCCTGTTATATATATATATATATATATATATATATATATATATATATATATATATATATATATGTATAATAATATACAGTATATATACTAGAAATTTAGATCCATATCTTCCATGTCTGTTCTATTGGGTATCTGTTGACCTTGTCAGTTAGTTGGGTGTTTTTGTCCATCTAATTTAAATTTTTCTATCATTTTTTGTAATAAAGATTATATATTTTATAAACTGCTTCCTCATGATAAGCCCACAAAGTCCGATTTGTTTTGATAGAGTTTAAACTCATTCAATCCTTTCTATATAATTACCGTATTTATCGGCGTATAACACGCACTTTTTTCCCCTTAAAATCAAGGGGAAATCGTGGGTGCATGTTCGATCCCCGCCGATCCCCGCCGATCCCCGCCGATCCCCGCTGATTGTTATGACACGAGCAGGCGGAGCCGAGATACAGAAAGCCGAAGTGCACTCGGCTTTACTCGGCTTCTCTCGCAGTCCCGCCCACCTCCACTGATTGCGAGAGGAGCGAGCGCCGCTGACATACAGAAAGCCAAGAGTACTTTGGCTTGTCTCGGCTCCTCTTGCAGTCCTGCGAGAGGAGCCGAGACTAGCCGAAGTACTCTCGGCTTTCTGTATGCGAGAGGAGCGAGCGCCGCTGACAATCAGTGGAGGTGGGCGGGACTGCGAGAGGAGCCGAGAATAGCCGAAGTACTCTCGGCTTTCTGTATGCGAGAGGAGCGAGCGCCGCTGACAATCAGTAGAGGTGGGCGGGACTGCGAGAGGAGCCGAGACTAGCCGAAGTACTCTCGGCTTTCTGTATGCGAGAGGAGCGAGCGCCGCTGACAATCAGTAGAGGTGGGCGGGACTGCGAGAGGAGCCGAGAATAGCCAAAGTACTCTCGGCTTTCTGTGTCTCGGCTCCGCTCCCTTTTCTCTGCTCACAGTCAGTGGAAATCGGCGCCAAATTTAAATCAGGGAAATGCTGAAGAGACTGGCAAGGCTGCAAAGGTACTGGGCAAGGCTGCAAAGGCACTGAGCAAAGCTGCAGATGGACACTGGCAAGGCTACAATGATGGACAAGGCTGCAGATGGACACTGGGCTAGGCTGCAATGATGGACAAGGCTGCAGATGGACACTGGGCTAGGCTGCAATGATGGACAAGGCTGCAATGCTGGACAAGGCTGCAGATGGACACTGGGCTAGGCTGCAATGATGAACAAGGCTGCAGATGGACACTGGGCTAGGCTGCAATGATGGACAAGGCTGCAGATGGACACTGGGCTAGGCTGCAATGATGGACAAGGCTGCAGATGGACACTGGGCAAGGCTGCAATGATGGACAAGGCTGCAGATGGACACTGGGCTAGGCTGCAATGATGGACAAGGCTGCAGATGGACACTGGGCTAGGCTGCAATGATGGACAAGGCTGCAGATGGACACTGGGCAAGGCTGCAATGATGGACAAGGCTGCAGATGGACACTGGGCTAGGCTGCAATGATGGACAAGGCTGCAGATGGACACTGGCAAGGCTGCAAGGCTGCAATGATGGACACAGGCAAGGCTGCAGATGGACACTGGGCAAGGCTACAATGATGGACAAGGCTGCAGATGGACACTGGGCTAGGCTGCAATGATGGACAAGGCTGCAGATGGACACTGGGCTAGGCTGCAATGATGGACAAGGCTGCAGATGGACACTCGGCTAGGCTGCAATGATGGACAAGGCTGCAGATGGACACTGGGCTAGGCTGCAATGATGGACAAGGCTGCAGATGGACACTGGGCTAGGCTGCAATGATGGACAAGGCTGCAGATGGACACTGGGCTAGGCTGCAATGATGGACAAGGCTGCAGATGGACACTGGGCTAGGCTGCAATGATGGACAAGGCTGCAGATGGACACTGGGGCAAGGCTGCAATGATGGACAAGGCTGCAGATGGACACTGGGCTAGGCTGCAATGATGGACAAGGCTGCAGATGGACACTGGGCAAGGCTACAATGATGGACAAGGCTGAAGATGGACACTGGGCTAGGCTGCAATGATGGACAAGGCTGCAGATGGACACTCGGCTAGGCTGCAATGATGGACAAGGCTGCAGATGGACACTGGGCTAGGCTGCAATGATGGACAAGGCTGCAGATGGACACTCGGCTAGGCTGCAATGATGGACAAGGCTGCAGATGGACACTGGGCTAGGCTGCAATGATGGACAAGGCTGCAGATGGACACTGGGCTAGGCTGCAATGATGGACAAGGCTGCAGATGGACACTGGGCTAGGCTGCAATGATGGACAAGGCTGCAGATGGACACTGATAAAACTGCATTGATGGGCATTTAAATTGTAAGTTTTTTTCCTTAATCTTCCCTCCTAAAAGTTTTTTTCCTTTAAAATTCCCTCCTAAACTTGGTGTGCGTGTTATACGCCGATAAATACAGTATTGGATGTTGGCATAGTGGGGTTGGCATAGTGGGGTTGGCATAGTGGGGGTCTTCCCTTTCCATGAACTATACTAACTAATCCGGTGCCAACACACAACTTTATACAGCTTTATAAATGTTTATCAGGGAAATATAACATGTTTTGGAGGATTTAAGACACAGATTATAAAGGGAATATAAACTTCTACAGTAGGAGAAAAATACTTTTATTTCTCGTTTAGGAAAAGGAAGCGGAGTCCTCCATAGTTGGTCAGTCCCTCAGCTCTCAAAAATGTAAAACTGTATTCATAGCTAAAACCTTTTCTTTTTTGGGGGGATTTGGATAGAGAACGGCCCCGAGACACAGAGGGAAGCCAGAGGAAACCTCTCCAAACTGAAGGGAAATCCCCTCTAATGCCCCGTACACACGGTCAGATTTTCTGACGGAAAATGTCCGATCGGACCATGTTGTCGGAAATTCCGTGTGTGGGCTCCATCGGACTTTTTCCTTTCCTGCTCTCAAATTTTCCGACAACAAAGTCCTATCGGACTTTTTCCGATTGTGTGTAGAGAATTCCGACGGACAAAGTGCCACGCATGCTCAGATCAAATTACAAGACCAAAGCTATTGGCTACTAGCCTCTACGTAGTTCCATCGTACGCAACAAACGTCACCACGTTCAGGATGATCGGATTTTCCGACAACTTTGTCCGACCGTGTGTATGCAACACCAGTGTCGGACAAAATCCGACTGAAAAAATCAGACGGATCCACCTATAGGTGGAGATGGATGTTATAGGCGGAGGTAAATGTTATAGGCAGAGGTGAATGTCATAGGCGGAGATGGATGTTATACATGGAGGTGAATGTTATAGGTGGAGGTGAATGTTATGGGTGGAGGTGAATGTTATAGGTGGAGGTGAATGTTATGGGTGGAGGTGAATGTTATAGGTGGAGGTGAATGTTATGGGTGGAGGTGAATGTTATAGATGGAGGTCAATGTTATGGGTGGAGGTGAATGTTATAGGCGGAGATGAATGTTATAGGTGAATGGTACAGTTGGAGATGAATGTTATAGATGGAGGTGAATGTTATGGCTGGAGGTGAATGTTATAGGTGGCAGTGAATGTTATAGGTGGAGGTGAATATTATAGGCGGAGGTGAATATTATAGGTGGAGGTGAATGTTATAGGCGGAGGTAAATGTTATAGGCGGAGATGAATGTTATAGGTGGAGGTGAATAGTTAATAGGCGGAGGTGAATGTTATAGGTGGAGGTGAATGTTATAGGTGGAGGTGAATGTTGTTATAGGTGGAGATGAAATGTATAGGTAGGTGAATGTTAGAGGGAGGTGAATATTATAGGTGGAGGTGAATAGGTGGAGGTGAATGTTATAGGTGGAGGTGAATGTTATAGGTGGAGGTGAGGTGAATATTATAGGTGGAGGTGATGTTATGTGGAGGTTATGTTATAGGTGGAGGTGAATGTTATGGGTGGAGGTGAATGTTATAGTGGAGGTGAATATTATAGGTGGAGGTGTATTATAGGTGGAGGTGAATATTATTGGAGGTGAATGTTAGGTGGAGGTGGTGAGGTGAATGTTATAAGGTGGTGGAGGTGAATATTATAGGTGGAGGTGAGGTGAATATTATAGGTGGAGGTGAATGTTATAGGTGGAGGTGAATATAATAGGCGGAGGTGAATATAATAGGCGGAGGTGAATATTATAGGTGGAGGTGAATATTATAGGTGGAGGTGAATGTTATAGGTGGAGGTGAATGTTATAAGTGGAGGTGAATATTATAGGTGGAGGTGAATATTATAGGTGGAGGTGAATGTTATAAGTGGAGGTGAATATTATAGGTGGAGGTGAATATAATAGGCGGAGGTGAATATTATAGGTGGAGGTGAATGTTATAGGTGGAGGTGAATGTTATAGGTGGAGGTGAATATAATAGGCGGAGGTGAATATTATAGGTGGAGGTGAATGTTATAGGTGGAGGTGAATGTTATAGGTGGAGGTGAATGTTATAGGTGGAGGTGAATATTATAGGTGGAGGTGAATGTTATAGGCGGAGGTGAATGTTATAAGCTTAGGTGGAGATGGGAATAGATTTATCAAGTGAAGGGGAAAAAAAAAGCCCCAAATCCTGAATACTGATCTGTGGGGGGTGAACGGATGAAGCGGGGGGGGGGGGTGTCTTAGGACTTCCTCGGACATCACAGGCTTTAGCTCTTATCAGACGCTTCCATCAGCTGTCAGGTTTCCAATGCAGCTGATCCCATTCTTGCCCCAGGCGGAGGTCGGCCATGTTTTGCTCGCAGTCCATTAGTGAGCGGCTTTGGCCTGATTCCTGACCTTGACACTGACCCGCCGCCGCCCTGCAATCACTCACCGGCCCAGCCAATGCCTGGAGGCCACACGGGTCCCCTGGCTGGAATTATTCGCTGGTGTCTCTGTATCGCTGACCGATCTCCTAGACGGAATGAAATACTCCGGATACATTTACATGCATTCAAATCAGCCGTGTTGTGGTTATCAACATTTACATACAATGGCCGTTAGGGGCCCATCCACATAGGACAAGGAATGAAAGGCCAGAACCTCCATTATAAATGGCTCATTTGCATTTACAATTGTTTTTTTTTTTTTTTTTTTACAAAACATTCCCTTCTGCTCATTTTTCACTAAAATCAATTTACACTTGAAAACGTGCCAAAATGAATGTGCCAAAACGCCACGTTTACGCGAGTGAATCTTTTTTTTCTGCTCAAAAACGCACTTGTGATGTTTTTTTTGTTTTTTTTCAGGCTGTAAACGCTCTTTTGCAAAAATGCCTGAAAACGCCCAAATGTGCAAAACATGCAAAACGTGCAAAATGTGCAAAACATGCAAAACGCCCAAATGTGCAAAATGTGCAAAACGTGCAAAATGTGCAAAATGTGCAAAACATGCAAAACGCCCAAATGTGCAAAATGTGCAAAATGTGCAAAACGTGCAAAATGTGCAAAACGTGCAAAATGTGCAAAATGTGCAAAACGTGCAAAACGTGCAAAACGTGCAAAATGTGCAAAATGTGCAAAACGTGCAAAATGTGCAAAACATGCAAAACGTGCAAAATGTCCAAATGTGCAAAACATGCAAAACGTGCAAAATGTCCAAATGTGCAAAACGCCCAAATGTGCAAAACGTGCAAAATGTGCAAAACATGCAAAATGTGCAAAACGTGCAAAATGCCCAAATGTGCAAAACGTGGAAAAATGTGCAAAATGTGCAAAACGTGCAAAACGTGCCAAACGCCCAAATGTGCAAAACGTGCAAAACGCCCAAATGTGCAAAATGTGCAAAACATGCAAAACGCCCAAATGTGCAAAACGTGCAAAATGTGCAAAACGTGCAAAACATGCATGGACATTCAGGGTAACAGAGTCGCTTCTACAGGCAGAAAGAAAAAAAAACGCCAAACGCCTGTGTGCGCAGCATTATTTTCTATGCCCTGTGTGCCTGAGGCCTAACAGTATCTGGAATGCAAAGTGCTTGTTTGACCTTTTGTGATGTGTTTTATAAGCGTTCATAAGCAACAGGGACAGCTCTTATTTCAAACACTTTTTGGACTCCTTTAGACTAGCAGTAGCCCTCTGAAGAGTGACCCGCAGAGGATTGCTTTTCAGAGGGCGTCTGACAGGCGGTGGGGAGGGGCACCACTGTGCTGCAACATGTGGTTGCATGGCAGTTGTGGCGCGGCTTTATTCACTTCAGTGGGTCTCATTCAACAAATTTGGGGTGAGGGGGGGGGGGGGGTAAAAACATGGCCCAACTAAATTTTTTTTACTGCCCATCAAGTGCAGGTGCAAACCAGGCCCCATGGTATTTGCACACAGGTTGTGGATTGTAAAGTGCATTGATGTGGTGTGAGAACCTCCCGGGGGGTTGTATATGATGAATGGAGACGGCAGGATTAATGGGAATAGAGTATTGATCAGAATTGTAATTAGAGCAAATCATAGGGAGCTCCGGTCTGCCACTCCGAGAGTGTTTTCAGAAGAACGTCTCTGTTTGGTGTAACAATTATTGTGAATGAAAACACATCATGTGATTGGGGGGTGGGGGGGGTCTGATGGGAAGGGGGGGGGGGGGTTCTGAAAGGGGCCTCTGATGTTATGGGCGACTCTCATATGATGGGTGGGGGGGGGGCTTCTGATGTGATGGGTGACTCTCATATGATGGGAATTTGGGGGGCTTCTGATGTGATGGGCGACTCTCATATGATGGGAATTTGGGGGGCTTCTGATGTGATGGGCGACTCTCATATGATGGGAATTTGGGGGGCTTCTGATGTGATGGGTAACTCTCATATGATGGGAATTTGGGGGGCTTCTGATGTGATGGGTGACTCTCATATGATGGGAATTTGGGGGGCTTCTGATGTGATGGGTGACTCTCATATGATGGGAATTTGGGGGGCTTCTGATGTGATGGGGACTCTCATATGATGGGAATTTGGGGGGCTTCTGATGTGATGGGTGACTCTCATATGATGGGAATTTGGGGGGCTTCTGATGTGATGGGTGACTCTCATATGATGGGACTTTGGGGGGCTTCTGATGTGATGGGTGACTCTCATATGATGGGAATTTGGGGGGCTTCTGATGTGATGGGTGACTCTCATATGATGGGAATGGCTGGGGGTGGGGGGGGGGGGAGACTTGCATGAAAATCACAAGATACTAAATGATTTACTATACGATTACAGCTCTCTCTGTATAAATCCCTGAAGAAGGGCGTTCAAGCCAGAAACGTTGGCTACACCTGAGATGATACAAGTGTCTGTATATGTCATACAGTGACACACCTCCCAACTTTTTGAGATGTAATGAGGGACACCTATCAGCAAAAGTATGCAGGCATAGGACACACCCCCATGCCACGCCCCCTTAAAGGAGAATTGTGCAAAAAATAAATAAGATTGGTTAAACCCACAAGTGCTATTTTATCACTAATATTCCTTTATATTGGTATTTGGAATTTACAAATGCAATTTAGAAATCAGATGAAAGGTTTAGCAGGGGGGAAACACTTTTTGAAAGATAAAAAGTGCATTTTATATACATCTATATGGATCAGACCAAAATGAGGGACAAATGAGGAGGAATGAGGGCAGAGGGACATTGCTCCAAATCAGGGACAATCCCTCCAAATCAGGGACAGTTGGGAGCTATGCAGTGATTCATACACACTATTTTTATGTCTTTGTACAGACAATTTTATTGTATTCTATTCTATTTTTGTAATAAAATTTACTTTTTTTTTATAATATATGGTGTTCTTGTCACCTTTAACCACTTCAATACAGGTCATATTCACCCCCTTCCTTCCCAGACCAATTTTTAGTTTTCAGCGCTGTCGCACTTTGAATGACAATTGCCGGTCATGCAACACTGTACCCAAATTAAATTTTTTGTTTTTTTTCCCCACAAATAGAGTTTTTCTTTTGGTGGTATTTGATCGCCTCTGCGGTTTTTATTTTTTTTTTTGCGCTATAAACAAAAGAAGAGCGTCAATTTTGAAATAAACACAATATTTTTTACTTTTTGCTATAATAAATATCCCAATTTAAAAAAAAAAAAATATAGAATTTTCCTCAGTTTAGGCCGATACGTATTCTTTACATATTTTTGGTAAAAAAAAAAACAATAACATATTGATTGGTTTGCGCAACGTTATAGCGTCTACAAAATAGGGCATAGATTTATGGCATTTTTATTTTTATTTTATTTTTTTACTAGTAATGGTGGCGATCTGCGATTTTTTTTTTCTTGACTGCAATATTGTGGCGGACATATCGGACACTTTTGACACATTTTTGGGACATTCACATGTATACAGCGATTAGTGCTATAAAAATGCACTGATTACTGTAAAAATGTCACTGGCAGTGAAGGGGTTATCACTAGGGGGGCGATCAAGGGGTTAACTGTGTTCCCTCAGTGCGTGTTCTAACTGAAAGGGGGATGGGACTAGCTAGGGGAAGAGATAGATCGGTGTTCATACTTTGTATGAACACCGATCTATCTCTTCCCCAAGCTAATTCTGCTGGCTACAGAACGCTCGGCGATCAATGCACCTGCAGCAGACCTCCGTATAGCGATTGTGTTTAAACCGGCGGTGTTTTTGTGCCATACTTTGTATGAACACACGATCTGTCTCTTCTCCACTCAGAGAACCAGGATCTCTGTGGTCACACACAGAGATCACGGTTCTTGGCGTGCCACGAGCGATCGTGGGAGCCCGGTGGTCAACGCGGCCGATGGCCACTCGCATCGGCTCCGGGGGGCGAGCGCCCCTAGTGGTCAAAAAAGGAACCAACGTAACGGCATTTCGCACAACCGAGCCATGTTGCCGCAGTACAACTGCGGCAGCTGGTCGGCAAGCGGTTAAAGTCCCGTCCCTTAAAGGGGGTAATTTTCTTGTATGTAGGACTAGTGTCACAGGGTAAAGTATTATTATACAGGATTTATATATATTTAAATATATATATATATATTTAAAGTAGGATGACAGTCGTACAACAGTCGTGTCGTACCAGTGTGAACCCGGCCATACACTTTTTTTACATTTATTCCTGGGGTTCCCCGATATCTTGTATACTTTTAAAAAGTGCCACGGGTGAAAAATAAGGTCGAAAAAAATGCAGAAAGTCGCTCTTGTGTTAAATACATTGTATCAGCGCTGGTAATAACAATCTCTTTCTGGGACTTTAACCTTTTCTCCACTCAAAACTAAAACAAAAAAAAAAATCGATTTTTGCCCGGATTTGCGCTCTTTGCATCATTTGGGTGACTGGGTCCCTTTAAGGCTCGGCCTCCTGTACAAGCGGGAGTCCTAATCCCGGTCACTTCTCCTGTATAATGACATATTGATGTATATATCTGTGTGTGTATGCATGTTTGCATTGCTGATTAGCTCCTTATCTCTTCTCATTTTACTTAACAATTCATCACGGGCCGCGCAGCGCACGGGAGGCGGGGAGAAGAATACTTTGTGCAACGCATCTACAGCGAAGCCCTCGCTCGGCGTATTCCTGGAACACACCTTGCCGGCTCTGCAAATATTCACCTCCGTCCCCATGACAACTAATTCCATAAGTTGGGTGTGAATGAAGACTCAGGTGATTTGTGTGTTCCGCTCTCTGGAACCCCCAGCCCCGGCCCCAGCGATTTTCGCCTTTCCTCAGTATTAGCCTCTGCTTGTCTGACTCTCCGATCGCCTCGGGCTGGAGGATCTGACTGTCAATACAGACATTTCCTCTCTAAACCCTTTGATAGATTTTTTTTTTTTACAAAGTGATTAACCTTTTAGGAACTGATCTCTTCTGCTGGCTACAGAACGCTCGGCGATCAATGCACCTGCAGCAGACCTCCGTATAGCGCTTGCGTTTGAACCGGCGGTTGTTTTTTTATGCCTAATAACCGAGTAAAGGTATCGATATACACAGGAGCCTGGAGGAGCCTTGTAGCAAAAAGAAACTACTAATGTATTCCGGATCATTTACATACAAGGCTGGATGTCTTCCGTCGTATCGGAAAAAAACCTCTGCGATTTATTTGCTGTAGGGAAACTTTTCCTTCCGTTTCGGCCATCTTGGGTTAAAATCTTAGGCCCCTTTCACACGAGGCGGGCTCCGCTTGCACGGAGTCCGTCTCTGTCCGCCGGCTCAGCGGGAAATCTCTCCGTTGATCTCCGCTGAGCCGGCGGATGACAAGTCCCTCGCTGCTCACTGAGCGGGGAGGGGCTTGCGAGCGCCGCTGATCTCTATGGAGAGATCGGATGAAAACGGACAGTGTGTCCATTTTCATCAGATCTCACCCGATCCGATCCGCCAGCGACGGATCTGGACGTAGGGACATACGTCTGCTTTTGGCGGATCGGACCGGGTCGGATGTCAGCGGAGATGTCTCCGCTGACATCCGACGCTCCATCCACTAACATGGAGCGCCCGTTCAGATCCGCCGTCAAAACTGACAGGCGGATCTGAACGGTCCAACCGTGTGAAAGGTGCCTTATGCAGCGTACACACGATCGGAATTCTCGTCAGAAAAAGCTCTGATGGTTTTCCCGTCGGAATTCCGACGGAATTTCGCTCAAACTGTCTTGCCTACACACGGTCACACCAAATTCCGACGGTCAGTAACACAGCGGCATAAAACACGTTCGACAGCACTATAGAAGGGAAGTTTAATGCTTCTGAGCATGCGTCTAATTGTTTCCGAGCATGCGTCTGAATTTTGCGTGTCGGAATTGCCTACACACGATCGGAAAATCCGATAGAAAGGTTTTCCGTCGGAAAAATTGAGAACAGGTTCTCGATCCAAAGTCCGTCGGAAATTCCGACAGAAGAAGACCGATGGGCGTACGCACGGTCGGAAAATCCGATGAAAAGCTCCCATCGGACTGTTTCCATCAGAAATTCCGATCGTGTGTACGCCGCATAATGCTTCCGAGCATGCGTCGAATTGTTTCCGAGCATGCGTCTGAATTTTGCGTGTCGGAATTGCATACACACAGTCAGAAAATCCGATGAAAAGCCCCCTTCGGACTGTTTCCATTGGAAATTCCGACCGTGTGTACGCTGCATTAGAAGAAAACTATCACTTTTTTAAGCGAATGTTTTGCATCTTTTGTATGTATATTTTACCAATAACACTGGTTTTGCAAAGTCTACTTGGTTTACTAAAAAGAAAGCACAGCGGTGGCTATTTTCCTTCTAGACCACAAATGTCAAACATAAAGCCCGCGGACGGAATCCGGATCACCAGGTCTTGTCATTTGCCCCTCGCACCCAGTTTTGCAGCCAGGCGGCTCTCACCCTACGTTCCCGCTTCCCGCTGTCGCTTGTAAACCATAGAAGCCTTCTGTGTTTACAAGGGACAGCTTTGCTCTCAGCAGCTCCCGGATCTAACAGATCACAGCATGCACTCACAGCGGGTCATGGTGGGGACAGATCTTCAGAATCTGAGAAAGAGTACGATCTCCCTGCAAGGCGAGGCAGAGCCTCCTACACAGGGAGGTGCTAAAGCTAGACCGGGTAGGCGAGAGAGGTGCAAGGAAGCTTTGGGGCAGTTGGGGTTGCACACTGTACATAGCACACTCCTGAAATCTGCACTCTGTATATAACATACTACTGAACTCTGCACTCTGTATATAACATACTACTGAACTGTGCACTCTGTACACAGCATACTCCTGAACTCTGCACTCTGTACATAGCACACTGCTGAAATCTGCACTCTGTATATAACATACTACTGAACTCTGCACTCTGTACACAGCGTACTCCTGAACTCTGCACTCTATACATAGTGTACTCCTGAACTCTGCACTCTATACATAGTGTACTCCTGAACTCTGCACTCTGTTCAGTGTGTACTACTGCACTCTGCACTCTGTACTCTGTACACAGCATACTCCTGAACTGTGCACTCTGTACATAGCACACTCCTGAAATCTGCACTCTGTACATAGCACACTCCTGAAATCTGCACTCTGTATATAACATACTACTGAACTCTGCACTCTGTACACAGTGTACTCCTGAACTGTGCACTCTGTACATAGCACACTCCTGAAATCTGCACTCTGTATATAACATACTACTGAACTCTGCACTCTGTACACAGCATACTCCTGAACTGTGCACTCTGTACATAGCACACTCCTGAAATCTGCACTCTGTATATAACATACTACTGAACTCTGCACTCTGTACACAGCGTACTCCTGAACTCTGCACTCTATACATAGTGTACTCCTGAACTCTGCACTCTGTTCAGTGTGTACTACTGCACTCTGCACTCTGCACTCTGTACACAGCGTACTCCTGAACTGTGCACTCTGTACATAGTGTACTCCTGAACTCTGCACTCTGTACATAGTGTACTCCTGAACTCTGCACTCTGTACATAGTGTACTCCTGAACTCAGCACCCTGTTCAGTGTGTATTACTGCACTCTGTACACAGCGTACTCCTGAACTGTGCACTCTGTACACAGCGTACTCCTGAACTCTGCACTCTGTACACAGCGTACTCCTGAACTCTTCACTCTGTACATAGGGCACTCCTGAACTCTGCACACTATACACTGCATACTCCTGAACTCTGCACTCTGTACTTAGCATACTCCTGGACTCTGCACTCTGTACATAACGCACTCCTGAACTCTGCACTCTGTATATAGTGCACCTCTGAACTCTGCACTCTGTATGTAGTGTACTCCCGAACTCCGCACACGGGTTGCCGCAATTGCAGCACCATTTATTGTGGCACAACTGCACTGCGATTTTAGGTGGCATTCAAGTGAATGGCATCTCAAATGTGCGCTCTGCGATTTGTCATTCACACCTCGCCGCTTGGAAATTACATGCAGAATCGCGGCAAATCTGCCCGCGATTCAAAGCACAGCCTAAAAAAATCCACTAAGGGCTCATGTACACACAGACTTGGTTGACTGCAGGAAAACAAAAAAACGCTGCAAAATTGCTGCGTTTTGCGGCCAGCGGTCAAAACGTTCCTATCCTGAACCCGATTCTTCCACATTCAGGAGAGGGGGGCTGAGGTAAATTGAACCACCCCCATAATTGCAGCAGCTTCTAAAGTCTTGTAAAAGCCTACGTGTACGTGGATATACAGGGAGTTGGGTTTAGGAGCTTTGGCAAAAAAAAAACGCCCAAAGGTCAAGTGTAAAAGCTTTATTGTACATGAGCCCTAAAACAACAAATCTCACCTGAACTATTCAATGAGTGAAATTCCGAGTTTCTGCTTCGATGAAATGGCAAAATTGGTGATTTCCGGTAGAAATCAATTGAGCCAAAAAGATTCCTTTTATAACCGATGGGCGACATCTCATTTATTTTTAAAGAACAAATCCAGCAAAAGCACTCTTCACCTGCACAGTGTCGGCCGTTTCACCGCGACACCGACACCTTCCTAAATACATTCAGATACCCCCCCAAAATAAAAGAAGGACAGATGGATAATGCAAGAGGTCAGCCAAGAGGAAACTTTCCCGGGAAGAAGAATCACAATGTCTTGTAGCGAAGGCCCAGAGGTCACGACCTTTAATGAGGCCGAGTCAGGCGGGTCAGCCACCTCTGAGAATTGCAGCTAGCCAAGAGGACGGAGGTCAGCGGATAATGAAGTGGCCGGCATTGGTTTTCTGCCAGTCACACTTCAGAATGGAATAATGTGTGCGTGGGAAAGGCCGGAGTATTGGTGATACACGGCGGATCATCCCCCTGATTACATGCAATCCTGTGCGCTACTATATCACGAGCCCTAAAATGCCAATACTTCCCAGACACCTGCCACAAGCGTTCAGCGGCGGCGATTGTCTTCCCCCCCGTTCTCCCGGGTCACTTTGCCTGGGGGGGGTTTTCTGGAGAGCTTTTCGCACATGAGAACTTCCTCTACAGAGCCAGAAAATGACAGCGAAGTCCTTCCCCGAAGGCGCAACTCCACCTATGTGACAAACGCGATGCCAAACCAATCTGTGAAATAGTAAACTTTGTACATAATGCTGATTTCCGTATTTGTTTTGTCACAGTAGACGTACACCCCCGACCAATGACATTTCATTTTCTAAAGCGCTATTCATCTAGGGGTGGCCACCTGGCTGGTGAAAATGGAAGCAATGAGATATTATTTGGACAGTATTTCCCCGAGAAAAGGCTGCCTATCATAAACAATCGCAATTTTTTTTGTACTTGCTTTCCTCCTTTTTTTTTTTTTCTTTTGAGCCCTTTCATCATCTCCGTGCTGCTGATCTCATGCGCCCTCTTTGCAGCCGCTTCCCATCTACGTGGACTTCGGTGGTGGCTGCATGACATTTCCCAGGGCGGGTCTTCTGAAGGTGGTGAAAATGGACCATGCCTGTGAATGAATGAATGATTTGTATAGCGATTGCAATTGCGAACTGAATCGTCTTAAAGTGGGGTTGCGGTCAAAAAAAAAAGGGGGCTTAAAAATCATAAAAAAAATAATTGGAAAAAAAAAATGTTTTACTCACCTCTAAATGCCTGTTGCTAGGGGGTCCCTCGAAGTCTGCCACCTTCATTGCCCGGGCAAAACGTCACTTCCCCCTCGGCGCCGCACAGTCATCTGGGACCTGTCACGTGTCCCAAATGACTGAGCGTCAAATCACGGCGCACGGCGCCGCTCGCGCATGCGCAGTGGGTGCCCCGGCTGTGAAGCCACAGCCGGGTTCCCACATTAGGAATGTCGGCGCCGTGAGCGGCTCGGGGAACGAGGGGGGGGGGGTCCTCGTTCCCCCGCATCGCTGGACCCCGGGACAGGTAAGTGTCTGATTTTTAAAAGTCAGCAGCTGCAATATTTGTAGCTGCTGACTTTTAAAAAAAAATAAAAAATTTTCCCCAGGACGGAGCTCCGCTTTAAGGCGCTGGATCAGTCCTGTGTTGTCTAGCTTCTTATGCCCCGGACACACGGTCGGATATTCCGATGGAAAAAGTCTGATCGGATTATGTTGTCGGAAAATCCGATCGTGTGTGGGCTCTAGCGGGCTTTTGGGTGGGACTCCTCTTTAAAGAGGAAGTAAACCCTCTTAAGTAAAACAGAAAAAAAAAAAAAACCTGCAAGACAAAGGCATAATTAGCTACTATGCATAGCATACTAGCTAATTATGTATCACTTACCTGAGATCGAAGCCTCGGCATCGGTCCTCTTCTCCCCTCCGACCGCCGACATCTTCTCCCGGAGTGACTTCCGGGTATCGCGGCTCCCGCGCTGTGATTCGCCGGAGCCGCGATGATGTCACGCGCATGCGCACGAGTAACAACTGAAGCATCGGCATATAGCGCCGTTGCTTCAGTTGTCGCAAGTGCGCATGTGCCGCATGACGTCGGCAAATACAGGTATATCTCCTAAACCGTGCAGGTTTAGGAGATATCCCTGTTAGCTACAGGTAAGCCTTAATATAGGCTTACCTGTAAGCTAAAGTTGTAAAAGAGGGTTTACTTCCTCTTTTATGTTATGCTGCACCATTCTCCTCCAACAAGCAGGGGAAGAGCTAAAGCCAAGCAATCT
Organism: Lithobates sylvaticus; assembly: GCA_028564925.1. NCBI lineage: Eukaryota > Metazoa > Chordata > Amphibia > Anura > Ranidae > Lithobates > Lithobates sylvaticus. The sequence goes on from CM053034.1 coordinate 9,101,075, forward strand.
CATAGACTTCTATGAAGAGCGCTAAGAATGCTGGGAGTTGTAGTTTGAGACGGCAGCCATATAGTGGCTAAACTGTAATGGTTACGCTACAGATATCAATATGCATTGTGCAGTAGAAGGAGTGGAGAGAGGATTTTTATTAAACTGCCTTGGAAAGTTCTTCCTTTTGGCACCAAGGGAGTTATGCCCCGTACACACGGTCGGAAAAAGTCCGATCGGATGTGGGCTCTAGCGGGCTTTTTCCGTCTGAATTTCCGACGGAAAAAATTTGAGACCCTACTCTCAAATTTTCCGACAACAAAATCTGATCAGACTTTGTCCGATCGTGTGTCGAGAATTCCGACAGACAAAGTGCCACGCATGCTTAGATCAAATTACGAGACCAAAGCTATTGGCTACTAGCCTGAACGTAGTCCCGTCGTAACGAACGAACGTCATCACGTTCCGAACGATCGGATTTCGTCCTTTGTCCGTCCGTGTTTGTGCGACACAAGTTTCGGACAAAATCCGTCGGAAAAAATACAAACGGATTTTATGGTCGGAATGTCCGACCGTGTGTACGGGGGCTTATGCCGCGTACACACGATCGGAATTCTCGTCGGAAAAAACTCAGACGGTTTTTCCGACGGAATTCCGCTCAAGCTGTGTTGCCTACACACGATCACACCAAATTCCGACGGTCAATAACACAGCGGCATAAAACAAGTTCGACAGCACTAGACAGCACTATAAAAGGGAAGTTTAATGCTTCCGAGCATGCGTCGAATTGTTTCCGAGCATGCGTCGGAATTTTGCGTGTCGGAATTGCATACACACGATCGGAAAATCCGATAGGTTTTCAACAGGTTCTCAATTCAAAGTCCGTCGGAAATTCCGACAGAAAAAGAGCATTGGGCATACACACGGTCGGAAAATCCGATGAAAAGCTCCCATCGGACTGTTTCCATCGGAAATTCCGACCGTGTGTACGCCGCATTAGAAGAGGTTGGTCTTGAGTTTTTTTCCTGAAGGCCTGATGGTTTTCTTCCATGCGGATGTAAGTCGGTAGATCGTTCCATAGCCGTGGTCCTTGGACTGCGAATCTTCGTTCTCCCTTTGATTTGTAGCGGGATTTGGGAATGAGGAGGAGGTTTTGATTAGCCGATCGAAGACTGCGATTGGGTGTGTAGCGTGTTATCTTCTTGCATAGGTATTGAGGGGCGTTTCCTTGCATGCATTTGTGGGTGAGGCAGAAGGTCTTGAATGTAATCCGATTCTTTACGGTTAGCCAATGTAGGGTCCTCAGGGAGGGGAGATGAATTCCCGGGGTTTTTTTCCAGTTATCAGCCTTGCCGCCGTGTTTTGGATGAGTTGTAAGCGCGCAAGTTGATATTGGGGTAGTCCTATGTAGAGGGAGTTTGCGTAGTCGAGTCGGGAATTAATGATTGTTCCAACTACTACTGCTTTGTCCTCTGTTGGAATGAAGGGGATGAGTCTGCGTAGCAGGCGGAGGAGATGGTGGGATCCACTGACTACTGATCCTATTTGTGCATCCATTGACATTTCTGAGTCGAAGATGACTCCGAGACTCTTGGCCTTGGTCCTTGGAGAGATGATCTGTCCAAAGATGGTGTCCAAGGGGTCTTAGTTTTGGAATTTTGGTTTGTGTGTAGAAGAAGCTCTGTTTTTGATTCGTTGAGTTTGATGGAGCTAGTCGTCATCCAGTCGTCTATCAAAGTGAGGCATTTTTCTAGTTGCTGATGATGGTCTTTTTGTCTGGTGATGCAAAAGTAGAGTTGAGTGTCATCAGCGTATGAGTGGAAGCAGAGGTCTGACAGCAGGGGGGGAGAAAACAATCCACAGCCATCAACCTAGAGGAGAGGAGAGTAGGCATCATCACCCGCAGCCTGCTCTCTCTCTCTACTGGCAGCACAGTAGTGGGGGGGCAAGGGTTTACTTATCCTTCCAATATACTGACACTATGGCTGCTCTGTGCCCCCCCCCCCCTTTAGACATACTATGGTGTACAGGGCCGTGTTTGCCTACATGGGAATGCACGGGTGTTCTGTGCATCTCAGGGCAGGCAGTCCCATTCATGTCAATTGGGACACAGCTATTTCATGGACACCAATTTGACAGCCATGCAGGTGATTTCACGTACCTGGTAGCGGAGCCTGAAATGATGAGGGGGGGTGAGGGTTAGGGGTTAAGGTCAGGGTCAGGGTTAGGGTTTAGGGTTAGGGTTGGGGGTTAGGGTTAGGGCTTAGGGGTTAGGGTTAGAGTTTCCCCTGGAAGAACAAGGTTAGGACTCAGGGATTGGAATAGGGACCTCCCCCAAAGGCCAGCAGGTGTGTCCCCCAGAGGTCAAAGGTCAAGAGGTATGGCTGACCCACCCCCACCAAAGTGTTCTGCCTACCCCAACTAAGTCGGGCATGAACAAGTCGGAGTAAACCTCACCCTAACCCTAAACCCTAACTTATCACTTTATTGATAAAATTACTCTGAAATTCAAGACGTAGCTCGGTGTAGTAAAATGTCCGCTGCCACCTTCTTCTGACTGCAGGTGTTCTGTCAGATGAGCAACCCTGGTAGTGGTGGGCGCATGCGCAGCTGACGGAACATCACTTCCGTTACCTAATCTGACAGGTCGTCGATTCTGACGGAACAGAGATACAGACGTCCGTCCGTCCAGAGGAGCCATGTTGTCTACTGGCATGCCCTTCCGGACAGGTGCACAGCCCCAAATACAGACAAGTGTGCGTTCGGGGGCCATCCACCGGCTTGTCCATCAAATTAACCAGTGCATTCCAATGGGAAATAAATTTAAAAGAGCTAATAAAGTCCTGGGTGGCTTAACTCCAACGTAAAAATGCATATAAAAGCAAAGGCAAAGACCTTCAAAAAAATACAAGGCTGGGGGATCATCATCAGCATTCTTTATAAAGAATGCAACAAGAAATGTAAGGGTGCAATCAGGGCGGCTAAGACAGAAAACAAAAGGCACATAGTGGAGGAGAGTAAAAAATCTCAAGAAATTCTTTAAGTACATAAATAGTAAGAAAGGGAGGTCAGAAGAATTCCCTTCCAAAGGCGGTGGTCTCAGCGGGGAGCATTGATAATTTCAAAAAAACTATTAGATAAGCACCCAAACGACCACAACATACAGGGATATACAATGTAATACTGACATAAAATCGCACATACAGTATAGGTTGGACTTGACGGTCTTGTGTCTTTTTTTTCAACCTCGCCTACTATGTAATCAGCATTGGTTATTTGCGCCCAGCCGCTGCTCTCAATCGACTACCTGCACGGGAAAATGCACGGCACACCTTCTCCAAAATTTGCCAGGACCATGAATTATGAACCTGATGGGTTCACCTTGAACCTATGGGTAGCAGAAAACCCCAACCCCAACCCCAACCCTGATCTTCTTCTTCATAGTTCTACCATACAGAGCCTATACCAGTGATGGCGAACCTTTTTGAGCCCGAGTGCCCAAACTGAAATAAATACATTGCAACACAAAACCAAAGTGCCAACACGGCAATTTGCGAGAGCGAGAGAGAGAGAGAGATAGAGAGAGAGAGAGAGAGAGGGGGGTGAGAGACAGATGCTGAGAGTGAGGGGGCTGAGAGAGGGGGGCAGAGAGAGAGGGGGGTGTGAGAGATATGCTGAAGGAGAGAGGGAACAGAGAGAGGGGGGGGTGTAGAGAGAGAGGGGGGGGTGAGAGATATGCTAAAAGAGTGAGGGAACAGAGAGAGGGAGGGGGTGTGAGAGAGAGAGGGGGTGTGAGAGAGAAGGAGGTGGGTGTGAGAGAGAGGGTGTGAGAGAGAGGGGTGTGAGAGAGATGCTGAGAGAGAGGGGCAAAAGAGAGGGAGAGGGGCTGAGAGAAATGCTGAGAGAGAGGTGAGCTGAGAGAGAGGAGGAGCAGAGAGAGAGAGGAGGAGCAGAGAGAGAGGGAGGAGGAACAGAGAGAGGGAGGAGGAACAGAGAGAGGGAGGAGGAACAGAGAGAGGGAGGAGGAACAGAGAGAGAGAGAAGAGGAACAGAGAGAGGGAGGAGGAACAGAGGGAGGGAGGAGGAACAGAGAGAGAGAGAGGAGGAACAGAGAGAGAGAGAGGAGGAACAGAGAGAGAGAGAGGAGGAACAGAGAGAGGGAGGAGGAACAGAGAGAGGGAGGGGGGACAGAGAGAGAGGAGGGGGGACAGAGAGAGAGGAGGGACAGAGAGAGAGAGGAGGAACAGAGAGAGGGAGGGGACAGAGAGAGGGAGGGGGGACAGAGAGAGAGAGAAGAGGGACAGAGAGAGAGAGAGGAGGAACAGAGAGAGGGAGGGGGACAGAGAGAGGGAGGGGGGACAGAGAGAGAGAGGAGGAACAGAGAGAGAGAGGAGGAACAGAGAGAGAGAGGAGGAACAGAGAGAGGGAGGGGGACAGAGAGAGGGAGGGGGGACAGAGAGAGAGAGAAGAGGGACAGAGAGAGAGAGGAGGAACAGAGAGAGGGAGGGGGACAGAGAGAGAGAGAGGAGGAACAGAGAGAGAGAGGAGGAACAGAGAGAGGGAGGGGGAACAGAGAGAGGGAGGGGGGACAGAGGTAGAGAGAGAGGGAGGGGGGACAGAGAGAGGGAGGGGACAGAGAGAGGGAGGGGGCAGAGAGAGGGAGGGGGGACAGAGAGAGAGAGAAGAGGGACAGAGAGAGAGGGGTGCGAGAGATGGTGAGAGAGAGGGGGGACAGAGAGAGGGGACACAAAGAGGGGGGCTAAAAGAGAGGGATGGGGGGCTGAGAGGAGAGAGAGACCTCTAGCTCTGTCCTGGACCCTCTCGTGTGCCCACAGAGATGGCTCTGCGTGCCAGCTGTGGCACACGTGCCATAGGTTCGCCATCACTGGTATACGCCATCACTGGCCTATAACCACAGAGTATTATATGTGCCGGCCGTTTTTGTTTTTTGTGTTTTTTGTAGTGTGCCCCCCCCAGATTGGGGGGAGAGGGCATTTTTTTATTTTTTTTTTGTTTGTTGTTTTTTGTGTTTTTTGTATTTGCAATTTGAGAAATTTTATTGCAGCATGGCTTTCTTTTTTTTTTTGAGTTTGTTTTTTTGTGTTGTGTGAACAATTTTTTTGCACAATTTTTTTTGTTTTGTTGTGCCCAGAATCCCCAGTTGTTCCAAGATGATTTTTTTGTTTTATGTGGTTGGTGAGTTTTTTGTTTTTTGTTTTTTTGTTTTCAGAGAAAGAGATGTTTTTGTTTTGATGTTTGTTTATTGTTTTTTTTTTTTTTATTTGTCTTTTTATTTTTTTGGCTTTAGATTGAGTCTGACAGAGAGAGAGGGGTGCGAAGAGAGATGGAGAGAGAGAGGGGGACAGAGAGGGGGGGACACAAAGCGGGGGGCTAAAAGAGAGGGGATGGGGGGCTGAGTAGGACGAGAGGAGACCTCTAGCTCTGTCCTGGACCCTCTCAGGTTCGCCATCACTGGCCTATACCATATTATATGTGCCGGCTCTATCTGACTCTTCTCATAGAAATATAAGAATTATCTCCCATACACCTGATACACCAGAAGCTCTCACTCACAAGCACCCAGACCAAAGGGAGAAATGTAATTACGCCAGAATATTTTAATTTGTTTCTAGACTAGATCTTGTAAGCTGTGATGAAGAAAATCTTCCATTATGTGGATTCATTTAATTTCCCCCACAGTTGAGGGTGAGATGACAGATGGAGGGATTGGATTGGAACGTCTTGCGGCCACTCTCAGGCAGCATTTTCTCCTTGTCACTTCATTTGTATATAAAATAGGATTTTTATAGGGTATTTAACATCTGCTATTCCATATTTGTCCTGAAATAAATATTTTAGCTAAAGCCACGGCACGCTGCGAGGGGATTAATTATACCGCGGGGAGGGAAGACTCTGATCCCAGATAACGGTGAAAAATGCTCATTGTACAATTATTCTCAATACGTAAAATGAAGGTAAATGGTGAATTGTGGTTTTTTGCATTATTCGTAGGCAGAACAGAATGAATTGTATATATATATATATATATATATATATATATATAAAGTGAGTACTTGTCATGTAACAGACGGGCTACTGTCCACATTCAGAGGAAAGTCATGGCGTTGAGGAAAGACAGAGGTGCCACACACATGGTTTTTGAGTCCTTTAGACCACTTTCACACTGAGGCGCTTTTCAGGCGCTTTCACGCTAAAAACAGCGCCTAAAAAGCTTGAGTGCCACCTATCAATGCCCACAAGTGCCACCTATCAATGCCCATCAGTGGTGCCAATCAATGCCACCTAGCAGTGCTGCCTATCAGTGTGACCGATCAGGGCTCATTATTGCCACCCATCAGTGCCCATCACTGCCACCTATTGGTGCCCATCAGTGCCGTCTCATCAGCGTACATCAATGAAGGAGAAAAATGACCTGTTTGCAAAATTTTATAACAAAAATAAATATATATATATATACACTTGTGGGCATTGATAGGTGGCACTCATGGGCATTGATAGGTGGCACTGGTGGGCACTGGCAGGTGGCAATAGCAGGTGGCACTAGCAGGGGGTACTGGTGGCATAGATGAGGCAAAATTGCCTCTTCCTCTTCGGGACCGTCAGCGTGAGGAGAAAAAAGAACGATTACCGAGCTTTTGTTTACATCATGTGATTAGCTGTCATTGGCTGACAGCTGATCAATTGGAGGGGGAGGGAGCCGCTAGCTCAGGCTCCCAGCACCTCGCTGAGAGGCTGAGCCCGGTGCTGGTCCAGGCATGTGGGCGGATCCCGACTTCATTGTTGCGATCTTGCCCGAGCCTGGACTGGCTCTGTGATGTCAGCTGACAGCAGACTTTAGCTCGCTGTCTGCTGAAAATGGGTCACCAGAGTGTAGAACGAATTGCACTCCTGAGATCGATAGGAGAAGTACAGCCAAACAAGCTTTACCTCTTTTTTAAACAGACGCTGTCACCTGGTCAATGCAGGGCAAACTTAGGGCTCATTCGCTTGTGTTGGTCTCTGAAGAGCGATCTGCAAGCATTTGACAGGCAGTGAGGAGGCGTTGTATCACCTGCTTTGACCCATTGAATCCCAAGCTAGTGCGCCATAGCTGCAGGCGTTGCTGGTTGCGTTGGGCTTTCACTTAAATAGGTTTTGCAGGGAGAAAAAAAAAAAAGACACATCACTGCTGTCTGTAGAGAGCCCTGTGTTGTTTACCAACACAGAGCTCTCTTCAGGGCCATCTTTAATATTGATTGGACCCTGGGCAAACGTTTTCTTGGGCCCCCCCCCCCCCCCATACAATTTTGCTCTCCACCTGCTCTGAAACATACAATAAATAGCAGCTAAACTTAAGATCAGTTTGCTGTATCAGATCAGGCAGCAATTGCGATTGATTGGCAGAGGTTATAGTGTAACATTACTGCTTACTGACTGGTTGCTAGAGGTTACAGCACACATTACGGCTCACTGATTAGTTGCTAGAGGTTACAGCACATGATTTCTGCTTGTTGATTGGTTGCTAGAGATTACTGTACAGTGATACTGCTCACTGATTGGTTGCTAGAGGTTACAGCACACATTACGGCTCACTGATTAGTTGCTAGAGGTTACAGCACATGATTTCTGCTTGTTGATTGGTTGCTAGAGATTACTGTACAGTAATACTGCTCACTGATTGGTTGCTAGAGGTTACAGCACACATTACGGCTCACTGATTAGTTGCTAGAGGTTACAGCACACATTACGGCTCACTGATTAGTTGCTAGAGGTTACAGCACATGATTTCTGCTTGTTGATTGGTTGCTAGAGATTACTGTACAGTAATACTGCTCACTGATTGGTTGCTAGAGGTTACAGCACACATTACGGCTCACTGATTAGTTGCTAGAGGTTACAGCACATGATTTCTGCTTGTTGATTGGTTGCTAGAGATTACTGTACAGTAATACTGCTCACTGATTGGTTGCTAGAGGTTACAGCACACATTACGGCTCACTGATTAGTTGCTAGAGGTTACAGCACATCATCTCCTCACTGCAGGGGGCATGATTCACATATGAATGCCGCCTTTATTTACAGATCTATGCCGCCGGATGCAGCTATTTACATATGAATGCTGCTTGTATTTACATATGAATGCCGGTTATTTACATGTAAACACAGGGTCTGCAGGTGAGTCATCTGTACACAACAATAGGGCAGAGCTGGGCAGCATTAGTAGCAGCACTTCACACTGAGATATCAGGACTCAGCAAGGGACTAAAACTTCAAGGGACGAGGGAATTTAAACTGGGATAGTTGGCAAGTATGTGGCAGCTGCTTTGGGCCCCACAACAATGACAGGGCCCCCTTTTGCCCTGCCTTAAAGACGGCCCTGGTTCTCTTCTATCATTCGCTCAGCCGATCAACGTGTTTTCCGGACATAAATCATCGGCCCGGGACCCGTTGATCGGCTTGTGCTGTAACGAAAGACAGCACAGCCGGGGCAGCCGGCGCACACGTGCGCCCCCTACCTGCGACTTCAAAATCACGTACGCGATCCAGCGCTGCAGGGGGGCCGCAGTATAAGTGCAGTAAGCGGTCCGGAAGTGTAGCAGCCAGGCAACCAGCATTTTCGGAAAGAGATTAGCAACCGCCATGATGGGTTTACTTTAATGGCTGCGTATGTGGAATAAATGCCATTTGTTTATATTAGACATGTGCACAATAGAAAAATGTGTTTATTTTCGTTTTGTTTCTTTCGTTTCCGTTGATTCGTAACGATTCGTAATTTCATAAGTCGTCGGTGTTCGTATTCGTAACGATTCGTATTTTCGTAAGAGTTATTTTTTCGTTGATTCGTTTTTCCGTTTAGTTTAATTTTCATTTATTCGAAATTCGTACGCATTCGTATTTTCGTAGATTTAGTTACATTCGTACTTTCGTTAGATTGATTTATTCGTACTTTCGTAACATTGTTTTCATAGATTCGTAATCGGAGCATAATTCATAATTTTATGTAATGTGTATGCTATTATTACATTTTAAGAGACACGGAAAATTACGAATCGAAAAAAAAAGTTACGAATGTACGAATTTTTTCGTTCAATCCATTCGAAGAACGTTAAGCAGCGCCATTGTAAGAGACGCGGAAAATTACGATTTAAAAAAAAAAAAAGTTACGAACGTACAAATTTTTTCGTTCAATCCATTCGAAGCACGTTAAGCAGCGCCATTGTAAGAGACACGGAAAATTACCAATTCAGCAAAAAAAAAAAAAAGTTACGAATGTACAAATTTTTTCGTTCATTTTGATTTTCGCTGTTCCTGTTTTCGTTTTTCGGATTTTCTTCTTTCGTAGTTTCAATGTTTCTAATTTGGTTACTTCGGATTTTCGTTGTTTTTCGGATTCATTCGATTCGAACATTCGTTAAAATTTTTAGCGAATCGTTCGTTCATTTGTACGATAACGAATGAACGAATATAACAAATTTTTACGAAAAACGAAACGAATTGCACATGTCTAGTTTATATCAGTCCGAAGTTCAGCTTTAATTGGTGTATTGCAAGAAAAAAAACATACAATTTGCCATAAAATGAAAGGGATATTCATCGCCTTCTCGCAGTTCACGACATTGCGAGCCTTATATACAGATCACCGAAATTAACTGCGACCTTTCCCTTCTTTTTTACTTCACAGCGATGCTTTATGTTACTCCTTGAGATACAAATGTGTCAATTTAAAATACGGCGTCCTGATAGCGATACGGATCTGGAGTATATTTTATGCCGAGAAATGTCAGCGCTTCTATTCGATTAACACTTGTTTCTATTATTTCTGCAGTTCCCGAGGTGATCGCTGTTTGATGTCATCATTATCTCCTGCGCCCAGGTAAGACGCTCCTTCTAAGTGATGGCACACAGGACGCCGTGATTTATAAATACTAATTATAACGCTCCTCGGATCCTTCTCATTAGCCGTGATGTGTTTGGAGGACTTGTTGGTTCATCCATTGGCTGTCCCCTGTGTGTGAGGATAGTGGGGATCTTAAAGGTTAATTCCACCTTTCATACCATGCTTCTTATTACATCTGTATTTAAAGTATAGCATAGAACATGGTGCCCTACCGAGACCATCCTCTGCTCTACTGACACCATCCACTGCCCTACCGAGACCATCCTCTGCTCTACTGACACCATCCACTGCCCTACTGAGACCATCCTCTGCTCTACTGACACCATCCACTGCCCTACTGAGACCGTCCTCTGCTCTACTGACACCATCCACTGCCCTACTGAGACCATCCTCTGCTCTACTGACACCATCCACTGCCCTACTGAGACTATCCTCTGCTCTACTGACACCGTCCACTGCCCTACTGAGACCATCCTCTGCTCTACTGACACCATCCACTGCCCTACTGACACCGCCCACTGCCCTACTGACACCGTCCACTGCCCTACTGACACCGTCCACTGCCCTACTGAGACCATCCACTGCTCTACTGACACCGTCCACTGCCCTACTGACACCGTCCACTGCCCTACTGAGACCATCCACTGCTCTACTGAGACCGTCCACTGCCCTACTGACACTGTCCACTGCCCTACTAACCCGTCCACTGCCCTACTGACACCGTCCACTGCCCTACTGACACCGTCCACTGCCCTACTGAGACCGTCCACTGCCCTACTGACACCGTCCACTGCCCTACTGACACTGTCCACTGCCCTACTAACCCGTCCACTGCCCTACTGACACCGTCCACTGCCCTACTGAGACCGTCCACTGCCCTACTGAGACCGTCCACTGCCCTACTGAGACCGTCCACTGCCCTACTGAGACCGTCCACTGCCCTACTGACACCGTCCACTGCCCTACTGACACTGTCCACTGCCCTACTAACCCGTCCACTGCCCTACTGACACCGTCCACTGCCCTACTGACACCGTCCACTGCCCTACTGACACCGTCCACTGCCCTACTGAGACCGTCCACTGCCCTACTGACACCGTCCACTGCCCTACTGACACCGTCCACTGCCCTACTGACACCGTCCACTGCTCTACTGACACCGTCCACTGCTCTACTGACACCGTCCACTGCCCTACTGACACCGTCCACTGCCCTACTGAGACCGTCCACTGCCCTACTGACACCGTCCACTGCTCTACTGACACCGTCCACTGCCCTACTGACACCGTCCACTGCCCTACTGACACCGTCCACTGCCCTACTGACACCGTCCACTGCCCTACTGACACCGTCCACTGCTCTACTGACACCGTCCACTGCACTACTGACACCGTCCACTGCCGTACTGACACCGTCCACTGTCCTACTGACACCGTCCACTGTCCTACTGCCCTACTGACACCGTCCACTGTCCTACTGAGACCGTCCCCTGCCCTACTGACACCGTCCACTGCCCTACTGACACTGTCCACTACCCTACTGAGACCATCCACTGTCCTACTGACACCGTCCACTGTCCTACTGACACCGTCCACTGTCCTACTGACACCATCCACTTCCCTACTGACACATCCACTGCCCTACTGACACTGTCAATATTTAATACATTTTAAAATGTCTGTTTACATTAATGCCCCATACACACTCCATCGGACTTTTTCCGTCGGAATTTCCAACGGAAAAAATTTGAGATCCTGCTCTCAAATTTTCCGATCATGTGTAGAGAATTCAGACGGACAAAGTGCCACGCATGCTCAGATCAAATTACAAAACCAAAGGTATTGGCTACTAGCCTCTACGTTGTTCCGTCGTACGCAACGAACGTCACCATGTTCGGAACGATCAGATTTTCCGACAACTTTGTCCGACCGTGTGTGTGTGCAACACCAGTTTCAGACAAAATCCGTCTTAAAAAAATCGGACAGATTTTGTGGTCGGAATTTTACGACCGCGTTTACGGGGGCTTAGATGACGGCAGGTAGTATAGGTCCAGTTATGATAAGACGTGGCTGGCAGTGGTCACGTACCAGTATATATCCAGTGACAGTGGCCAAGGTATGTGACCAATAAGACGTGTTTTTTTTCGGGGGTCACTTGGTGACAATATCGCCGTTTTTCTCAGCCCTTGATCTGGGCAGCAGCCCAGGAGAGCGGTAAAAAAAAGCTGTTTATGGCTGGAATCCACAGATTTACTGTGCACCGCTTATTACACCGAGGTAGAAGTTGCACCGCCTGCAGCAACCAATAAATAGTGGGCGAAGACAACGCACTTATTACCAGTTCCTGGGAAGCCTCTTAACACTCCCTCGGTACGCGCAGGGCTTCTCCCTCCTCGGCCCGGCCACACTTTCACTGCTCGGGCTCTTCTTCCCCCTCTGGTCCCGGCTGATGACTGAATCGGCTTTGAGGTGTTTTATCACATGGCAGCGAGTGGTAAATGGGAGCCATTAGGGCCGATAATGTCCTACATGCACAGTGCCCGCCTTCCGAGATCATGGTAATGATCTCACACCTATCTAATGCCAGCTTAATAGACTCTCTAATGGGCCCCCTTTTCTCCCCAGTGGTTTATGAACCCTCTTGATGGCTCTTGGTGGGATTCCCAGCGTCCTCAGTCACAGGCCACGGCCCTCCACCGTCTCTAAAGCTCCTCCACCTTCCTACCAGAGAATAAACGTCTGTCGGGGAAAAAAAAAGGCTTTCCCTTCCATCCTTAATTAATTATTTCCTCTCTGTTGCATATTCTGGCTGTGTGCCCAAAAGAGGACGAGGATTCCTCCCCCCCCCCCCCCCCGGAGCAGCAAGTCCCAACTGCTCCCACCGCGCAGACCCCCAGATGGGTAGTTTAGGATGGGCAGGTGGTGCCGCCTAGCCCCAGGGCCCCCCGATAAGGAGGACGCTCAGGATCACTTAGCACATGACAGGCAATTAAAAAAATAGGAAAATGCAACCGAGTCGGAAAGGAGATACATTTTACAAGTTTACACAGCGATGCGTGTTTAATGTAGACGTGTATAATGAAGGGGTGGGACCGCGACGGGGCTGAAAGGCCCAACTCCACCTGAACATGATAGGTTAGATTATCATGGATGCCGGTGTTCTGCCGAGAGGGTTCCCCTCGGCGGATAAGGACCCCTCTGTGCTGCGCAGGCGCAGCGCTCGCGCAGTACGAAGGACTAGGGATCTTCCGAAAATTGCCGAAGGTAAGCAAGTGGGAGTGAAGTGTACACCGCGCAGGCGCAGTCAGTGTATAATGAAGGGGTGGGACCGGGACGGGGCTGAAAGGCCCAACTCCACCTGAACCTCATAGGTTAGATTATCATGAATGCCGGTGTTCTGCCGAGATGGTTCCCCTCGGCGGATAAGGACCCCTCTGTACTGCGCAGGCGCAGCGCTCGCGCAGTACGAAGGACTAGGGATCTTCCGAAAATTGCCGAAGGTAAGCAAGTGGGAGTGAAGTGTACACCGCGCAGGCGCAGCCGGTGTACGAGAGACGATGCCGCACGCTCCCGATGCTCGCGCTACTCTGCAAGGGGAGTCCAACTAAGGGGCGGGTCTATTATTACTCTAAGCAAGGGGCAAAGGCGTGTTTAAATAAAAGAAAGGCGGGTTTTGTAATACTTAAAGCGGAGCTCCACCCGCACAAAAAATATTAAAAGTCAGCAGCTACAAATAGTGCAGCTGCTGACTTTTAATAAATGGACACTCACCTGTTCCTGGTTCCAGCGGTGTCGGCAGAATGTGACGAGAGACCGCTCGTCTCTCGCTGCCCCCGCCGCCATCCTCTGTCAGCGAATCAGGAAGTGAAGACGCAACGTCTTCGCTGCCCGGTTCCCTACTGCGCATGCGCGAGTCGCGCTGCGCGCCTCTATTGGTCCCCGCTGTGTCCTGGGAACTGTGTTTCCAAAGACACAATGGGGCATCTCCGGATAGGGGCGGGGCAGCCCCGGATAATTTGTCACGGAAGTGGGTGCAGATACCTGTATTATACAGGTATCTGCACCCCCCTCCCCCCTGAAAGGTGCCAATTGTGGCACCGGAGGGGGGGGGAGGAATCTGATAAGCGGAAGTTCCACTTTAGGGTGGAACTCCGCTTTAAAAATCTGGCCCTTGGTTACAGTAATAATAATAACAAATGTCGCCCTTGGTTACAGACCCGCCCCTTGCAGAGTAGCGCGAGCATCGGGAGCGTGCGACATCGTCTCTCGTACACCGACACGTTAACCGCGCGTGCGCGGTGTACACTTGACTCGCAGCTGTTTAGCTTCTGCAATTTTAGGAAGATGCCTAGTCCTTCGTACTGCGCAAGCGCTGCGCCTGCGCAGTAGAGGGGGGTCCTAATCCGGCGGGGGGACTTTCTCGGCAGGACACCGGCAAATGGAATGGCATGGTAGTTCCTTAGTCAGCGGATCCTACCATCTTCTCCGCCTGCTAGGTAGACTCATCCCCTTCATTCCAGAAGAGGAGAAAGCCATAGTGGTAGGAACAATCATCAACTCTCGTCTCGACTACGCAAACTCCCTATCTTTGAAGTCAGTGGGAGGAATAGTGCCCCATCTTTGGAGTCCGTGGGAGGAATAGTGCCCCATCTTTGGTATCAGTGGGAGGAATAGTGCCCCATCTTTGGAGTCTGTGGGAGGAATAGTGCCCCATCTTTGGAGTCCGTGGGAGGAATAGTGCCCCATCTTTGGTATCAGTGGGAGGAATAGTGCCCCATCTTTGGAGTCCGTGGGAGGAATAGTGCCCCATCTTTGGTATCAGTGGGAGGAATAGTTCCACAACATTGGTGTCATTGGGAGGAATTGCACCCCATCTTTGGAGTCAGTGGGAGGAATAGTTCTACAACATTGGGCGGTGGTGTCATTGGGCATTGTTGGTGTCACTGGGATAAATTGTGTGCCGTCTTTGGCATCATTTGGAGGAATTGCGTCCCATTGTTGCTATCTTTGGGATGAATTGTGCCCCTTCATTGGTGTCATTGGGCCCCATTGTTGGTATCACTGGGACAAATTGTGCCCCAACTTTGGCATAATTAGGAGGGATTATGTCCCATTGTTGGTTTTATTGGATTGTGTCCCATTGTTGGTATCACTGAGAGGAATTGTGCCCCATCATTGGTGTCAGTGGGGAGAATTGTGCCACATCATTGGTGTCAGTGGGGGGAGGGGGGGATTATGCCCCATTGTTGGTATCATTGGATTGTGTTCCATTGTTGGTATCACTGAGAGGAATTGTGCCCCATCATTGGTGTCAGTGGGGAGAATTGTGCCACATCATTGGTGTCAGTGGGGGGAAGAGGGGGGATTATGCCCCATTGTTGGTATCATTGGATTGTGCCCCATTGTTGGTATCATTGAGAGGAATTGTGCCCCATCATTGGTGTCAGTGGGGAGAATTGTGCCACATCATTGGTGTCAGTGGGGAGAATTGTGCCCCATCATTGGTGTCAGTGGGGAGAATTGTGCCCCATCATTGGTGTCAGTGGGGGGAAGGGGGGAATTATGCCCCATTGTTGGTATCAGCAGATGAAATGGTGCCCCAAGGACCAGATAAAAGCAAGCAAAGGGCCACGTCTGTCCCCTGGTTTGGAGACCACTGGTCTATCACAGTGTTTCTCAACTCCAGTCCTCAAGGCGCCCCAACATGTCATGTTTTCAGGATTTCCCTCGGAGGAAACGGCTGTGGTAATTACTAAGGCAGTGAAAGCGATCAAATCACCTGTGCAAAATAATGGAAAGCCTGAAAACATGACCTGTCGGGGCGCCTTGAGGACTGGAGGTGAGAAACGCTGCTCTATCACATAAAATCCCAATAAAATCCATTTAAGATTTTGGTTGTAACCTGACAAAATGTGGACAATTTCATGGGGTATGAATACTTTTTCAAGGCTCTGTAGCTGCTCGTAACATTACTAAGCGGTTATTTTATTTCACCCGGGAATCGCCGTCTGCTCGGTATGATTGACTCCGCCATCTTTCCTCCATAAGAAGACGCAGAAAGGAGAGGTAATAATCTGGAAGGCTGGGGGTCGGAGCCCCCCTTTAGGATCTCGGAGTAGCAGGGAAAGGCTATTATCCCAGCCCCCGTCTGACTCCGGCGTCGGTGTTTATGAAACCACATAAAAAAAAACGAGAACACTAATTAGTTCCCGAGGGGTTAAAATGCAAACGTCTCGCTGCTCCTATCTCCGGCACAGATCAGCTCCTCCGCCTGGCCGAAAATCCACCAGAAAATACGTAGAATTGCGATTTGTACGGCGGAGCGAAGCGCGGCTTGTCCGCCAGATTCAATGTCCATATTATGCGCAAATTCGTAACAAAACGCGGGCGGTGCGGACATTCCGCTATCGTCCTTTGAAGTTTATAATGACATCCTCAGGCGTGTTCTTCGGTACATAAGTGGCTTGAAATAAACGGCCGACCGAAGACCCTTCGACGGTGCGACATCTGCGCGTGCGCCATGACAGCCGGAGGCGGGCAGCACAGGTGGATGGGGGGTGGGGACCATAGAGAAAGGAGAGATGAACTCCAAATCAGTGATATTTAATTAGCCAAAGCGCCGCGTTTCATAAATAAGTAAAAAATTATAATTTTTTTATTACATTTTTTTATACTTTATTATATGCAGCCTCTTTGCAGGCACTGCCCGCCTTCCTGCACACCAGCGGGTGTCTGCATGGCGTTGCCCAATGCAGGTTTTCCTAAAAGTGGCACCAGCGGAATGCGAGAAACTTGCACAACAAAAGCCACTCAGAAAGGCTTCGGCTCCACCCCCTTTCCGAACCACACCAACTAACGCGTTTCACCCGCCATGGGCTTAATCCAGTGGTCTCCAAACTGTGGCCCATGGGCCAGATGCTTGCCTTCATGGGGCACTTTTCCTCCCTCTGATACAAGGGACCATTCCTCCCACTGACACCAAAGATGAGGCAGTATTACTTCCAGTGACACCAACAATGGGGCAGAATTTCTCCGACTGATATAAAACAATAGGGACATTATTCCTGCCACTGACACCAACAATAGGGACACTATTCCCCCTAATGACACCAACGATGGGGCACTATTCCTCAGACTGACATGAAGAAGAGCATTATTCCTCCCACTGGCACCAAAGATGGGGTACTAATCATTTCAATGACACCAACAATGGGGCACTATTCCTTCCACTGACACCAATGATGGGGCACTATTCATTCCACTGACACCAATGATGGGGCAGTATTCCTCCCACTGACACCAATGATGGGGCACTATTCATTCCACTGACACCAATGATTGGGCACTATTCCTCCCACTGACACCAATGATGGGGCATCTAT
This sequence comes from Lithobates sylvaticus, assembly GCA_028564925.1. Lineage (NCBI taxonomy): Eukaryota > Metazoa > Chordata > Amphibia > Anura > Ranidae > Lithobates > Lithobates sylvaticus. The sequence goes on from CM053034.1 coordinate 9,118,333, forward strand.
TCCTCCCACTGACACCAGTGATGGGGCACTATTTCTTCCAATGACACCAATGATGGGGCACTATTCCTCCCACGGACACCAATGATGGGGCACTATTCCTCCCACTGACACCAGTGATGAGGCACTATTTCTTCCAATGACACTAATGATGGATGGGGCACTATTCCTCCCAATGACACCAATGATGTGGCACTTTTCCTCCCATGGACACCAATGATGGGGCGCTATTCCTCCCACTGACACCAATGATGGGGCACTATTCCTCCCACTGACACCAATGATGGGGCACTATTCATTTCAATGACACCAATGATGGGGCACCATTCCTCCCACTGATACCAATGATGGGGCACTATTCATTTTAATGACAGTGGCCCTTTGTTTAGAAAGTTTGAAGGTCCCTGACTTAATCGATTAAGCCCATGGTGGGGGAAACGCGTTAGTTTCCCCAATGATGGGGTGAAACTAACCATCAACATCAGCAGACAAATTTCTCAGCAGGATGGACAGTAATTATCGCCAGCGGCTATAGCAGCCAGCAGGCTGGTTGTACCCAAGTTGGTCGATCGATCAACTTGGTACATTCAGCCTGCCCATTAATGGTTCAAATCTGCAGCCAGTTCCTGCTGAACCGACGGAGATTTGAAGCGTGTACGGCCGGCGTCCTGTCACAATAGCCAATTCATCAAGATCTCCAATTACATCACTTCCGGTTATGCGGCGTACACACGAGCGGACTTTCCCGCGGGATTGTCCGCCGGACTGGAGTCCGCCGGACAATCCGCCCGTGTGGGCGCCGGCTGACTTTTTCCCACCAAAAGTCCGGCGGACTAAGTTTTAAGTTCAGGCTTAAAATTGTCCGCTGGACTCGCGAGTCCGGCGGACAATCCTGCGGTCTGTGTGCTAGTCCGCGGGACTTTTGGAAATGAACGGACTTGCCGACACACGATCGGAAAGTCCGTTCATTTAGAACGTGACTTCAGGTAGACGGGACTAGCGAAGGCAGTGAATGCCGCCGCGCCAGCCCCGTCACCTGGTATGGATTTGGGGGGAATCCCTACACCGAAAAAACGGCGTGGGGGTCCCCCCCTAATCCATCTCATACCCTTATCCGAGCACGCAGCCCGGCTGGCCAGGAAAAGGGGGCGGGGACGAGCGAGCGCCCCCCCCTCCTGAGCCATACCAGGCCGCGTGCCCTCAACAAGGGGGGTGCCCTGGGGAAAGGGGGGCCGTGCGCCCCCCCCCCACCCCAAAGCACCTTGTCCCCATGTTGATGAGGACAAGGGCCTCTTCCCGACAACCCTGGCCGTTGGTTGTCGGGGTCTGCGGGCGGGGGGCTTATCGGAATCCGGGAGCAAAAGGGGGCCCCCAGATCCCGGCCCCCCGCCCTATGTGAACGAGTATGGGGTACGATGTAAAAGTAAAGCCCCATACACACGCGCGGACAATCCGTGGACCAGGTCCGTCGGACCATGTCCGTCATACTTTGTCTGATGTTGGTTTTGCGTACACACGATCGGACAAAGTTGTCGGAAAATCCGATCATTCTGAACGTGGTGACGTTCGTTGCGTACGACGGGACTACGTAGAGGCTAGTAGCCAATAGCTTTGGTCTTGTAATGTGATCTGAGCATGCGTAGCACTTTGTCCGGTCGGACAACCGTACACACGATCGGATTTGGTGTGATCGGACCGGGTTGACGGGAAATCTTTCCAGCAGGAGATAAGACTTTGTCCGACGGACAAACCGACGAACACTGTCCGATGGTGCATACACACGGTCTGATTTTTCAACAACCTTGTCCGATCGGACCAAATTGATGAAAAAGTCCGACCGTGTGTATGGGGCTTAACGATGTAAAAGTGTAAATAAAAAAAAACACTAAATTTTTGTAAAATATTTTATTGCACTGCTCCGGGGGTCTTCTTCCGTCTTGGGGGGTCTTCTCGCCGGACTCCTCCGCTCTCTTCTGCTCTTTTACCGAGCCCTAGCTCTACAATCCCGCCGGAAAGTCCGAGCGTGTGTACGCCGCATTACTGCAAACCATCATTAATTGGAGATCTCGATGACTTGCTGTTTTGACACTCCGGTACACGACGGCTTTGCTGTTTTTGACTCAACAGCGGGGAACGAGGAAAAAGTTGCGGAGGCGGCCATTTTGTTGGTTAGTATCGCAGCAAACTAACAATATCCGAGTGTGTACACGGTTGCCGGTGTTGTATCAAAAACAGCAAGTCGTGGAAAATCTCCAATTAGTGACGGTTCTCAGTAACTGGAAGTGACCTAATTGGAGATCTTGATGAATCGGCTCTATTGACGGAACCCCCGGCCTAAGGTGAGGGTGTAGAAGACATGAAGGCCGTATTTTGAAATATATTTCTTTCCAATTCCACCAACAGGAACACTTTTTTTTTTTCAATGATTGATTATCAGTCCAGTGTTAACCCCTCATACACCCTGCTTGCTGGGTCTATTCACACTTGTCTTTATGTTACCTCCTACATTAAGACTAGACATGTGCTCAACAAAAAAATTTGTTTATTTTCGTTTCGTTTTTTTCTTTTCCGTTGATTCGTAACGATTCGTAATTTCGTAAGTCGTCAGTGTTCGTATTCGTAACGATTCGTAATTTCGTAAGTCGTCGGTGTTCGTATTCGTAACGATTCGTAATTTCGTAAGTCGTCGGTGCTCGTATTCGTAACGATTCGCAATTTCGTAAGTCGCCGGTGTTCGTATTCGTAACGAATCGTAATTTCGTAAGTCGTCGGTGTTCGTATTCGTAACGATTCGTAATTTCGTAAGTCGTCTGTGTTCGTATTCGTAACGATTCGTAATTTCGTAAGTCGTCGGTGTTCGTATTCGTAACGATTCGTAATTTCGTAAGTCGTCGGTGTTCGTATTCGTAACGATTCGTAATTTCGTAAGTCGCCGGTGTTCGTATTCGTAACGATTCGTAATTTCGTAAGTCGTCGGTGTTCGTATTCGTAACGATTCGTAATTTCGTAAGTCGTCGGTGTTCGTATTCGTAACGATTCGTAATTTCGTAAGTCGTCGGTGTTCGTATTCGTAACGATTCGTAATTTCGTAAGTCGTCGGTGTTCGTATTCGTAACGATTCGTAATTTCGTAAGTCGCCCGTGTTCGTATTCGTAACGATTCGTAATTTCGTAAGTCGTCGGTGTTCGTATTCGTAACGATTCGTAATTTCATAAGTCGTCTGTGTTCGTATTCGTAACGATTCGTAATTTCGTAAGTCGTCGGTGTTCGTATTCGTAACGATTCGTAATTTCGTAAGTCGTCGGTGTTCGTATTCGTAACGATTCGTAATTTCGTAAGTCGCCGGTGTTCGTATTCGTAACGATTCGTAATTTCGTAAGTCGTCGGTGTTCGTATTCGTAATGATTCGTAATTTCGTAAGTCGTCGGTGTTCGTATTCGTAACGATTCGTAATTTCGTAAGTCGTCGGTGTTCGTATTCGTAACGATTCGTAATTTCGTAAGTCGTCGGTGTTCGTATTCGTAACGATTCGTAATTTCGTAAGTCGTCTGTGTTCGTATTCGTAACGATTCGTAATTTCGTAAGTCGTCGGTGTTCGTATTCGTAACGATTCGTAATTTCGTAAGTCGTCGGTGTTCGTATTCGTAACGATTCGTAATTTCGTAAGTCGCCGGTGTTCGTATTCGTAACGATTCGTAAATTCGTAAGTCGTCGGTGTTCGTATTCGTAACGATTCGTATTTTCGTAAGAGTTATTTTTTCGTTTTATTCGTTTTTTCCATTAGTTTAATTTTCGTTTATTCGAAATTCGTACGCATTCGTATTTTCGTAGATTTAGTTACATTCGTACTTTCGTTAGATTGATTTATTCGTACTTTCGTAACATTGTTTCCGTAGATTCGTAATCGGAGCATAATTCATAATGTTATGTAATGTGTATGCTATTATTACATTTTAAGAGACACGGAAAATTATGAATCGAAAAAAAAAGTTACGAATGTACGAATTTTTTCGTTCAATCCATTTGAAGCACGTTAAGCAGCGCCATTGTAAGAGACACGGAAAATTACGAATTTAAAAAAAAAAAAAAAAAGTTACGAATGTACGAATTTTTTCGTTCAATCCATTTGAAGCACGTTAAGGAGCGCCATTGTAAGAGACACGGAAAATTACGAATTGAAAAAAAAAAAAAAGTTACGAATGTACAAATTTTTTCATTCAATTCATTCGAGGCACGTTAAGCAGCGCCATTGTAAGAGACACGGAAAATTACCAATTCAACAAAAAAAAAAGTTACGAATGTACGAATTTTTTCGTTCATTTTGATTTTCGTTGTTCCTGTTTTCGTTTTTCAGATTTTCTTCTTTCGTCGTTTCGTTGTTTCTAATTTGGTTATTTCGGATTTTCATTGTTTTCGTATTCGTTCGGTTCGAACGATTCGTTATTCGTTAAAATTTTTTGCGAATCGTTCGTTCATTCGTACGATAACGAATGAACGAATATAACGAAAAAAAACGAAAGAACGAAAAAAAAAAACGGAACGAGTTGCACATGTCTAATTAAGACATATTTTTTTGGCACACCTACACCTCTTGGACCTACCCATGTTTCATGAACCCCCTTAAAGTGGATGTAAACCCACTGTCATATGATGTCATAATGTAGAGAATAAGATTTCCTTTCATTTGGGCCCAGTCTTGCCACACAGATTTACTCCAGCCCTGAGAAATCCTCTTTTATTGTTCAGTTAGAAAAATCTTGACAAAGTGCTGAAAACTTTGTCAAAAACGCCCCCCTTGCTGTGAGTGACAGGTGATTTACATATCTCATGCACTAGCCTGAGACAGGCACATCCTGTGTAAAAAGTTCACAATTCACATCCTCCTCCCCTCCCCTCCATCTCTCCCAGGATTGGCTTCCTTTGCTGTGTTTTGACTGGCTGTTTCTCATCATGGGATGTGATCCACAGACCAGAGTGAAAGGAAATTTATTCTACGTTGAACAGCAAGAAGAATATAGGGGAGATGTTTGTAGTCAGAGTTGGGCAGAGTAGAACATCCAGTGATCTGATGATTGTTATAGTGCAGTGTGTGTGTCTGAGGTCACCTGATCACAGATAGCATTCCTTTCTATCACCAGGATTTGTTATGTGGGGGAGGGGTGGATTTCTCACTTTGTATAATTACACAGGATGTGCCTGTCTCAGGCTAGTGCGTGAGATATGTAAATCACCTGTCACTCACAGCAAGGGGGCGTTTTTGACAAAGTTTTCAGCAACTTTGTCAAGATTTTTCTAACTGAACAATAAAAGAGGATTTCGCAGGGCTGGAGTAAATCTGTGTGGCCAGACTGGGCTCAAATGAAAGGAAATCGTATTCTCTACATTATGACATCACATTGGGTTTACATCCACTTTAAGGCACATCCATGGACCAAAAGCCATGTGATTTATCCGGCACGCCTCCAGGCAACTTATCGTATGTGTGCAATGGTGATCAGGTGCGTTCTGAGCGTGTGTGCAAGCCGAGGGGCGTTTAGAATGAAGTGGGCACACACCCAATAATACATAAATAACATTTATATTATATATATATATATTATATTGCATATAACAATTGTGTCAAGCGCAGGTGGATTATACCGCGTTTTTTTTTTCAGGGTAAATTGGGCTTTCATTTGGTGGTAAATGGATAACTCTTGATTTATTTTTTTCTATTATAGGAAAACTAGCCCAAAATAGTAAAAAAATATATATATTTTTTTTAAATTTAGCTGTATATTTCTTGTTACTACCAACCCAGAATAAATAAATAAATTCTCAGGGCCATCTTTAGGGCCCTGGGCCCTGTCATTGCTGTGGGGCCCAAAGCAGCTGCCTCATACTTGCCAACTATACCCAGTGTAAATTCCCTGGTCCCTTGAGGTTTTAGTCCTGTGCTGTGTCCCGATATCTCAGTTTGAAGTGCTGGTACTAATGCTGCCCAGCTCTGCCCTATTGTTGTGTACAGATGACTCACCTGCCGACCCTGTGTTTACATGTAAATATCCAGGATTCGTATGTAAATAGTGGCAGCATTACTAAGTAAATAGATGCGGCCGGCGGCCATTGATATGTAAATAACGGTGGCATTCATATGTGTATCATGCTCCCCTGCAGTGAGGAGATGATGTGCTGTAACCTCTAGCATCCAATCAGTGAGCAGTATTACTTTACAGTAATCTCTAGCAACCAATTAACAGGCAGAAATCATTTGCTGTAACCTTTAGCAACTGATCAGTTTGCCGTAATGTGTGCTGTAACCTCTAGCAACCAGTCATTAAGCAGTAATGATATGCTGTAACCTCTAGCAACCAGTGAGCAGTATTCTCTAGCAACCAATTAACAAGCAGAAATCATTTGCTGTAACCTCTAGCAACTAATCAGTGAGCCGTAATGTGTGCTGTAACCTCTAGCAACCAGTCAGTAAGCAGTAATGATATGATGCTGTAACCACTGGCAACCAATCGCAATTACTGCCTGATCTGATACAGTAAACTGATTTTAAGTCTAGCTGCTATTTATTGTATGTCTCAGAGCAAGTGGAGAGCAGAAATGGGGGGGGGGGGGGGCAAGAAATTTTTTGCCCAGGGTCCAATCAATATTAAACCTTCTGCCTTTAGAACCATTTTCAACTTTCAGTTTCTGCTGGCATCGCTGGCTGTTAGAAAGATTCCTGTCCCTGGCGGAGTGATACCAAATGCACTCCGCCTGGGAGACAGGAGCCGGCGTTAGAGAAAGCATCGGCTTATGCGGCTCCTGTCTCCCTCCGCAGCCGCTTGCTTCCTTCAGCTCTGGTTCCAACCACTCTGCTGCTCTGTGATGACGGGTCAGCAACTTATGATCTGGGCCTGCCGATCCGCCATCGCAGAGCAGGAGGTTTCGGGCCACATCAGAGGTAGCGTGTCCACGTTGTCCCGCATTTCCCAGGACAGTCCCGCATTGCCCGGGACAGTCCCGCATTTTGCAGGCCTGTACCTGGGCACCTTCATTCAAGGACAATACAGTGTCCAGAATTAAACTGACACGGCCCCAGCCCCCCCCCCCCCCCCCCCCGGCCTGATCTGATACCCCATAAAAAGGCTGCCACATGGACATCTCCCCTTTACTCACTGACAGTACTTGTCCTGGCCGGGAATGTCTGTACAGGCACAATCCCCGCCCCCTGCTTGTGATTGGAGAGAAATCATAAATCCCGCCTCTTGTGTCCAATCATTGTAGAGCCAGCATTGGAACAAGGTAAAACGGGTCTTGGCCGGCCAGGACAAGTACTGTCAGTGAGTGACGTGGTGACGCGGCGGCCTTTTTTGGGGGCGTGATCAGTGCTTCTGGGTAGAGCGCGCACCCGCCGCCCCCCGGCTGTGCTGGGATTTGTTGCAGCACAAACTGATTTTTGGGAGGGGGGGTGTCCCTGAATGAATGGCAGTTTGGAAATAAGGTCATCCTAATCAGAGGGCTCCACGGGCAGATGCGGACTGACAACACATGGGGCCCCCGGGCGATAGGAGATTATGGGGCCCCCAGGCAATCAGAGATTATGGGGCCACACAGTATACACACACACAGTATACAATCACACAGTATACACATGCATGTACACACAGTATACACATACATGTACACACCGTATACACATACATGTACATACAGTATACACAGACATGTACACACAGTATACACAGACATGTACACACAGTATACACATACATGTTTCTATTGGCTGAGAAGGTACTGTAGGGGTGGGGCAGCCATAATCTCTGGATTTTTAGACCAAAAGGATGTCGGTAAGGGACATTTCAAAAACAGATGTAAAAAAAAACACAGATTTTTACATATTGTCCCTGGTTTTACTGAGGCTGGCAACCCTGATGGGGCCCCCTAGTAGCCCGGGGCCCTCAGGCAGTGCCCGAGTGGCCGAATGGTCAGTCCGCCCCTGTCCACGGGCCACCGGTTGACCACCCTTTCCCCGTCCTTGTAGCCAGTAGTGGTGAAACCAATTTTCATCGTTTGACGAATAAATAGAAAGAAGAGCTTTGGATTGCGGCGAACATTTGCTTTTGATCGGCGTGGTATGACCGTCCTTTGGACAGCTTTAGTCTATTTGTAACACAGAGAAACACCCAAAAAAAAAAAAAACAACAGACAAATATTATAACTTGTCAAATGTTTATTAATTCGTTGCCAAATAAAACAAAGGAAATGAAGAGCGTTAATCTTGCGATGGACGGCGAGCTGCTCGGCTCATCGCTGGCTGGACGGCGTCCCAATCCGCATCTAGAGAGACAAAAGACAGACACGGCAAATGAAAGCCCCCGAATTTCTCCACCTCGTGTTTAATGTACATATTTTCATGTACTATGAAATAACACATCCTCCCCGCTCACTACTGTACACAGCGTAGTAATGACTTCTGGCAAGACATTTTGTTTTTATAGATTTGTTTTTGGAGCGAGTCTGCCGATTGGGGGGGGGGGGAATCTCCCGGGACAGAAGTTTTACTATTTCGGATCACTGCTAACCAACCATTTAAGATGATTATCTAAGACTGCCGCGTTCGAGGGGGGGGGGGGGGTCGGCCTTTTCCTGTATTTGCAACAAGACATGGTTTTGGAACACGTTGTTAAGCTGTTTATTTGTTTTAAAATGTAGTCATATGGAAAACATGTTCATTTACTAAACTGCAAATCCAACAAATTGCAGACATCTGGGAGGGATAAGAGACAAAAGTGCCTGAAGATCTTCTTTCCGTGTCCAATGGATAGGAGGCACCTTGGCGTCCAAACTGAAAATACAAAACATCAAATGTTCTTCCAGAACCGAGACGCGAGTGTGACACGAACACACAACCGTGTCGGGGGGGAGGGGGTCTCATGCCCAATTTTATTGACCTAATGTACATCGAAAAGAGCCATCTGGAGCTTAGAGCGGCCATTGGGGTTACTGGACCTCTAGCCTTCCTTCAGAGGTTGCTAGGAGTTCCTTGAGCTAAGGCTGATTGACCCCCCCACCCTCAATTTGATGGTTCCTCCATAGTTCTGGTCAGCTGCAGGATATTAGGGTGGTCTTCTGAGCACCACTGTAAGGGGGGCTTTTTTTTTTTTTTTTTTTTTTTTTTTTGCACTGGCCACCAATGTAAGGGGTGTTTTTCCCATTATTGACCCCCAATGAATTTGTCTTGGCAAGAGATCCCCAAGACCTAAACATTATTTTAAGGGTTTACGCTAAAGCAGGGGTCGCCAAACTTTCTAAATAAAGGGCCAGTATACTGTCCTTCAGTGCCCCATTTTGGCGTGGGATCAGTGGAAAGAATGTTCCTTACATTGGTGGTCAGTGGGAAGAATGTTCCTTACATTGGTGATCAGTGAGAAGAATGTTCCTTACATTGGTGATCAGTGAGAAGAATGCTCCTTACATTGGTGATCAGTGAGAAGAATGTTCCTTACATTGGTGATCAGTGAGAAGAATGTTCCTTACATTGGTGATCAGTGAGAAGAATGTCCCTTACATTGGGGGTCAGTGGGAAGAATGTTCCTTACATTGGTGATCAGTGAGAAGAATGCTCCTTACATTGGGGGTCAGTGGGAAGAATGTTCCTTACATTGGTGATCAGTGGGAAGAATGTTCCTTACATTGGGGGTCAGTGGGAAGAATGTTCCTTACATTGGTGATCAGTGGAAAGAATGCTCCTTACATTGGTGGTCAGTGGGAAGAATGTTCCTTACATTGGTGATCAGTGGGAAGAATGTTCCTTACATTGGTGATCAGTGAGAAGAATGTTCCTTACATTGGTGATCAGTGGGAAGAACGTTCCTTACATTGGTGATCAGTGAGAAGAATGTCCCTTACATTGGTGATCAGTAGGAAGAATGTTCCTTACATTGGTGATCGGTGAGAAGAATGCCCCTTACATTGGTGATCAGTGGGAAGAACGTTCCTTACATTGGTGGTCAGTGGGAAGAATGCTCCTTACATTGGTGATCAGTGGGAAGAATGTTCCTTACATTGGTGGTCAGTGGGAAGAATGCTCCTTACATTGGTGATCAGTGAGAAGAATGTCCCTTACATTGGTGATCAGTAGGAAGAATGTTCCTTACATTGGTGATCGGTGAGAAGAATGTCCCTTACATTGGTGATCAGTAGGAAGAATGTTCCTTACATTGGTGATCAGTGGGAAGAACGTTCCTTACATTGGTGATCAGTGAGAAGAATGTCCCTTACATTGGTGATCAGTGGGAAGAATGTTCCTTACATTGGTGATCAGTGAGAAGAATGTTCCTTACATTGGTGATCAGTGGGAAGAATGTTCCTTACATTGGTGATCAGTGGGAAGAATGTTCCTTACATTGGTGATCAGTGGGAAGAACGTTCCTTACATTGGTGATCAGTGAGAAGAATGTCCCTTACATTGGTGATCAGTGGGAAGAATGTTCCTTACATTGGTGATCAGTGAGAAGAATGTTCCTTACATTGGTGATCAGTGGGAAGAATGTTCCTTACATTGGTGATCAGTGAGAAGAATGTTCCTTACATTGGTGATCAGTGAGAAGAATGTTCCTTACATTGGTGATCAGTAGGAAGAATGTCCCTTACATTGGTCATCAGTGGGAAGAATGCTCCTTACATTGGTGATCAGTGGGAAGAATGCCCCTTACATTGGTGATCAGTGGGAAGAACGTTCCTTACATTGGTGATCAGTGGGAAGAATGTTCCTTACATTGGTGATCAGTGAGAAGAACGTTCCTTACATTGGTGATCAGTGGAAAGAATGTTCCTTACATTGGTGATCAGTGAGAAGAATGCTCCTTACATTGGTGATCAGTGGGAAGAATGTTCCTTACATTGGTGGTCAGTGGGAAGAATGCTCCTTACATTGGTGATCAGTGGGAAGAATGTTCCTTACATTGGTGGTCAGTGGGAAGAATGTTCCTAAAGCCCCATACACACGGTCGGATTTTCCCATGGATTCTGTCCTATCAGACAATGTTGTCGGAAAATCCGACCGTGTGTAGGCACCATCGGACAGTGTACGTCGGATTGTCCGACGGACAAAGTCCTATCTCCTGCTGGATAGATTTTTCGACAACAAAGTCCGATCACACCAAATCCGATCGTGTGTATCGAATTCCGACGGACAAAGTGCCACGCATGCTCAGATCACATTACAAGACCAAAGCTATTGGCTACCAGCCTCTACGTAGTCCCGTCGTAGGCAACAAACGTCACCACGTTCAGAATGATCGGATTTTCCGACAACTTTGTCTGACCGTGTGTATGCAACACCAACATCGGACAAAGTATGACGGACAGGATCCGACGGACCTCGTCCTCGGATAATCCGCGCGTGTGTATGGGGCTTTACATTGGTGATCAGTGGAAAGAATGTTCCTTACATTGGTGGTCAGTGGGAAGAATGTTCCTTACATTGGTGGCCAGTGGGAAGAATGTTCCTTACATTGGTGATCAGTGAGAAGAAAGTTCCTTACATTGGTGATCGGTGAGAAGAATGCTCCTTACATTGGTGATCAGTGGGAAGAATGTTCCTTACATTGGTGATCAGTGGGAAGAATGCTCCTTACATTGGTGATCAGTGGGAAGAATGTTCCTTACATTGGTGATCAGTGGGAAGAATGTTCCTTACATTGGTGATCAGTGAGAAGAATGTTCCTTACATTGGTGATCAGTGGGAAGAATGTTCCTTACATTGGTGATCAGTGAGAAGAATGTTCCTTACATTGGTGGTCAGTGGGAAGAATGTTCCTTACATTGGTGATCAGTGGGAAGAATGTTCCTTACATTGGTGATCAGTGAGAAGAATGTTCCTTACATTGGTGATCAGTGGGAAGAATGTTCCTTACATTGGTGATCAGTGAGAAGAATGTTCCTTACATTGGTGATCAGTGAGAAGAATGTTCCTTACATTGGTGATCAGTGAGAAGAATGTTCCTTACATTGGTGATCAGTGGGAAGAATGTTCCTTACATTGGTGATCAGTAGGAAGAATGTTCCTTACATTGGTGATCAGTGAGAAGAATTCTCCTTACATTGGTGATCAGTGGGAAGAATGTTCCTTACATTGGTGATCAGTGAGAAGAATGTTCCTTACATTGGTGATCAGTGGGAAGAATGTTCCTTACATTGGTGATCAGTAGGAAGAATGTTCCTTACATTGGTGATCAGTGAGAAGAATGCTCCTTACATTGGTGATCAGTGGGAAGAATGTTCCTTACATTGGTGATCAGTGGAAAGAATGTTCCTTACATTGGTGATCAGTGGGAAGAATGTTCCTTACATTGGTGATCAGTGAGAAGAATGTTCCTTACATTGGTGATCAGTGGGAAGAATGTTCCTTACATTGGTGATCAGTGGGAAGAATGTCCCTTACATTGGTGATCAGTGAGAAGAATTCTCCTTACATTGGTGATCAGTGGGAAGAATGTTCCTTACATTGGTGATCAGTGAGAAGAATGTTCCTTACATTGGTGATCAGTAGGAAGAATGTTCCTTACATTGGTGATCAGTGAGAAGAATTCTCCTTACATTGGTGATCAGTGGGAAGAATTCTCCTTACATTGGTGATCAGTGGGAAGAATGTTCCTTACATTGGTGATCAGTGGGAAGAATGTTCCTTACATTGGTGGTCAGTGGAAAGAATGTTCCTTACATTGGTGATCAGTGGGAAGAATGTTCCTTACATTGGTGATCAGTGGGAAGAATGTTCCTTACATTGGTGATCAGTAGGAAGAATGTTCCTTACATTGGTGATCAGTGAGAAGAATGTTCCTTACATTGGTGATCAGTGGGAAGAATGTTCCTTACATTGGTGATCAGTAGGAAGAATGTTCCTTACATTGGTGATCAGTGAGAAGAATTCTCCTTACATTGGTGATCAGTGGGAAGAATGTTCCTTACATTGGTGATCAGTGAGAAGAATGTTCCTTACATTGGTGATCAGTAGGAAGAATGTTCCTTACATTGGTGATCAGTGAGAAGAATTCTCCTTACATTGGTGATCAGTGGGAAGAATTCTCCTTACATTGGTGATCAGTGGGAAGAATGTTCCTTACATTGGTGATCAGTGGGAAGAATGTTCCTTACATTGGTGGTCAGTGGAAAGAATGTTCCTTACATTGGTGATCAGTGGGAAGAATGTTCCTTACATTGGTGATCAGTGGGAAGAATGTTCCTTACATTGGTGATCAGTGGGAAGAATGTTCCTTACATTGGTGATCAGTGGGAAGAATGCTCCTTACATTGGTGATCAGTGGGAAGAATGTTCCTTACATTGGTGGTCAGTGGAAAGAATGTTCCTTACATTGGTGGTCAGTGGGAAGAATGTTCCTTACATTGGTGGTCAGTGGGAAGAATGTTCCTTACATTGGTGATCAGTGGGAAGAATGTTCCTTACATTGGTGATCAGTGGGAAGAATGTTCCTTACATTGGTGATCAGTGGGAAGAACGTTCCTTACATTGGTGATCAGTGAGAAGAATGTTCCTTACATTGGTGATCAGTGGGAAGAACGTTCCTTACATTGGTGATCAGTGAGAAGAATGTTCCTTACATTGGTGATCAGTGGGAAGAATGTTCCTTACATTGGTGATCAGTGAGAAGAATTCTCCTTACATTGGTGATCAGTGGGAAGAATGTTCCTTACATTGGTGGTCAGTGGAAAGAATGTTCCTTACATTGGTGGTCAGTGGGAAGAATGTTCCTTACATTGGTGGTCATTGGGAAGAATGTTCCTTACATTGGTGATCAGTGGGGAAAACGCAACCCATACACTGGTGTTCAGAATGCCACCTTTGGTGTCTTGCTCCCGGGACTACCAAGTGACATTGGCCCCAGAAATATACAAGCACCACCAAATGGGAGGTCAATCAGCCACAGCTCAAGGCACCCTAAGTAACCTCTGGAGGAACTCTAGTTGAGAATGGCTGCTCTAGACATTGTTACTTTGTTATGATTGGGAACCTCCTTCTTATAACTAAGTGCATTTGAAGCTTCTACAGGCTGAGCTGCAATGTACAGAGGCCACGATACATGTGGGAGACCACACCTGGCCTAACCTGTTCCTCAAACTCCTGTTCAAGAAATGGAGGAGATGGTTGTCATTGGGACAGGACATTGTGGAGCCCTTTCCCACCCTACGTGTTTCGTCTGTATCTTCATTGGAGAGATGTCCCATCCTCCAATACTTCCTATACTGATGATAATATAAACATGACAGGGGCTCTTACCCCTCACCACTCTATCTATGTGGAAATAAATAGGTTTTCCTGAATTTGGGCTTTAAAAGGTCCAGACTTTGATTGCACTAATCTGGATTAATTCGCATGTCTTACTTTGTTTAATTAGATTTGTGCTTTTGTTGTGAGCCATAAAAAAAAAAAAACAGGAAGATCAATTTTTCAAAGATAAGTCCGGGGAAAATAAGTTAGAGATTAGAAACACAAAGCCGGGTTGGCAATTGTCTGGAAGGGTCTGAAAGTGAAAAAAATAAATAAATAATGAATCTGATTCTTTGATATAAAACTCAGTCTGGTGATAACATCGCATTGCAGTGAAATAGTAACAAACACAAGTTCATTAAGACATTTATATTGCAGAGGTCTCCAAACGGCGGCCCGGGGGCCACATGCGGCCCTTTGCTTGCTTTTATCTGGCCCTTGGGGCACTATTTCATCCGCTGATACCAACAATGGGGCATAATTCCCCCCCCCACTGACACCAATGATGGGGCACAATTCCTCCCAGTGATACCAACAATGGGACACAATCCCCCCTAATTATGCCAAAGATGGGGCACAATTTATCTCAGTGATACCAACAATGGGGTCCAATGACACCAATGAAGGGGCACAATTCCTCCCAAAGATGCCAAAGATGGAGCACAATTTCTCCCAGTGACACCAACAATAGGACCCAATGACACAACTGATGGGGCACATTTCCTCCCACTGACTCCAAAGATGGGGTACTATTCCTCCCAATGATACGAACGATGGGCCACAATTCCTCCCACTGACACCAATGATGTGGCACTATTCCTCCCACTGACACCAATGATGGGGCACTATTCCTCCCACTGACACCAATGATGGGGCACTATTCCTCCCACTGACCGCAATGATGGGCACTATTCCTCCCAGTGACACCAATGCTGGGGCACTATTCCTCCCACTGACCCCAATGATGGGCACTATTCCTCCCAGTGACACCAATGCTGGGGCACTATTCCTCCCACTGACCCCAATGATGGGCACTATTCCTCCCACTGACACCAATGATGGGGCACTATTCCTCCCAGTGACACCAATGATGGGGCACTATTCCTCCCAGTGACAATGGGACCTTTTCTACTCCGGCTGACCACAACAATGGGGCCCAATGACACCAATGAAGGGGCACAATTCATCCCAAAGATGGCAACAATGGGACGCAATTCCTCCAAATGATGCCAAAGACGGCGCACAATTTATCCCAGTGACACCAACAATGCCCAATGACACCACTGCCCAATGTTGTAGAACTATTTCTCCCACTGACTCCAAAGATGGGGTACAATTTCTCCCAATGACACCAACGATGGGCCCGCAATTCCTCCCAATGACACATGTTGTGGAACTATTCCTCCCACTGACACCAATGATGTAGAACTATTCCTCCCACTAGCTTCAAAGATGGGGTACAATACCTCCAAATGACACCAACGATGGGCCCGCAATTCCTCCCAATGACACCAATGATGGGGCACTATTCCTCCCACTGACATTGGGACCTTTTCTACTCTCAATGGCCACAGTCTGGACCTCCCTAAAGTCTAAAAGACAGTAAACTGGCCCTTTGTTTAGAAAGTTTGGAGACCCCTTCTCTATGGTAATGCTGGACTGAGAGAGATGCCAGTGCAGACTTGTTGCTCCGGTCGCCTGGGCTGTTTGCTGAATTAATGCTTCTTAGTGCCATTGACCCAGAACCAATAATGTGATAATAAAGGGCTCCCACTTCATTACTGTATCCTTGTTCTGGGTCAGCATTTCAGGGAGTACTAAGCCAGGTAAGCCAAAGTAAGCCAGGCAACTAGCATTTCCCAAAGGTCAACAATTGCAGCTTGCAGTGCCTCAGTTGAGGGCTGCGATGGATCTACTGTGACCGGCACTTCTGTTCAGTAAAAAAAAATCATTTATATTTCAGCGAAGAAAGGAGACTCTGCCCCCCCCCCCAGACAAGGATTTGCCGGAGATGTGTGTGGGGGGGGGGAGGCAGAAATTCCTATGACAAGACACACACATAGTCTGAACTCCACCCACAACCCGCTATTAGATTTATTTCATGTATTTCCACACTCCGCGTTATGTAATCTGCGCGGCTGGTAATATTTTGCAATGTTACATTTTCAGGAAGTTTGTCAGAGATGTTTGTTTGGGGAATGTTCTCCGACTCCGACATTCACACTAAATATTATTATTATATACATTGGGGGCCTGCGAATACGGGGCGCCGACCCCCTTAATCTACACGCAGGGCGCCGCCCCCCTTAATCTACACGCAGGGCGCCGCCCCCCTAATCCATGCAGGGCGCCGTCCCCCTAATCCATGCAGGGCACCGCCCCCCTAATCCATGCGCCCGGCTCCTAATCTACACGCAGGGCGCCGCCCCCCTTAATCTACACGCAGGGCGCCGCCCCCCTAATCCATGCAGGGCGCCGTCCCCCTAATCCATGCAGGGCACCGCCCCCCTAATCCATGCGCCCGGCTCCTAATCTATACGCAGGGCGCCGACCCCCTTAATCTACACGCAGGGCGCCGCCCCCCTAATCCATGCAGGGCGCCGCCCCCCTAATCCATGCAGGGCGCCGTCCCCCTAATCCATGCAGGGCACCGCCCCCCTAATCCATGCGCCCGGCTCCTAATCTATACGCAGGGCGCCGCCCCCCTGATCTATGCAGGGTGCCGCCCCCCTAATCCATGCGCCCGGCTCCTAATCTACATGCAGGGGCGCCGCCCCCCTAATCCATGCAGGGCGCCCCCCCCTAATCCATGCAGGGCGCCGCCCCCCTAATCCATGCGCCCGGCCTCCTAATCTACATGCAGGGCGCCGCCCCCCTAATCCATGCAGGGCGCCGCCCCCCTAATCCATGCGCCTGGCTCCTAATCTATATGCAGGGCGCCGCCCCCCTAATCCATGCAGGGCGCCGCCCCCCTAATCCATGCGCCTGGCTCCTAATCTATAAGCAGGGCGCCGTCCCCCTAATCCCTGCAGGGCGCCGCCCCCCTAATCCATGCGCCCGGCTCCTAATCTACATGCAGGGCGCCGCCCCCCCTTATCCCTGCAGGGCGCCGCCCCCCTAATCCATGCGCCCGGCTCCTAATCCATACGCAGGGCGCCGCCCCCCTAATCCATGCAGGGTGCCGCCCCCCTAATCCATGCGCCCGGCTCCTAATCTACATGCAGGGCGCCGCCCCCCCTAATCCATGCAGGGCGCCCCCCCTAATCCATGCAGGGCGCCACCCCCTAATCCATGCGCCCGGCTCCTAATCTACATGCAGGGCGCCGCCCCCCTAATCCATGCGCCCGGCTCCTAATCTACATGCAGGGTGCCGCCCCCCTAATCCATGCGCCTGGCTCCTAATCTACAAAAACAGCAAAAATAAAAATAACAAAAAAATTAAAAATAAATAAATAAAATACATAGCCCATTAAATGATAAAATAACAAAAACAACAAAAATAAAAATAACAAAAAATAAATAAATAAATAAAAAAAATACATAGCCCATTAAATGATAAAATAACAAAAACAGCAAAAATAACAAAAAATAAAAAATAAATAAATACATAGCCCATTAAATGATAAAATAGCAAAAATAAAAATAACAAAAATAAATAAATAAATAAAAAAAATACATAGCCCATTAAATGATAAAATAACAAAAACAGCAAAATTAAAAATAACAAAATAAAATAATAATAAAAAAATACATAGCCCATTAAATGATAAAATAACAAAAACAGCATTTGCTGCTAAACTCTGCTTCAATCTAGAGACCCCCCCCCACAGTACTTTTATTTGTCACTAGATGTCCTCAGTCTGACGACCAGCTTCATTCAACCCACTTCCTGTGGAGCCAGGTCATTTTTTTTCCGAATTTTCGGTCTTTTCTCATGTGTTTAGCAAAAAATAAAAACCCCAGCGGTGATCAAATACCACCTAAACAAAGCTCTATTCGTGTAAACAACATGATAAAAGTTTAGTTTGGTTACAGTGTTTCATGACCGTGTAATTGTCATTCAAAGTGCGTCAGCGCTGAAAGCTGAAAATTGTCCTGGGCAGGAAGGGGGTGAAAGTGGCCGGTATTGAAGGGGTTAATGGTGTTTTCACTCTGCATCCATTGTGTGCCTTTTATATCTGCCTGGAATTCACCCGGGCCGCTCTTCCGATTTGTTCCAAGTTCTGTCGGCTGTAAGAAAGGAATGGCAGCCGAGTCGCAGACGCAGGGAAGGGAAGCAGGTCCTGTGTGTAGAGTGTGGCAGGGGGGATCATGTCAGCGTTCTGCTTGGCAGGTGAAGAGATGGAGGAATTCCTGGAGGCGGCACAGGTCTGCCGAGAAGGGGCATCGCTCCGAGCGGAACGGAAACACCTGAGACACAAGAGGGACCTCTGAGCCCATCTGCAGCCAGTGGGCGGAGTTACTGTTTACATCAATAAAAAATAAAAAATAAAGAATAAATATCAAGGTCAGGGATCTGCAATTAGTGGACCTCCAGCTGTTGAAAAACTACAAGTCCCATCATGCCTCTGCCTCTGGGTGTCACGCTTGTGGCTGTCAGAGACTTGCTGTGCCTCATGGGACTTGTAGTTCTGCAACAGCTGGAGGTCCACTAATTGCAGATCCCTGCCCTAGAATGTTTGATTTTAGAGTCGGGGTCAATGTCATGATCAAAGGTCAAGGCCAAAGTCAAAAGGTCAGGGTCAGAATATTTTAGGTATTTTTATTTTCCTTAAAGCATTTTTTTTTAAATGAGTGTCAGTGCGTTTTAGGTAGAATTTAAAAAAAAAAAAAGGAAAAAAAAAAGCGAAATGCGCGCGATTGTTTCCAGGCATTATTTCGGGAACAAAAAACATACAGGGGGAGATTTTCTAAAACTGGAGCACTCGGAATCTGGTGCCGCTGTGCATGGGAGCCAATCAGCTTCAACTTCAGCTTGTTCAATTAAGCTTTGACAATAAAACCTGGAAGCTGATTGGTTTCTATGCTATATCCACTCGCCAACAGCAATACATATATATATATATATATATATATATATATATACACGTCGCGGTTTGCAAGCGATCAGCCATAGCCCCGGTATTTTTATTTTTTTCAGCTGGCTTTCTCATGAAAGTCTGAGCGGCTCATTAGTCACCGGATCGCTTTCACCGCTTAATGGTGTTTCTCGGGTTTACCGTTTTCACCAGCGTGCCCAAGGAAACGATCCGACTGGTCAAAGAGGCTACCAGAGACCGGATCATCTCTGATCGCCTCTATGGCCTTGGAGAACCGGAGCAACGTCATGACATCACTTCCAGGCTAGGGCGGAAGTAAACAATTTGTTTTTATTTTAAAGCAAAAGATCCAATTTTTTGCTTTTAGATGCTAAAGAAGAAATTTGGGGTGTTTTTGACCCCATATCGACTCCATAAAGTGTACCTTGTTTACATTCCTTATAAGAGGAATAAAGTGATAAAAAATAAAAAAAAAAAATAAAGGGACAGTGTAAAAAATAAAATAAGAAAAAAAAAAATTAAAGTGCTCCCATTCATATATATGTTTTGGGGTTCTAAGTAATTTTCCAGAAAAAAATACTGGTAAACAAAAAGTTCCAGAAAAGGTGCCGTCTTCAAGTGGATATATTATATTATATATATTACTATTATTACTAGATTACTAGATGCTCCAGTGTTAGTAAATCCCCCTCACAGTGTGCGGTGAAATCAGAGGACGCCATTTGAGTCCAGGAGAGGAGCGAGGCCGAAGGTGAGGCCGAAGGTGAGGTCAGAGGTCAGATTTAATGATTTATTAATTATTTATTAATGAATTCACAGATTTCATTCATGTTTTCTATGTGTCGGGAGTTCAGCTCTGTATAGAATCTCCAGCAATCTCCTGTCTCCAGGCGGGGGCATTCCTTTTCTCCAAACACAGTCCCCTCCCACGAGGAACACACTTTTCCCCCCGGATGAGGTTTTTGCACTTTCAATGCTGCCGGTCAATAGATATTAAATTAAAAAACCCAGAGAGTGCGCCACCAGATGGTGCAACCGCTCCCACCGCTCCACACCGCTCCCATCGCTCCGCACCGCACCGCTCCCACCGCTCCGCACCACTCCGCTCCCACCGCTCCACACCGCTCCCATCGCTCCGCACCGCACCGCTCCCACCGCTCCGCACCACTCCGCTCCCACCACTTCGCACCGCTCCGCTCCCACCGCTCCGCAGCGCCCCCGGTAATAGAAGAATTTTATACTACAGACGGCCAGTATGGAAACATTTCTAGGGACAAGAATCCTGAACTGTCCCTGGAAATCAGCTCTGACCATCTCTGTCTATTGATTTTACATTCTGGAAAAACTAAAAAGCAGGCCCGGGATCGGGATGGCCACCTGGAGGATTTAGGATTTGCCGGAGGGGCCGGAGTGTCAGAATCTATTTGTGGGCAGTTCAGTCACACTTGTAGCGGCTCATAGACCCGTATAGGTCACTACAGGAGCGGGAATAAGGGAGGCCAGCATTGACGGGCAGAGATAGCGGGGCGAGCAGAAGGATGAGCCCATTAGAATGCTGCTTCTCCTTTATTAGCCAATCAGCGATGGTTGGAGGTGTGTCCTCTGCTCTAGTGTTGCAGCTGTAGCTCAGGACACAATCCTCGCTCTTCCGCCGGTCACCTCGGAGGTCCGGTTACAATGCAGCAAATCGCAGGGATGGAATCCGAGCTGTCATTGTAGAGGAACTAGCAGTGGAAAATCAGAAGCTTTTACTGAAAATCACACAGGAGTCGGGTCTCTCTTATTTACAATTTATTAAATTTCACATTATTCAAAATCTAAAATACTTTGTTCAAAATTCTCGTTAATAAAAATATAATGGTCTGTGGACAGGCTAGTCCCAGAGCTTTTTTTCAGTGGGAATGTGGGGGGGGGGGCGCAATTCCATCACCTCCCGCACTGAATGAATGCAATGGCAAGGGGCGCTGGAGGGTCTACTGGTGCTGGCTGCTGGGGGATCTATTGTTGCTGGAGGGGATTGATTTTTGCGTGGCAATCTATTGTTGCTGGAAGGGATCTACTGTTGCTGGCTGCTGGGAGATCTGTTGTTGCTGCTGGGAGATCTGTTGTTGCTGCTGGGTGCCTATTGTTGCTGGGGGTGCCTATTGTTGCTGGGGGTCTATTGTTGCTGGGGTGCCTATTGTTGCTGGGGGGTCTATTGTTACTGGGGGGGTATATTGTTGCTGGGGGTGCCTATTGTTGCTGGGAGATCTGTTGTTGCTACTGGGTGCCTATTGTTGCTGGGGGTCTATTGTTGCTGGGGGGGGGTCTATTGCTGCTGGGGTGCCTATTGTTGCTGGGGGTGCCTATTGTTGCTGGGGTGCCTATTGTTGCTGGGGGGGGTCTATTGTTGCTGGGGGTGCCTATTGTTGCTGGGGGGTCTATTGTTGCTGGGGGTGCCTATTGTTGCTGGGGGGTCTATTGTTGCTGGGGGGGGTCTATTGTTGCTGGGGGTGTCCTATTGTTGCTGGTGGTCTATTGTTGCTGGGGGGTCTATTGTTGCTGGGGGGTCTATTGCTTCTGGCTGCAGGGGATCTATTTTATTTATTTTCTTGTTGTAATTACCATATTCCATACAAATTACTTAGCACTACAAAATGATACTTGGCTCTATATTCTCCGTACTGGGAGCTGGGTAGGGGGTGAAACCAAGGGTCAGTGCTCAGAGGTGGGTAGGGGGCGGAACCAAGGGTCAGAGGTGGGTAGGGGCGGAACCAAGGGTCAGAGGTGGGTAGGGGCGGAACCTAGGGTCAGAGGTGGGTAGGGGGCAGGACCAAGGGTCAGAGGTGGGTAGGGGGCGGAACCTAGGGTCAGAGGTGGGTAGGGGGCAGGACCAAGGGTCAGAGGTGGGTAGGGGGCGGAACCTAGGGTCAGAGGTGGGTAGGGGGCAGGACCAAGGGTCAGAGGTGGGTAGGGGGCGGAACCTAGGGTCAGAGGTGGGTAGGGGGCGGAACCAAGGGTCAGAGGTGGGTAGGGGGCAGGACCAAGGGTCAGAGGTGGGTAGGGGGCAGGACCAAGGGTCAGAGGTGGGTAGGGGGCGGAACCAAGGGTCAGAGGTGGGTAGGGGGCGGAACCAAGGGTCAGAGGTGGGTAGGGGGCAGGACCAAGGGTCAGAGGTGGGTAGGGGGCGGAACCAAGGGTCAGAGGTGGGTAGAGGGCAGGACCAAGGGTCAGAGGTGGGTAGGGGGCGGAACCAAGGGTCAAAGGTGGGTAGGGGGTGGAGTCACGAAGCCCTGGCTAGTCCTAAACAGATAGATAATAAATCTTTGGATTTATTACATTAAAATACCAAACATGTTATACTCACCTTCTCTGTGTAATGGTTTTGCACAGAGCAGCCCCGATCCTCCTCTTCTCGGGTCCCCCAGAGCAGGCAGCTTGCGCTCTGGGGGCACCCAGTCAGGCTCGCTCCGTAGCCGCTGTTCTGTATGTCCATTTACACACAGAGCCGCGGCTCAGCCCTGCCCCTCTCTCTCTTTATCTAATATAAATGCCCCCCCGCTGAGACCACCGCCTGTGGAAGGGAATTCCACATCCTTGCCACTCTTACAGTAAAGAACCCTCTACGTAGTTTAAGGTTAAACCTCTTTTCTAATTTTAATGAGTGGATCCCCGTTGTGGCTCTCTGAGGAGTGATCGCAGGTGGCTGGCGGACATCGCGGCCACCGGCCACGCCCATCGCGCACACCTCCTTCTACTCTTAAAGCGGCCCATGTACACCTACGGCGATTCACCCGGCTGTGCCAATCTGCCACAGTATAATGACGGCGGCTGGTTGGCAATCGGTTAACATGCCAAACAACGCGCATTAACACTATAAGCCCCCGTTCACACGGTCGGACATTCTGACCACAAAATCCGTCGGATTTTTTCCGACGGATTTTTGTCCGAAACTGGTGCTGCCCACACACCGTCGGACAAAGTTGTCGGAAAATCCGATTGTTCGGAATGTGGTGACGTTCGTTCGCTACGACAGGACTACGCTCAGGCTAGTAGCCAATAGCTTTGGTCTCGCAATTTGATCTGAGCGTGCGTGGCACTTTGTCCGATCGGAATTCTCTACAAAAAGTCCGATCGGATTTTTTTGTCGGAAAATTTGAGATCCCGCTCTCAAATTTTTTCCGTCGGAAAATGTCCCACAGAGCCCACACACGATCGGATTTTCCGACAATATAATGCGATCGGACCTTTTCCGTCGCATTTTCCGACCGCGTGTACGGGGCAGAAGTGCGTTTGTTCAGTGTCGGTATTTTGAAGTGTGAACAAGACCCTAGACGTTTTTTGGCGCGTCAGACCTTGTTGCACGTGCTGACGCAAAACGCCTCGGGCACGCCAAGGTCTGAATGGGCCCTTAAAGCTGATGACTGCCCTAGGTGGGCACCGCTGTGGTGTGGGGTGATGGTATGAGTGGCACACACATGTCTGCGTACAGATGATGATCTCTCCCTCGGTTGGCTCGCCTTCCCCAGGGCTGCTTTATTCTCCTCTCTGCTCTCTGAGAAATGCCGCCGTTCTTCCTCCCCGCGTGCCTTTTTCCGCACCTTGTGGTATGTTATTTTGTCGCGCCTTCGGGGCCTCTCGGATTTGTGAATGGGCACTCCCTGGGTATGGTGCATCTACCAGGAACATCAGGCCAAACCTGAAATTCCTGGCGCTTGATCGCCATCCAAGAAAAGATTTCCTTTGGCCCTGGAACTGTTAATCTTGTCATCTAGGGAAAGTAGCTCCGCGTACCTCGGAAACACGCCCGCTACAAGGATGTGGTTGGCTGCCGTCGCAGAGAGACGGGCGAGCGTGACTCGCAGGATGATCGGCATAGGGATCAGCTGGGTTCAGATAACTCCAACTAAATTCACTTGGCGCAATATACAAAGGGCAGTAACCCATAGCAACCACAGTTCTTTTTTTAAACTATTAATCAATGATAAATTATTCTGACTGCTAGTAAAGGTGTAAAGCAATCGATTTGTACAATCTTTGGATTTACCGACCAGCCACAGCACAAGGGCCTTCCTGATTGGATATACAGTGGGGCTGATTTACTACAACTAAAGAGTGTGAAATCTGGTGCAGCTCTGCATAGAAACCAATCAGCTTCCAGTTTTTTTTTGTAAAAGCTTAACCGGTTCCCGACCGGCGCACAGCGATATACGTCAGCAGAATGGCAGGGACAGGCAGGAGGGCGTATATATAAGTCCCTCCTTAATGCCGTGCGTGCCATCGGGAGCGCGCCGGTCGGGACCTCCCGTGAGGCCGGTCGCGGGTCCCGCGGACTCGTTCGCCGCGGGGACACCCGCGATCGTCTCACAGGAAGGCTGAACGGGGAGATGCGGAAATAGACAGCGTCTCCCCGTTCTGCCTAGCAACTAGTGACGCCGATCTCTGCTCCCTGTGATTGGAGCAGAGATCAGCATTCACTAGCTGACAGCCACGCCCCCCCCCCCACAGTAAGAAACACACCCCTAGGCATACTTAACCCCTACACTGCCCCCTTGTGGTTAACCCCTTCACTGCCAGTGTCATTTATACAGGAATCAATGCATTTAAATAGCATTGATTGCTGTATAAATGGCAATGGTCCCAAAAATGTGTCAAAAATGTCCGATGTGTCCGCCATAATGTCGCGGTCACAATAAAAATCGCTGATCGCCGCCATTACTAATAAAAAAAAAAAAATTATTAATAAAAGTGCTATAAAACTATCCCCTGTCTTGTAAACGCTATAACTTCTGCGCAAACCAATCAATAATCGCTTATTGCGATTTTTTTTTACCAAAAATATGTAGAAGAATACGTATCGGCCTAAACTGAGGGTAAAAAAAACATTTTTTATATATATTTTTGGGGGATATTTATTATAGCAAAAAATAAAAAATAAATTTTTTTTTCCAAAATTGTCGCTCTTTTTTGTTTATAGCGCAAAAAATAAAAACCGCAGGGGCGATCAAATACCACCAAAAGAAAGCTCTATTTGTGGGAAAAAAGGGACATCAATTTTGTTTGTGAGCCACGTCGCACGACCGCGCAATTGTCAGTTAAAGCGACGCAGTGCAGAATCGCAAAAAAGGGGCCTGGTCCTTTGGCTGCAAATTGGTCCGGTCTGAAAGTGGTTAAAGGCAATTCAAAAATAAAAATAACAAACATGTTATACTTACCTGCTCTGTGCAGCGGTTTTGCACAGAGCAGCCCCGATTCCTCCTACTTTCATGTCCCCCGCCAGCGCTCCTAGCCCCTCCCTCCTGTCGAGTCAAGCATCTTGCTATGGGGGGCACCCAAGCGGGCACGCTCCCGAGTCGCTGCTCTGCGTGTCCATTCACACACAGAGTCGTGTCTCGGTCCCGCCCCCTCCTCATTGGCTCACTGGCTGTGATTGACAGCAGCGGGAGCCAATGGCTCAGAGGAGGCGAGGAGAAAGCCAGGAGGAGGTGCAGGCTGTGTTCCCCGCCCCCCCATGAAAACACTGTTATCTTCTAGCCAGTGGAGTCTGAACTCCAATCAACTAGTATTTTCAGGAGGCCCACAGTGAGAGCCCTGACCATTATTTTTTTGCACTTGTGTATGTTACCCTAAATATATATAGTTTTTTCTATGTGTTCACAGATTTGTATTTTATAAATCATAGTCTTTATCATTTTCATGTACTACTTCCATTTGAAGTACCCAGATGATCCTGCCAGTCACCTTTCTTCCTTGATCTAAACTGTTGATCTAAACTGACCACACAAAGTACAGAAGCTGATCTGTGTTAGCGTGGTCAGTTTTTTTCCTTTGGCTATCATTCAGAGGTACTGGACACTGTGCAGGTACACAGCATGCCTGGATTGGGTAGTTTGTTCAACCACCACTCCCCCCTGACCAATCACAGCCTGCCTCTGGCCCACACACCCCCTCCTATTCACAGCCTGCCTATTGAACATGCAACACTGCTCAAGCACAGCCTGCCCCTGACACACACCCTCCAAATCACAGCCTGCTTCTGGCACACAGCCCCTCCCAATCACAGCCTGCCCCTGACACACCCCCTCCAAATCACAGCCTGCCTCTGACAACCCCCCTCCCAATCATAGCCTGTCTCTGGCACACACCCTCTCCCAATCACAGCCTGCCTCTGACAACCCCCCTCCCAATCACAGCCTGCCTCGGGCACACACCCCTCCAAATCACAGCCTGCCTCTGACTCACCCGCTACAAATCACAGCCTGCCTGTGGCACACACCCCTCCAAATCACAGCCTGCCTGTGGCACACACCCCTCCAAATCACAGCCTGCCTGTGGCACACACCCCTCCAAATCACAGCCTGCCTGTGGCACACACCCCTCCCAAACACAGCCTGCCTCTGGCACACATCCTCCAAATCACAGCCTGCCTCCAACACACCCGCTACAAATCACAGCCTGCCTGTGGCACACATCCTCCAAATCACAGCCTGCCTCTGGCACACACCCTACAAATCACAGCCTGCCTGTGGCACACACCCCTCCAAATCACAGCCTGCCTCTGACTCACCCGCTACAAATCACAGCCTGCCTCCGACACACACCCTCCAAATCACAGCCTGCCTCTGACAACCCCCCTCCCAATCATAGCCTGCCTCCGACACACCTGCTACAAATCACAGCCTGCCTCTGGCACACACCCCTCCAAATCACAGCCTGCCTGTGGCACACACCCCTCCAAATCACAGCCATCCTCGGGCACACAGCTCTTCCCAATCACAGCCTGCCTGTGGCACACACCCCTCCAAATCACAGCCTGCCTGTGGCACACACCCCTCCAAATCACAGCCTGCCTCTGACTCACCCGCTACAAATCACAGCCTGCCTCTAACTCACCCGCTACAAATCACAGCCTGCCTCCGACACACACCCCTCCAAATCACAGCCTGCCTGTGGCACACACCCCTCCCAATCACAGCCTGCCTCCGACACACCTGCTACAAATCACAGCCTGCCTCTGGCACACACCCTACAAATCACAGCCTGCCTCCGACACACCTGCTACAAATCACAGCCTGCCTCTGACTCACCCGCTACAAATCACAGCCTGCCTCCGACACACACCCCTCCAAATCACAGCCTGCCTCTGACTCACCCGCTACAAATCACAGCCTGCCTCCGACACACACCCCTCCAAATCACAGCCTGCCTCTGACTCACCCGCTACAAATCACAGCCTGCCTCTGACTCACCCGCTACAAATCACAGCCTGCCTCGGACACACCCCCTCCAAATCACAGCCTGCCTCGGACACACCCCCTCCAAATCACAGCCTGCCCGTGGCACACACCCCTCCAAATCACAGCCTGCCTCTGACTCACCCGCTACAAATCACAGCCTGCCTGTGGCACACACCCTTCCAAATCACAGCCTGCCTCCGAAACACACCCTACAAATCACAGCCTGCCCGTGGCACACCCCCTCCAAATCACAGCCTGCCTCTGACTCACCCGCTCCAAATCACAGCCTGCCTCTGGCACACACCCGCTCCAAATCACAGCCTGCCTCTGACTCACCCGCTACAAATCACAGCCTGCCTCTGACACACCCGCTACAAATCACAGCCTGCCTCTGGCACACACCCCTCCCAATTTGGAATTGTGATGATTCTGCCCGTGATTCCACATTACTTAATGTGAACGGGGCTTCAGGTCCGGCAGGTGCACCAATACCTTCCCACCCCAGCATCGAATTCTCCAATTCCACCACGCCAATTCCCGCTCCCCCATTATAAATATATCCGCTCCGACCATCGATATAACAAACACACCCCTACATCCCAAAAACATCAACACCTTTGTTTTGTCATTTGTGAATAATGCACAAGGCCGGCCAGTCCAGTTCATGGAACATGCTGGAATATCATCCGGCATCATATAGTCATTTCTCTCCCTGACTCCATGGCACCGGGAGGGTCTGGGAATAAAGCATGTAATTGTGCTATTAAGTGTGTTTTTTTATTTTTTGCTGTAGATTTTTTTTTTTTTTTTTTTTTGTGTGGATTCCTTTAAAAGCAAAATCAGGAAAAACCCATTTTAAAAGAAATTGGAAATTAAAGGAAAACTAAAGTTTGCACTGCGTTTTATGAAGAAAACCGCTGTTTTATGATATGTATACGATATTCATTTCTATTTTTTATTTTTTTTGGAGGAGGTTTGGTGTGTTTTTATAAGCTGCAGGTGTTTGGATAGGGCAGGTTATTTCCTTGGCTGAGATTTATAGGACGGCTCGTCTGTGAGTGGTTTTTTTTACACATCTGAAAAGCATTTTTTGGGGGGGGGGTTTTATGACACAATTTGTGTATTTACATGCAAGGAGACCTTATAGGAAATGGCGCGGCCCATTGCTGGAGGTAGAACTAATTCTAGCCAGAATTGCAACAACGGAAATAAAATAAAAAATAGGCAGATTAAATAGATTTGCATTTTCCAGTATAAATTCTGTATTTTATAATTTGGTCTATTTTAACAGATTTAATCCCCTTTGTTTTTATTTGCATACAATATTATAATATATTATATATGTATAAAGCGTTCACCAGAGTGTTGAGTAAATCACCTACAATCTGACCCATGTCACGATTTGGGATCCGTTTATTGGGTATAACTTGCCCGCGTTTTTCTGTACATTTTTTTTTTTTTTAAAGTTGTTTTTATTTTTTTTTAAATACCCTACAAAACAGAGCCTTTGGGCATTCCCCGGCTTGAATAAAAAAACATGCAGCATAAAAAAAAAACAAAAAAAAAACACAACAATCCCAACTGTAGTCACAACTCCGGTCCCCCTCGATCAACGAGGGTAACAGCATCCACATGACCAAGGTAAGTGATCGGGAGGTGGAAGGTAGGCACTATCATAGTGTTAAAGCACATATTAAATTTCAAAAATAGAAGCAAGAAAATTTAAGTGCGTTTAAACCCTCGATTTTATTCTTTTATTTTTTTAATAAAAATAACAAACATGTTATACTTTACTGCTCTGTGTAATGTTTTTTTCACAGAGCAGCCCCGATCCTCTTCTTCTCATGTCCCCGCCGGTGCTCCAAGCCCCTCCTCTTCATCAGGTGCCCCCACGCAAAGCCGCTCTCCATGGGGGCATCCATGCGGGCGCGCTCCCGAGTCCAGCTGCTGCGTCAATTGACACAGACAGCGGCACTCGGCCCTGCCCCCCCCCCCCGCTCTGTGTCACAGCTTTTGATTGACAGCAGCCGGAGCCATTGTTTCCCGCTGCTATCAATCTGTCCAATGAGGAGTGCAACCGCTGCGTTTGTGCACATTGCTGAACTGGATCAGGCTTAGGGAAGAAAAAGGGGGGAGGGGTGCAGCACAGAAGGCTTTTCACCTCCTTAATGCAGGGGTTTCAAACTCAACTTAATCGTGGGCCACATCAACAGTATGGTTGCCCTCAAAGGGCCAGTTGTAGCTGGGGGTGCACTATGCACAGAGGGCAGGGTTCAGGGGTGCCCTATGCACAGAGTGCAGCTCCAGGGGTGCCCTATGCACAGAGTGCAGGGTTCAGGGGTGCACTATGTACAGAGTGCAGCTCCAGGGGTGCCCTATGCACAGAGTGCAGGGTTCAGGGGGTGCGCTACATACAGAGTGCAGCTCCAGGGGTGCCCTATGCACAGAGTGCAGGGTTCAGGGGTGCGCTACATACAGAGTGCAGCTCCAGGGGTGCCCTATGCACAGAGTGCAGGGTTCAGGGGTGCGCTACATACAGAGTGCAGTTCCAGGGGGGCACTATGCACAGAGTGCAGGGCTCAGGGGTGCGCTACATACAGAGTGCAGCTCCAGGGGTGCCCTATGCACAGAGTGCAGGGTTCAGGGGGTGCGCTACATACAGAGTGCAGTTCCAGGGATGCCCTAGGCACAGAGTGCAGGGTTCAGGGGGTGCGCTACATACAGAGTGCAGCTCCAGGGGTGCCCTATGCACAGAGCGCAGGGTTCAGGGGTGCGCTACATACAGAGTGCAGTTCCAGGGGTACGGTATGTACAGAGTGCAGGGTTCAGGGGGTGCGCTACATACAGAGTGCAGTTTCAGGGGTACGGTATGTACAGAGTGCAGGGTTCAGGGGTGCGCTACATACAGAGTGCAGTTCCAGGGGTACGGTATGCACAGAGTGCAGGGTTCAGGGGTGCTTTACATACAGAGTGCAGTTCCAGGGGTGCCCTATGCTTAGAGTGCATGGCTCAGGGGTGCGCTACATACAGAGTGCAGTTCCAGAGGTGCCCTATGCACAGAGTGCAGAATTCAGGGGTGCACTATGTACAGAGTGCAGGGTTCAGGCGTACACTACGTACAAAATACAGAGTTTGGGGTCTGCTGTGCACAGAGTACAGGGTTTATGGGTGTGCTATGAACGGTGTGCAACCCCAACTCCCCTGCCATGTTCTGGTTGCAAAACTGGGTGCTAGGGCCACATGACAAGGCCTGGCGGGCCAGGATTCAGCCCGCGGATCCTTGTGTTTGACATATGTTCCTTAGAATGCATTAAGGTGAAAAAACGTAAGGCTTTACAACCACTATAAGAATGCAACACAATAAATATTAAAGTGCAGTATCAGCAATATAATATATTTCCAGGGAGATGCTAAAAAAGGTAAAGAGGGGGGACCATGTCAGGTCAACCCCCGCATAACCCCTTCCTTTCCAGAGGAACATAGAATTCACACACTAACCATTTTGGTCAAGCACAGTATCATCTCTAGTTAGTAGTAGAGGGAGATTCAATCCAAATGTCTCAGACCTTGTGAAAAAAAATTTGGGCAACCTTCGGGAAAGATATGTTATTTTTTTTACAATGGGACCACAAAATGAACCAGTTTCTTTCTGCTGTAGGTACATCTTAATTTTTTTTTTTTTTGTAAATTATTTTTTATTGTATTTTAAAAGACATGTACAAAACAAAGCCTATTGGGCATACCCAGGCTTAAACAAAACACAATATGACTGAACACTACAACCTAAAAACACAAAACACACTCGATATGGCAACCAATGGTACATCTTCATTTCTAAAAAAAAAAAAAGCAGAATTCTGCCACCAGAAACCAACAAAAAAAAAAAAAAAAAAAAGCGCAAACCTGACCGGCCTAACGATTGGAAAATGTAAACATTCTATTATTTTGTAGTGCCCGTACCAGTGATACAGGACGGCGCAAGAGATAAAAAAATAGAAAAAAAAAAAAGCGACATTAAATAGCTCGACTGATAGAGCGAGAGATAGACAGATAGGAGACAGATGGATAGATAGACCGCAAGATGTTTTGAAAGGCAGAGAGAAGTAGATAGATGGGGCAGAGATATAAAAAAATAAAAAAAATAAAAAAAAACAGCTAAACGCCAATAAAAAGATACAGAGATATTTTCCAAGTATTTGGCAGCAGAAGAATTACACAATTTAATCCTTTGCTTGCATATGGCAAAAAAAGGAGCGAAATGGAAAAATAACAGATTCTGCAAAACTGTTTTTTTTTTTTTTTTAATTTCCAGAAAGCAAAAAAAAAAGAAGAAGAAGATGGGACGCGGGCACACCTGGGCATGAGACTGAGGGGACGTTGCTGTATTAAAAAGCCACCCCTGAAAAATATTCTGGAGCTTAGAGAGAGTGTAGGACCACATGTGCCAGGGGGGCACCAGCCAATATACAACAAAACCGCACCTTTAAAGGGACTGCGGCGAATAAAAAAAAAAAAAACACACAAGAAGCATCATTCTCTGTGGGAAATCTTCTCCTTGTCGCGGAGTTGAAAGGCGTTCAGCATTATATGAGCTGTGCTGTATAAACTGGGTTTGCCTGTAGATCAGCCACTTCCAGTAGAGAGTCAGCGACTCCATAATAGATAGCATTACCTACGTCTCACCGATGACCCCTGAGAGGCAATGGACTTACACACCGCCTAGTGCTGCCTATAGAATGGCCAGCTGACGGAGAGAGGACCAAAAGAAAAAAAAAAACATACAAAACCAAACAGATGTGTAAAAAAAAAAGACATATATATTAGGTTCTAATATTCTTCTTATTACAAAATAATGATATTCTCTTTATGTGAGTGACATTCAGGAGCGCATGCATGGATACCGGATACCCTTCTACAGACCAATATTTCAACCACTTCCTCGAAGAATATTAAAGCGCTGACCAGACATTATTTAAAGGGGGGGGAGGGGGGGCTGACACTAATCTGAGTGACACAGCTACATATGACCACATACACATCATAAATATACCACCCCTGGCCTGCTAGGACTTGTAGTACCTGTGACAGCTGGAGGCCCATTATATCAATAGTGGAGTGTAATCCTTTACCCCAGCCTGCAGAGCTGGCAATCTTAAAATGCTCGCAGGTGACCAAACATTCTTGCAAGGGGCCTACAAGACTGGATTTCAGTGTCTGGATTATTATGCAAAAAAAATAATAAAATAAAAAAAAAATGTATAAATTATATAAATTTTTATTTTTTTTTGCATATTAATCCAGACACTGAAATCCAGTCTTGTAGGCCCCTTGCAAGACTTTTTGGTCACCTGCAAGCATTTTAAGGCCCCACACACCCAGATATCAATATTGGAGTGTAATCCTTCACCCCCAGCCTGCAGATCTGGCAATCTTAAAATCCTTGCAGAGGACCAAAAATTCTTGCAAGGGGGCTGCAAGACTAGATTGCAGTGTCTGGATTATTATGCAAAAAAAAGTAAAAAAAAAAATAAATATAAAAATTAATATATATATACATAAAAAATATATCAATATTGGAGTGTAATCCTTCACCCAAACCTGCAGATTTGGCAATCTTAAAATCCTTGCAGGTTACCAAACATTCTTGCAAGGGGTCTACAAGACTGGATTTCAGTGTCTGGATTATTATGCAAAATAAAATAATAAATTAAAAAAAAACTTTTTTATATATATATATATATCATCTGCAAGCATTATAATATTGCCAAATCTGCAGGCCGGGGTGACGAATTACACTACAATATTGATATATTTTTTTATATATATAATTTATTATTTTATTTTTTTGCATATTAATCCAGACACTGCAATCTAGTCTTGCAGGCCCGTTGCAAGAATTTCTGGTCACCTGCAAGCATTTTAAGGCCCCACACACACATATATCAATATTGGAGTGTAATCCTTCACCCCCAGCCTGCAGATCTGGCAATCCTAAAATCCTTGCAGATGACCAAAAATTCTTGCAAGGGGCCTGCAAGACTGGATTTCAGTGTCTGGACTATTATGCAAAAAAAAGTAAAAATTTTTTATAAATATATATATAAAAAATATATCAATATTGTAGTGTAATTCTTCACCCCATCCTGCAGATCTAGCAATATTAAAATACTTGCAGATGACCGAATGTTCTTGCAAGGGGCCTACAACACTGGATTGCAGTGTCTGGATTAATATGCAACAAAAAAAATCTATCAATCAATATTGGAGTGTAATCCTTCACCCCAACCTGCAGATCTGGCAATCTAAGGCCCCATGAGCACTATTAGATTTTCTGCAGATTTTTTGTTTTCAGATTTACCAAAACCATGTAGTGGAAGGGCCGGCTTGATTGCATACAAATTGAAAACCCTTGAGGTTTGACCTCATATTACATGGTTTTGGTAAATCTGAAAACAAAAATCTGCAGAAAATATAATAGTGTGCATGGGGCCTTAGATTGCCAGATCTGCAGGTTGGGGTGAAGGATTACACTCCAATATTGATTGATAGATTTTTTTTTTTGCATATTAATCCAGACACTGCAATCCAGTGTTGTTGGCCCCTTGCAAGAACATTCGGTCATCTGCAAGTATTTTAATATTGCTAGATCTGCAGGTTGGGGTGAAGAATTACATTACAATATTGATATATTTTATATATAATATATTTATTTTTTACTTTTTTTTTGCATAATAATCCAGACACTGGACTCTAGTGTTGTAGGCCCCTTGCAAGAACGTTCGGTCATCTGCAAGTATTTTAATATTGCCAGATCTGCAGGCTGGGGTGAAGGATTACACTCCAATATTGATATATATATATATATATATATTTGTTTACATTTTTTTTTTGCATTTTAATCCAGACACTGCACTCTAGGGTTGTAGGCCCCTTGCAAGAATGTTTGGCCATCTGCAAGTATTTTCAGATTGCCAGATCTGCAGGCTGGGGGTGAAGGATTACACTCCAATATTGATATCTGGGAATATATATGTAACTGAGTGGGGTTTAACGCAACGTCCAGGGGTCACGCTGAGGATCTGTCGCAGCCTGGGGCTTAGACGTTACATGTACATAGAAAAAGCACATAGGAGATGCACCACCAATTGGCAAGGGGTGGGGGGGGGGGGGACAGGCTGATGTCACAAAATACTGCGGCTTGCAGGTGTAAAAAAGATACAAAGCATGTTCTTATTGTATTCTTTTATAACATTCAATCTTTAGATCTATCTGTAGATAAATATGTAGATTTGTATGGCTTTGCACAGGTATCTTATAAGCACACAATATAGCGATCAGAAGGCATTCTGTATAAATCACATATTCATAGTCTGTATAAAGCACACTATTACCATTGCTGCAGAAAAAGAATTCTGAACAAGGCGTATGGATGAATACATTGCTAGGCTGGATTGTTCTATTTTATTTTATTTTTTTTGCTATATGAGGAGGTTTCCCACATTAAAATGATTAAAATGAACACAACATGACTTCTGTCCCTGAACAGCTGCATCTGGTCCTCATTGTATCCCCCATACAAATAGACAGGACTTCTAATTATATAGTATATACAGGTATATATCTGCACCTAGATCTATACATTCCTCAACCCCAACCCTGACACACCTACCAACTATCACTTCTATATTGACAGACTCAGGTTACAATATTACAATACATATCCATGGAACAAGAGACCTAGGCTAACATTATAACTGCATGTAATCAGAATGGGATTCTCACAGGAAAACACCTCAACATTCCCAAATATCCCACAAATACCAACTTCTTGCCCTGTACAGAAAGTAATGGGAAGCATCTGTACACAGGATGTGGGAGACATGATCTGGGCAAATATGTGTGCAGCTAGGTAAAAATTCCTCCAATGATACACAGAGTTGTGGAAGTCCTAGGCGGCCATTGTGTATAGTGTAATGTCTATATAAGCACACACAACCATCCATACATACTATACAGTACATGCATTATTATATAATGTACATACATTACAATGCATAGATACACACACACAAAAACATATATATATATATATATAACCCTCATATATATATATATATATATAAATATATATATATATATATATAATATATATATTTTTATATATAAATATTTTTTTTTTTTTTTTTTTTTTGTGAGTGTATCTATGTATTGTAATGTATGTACACTATATAATAATGCTAACCCTAACCTATATATATATATATATATATATATATATATATATATATATATATATATACACAACATATATATACACACACACACACACACATATATGAATTACACACACACATTATATATATATACACATATATATATATATACATAATATATACATATATGTGTGTGTGTGTATATATATATAATATATATATATATTACACACACACATATATATATATTACACACACATGGGTATAAAATGTCTGTCTGTCTACATATATAAACACACACTATAGTCTAATATACACACAAACAATATTTAAGAGATGTTTCCATCCATACTCATATATACATATACATACATACTGTAGTCTGGAAAAAATGTTGTTGTATGTATACAATGACAATAAAGTATATCTATCTATCTAGTCAAATACACACACATTCAGTAATTAAGCAATCTATATAAAACAAAAAACTACACACACACAAATACACACATACAAACATACATTGTGGTCACATATACATACATATGATAAGTAAGAGGTCCATATGTGTATATATATATATAAATATATATATATATATACACACACACATTTAAAAAAAAAAAACATTATGGATACATTTGTGTGTGTGTGTGTGTGCGCGCGCTCGTGTGTGTGTGTGAGATATATATATATTGATATATATATATATATATATATATATATACACACACACACACACACATACACACACACACACACACACACACACACACACACACACACACACACACACACACGAGAGAGAGGAGATATAGATAGATTATATATATATATACATACACACAAACACACACATAGGAGAGAGATAGATAGATGGATTCTTATACAAACACACAATGTGATCAGATGTACACACATACAATAAGTAGGTGATCTATATTATAAAAAAGAAAGATAAAAGAAATTAAATGAATTAAAAAGAAATGCTGTAATCAGATATACACACATGCACTAAGTGATCTCTCCTCTCTCTCTACATGTGTATATATATATATATACACACACACACATACAATAATTAAGAGGAACTCTGCATTGATTATATGCAATCATTCAGGACACAGAGATACACTCAGACATCACACAATATACACATCACACACTTGTAGTTTCCTCTCTCACACATGACTTGCAGGAACTTGTACAGACACAGCACCAATCTACATTGTAGGGTCACAGGAGACCCCAGTATATCCCAGTATACCCAGTGTGTGCAGTCTCCAGTGCCTGGCAGGGGTGATGGTGGCCCTGGATGTGCACTGTGTGTGTAGCGACTGCTCTGGGTGTGCAGATGATCTCTTCAGGGACCCTAAAGTGACAACAGCTGCTGTTTAATGAAGCTTGCCCTGTCCTGACCCCCCTCTACAGCCTGTGCCCCCCGGGCACCACCTTCCTGCCAGCCGCCCGATCTCCTTCCTCCTCCACACACACAGCGACACCTGGCTACACATCCGACCAGGATCACCGACACACGCACCATAGATCTATACACTACATCACATATATACCCCAAATATACACCACATCACATATACACCCCAAATATAATACCACTTTACATATATACCCCAAATATACACCACATCACATATACACCCCAAATATACACTACATCACATATATACACCACATTACATATACACCAATTATACACCACATCACATATACACTCCAAATATAATACCACTTTACATATATACACACCATATATATACACTAAATTACATATACGCACCAAGTATACACTACATTTCATACAGAGATGTATACACACACTAAATATATATTACACACAGATATATATATATACATACACACACACACACCGACAAATACTTCTGTAGATTTCTCATGCACAGTGTTGTATGTATAAATCATAATACAATGTATATATTTGTAGAATTAGATTTATAAATAAGGAATATTATTTCAAAATGTATTTCTTTCTTCTATTGTTTTATATATATATATATATATTATACATGCAAATCTTATAATATATATACACACACACACACACACACACACACACACACACACACACACACACATATATACACACACACACACATACATGTACAGGAAATATCTGTATATATGAATATTATTTGATATTTTATAATCTCTGTATAAATGAGAATGTTGATTTAAAACTCAATCCACTATAATTATATCCATTTTGTTTTTATAGATATAATACATATATAACTATATCTACACACACACACATATATATATATATATATATTCATAATTACACACACACACACACTATACAATTTTTATTTTTTATATTTTTTCTTTCTTTTTTCTTCTTGTGATGTGAATTGTAGACAGAGAAGTAGGTTGGGGATCGGTGGGGATTTGCCCATACATTGGGGGTCGGTCCCTGGTCTCCCCCCCAGTGAAGTCTGCACACCGCAGCCCTCCATCCGCACCGGTCGGCGCTCCTTCCCCCTATGTACGAACATCGCACAACGAATATACGCCTGGCTGGGCGCGCATCCCCGCACCGGAACGAATCTCGCTGTGTTCTGTCCCGCCGGACCGGGCTGCACCGAGACCGGCCATTTGTGAGGTCCAGGGTGCTGATCTAACGAATACACCGGAGATCTGCCCGGCCCGGCCGCCTGTCACCTGGACCGGTCCTCACCGGGGCCCCGAGCCAGGGGACAGGACTTGGGGGGGCACCCATCTGTCCTGACACCCCCATATCAGGGGGTCCCCGACCTGTCCTCCTGGGGGGGAGGGGGGGTCACACTGCTCCATCCACATCACATACACCCCAATAAACAGACAGACATCGTGCCAAACACAGCCTGGCACAGCCTGGTACCCTCACCATACAACTATATACATCATACACTGCAACATGTACACCCCCCATATACGACACAACTTCACACCGATACATTTATTATCGATATAACAATTAACTAAATGGCAATTACTGATTTTATATATACAAATTGCTGAATGAATATATATCTATCTATATACATACATATTATATATACACACACACACACACACACACACACATATATATACATATATATATATATATATATATATATATATATACATATTACACACACACACATATTATATATATACATACACACATATAGTAAAATTATTGACATACACTGCAACATGTCCACCACAAATATACAACCTAACTTCACATGTATACATGTTATTACATTGTCTAAATGTCAGTTATATATATATATATATATATATATATATATATATATATATATATATATATATATATAGCTATATAAATATATATATATATATATATAGTAAAATGAGTGACATACACGGATGTTCTGTATACATTAGGTGTGATTTATATACAGGCACATCCAGAGAGATGGATACACATTTCAAATCTATTAAGAAAAATATTTATGCTCACATTGAATACACCCCACATATATACACACAGATATATATATATATATATATATATATACACACACACACATACATCTATATATATGTAAATAAAATATATGCACACATTATGGCTTTATATACGTTTGTGTACAGATACAATATATATATATATATATATATACACATACATATATATGTATATATGTTTATGTATATTATGTATATACATGCATATAGATGTACACACAGGGGTGGTATATAGAATTACATATATATCTATAGATATAGAAGTATAAACCCCTGTGTACATACATTTGTATACATATCATATCCATCTCATTTCTGTTCTCAGTATTCACAAAGCATGTGGCATCCTTTACAAGCGATAACATCGCGTATTCCGCACATTTCTATTCCTGAAATCGGATGAAAGAGAAGAGAAAGGAAACAAATTCCATGTTTGATACATTCAGTGCGATGATGATGGAGAGAAAGTTGCAGGACGAGGAGCAGGGACTGTGTGGAGGGGACAGAGGGGACTTCAGGGGTGACCTGCTGGAGTGCTGAGTGTATATGCAAGGGGCATGGGGTGTCATGGTGTGTACAAGGTGCATGGGGTGGCACATGGATGGCATGGTGTGCACAGGGTACACGGGGTGGCATGGTGTGTACAGGGTAGTTGGAGTGGCACATGGATGACCCGGTGTGCACATGGGGTGGCATCTAGATGGCAAACTGTGTACAAAGGGTGGCCCAAAGATGGCATAGTGTGTACAGGGTACATAGGGTGACACATAGATGGAAGGCTGTGCACAGGGCACATGACATAGATGTCACATAGATGGAATTGTGTGCACATGGGGTGGCACATAGTGTGCAGTGTACAGGGTACATGGGGTGGCACAGATGGCATTGTGTGCACTTGGGTGGTACACAGTATGCATGCAGCGCACAGGGTACATAGGGTGACACATATGTGGCATGGTGTTTACATGGGGTGGTACATAGATGGCATGCAGTGTACAAGGTACATAGATGGCATGCAGTGTACAGAGGGGTACATAGATGGCATGCAGTGTACATGGGGTGGCACCTAGATGGCATTGTGTGCACGTGGGGTGGTGGTACATAGATGGCATGCAGTTTACAGGGTAAATGGGGGGTGGCACACAGATGTCATGGTGTGTGTGCAGTGATCTGCAGGTCATCAGACAATATTGTGATGCCTGTTAGGAAATGCTATGCACAAGGGGGGCGATGGCTCTTACCTGTGCAGTGCAGCCCCCACCTCTTGTACCCCTGAAGACAAGTGTCCGGATCCTCCTGCCCTTCCTATAGGTCACATGTGCCAGGGTCAGACTGGTACACAGTGGAAGCCCCCCAGCCCAGGACTGTGCGCTGTGCAGGTGGCTGAGGGTGGGTCCTGTTGTCCTGGGAGGGGGGCAGCTGCTGATTATTTGTGTCCCAGGGTGCTGGGGGGTCAGACAACACCCTCCACCCCTCCCTGACCCCCTCTGATCTCCCTGGACCTCCTGTGATGATGGCACAAGTTGATCACAACTTCCCCCCCTCCCCCCTACTGTCATGTGTCACCATCCTGTCCACGTTCTTCCATCAGCAGCACAATGGACATCATGGGGCAAACGTGTACTTCTACTTTGCATTGGGACCCCCCCCCCTGCATCCCATTTCTAGGGGTCCCCCCTCTGCCTCCCCTATTCTAGAGACAAGCCGGAGGTGCCAGAAGAGTTAGAAGCAGAGACAAGACTTCTGACAACCTGAGGACCCCCATCATCTCCCTTCTAAAGGGGTCCCCTCCCCATCTCTGATCAGCCCCCCCCCCCCCCTATTTTATAGACAAAAGTCAAAGGAAATGATAGACAAATCCTCTGTTATTCCAGGACAAACTGAGGACCCCCAGCATGCCATTTGTAGGGCTCCCCTCTTTTAGGACTCTCCTACTCTATAGACAAGCACAGGCTCTGGAAGAGTAGCAGACATCCTATGAAAGCAGAGACAAAACTTCTGTTATCCCTGAACAAACCGAGGACCCCCCATCGCCCCATTTTTAGGGGTTCCTTCCCCAGTCTCTGACGAATCCCCCCCATTCTAGAGATAAGCACAAGCTACAGAAGAACCAAGAGAAGCCAAGACAAGTCTTCTGGTACCAACAAACGTCCCAGAAGGATAGCAGAAGTCATAAGAAGGACCCCCAGGGCCCCACTTCTAGGGGTCCCCTCTGTTCTAAAGTACTCCTGTATTCTATAGACGAGCAGAAGTCATAGGAGCGCTGAGATAAGTCTTAGGGCCCCTAGGATCCCAATACTAGGGGTCCCCCTTATTCCAAAATACTCCTGTATTCTATAGACAAGCACATCTTCCAGACGAACAGCAGAAGTCATAGGAAGATAAGTCTTCTCAGAACAAACTCGGGACCCCCAGCATGGCCAATGTCTAGGGCCCCCTCTTCTCTACAAGCCTCCCCTGTTCTATAGACGAGCACAGGCACCAGAAGAACATCAGAAGTGGTAGGAAAGCAGAGATATTGTATTAGGATCCTCAGCATCCCACGTCTAGAGGTCCCCTCTCGTCCCAGGACCCCATTCAAACCCATTTCTGGGGGTCCCCTCCAGAAATAGCCACCAGAATACTACCCCCTCCCTATGCCAGGTACCAGAATACTATGCCAAGTCCCAGGGAAGCAGAGACGATTCATCTGTTATCACAGGACCCCCCATTTCTGGGGGTCCTCTCCTTCCTCTCTGATGAAGACTATCCTAAGTCACAGGGAAGCAGAGACAGGTCTCGTTTTGTCCCAGGACCCCCAGCAACCCATCTCTGGGTGCCCCCTCCAGAAATAGGCACCAGAATACTACCCCCCACCCCTCCCATTCTAGGCACCAGAATACTGTCCTAAGTCACAGGGAAGCAGAGACGAGTCCTCTGTTATCCCAGGACCCCCATCAACCCATCTCTCCATAAACAGGCAACAGAATACTAACCCCCCCCCCCCCCCCCCCCCATCCCAGGCACCAGAAAGTCACAGGGAAGCAAAGTTATGTCTTAGGACCCCCCAGCATCTAATTTCTAGGGGTCCCTTTAAGCCTCCTCTATAGACAAGCACAGGCAGTAGCAGAAGTCAAATGGCAGCAGAGACAAGTCTTCTGTTATCCCAGGACCCCCATCAACCCATTTCTGGGGGTCCCCTCCCTCCTTCCTGAGTCCCCCCCCCCCTCCAATTCCAGACACAAGAAGACAATCCGAAGTCACAGGGAAGCAGCGACCAGTCTTCTGTTATCTCAGGACCCTCATCAACCCATCTCTGGGGGTCCTCTCCAGAAATAGGCACCAAAATAATACCCCCCCCCCCCTCCCATTCCGGGCACTAGAATACTATCCTAAGTCACAGGGAAGCAGAGACCAGTCTTCTATTATCCCAGGACCCCCATAAACCAATTTTTGGGGGTCCTCTCCAGAGATAGGCACCAGAATACTACCCCCCTCCCATTCCGGGCACCAGAATACTATCCTAAGTCACAGGGAAGCAGAGACGAGGCTTCAGTTATCCCAGGACCCCCATCAACCCATCTCTGGGGGTCCTCTCCAGAAATATGCACCAGAATAATACCCCCCCCCCCCATAACAGCCACCAGTAGACGATCCTAAGTCCCAGGGAAGGAGAGACGAGTCTCCTATCATCCCAGGACCCCCACCAACCCATTTCTGGGGGTCTCCCCCATTCCAGGCACCAGTAGACGATCCCAAGTCCCAGGGAAGCAGAGACCAGTCTCCTATCATCCTAGGACCCCCACCAACCCATTTCTGGGGGTCTCCCCCATTCCAGCCACCAGTAGACGATCCCAAGTCCCAGGGAAGCAGAGACCAGTCCTCTGTTATCCCAGGACCCCCACCAACCCATTTCTGGGGGTCTCCCCCATTCCAGGCACCAGTAGACGATCCCAAGTCCCAGGGAAGCAGAGACCAGTCCTCTGTTATCCCAGGACCCCCACCAACCCATTTCTGGGGGTCTCCCCCATTCCAGGCACCAGTAGACGATTCTAAGTCCCAGGGAAGCAGAGACCAGTCTCCTATCATCCCAGGACCCCCACCAACCCATTTCTGGGGGTCTCCCCCATTCCAGGCACCAGTAGACGATCCTAAGTCCCAGGGAAGCAGAGACCAGTCCTCTGTTATCCCAGGACCCCCACCAACCCATTTCTGGGGGTCTCCCCCATTCCAGGCACCAGTAAACGATCCTAAGTCCCAGCGAAGGAGAGACGAGTCTTCTGTTATCCCAGGACAAACAGAGGACCCCCCCAGCATTTCATTTCTGAGGGTCCCCTCCCTCCTCCCCTATTCTAGGGACAAGCAAGAAGTCCTGGACAATCAGAGACACATTGAGGACCCCTCCAGCTGCAATTCCTGGGGGTCTCCCCCATCCCCCCCCCATCCCAGGCTCCTGCAGAGTATCACAAGTCCTGGACAATCCTTCTGTGATCCCAGCACAAACTTTTCCTCCCAGTCTGTTCCTGCACTCCCCAGTATCACCAGTGCCCCCCCCCCACCACCCCCCTCCCTGCCCACCTGTGCCCAGGTCACTGTCCCAACACTTCCTCCCCCCCATGCCCAAAAAAATAAAAAAAAATCCCTCCCCCCCATTCTTGTACAAAATTCCTGTGCCCCCCCCCCCTATATGTCATTCCTGTACACACCCCCCCTTGTGAAGTGTCCCCCCTCTGTCCTTCAGCCCCTGTTGTCCCTCACTACTCCCCCCCAGCCCCTCTCCTCTCCTCCCCTGTCCCTCTCCCCCCTCTCCTCTCCCCTCTGAATCTCATTGATCCAGGCGCTGGTAATTAGCCCTTCCCGTCGTGCCTGTGTAATGAAGCACATGCGCACTGAATTAATCAGCCATTTTTTGCAGGAAACTAATTAGCAGAATAAAGATCCAAAGACTTTTTTTCTTGGCGACCATCAGATGTGAGTGCGGCTCCTGGTGTCCGGAGCTTCTCCTCCCCGATGTGCCCGGGCTGCCCCAGCCTGCAGCACCCGCCGCCGCCGCCACCCCCCCTACCACCGTACGAGCAGCCACCGACTCCGCGCTCCGGGGCTGAGCCCGAGCGGCTACATGGGACCCCGAACCGAACCGCTCCGGACTAACCCGAGCCGAACCGGACCGTGCCGAGGACGCTGCAGCAGAGAGCCCCCGAGCCGAGTAAGTGACAACTTTTCAACCCCCCCTCCCCCGCTCCTCCCCCCCCACCCTACAAACAGAACAACGACCCCCCCAAGGGGGACCCCGAAAAAAAAAAATCGAAACTTAACGACTGACCTGGTGGTGGGGTGATTGTCCGGAGAAGTGGTGGGGAGCGGAGTCCCTACAGTGTGTGTGCAATCCCTGCCAGAGCTGTATTGTCAGCCAGAGTCCTGTATACAGGCTGCATGTGCACTCAGCTCTGTCCCTACATGTGTCCCTGGACTGCTGAAATGGGGGTGCCTCCCCCCCCCTTTATTATTATCCACATTCAACTTTTTATTTTTATATATTTTTTTTGTAT
Source organism: Lithobates sylvaticus (assembly GCA_028564925.1). NCBI lineage: Eukaryota > Metazoa > Chordata > Amphibia > Anura > Ranidae > Lithobates > Lithobates sylvaticus. The sequence goes on from CM053034.1 coordinate 9,163,087, forward strand.
TTATTTTTGTTGGAGGATGTGGGTGCAGAGAGCTCCTTCTACTATCATTGGGGGGTCCCTGGACAGAAATGGGGGTGACATTTTTTAAATTTTTATTTTGTATTTATTTTTGTTGGGGGGGGTGCCAGCTTCCTTTTTCTGCGTCGCCCCCCTATATTATCTTTGCTTTCATTTCCACAATTAACTTTATTATATATATTTTTTTTGTGAGAATGTGTACAGAAAAAGGGGGTGCCAGCTTCTTTTTCTACACCACCCCCCCCCCTTTTTTATTATCTTTTACTGTTATTTCCATACTTCATTTTGTATCTTTTTTGGAGGATGTGGGTGCAGAGAGCTCCTTCTTCTTCTGTCATTGGGGCACACCGGACAGAAAAGAAGGGTGCCAGCTTATTCTTCTGTCTCACCCCCCTTTTTTTGTTTTATTATCTTCTGCTTTTATTTCCTTTTTTATCATTTTTTGTTTTGGAGGATGTGTGTACAGAGTGCTCCTTCTGTCACTGGGGCTCACTGGACACTGCACCCCCCCCCCCCTTTATTATCTTTGCCTTCATGTCCACACTTTAACTTTTTTTTTTTTTTTTTTGAGGATGTGTGTACACAGAGTGTCATTGGGGTCCCTGGACAGGAAAGGGGGGCGACAGCGTTGTCTTCTGCATCACCCCCCCCTTTTATTATTGTTGCCTTTGTGTCCACACAACTTTTTATTTTTTGGAGGTTTATACCAAATTTGTCCCCCCCCCCCCTTTTTTTTGTTTTTCTTGCAAGTAACTGCCCCCCAATATTACTTTTACGATAGGATGGCACTCTCTTCTTTGTCGTTCTGCAAGATGTGTTTTGCTGGCTTTTTTTACTGGGGATATATATTATATTTTATTATATATATTATATTTTATTATATTCTCCCTGGCTATTGGGAGAAAAAGAAATCCTCAATGTGGAGATGTCTCCCATGTATGGATCACTGGCTATTGGGGGAGAAACAAAAAAAAAAAAAAACACAACGTGGAGATGATTTCCTATGTATGGATCGCTGGATATTTTTTTTTTTGGGGGGGTGGGGGGGGGGGGGGTTGGGGGGGGGGGGGAATAAAAAACACAACATGGCGATGATTTCCTTTTTTATATGAATCGCTGGCTGGGGGGGAATAAAAAAAAATGACTCAATGTGGAGATCTTCTATGTATGTTTCATTGTGTTTTTTAAAATATGGATCGCTGGTTATGGGGGGGGGGGGGCATTAATTACTCAATGTGGAGATGATTTCCTATCTATGTATCATTGCATTGTAAAATATGGCTTGCTGGCTTATGGGGGGGGGGGGGGGGGGGGGGGTAAAATACTCAATGTGGACATGATTTCCATAATCAATAAGTGTTTGTAGGAAATCCTTTTCCTTCATTTCCTGTACTTTTTTTTTTTTTCTCAGCTGTCTGTACTGGGGGAGCCTCTTGTCGAAGTGATGGCCTCTCTCTGTTTTTATTATTTTTTTTTATTTTTATGTATATGGACATCAGGCTTTGGATTAGCTGTGGAGTATTAGGGGGGTCGTTGCATGCTGGAGTGCTTTACTACAGTATGTGAATTTATTTTTCCCCCTTTTGCCATAATCCCTTTCCTAATTCTGGTAGGAAGGCGTCCAGTATGGATTTATTATTTATTATTATTATTATTATTATTATTATTATTATTATTATTATTATGTTTATTGTAGGAAGACTTGCATGCAACATGCAGAAGGATTTGTTTTTTTCTTTTCTCTTTTTTGTTGTTTGTTTTATTTTTTTGTTTTGTTTTTTGGTGTTTGAGGTCACCTCTACATGATGTCGGTGTCAAAGGTCGACCTGTGACTACACTGAACACATCCCCAGCAAAGCTTTTTTTTGCCTAGTAGGCAACTGTACAGATGTTTGTTTGGCCAGCTTGGAATGACACAGTATTTTTTTTTTTATTTTTTTTTTATTTTCTATTTTGCATCTGTAAGGTGAGAAGTAGTGATGCTGAACATCCTTTAGTATCCCGGACGGTTCAATAACACCCCCCCCCCTTCTTCTTCTTTTCTCTTCCTACGTCCATGACCATCCAGCTTTAATCTCTTAATACAAAATTGCACGCTGCTTTCAAATTTTTTTTTTTTTTTTTTTTTTGAACTACACCCGTCGGCCTTCCTTTGTCACGTCTTAATAGATCGTAATTATTATTTTTTCTTCTTTCTTGCTAAAAATGAATCATTTTGTTTGTTTTTTTGTTTCATCTGTGTTGCTGGCTATTGACTTGCATGTAAATATTTAGGCCTTCTTCTTTTTTTTTTATTTTGGAAAGGTGACTTTTTGTTTTTATGTGTATTTAATGTTTATATTTTTATTATAGATGTAGAATGAGTTGAGGGATTTGTCTGAGCACAGGCCTGTTTCCGATTTTTGGTTGGCCGCGTTCTTTTATTTTACCGATGGACCCCCCCCCCCCCTGTTTTAATATGGAAACGTTTCTTCTTCTTCCTACCCCCCCCCCCCCCCCCCCCCCCCCCGGGGGCTCCATAGTTGGCTCCCCTAGGGTCACGTCAAGTTCGAAACTGTGAAGGAAGGTGCATGGACCCTGGAAGGAGAGGGAGGCTGCCCCGACAAAATGGGGTCAGCTTGTATGCTAAGAGGCGACATTAACAAAAAAAGAGAGAATGGAATACCAGCTGCTTTTTGGCTTTTTTTTTTTTTTTTTTTTTTTTTTTTTTTAATCTTTTTCTTACCCCCTTTTCCTCCCCTCCGGTCCTTTACCCCCCCCCTCCCCCCCCCCCCCCCTCCTCCTTCTTCTTCTTCCTTCTCCTTTCTCCCCTCTTCATTTTTCACTGTGTCCCTGTCTCTTGTGTTACAGATTGCGACCTGCCTGTAAAGTATTTGCTCTAAAGCTTAGCTAAAAACAAAACCAGCAAAAAAAACCCCTATTGAATTCAGGCAAATAAGGTTAGGTCTGCGGATCATATTACAAAGCAGTTTTGAATATGCTGCCCATCGCACCAGACCAGTTATTCCTGTTGCTGCAACTTGGAGGAGGAAAGAGAGAGAGAGAGAAAAAAAAAAAAAAGACATTTAAATCGTAATTTGTTAGTACAAGAGATGGAAAGTATTTTAAGCTCTTTTTTTTTTTTTTTTCTGCGTGATAATTCAGCCCCAGCCCAACCCTTTTCTTCTCTTTCTATGTATCGTTTCTTGTCTAACATCTTTGAGAGATTTTTCTATTTGTGTGAAAAAAAAAAAAAAAAAAATCTACATGGCGTGCCCTTTTTTTTATTTATTTTTTATTATTTATTTTTAAATATCTTGCCAACCTCATATTTCTCGACAGACTGTCTTTTTTTTTCTTTTTTTCTTTTTTTTTTTTTTTTTGTGTGTATGTTGGGAGGAAGTTGGCTGTGATCCTGTGGTTTAGCTGTTACACAATATGTTATCATGTTAGCAATCACTACATCATGGCTGTGGTTGCAGCGACACAATCGTGGGGGTTTTCTTTTTTTTTTTTTTTTTTGCACGGGACGTGAGGTTAATGTGTATGCATGTCATTGCCAAGGCTCTGCTATTGACCCACCTAAGAGCTGGATTGGCACACTTGGGCATGACACTGATTTGTAATCCCCCCCCTCTTTAAACGTTTCATCCTTTACCTGGGATTGCGATAAAAGTTGAGGCCTTGCTTCTGTTTTTGGTCGCAACGCCATTTTTCTTTTTTTTTTTTTTTCACGTCTCCGACATATTGGACCTTGGATTACAATACTAGCCAGCCGAGCTGAGGAATTTTGAGGACATTGCAATGCTGGTATTACCATACATGCCCCCCCCCCCCCCCCCCCTCAAATCGTATGAGATGTGGATTTTGCCATGCGTTCGGCGCTGGTTTTTAAATATTTTCAGATGTGAATGGGCCCCCCGACACGCTTTGCCCTTGTTTTTTTTTTTTTTTTTTTTAGAATTATGTAACAGAATCCAAAAGCTGCATTAAAAATTCAGTATTACAGGCTGATTGTAATGCTGCCTCATTAGAAGCTCTGTCTGGCCCAGTATTAAGTCAAACACAATGCAAGAGGCTTTTAGATTTTAAACACCAATAAATATTAAGTATCTGGACAGGGAAATCTGCACCGCTGGCCGAGCCATTTTCCCCTGTTCCCCCCCCGCCCCCTTTTTTTTTTTTTTTTTTTTTTTTTTTTTTTTTGTCCTCCAGCATTGGATATTAACTAAATCTTCTACAGTATTGAGTTTTTTTTTTTTTTTTTTATATTTTATTTTCATTAGGTTATAAGTGATTGTTGTGTATTTAAATTTTTTTTTTTTCTCCTGAAACATTTCTTATTTTTAGCTGTTTGTGGCCTTGATAGTTTGAGTGACACATCTGGCTGTTTTGTTCCACTGGGAAGGAAGCAGAAGAACACTTTTTTTTGTTTTTTTTCTTGGTCATTTTGAAGCTACTTATCTCTTCACTTTCCCTCAATTCTCCTATTCATTTAGGGGAGATAGAGAGGAAAACATTGTGCCATGATTGTCCAATTCATTTGCAAATTCCGACTATGATAGCCTCATGCTGAGAGGACCAAAATTGGACCCCCCACCTTATTTTTATTTTTTTTAGCATGTTCACTCCTTTTATTATTATTATTATTATTATTATTATTTTAGCATGTTCACTCCTATTATTATTATTATTATTATTATTATTATTATTATTATTATTATTATTATTATTATTATTATTATTATTATTATCTTATTATTATTATTATTATTATTATTATTTTTTTTTTTTTTTTTTTAGCATGTTCACTCCTTTTTTTATTATTTATTAATTATTATTATTTTTTAGCATGTTCACTCCTTTATTATTATTTATCTATATTTTCATGCAATTTTTAAAGCTAGTTTTCCTTTTTTTTTTTTTTTTTTTTTTTTTTTTTTATATCTGTTAGGCCTACTCACACAGGACAGTTCCAGCAAACCGATAAAAAAATATCGAGGAGCCAAAGGTCCAGAGCATCTTTGTCTTTTTCTTTTTTTTTTTCTTCCCTCCTCCCTTGTGGTCCCTGATTTTTTATTTTTTTTTGCAATAGCCAGCTATGGCTGAAAAGTGCTTCTGTGTGTTGACATTTTGGCTTGCCGTGAAACCCAAGGGTAACCTCTCCGTGCCCCTCGGCTGCTGGCCTATTGTTCAACCAGAATTGAGCTAAGGTGCTTTTCAGTGTGACTGCAGGGGACTGAGACGCATGTGTGCTCCCTGGTTTTTTAGAAATCCATCTGAGTTTATTGTGTGGGTTTAAAAAAAAAAAAAAAAAAATCCCTAGATCTTTGTAAGCAGCAAGGCGTAGAAGTGGACCTGAGCCTCACGCATGTTGTGAATCTGAGCTCCTACCAGCCTCCCTTCTCTGCTGTCTCCATATCTCTCTCCTTATTTACGTTTAAACAAATGGTCCCACTGGAAAACCTGTTTTCTAAACTCCACTCCTATGTTGGCATTTTTTATTTATTTTTTCCAGCCTCCTTTAGTAAAGTAATGTTAGAAGTGAGCAGGTATCATCTTGATAAATGCTGTTTTTGCTTTGATGTGAACATAACCCCCCCTCCCTCCCATTTTAAAATTGGACTAAAATTGCCACAATAGCTACATGTTAAAAAATAAAAATAAAATAAAAAAAAAATAAAAAAAAATTACACAGCCTAAAACTGGAATTATTGGCATTGCATGTCATGCTCCAGTAGGGAATATTTTTATTTAATTTTTTTTTTTTTTTTATCTTGGCTTCCCAAGGGAGTTGCAGTTTTGCCCCTTTTTTTTTTTTTTTTTTTTTTTTTTGTACATCATATCTTGGACATGAAAGAATGGTATTGGTCGGAATATTTCGCCGTTTTCTATTTTTCTATCATCTCACTTATAAGGTCTCCCGCTGGGTTTTTACGAACAAAGTCCATTTCCCGGAGTACACCATATTCCACCAGCTCCCTCTGATCCTTGCTTTACCATTTTCTGTCCCCCCCCCCCCCCTTCCTCATTTTCATCCTCTACGTACACCCCCCCCCCTGCACGCTAACCAACGTCACCCTCAATTTTTAGTCCCCCCCCCCCTATATTAGCAGTCGTGCGTAGATTTGATTGTCTTTTTTTAGACGCAAATTCGGGTCAGTTTTTCGGGAAGCTGCCGTTTTTTTTATGGCGTTTTGCAACATTTTTATTTATTTTTTCCTTGCATGTCACTATATAGGGCCCAAGGGGAGACTTTAGGGGTTTGGTTTTGGTGAGGGGGGGCGTTGGCTTTTGGGTGTACTTTTTTTTTTTTATTTATTTTTTTTACAACCAGGTTACAAACCCTTCAGCCAGTCTTCTAAATGACGCCCTTCCAACCCCTCGATCCCGCCTTCGTCTGCTCTCAGCATCCAGTTAGAAGAGCCGAGCGTTGGTCTCCACAGCAACAGGACCTGAATGACATTCATCAAGATATATAGATATATATTAATTTACTCGTGCGTTGTTGCGTCGAGGAAAGCTTGATACGACCTCCTCCTATACAGTATTGCTGGTGTGCAGTTATATTCCCCCCCCCCCCCTATACCTGTGCAGCCTCAGCCATGCGTTTCACCCCGGTTTTTAAAAGGCGAAAAAATAAATTAAAAAAATCATTTTTTGTATCAGTTGCGCTTCAGCGGCTGGAATATGTACATCATTTCCTCCAAAACCTTGTGCAAGCCGCGCGCACAAAACCCGCAGGTAAACTTAGACTTTCCCGGCCTGCTCATTTCGTTGGGGCGGCTCGCAAGGATCAAATTATACCTGTGCAGGCTACTTTGTGCACGCTGTAATTTTAATATAAAGATATGGCGATTAAGAACTGGTGCACTGGATATCGAATATCTTTTTATCTCTTCGGTAGCAGAAGGGATATTTTTCACCTACTTGCTTATTTGGAAGGTCCACTTAGGCCTAAGTACAAATTAAATTGGGGCCGGGGTTTGATTTTTGCTGCAAGCTGCGTAGCTCTGTGGTTTGTGTGCTGTTATGTAATGCATAGAAGTGTGTGTGTGTGTGTGTGTGTGTGTGTGTGTGTGTGTGTGTGTGTTTTTTTTATTTTAATTTTTTATTTATTTTATTTTTTTTTCATAATTTAATATTTTTTTTTTTTGTGTGTATAATAAATAAATAATAAAAAAAAAAAAATATATATATATATATATATATATATATATATATATATATATATATATATATATATATATATATATATATATATATATATATATACATATAAAAAAAAAAAAAAATGGGAGAGATGAGTATCAGGTTAAACCAAGAGGCCTTTTTCTCAATAAAAAGAATAAAAAAGGCTTTTAATGTAGTAGGACTGAACGCATGGGGTGACTAAAACCTATATACGTATATCTCGTAATTAAAAAAATATATATATTTCTATACACTGCATCTAAGTATTACTGGCTTTTTTTTAAATTAATTAATTTTTTTTAAATATTTACTTGTGGTGTGTGTGTGTGTGTGTGTGTGTGTGTATATATATATATATATATATATATATATATATATATATATATATATATATATATATAATTATATTATATATATATATAAATATATATATATATTATATATATATCTTTATTTTATTTTTTTATATATTTTGTCTTGGCTTTTTTTATTGTATTTTTTTTTTATTTTTTTTTTTTGGATTCTTCTATTGCAGCAACCTGGTTTAACCTCCCCCCCCCCCCCCTTTTTATTTATTTATTTTATTTATTTTAATTTAATGCTTGCACCTTATTTGTGATCTGACGCGCATGCCCTGCGCCATTGAGCGACTGCGCCGAGCCGCAAAGCTCAGCCAGAACCTCTATGAATTTGATCTGCCCTCCTCCCTCCCCCCTCCTCGTCGGTCGTTTAATGCGCCTGTCTGTCCGATTTTTGTATATAGGTTACTAGGACTTTGCATTCCTCGATCACACATTGGGGGCCTGACTCAGCAGATAAAAGGTGATTCTCCCCCCCCCCCCCTCCCTTTAGGGCTGCAGGTACCCCGATTTGTATAAAGCCAGAATTAGGTGGCGTTCTTCAGCTTCCTAGCAGAATTGAAGAAGGGGGGGGGGGGGGGGGGGGGGAATAATAATAATTGGCTTGAGCAGTAATGCTGGTAATTGGGCAGTAACCAGGAGTAGGATGCTTCTATCCATGCTCCACTTCTGACTGTCATTTGCTTACTGATCTGCCAGGAGCTTCGGAGAGGGAGAACTACTGCTGGGATTATAGTCTCGCGGAGACACAACAGCTTGTGGTGTAGGGGAGCGGCCTGTCATCATATATGCATTGTTGGAAGGATTTTTTTTTTTTTATCTTTTTTTTATTTTATTTTTTTTTCCCTTTTGCTTTTGAGAAAGCTAAACAGTTTCCTATGTTACCTGCAGGAAAGGGCAGCGATGGACACATTGATATAGCATTCAGGAGCTGGTTAGTCCAATCCATGTTTTCTGTCTCTTGTGAGTGATACAATGTTGCAGGTTTTTAGGGAACAATGTCAGCATTGGCTTTTTACTTTTTTTTTTTTTTATTTATTTATTTTACACCCGTGCTGCTCTGTTAGGGTGATTGATCAGGAGAAAATCAGTTTTTATTTATTCTCCGGGCAGTGCCCTGCGATTGGGTAATTATCCAAAATGGCGATGCTGGCGTTTGAATTTTTAGGTTTTAGATTATCAAAGGATTCTGAAAAAGGACAGAGAGGAGGGAGGGGGTTGGAGGTAGCACCTTGTCAGATTTTTCTTAAAATGTTTTTCTTTACAAAAATTATATATATTTTCATATTCATAAATACAATATATATATATTTATATTTATAAATATATATATATATATATATATATATATATATATATATATATATATATATATCTTTTTGTTTGTTTTTTTTTTTTGTAAATAAAAACATTTTATTTTTTTTATTTGCATATTCTTTTATTTATATTATATTATATTATATTATATTATATTTTTTTTTTATTTATTTATTTTTTTTGTTTTCTAAAAACCTGGCAAGGTGCTAGCCCCACTCATCCCTTTTTTTTATTTATTTTTTATTTTTATTTATTTTTTTAATTTTATGGCACATGTTGACCCCGAAGAAGACCACCAGGGTCACAAGATCTCCTGGGGTTGGAGCGAGCTGAGTGTAATAATGTGCTTTTTACACTGGCCTCTCTCTCTGTGCCAGATCCTGAGATGTTCAGGCCCTGGCACTCTTCCACCGTCAGCTGGCCAGAATTTTGGTTGTCGGCCTCATAGATAAGTCTATGGGGGATCTGTCTTGACTACTGGCTGGCTGCACAGAGGGTGGAAGTGTGCTGGGATAGGATCTTTACAGTTGGGGGGGATCTCATGATTGGGGACACGGAAGTAAGTGTAGGGCCACGTGATTTATGTACACAACTTCGGGAGTCCTGCAAGCTCTGAGTTTCTAATGGAATCAGCAGAACCAACTAAAATGCATTTTTTATTTTTTGTATTTATTTTATTTATTTTTTTCTTTACCTATATTTTTTTTTTTTTTTTTTTTTAATTTTACACTTTGGATTTATAAAAAAAAAAAAAAAAAAAAAACAAGGACTAATTGCCAAAGTACTATGTATAATAAAGCATCAGCATTTAAAAAAAAAAAAAATAAAAAAAAAAAAAAAAAAAAAAAAAAAAATACTTTTCATCTTTTTTTTTTATTTTTTTCATCCTTGGTTGCCTGTCTGTGCTGCTGATCTTTTTAAGCTTCTTTGTAGCCTTTTCCTGTCTAAATGCATTTCAGCGATTTGGCTGCATGGCTCTATGCATGGAGGGTTTTCTGATGTGACGGCAATAGACCATGTGCAGTGTGTGTTTTAGAAATCGCACACTTGTAGTCTTCGTTGCAGGCCTGTGGGACAGGGTGACAAGGCTGGAACAGAATATAAAGACCGGGGCAGAGCGTTGTCACCCTGTGCCAGGAGGTGCCTAATCCAAGCACCTTTATGCCAGGATCACCAGATATTCTTTTAATAGATGAAGATTAAAAAATAAAAAAAATAAAGACTGTCTTTGAAATTGTATTAATACTTATGAGATTTTTAGGGATTAAGTTTATATGTAAGTTTTTTTTAAAGCAGAACTTCACTCTCTCTCAATCAACGTTGATTATTTTGAATCCTCATGCTGCTAGCATTAGTAAATCGGAAAGTATATTGTTTTAAACTTTTACAACTTTATTTTTTTATGTTTTACTTCCTGGTTTCAGGCCTAGGCAAATGTCATACATCCCAGGCATCTTCAGGAGGGGGGGGGGCTTTCTCAGCTAGCCACACCCTCTCGTTCATACCTGAACTAAGGGCAGATTCCAGGAAGTAAATGCTACATGAATAATCTGCCCTTACTCAAGATGGCCACTGCCAGAAATGGTAGGGGCGAGAAGGGGAGCGATTTCTCAGCAAAATAAAGCATGGAGACATGGATGGATGAGGGAGTTTGCTCTGAATACTTAAAATGAATTGAATACTGTGGTTTTTTTTTTTTTTTAATTTATTTTTTCTTTTTTTTACGGTTTGTGGTGCTTGGATGTCGTGTAGTTCCACTTTAAAGAGAATCTTGTGCCAAGAAAAGAGCATGCAGCGGTTGTGGTTGGTGTTCTTATAACTGCATGCTCCAGTCAAGTTAGGCTTTAGGATGCTCATGACCTACCTGCCCAGTAGTAGATTAATGGTGGTGGTGGTTGTTGTTGTTGTTGTTGTTGTGTGTGTTTGTTTTTTGTTTTTGTTTTTTTGTTCTCCATTTATTGCTTTGGTACACCAGCCCACCCTAGCCTCCCTTTTTTTTTTGTTGATAATTTTGGTGATGTGAGAACTCCCGCTTGTGGTCTACGATGACTGTTCCCAGACACGCCCACTTCAGGCTCCCTGGTATTCTCACATTTTTGGAAACCCAATCTAAATAAAGTACCTGGCTAGGATAAGGTTCATCAAAGCCACCAATGGGGTTCGAGGCTACTTTTTTAGAATTTTGATTGTCATCGGTGTTGCAAAAAGCTGAGGGAGGTTTTAGGAAGTACACTCCCAGTGACCTTGTGAGGTGTTGTCTGGATTCTTATTGTCAAAAGGTTGCAGAACTTGGATTAAAGTCTAAACTCCTGGCACCAGAAACCAAAAAATACCTTTTTTTTTTAATTTATTTTTTTTTTTGTGGTGGGACCTCCCCCATACTGCAAGGGTCAAATGCTTGTTGAGTGTAGGAGTAGGGGAGCAAGCTGTAGTAATTCCCTTTTTATTCCTCACTCAGACTTCCTCCACAATGTGTGACCACAACTTTTCCTCTGTGGCACGGTTCTCCAAACCTTCTAAATGAAGGGCCAGTTTATTGGCCTTCAGACTTTAGGGGGTCCAGACTGGCCAGCAGGATTGGAATATTTCCTGGCATCAGTGAGAGTAAACCTTGCCACCTTGGGTATTCGGTGGAGGAATAGTACTCCATTGTGTAGTGGGAGAAATGGCGTCCCGTTGTCAGTTGGTAGAATAGTCCTTGTATTGGTGGGAGGAGAAGTGGCCCAAGGGCCGGATAAAGGCAAGCAGGGCCACCAGTTAGGAGACCACTGTTCTAAGGCATTGTGGCTGGCGGTTGCACCGATGTCGTCACATACAAGGTCAATAGTCCAGCATTGTATACGAGGATGGTGAGGGCTTGTCTACAACCCAAAGCGTTGGAGATGAGAGCGCCATGGATGGGTAAAGCGAGGGATAAGGCAAATGTTCCCCCCCCCCCACCCCATAGGCTTGAATCTAGAACACTATATTAGCAATAAGCCCCCTCCTGCTCCGCACCACAAGGATTAAGCGAAAACCGCGTCTCATAAAATGGAGATGATATCTCCCATTTGGGTCCAGAGCTTTGAACGATGACCACTGCATAGCCGGGACGGTCCCTGTCCTACCTGCTGATTTATGGGCTCATTCACACCACAAGACATTTTGGTAACGCATGTGCATTGTGATGCACTCGTTTTTTTTTTTTTTTTTTTTTTTTTTTTTTTTGTAATGCGGTTGGCGTGCATTGTAGGATTTTATTTGCCTTTGATTTACGCGTTTCAGCGCATTTGAATAAGTTGTGCTGAAAAAATGTGGCGCAAGCTGTAATTTATTTATTTTTTTATTTATTTTTTTTAGCGCTGGGCAAATGCAAAACGCAACGCAAGGTGCTGGTGTGAACTGCATTTATAGGGAGCTATTATTTTTTTGGGTTGCCATGCATTGCTCTCACGAACGCACCCGGTGTGTCTATACCTTCAGTCTTCCCACTTCCAGAGTCACTTTTTCCTGCCAATTGATCGGAGGCGATGGTGTTCGTTCATTACAAATTGTTAGACAGGAGAATTCGTTTGCTTGCAGGCCGGCTGGTGAGTTGAGCTGGGAATTTTCTTTGGTTTTGTTTTGCATGCGTTGCCCTTCCATGTGCTGCTGTGAAGGCCAGATATAGAAGAGGGCAGTGGCCAGTTGTTTGTTACTGATGTAATATTGGTGAGGGGACGCGCTGGACAGCTTTGCTGCCAGACTGCTATGTGCTGGGGGTCCAGTGCACCCCTGTGCCTTTTGAGGAGGGGTGGGCTCCCTCCAGACTCACCTCTGCCTTTCAATTAGAATGTATGTGCTTCTACTATGGAGGACTGTAGATAATATTGGGTGCCGTGGAGCTGCTCTGTAGCGCATGTGTTTGCAAATGTGTGCTAACTATACCCACTGCTAGGATAATTTGGTTGGTTGCAGGCTGGCTGGTGAATTGAGCTGGGAATATCTTTTGGTTTTGTTTGACATGTCGCCCTTCCATGTACTCCTTGCTGTGGAGGGCAGTTATAGATGGGGGGGGGGGGGGGGGCATTTGTTTGTAACGTTCGTTCATTAACCAGCGAGCCGGCTGGAGGCCGAGAGGTGACATTGGGGAGCTGGGAAATGAGTGCATCGCCTGGCTGGCCGTACAGTGCGGCAAATCGCAGGACTGGCTGCACAGGTAAAGCAATGAGTGTTCAGTATTTACTGTATTGTGTATATTTGCAGTGTTTGCTCGCTGGATTGGTTTTGCTTTGTTGCCTCGATTCGCTCCTCAGTGTCTGGTTAAAACTTGTAGGAGTTTTCATTCTACTCCTGACCTGTCCTATGAGAACTCCTCCTACAAGCTTTAACCAGACACTGGTAGAAGTCACAAGACTGCTATATACTGCTGAGAAATGGTATTTAGCAGTTTATAAAATAATTGCATTTCCATGTTCTGTGTACTGCGGGAGACCAGATATAGGGACTGCAGGATCCTGGGTTTAGTAACACTTGCATTGCAGCCTACGGCACTCAAGTCGCATAAATTTGAACGACTTCCATTGAACTACATGGGCTGCAACTTGTCATGCGACTTTGTGTCGCACAAGTGTGGATGGAGCCTGAATGTGTACTACGCCCACATAATGCAACTATATACATGGATGTCAAATGGATATAGCATGTATGTTGTTGGGGGGGGGTGGCACTGTAGATTGTAAGCTCTTGGGGAACACTATCAACAGGAGGGATTCTGTTTTATCATTGTGGATCTCCTCGGTGTTTAGAGCGGTACTTTTGCACGAATGCTTTTAAGGAATGACGGGTTCTCTTCTCCTGAAGCTGTTTTTTATTGTTTTGCGGTCCGCAGGCTTTGTTTTCGGTTACTATGAGCTAGTTCAGCAGGGAGTCGCTAGTTTTGTGAGGGTGTCGGGTACTGGTAGGTGCTCTCATGTTGGGGTGGGATACGTTGCCCATAGACACAGACCGTCTCTTGCCTTGCATTATGTGTTCTAGCTGATCTTGGGGTAACGTTTTGATTGGCCAGGGCAGAGATTTTTGCTCATGCCCAGCAGATTTCTGGGAAATGCGGTCGGCCAATCATGTTGGTGGAAAATTGGATTTCTTGAGGCAGCGTGTACGGAAATGGTGTTGCCGTGCTGAATGGTAAATGCTGCCTTGAATTTAATTTTATTTTATTTTTCTCAAATTTAGAAATCTGGTTACAAATTCAAATGAAAGGTATTTTTTTTATTACTATTAAATTGCGGAATGCGCTGCACAGTAATTAAAGTTGCAGAATCCATTTTTAGCATTTTTTACTTTTTAATTGGTTCATAATTTTAATCCATTTCAACAGGAGGTCCTTTTTTTTTAATAGCAAACTTTTTATACATATCGCAGCTGTTCCTTAAAAAATGAGCCCTGGGTGTGTATGTAGAAAAAAAGCCAATTTATGCAATAATCTATCTACTAAACATAATTAAAATTCAGCCTGAAATCAGCGCTTGTAACCTCCTGCACAGCACAACTGGCAGCCAGGCCTACATTACTGCACGTGGTTCAAACACAAGGTCCGCGGGCCGAATCTGTCCCCCCCAGGCCATTTTATGTGGCCCTTTGTGTTTATCCTGCAGCACCCCCCTCATCTCCGCCCCCCCCCCCGACTCCCAACCTTGTCTCTGCAGTTGGCAGCAGAGAGGAGGACAGGACGACTACACCAGATCCTGCGCTTCTCTGTGCAGCCACGTAGAGGCTTGTGTCTTCCCCATGTCTCGGCAGTCACCAGCAGAGAGGAGGACAGAACTCCTTCTACAGATCCTGCACCCCCTCGTCTCCACCTCCCCTGGTCTGGGCATTCAGCAGACTACAGCAGGGCTCTTGACTTGTGAGGGTTGGGCGAGGGCTCTTGACTTGTGAGGGTTGGGCGAGGGCTCTTGACTTGTGAGGGTTGGGCGAGGGCTCTTGACTTGTGAGGGTTGGGCGAGGGCTCTTGACTTGTGAGGGTTGGGCGAGGGCTCTTGACTTGTGATGGTTGGGCGAGGGCTCTTGACTTGTGATGGTTGGGCGAGGGCTCTTGACTTGTGATGGTTGGGCGAGGGCTCTTGACTTGTGATTGTTGGCGAGGGCTCTTGACTTGTGATGGTTGGGGGCGAGGGCTCTTGACTTGTGATTGGGGGCGAGGGCTCTTGACTTGTGATTGGGGGCGAGGGCTCTTGACTTGTGATGGTTGGGGGCGAGGGCTCTTGACTTGTGATGGTTGGGGGCGAGGGCTCTTGACTTGTGATTGGGGGCGAGGGCTCTTGACTTGTGATTGGGGGCGAGGGCTCTTGACTTGTGATTGGGGGCGAGGGCTCTTGACTTCTGATGGTTGGGGGCGAGGGCTTTTGACTTCTGATGGTTGGGGGCGAGGGCTCTTGACTTGTGATTGGGGGCGAGGGCTCTTGACTTCTGATGGTTGGGGGCGAGGGCTCTTGCCTTCTGATGGTTGGGGGCGAGGGCTCTTGCCTTCTGATGGTTGGGGGCGAGGGCTCTTGACTTCTGATGGTTGGGGACGAGGGCTCTTGACTTCTGATGGTTGGGGACGAGGGCTCTTGACTTCTGATGGTTGGGACGAGGGCTCTTGCCTTCTGGTGGTTGGGCCAGGGCTCTTGCCTTCTGGTGGTTGGGCCAGGGCTCTTGCCTTCTGATGGTTGGGCCAGGGCTCTTGCCTTCTGGTGGTTGGGCCAGGGCTCTTGCCTTCTGATGGTTGGGCCAGGGCTCTTGCCTTCTGGTGGTTGGGCCAGGGCTCTTGCCTTCTGGTGGTTGGGCCAGGGCTCTTGACTTCTGGTGGTTGGGCCAGGGCTCTTGCCTTCTGGTGGTTGGGTGCTGTGGACAATCTAGTCTTAGTTACAACCGGCCCTTTAAGGGGAACCATGATGCTGATGCAGTCCGCGATGAAATCGAGCTTGATACCCCTGCATTACTACATGCATATCTGCTGCCACCAGGAGAAGGCAGAAGGCCCTCCGTGGCTGTGCTCCTTCATTGCCCCATCAGTAGGTTTGGGGTGGGTTCTCGTACAAGCAAGTACCATGATGTTCAGTCTGGCAGCGTTGCCTGGGTCACAAGACCAGCTGAACAGAATTTTGTTTTTTTAAATAAGCTGAGAAGGTTCCCACCGATTTGTTGAAGTGGCAAAGCCAGATATGTAAGCTCTGCGGAATGTTTGTATATCGGTTTGCGAAGTTTGTAAACTTGATTGTGTTTTGTTGTTGTAGTCCACCCACCACTTTCTCCTTTCCTATTCACATTTCTAACAAAGGAAGAAATGGAACGGGCTCGGGTTGTCTTAACCTTGTCATTGCTGGAGTAAGGCATCCAGGTCCTTGGCGCCCAGCCTAGTGCCGTCATCGCGTTTCCAGTCTGCCGCTGTTGCATTTTTATAAAGCATCTCTTTTTTTCTTCTTTTTGGGAGTAGAAAATGCCCCCGGCATTGGTGGTAAACAATGCTGTAGGTTTGGTGGGCAGTGGGAGTAGAAAATGCCCCCGGCATTGGTGGTAAACAATGCTGTAGGTTTGGTGGGCAGTGGGAGTAGAAAATGCCCCCGGCATTGGTGGTAAACAATGCTGTAGGTTTGGTGGGCAGTGGGAGTAGAAAATGCCCCCGGCATTGGTGGTAGTAGTCTGCCGCTGTTGCATTTTTATAAAGCATCTCTTTTTTTCTTCTTTTTGGGAGTAGAAAATGCCCCCGGCATTGGTGGTAAACAATGCTGTAGGTTTGGTGGGCAGTGGGAGTAGAAAATGCCCCCGGCATTGGTGGTAAACAATGCTGTAGGTTTGGTGGGCAGTGGGAGTAGAAAATGCCCCCGGCATTGGTAGTAAACAATGCTGTAGGCTTGGTGGTCAGTGGGAGTAACGCTTCATGTACACTTGGCCGTGATGTACCGCGGCATGTAGTCAAAACGTTCCTATTCTGAACGTGATTCTTCCACTTTCAGGAGAGGGAGGTTCAACCTCACCTAACTGCAGCAGCTCCTAAACGATCCTAAAAGCCTTGCGTGTACATGGAGTTGAGGAGCTTTTGGCAAAAACACACCAAAAGCTTCTAAACTCAAGTTTAGGAGCTGTAATGTATGTGAAGCCTAAAATAATTTTACATCGTTGGCGTCGGCGGGGGGAGTGGTGACCCGTCGTTGGCGTCGGCGGGGGGAGTGGTGACCCGTCGTTGGCGTCGGCGGGGGGAGTGGTGACCCGTCGTTGGCGTCGGCGGGGGGAGTGGTGACCCGTCGTTGGCGTCGGCGGGGGGAGTGGTGACCCGTCGTTGGCGTCGGCGGGAGGAGTGGTGACCCGTCGTTGGCGTCGGCGGGAGTGGTGACCCGTCGTTCGCGTCGGCGGGAGGAGTGGTGACCCGTCGTTGGCGTCGGCGGGAGGAGTGGTGACCCGTCGTTGGCGTCGGCGGGAGGGGTGGTGACCCGTCGTTGGCGTCGGCGGGTGGAGTGGTGACCCGTCGTTGGCGTCGGCGGGAGGGGTGGTGACCCGTCGTTGGCGTCGGCGGGAGGGGTGGTGACCCGTCGTTGGCGTCGGCGGGAGGGGTGGTGACCCGTCGTTGGCGTCGGCGGGAGGGGTGGTGACCCGGCGTCGGCGGGAGGGGTGGTGACCCGTCGTCGGCGGGAGGGGTGGTGACCCGTCGTCGGCGGGAGGGGTGGTGACCCGGCGTCGGCGGGAGGGGTGGTGACCCGGCGTCGGCGGGAGGGGTGGTGACCCGTCGTTGGCGGGAGGGGTGGTGACCCGTCGTCGGCGGGAGGAGTGGTGACCCGTCGTCGGCGGGAGGAGTGGTGACCCGTCGGCGGCGGGAGGAGTGGTGACCCGTCGTTGGCGTCATATTTTACTACCTGTTGTGTTCTCCGGCCTTGAGTGGTGGATTCCTGCCTATTGCCCTACCTTATTAGATGCGCCGCCTTCATCTACAGATGGGCATTGCTCATCATAGCATGGAGGCTGCACAGACCTGTCTACCTGCATTCTTTTCTAATTTCTCCTTTTTTTTTATTAACCTAAAAACTTTTTTTTTTTTTTTTCTCCTCTGCTTATAGCTGGAGGATTATGGGCAATCGGAGAGGCCAAGGGGAGTGGGGCTTTGTGAATGACATCAGACGCTTCCCAAACACACCAAAATTCCCTAATTTCTCACAGAACTTCCTCCTCCACTCGCAAGTGCAACGCCATCTTCCTCCCCCCCCCCCCCCTTCTTCCTCGTCGGGCGCATCAATTAAACAGCGTATATTTTTTTTTTTTTTTTTTTTATACAGTAAGAATTTTGTGACGAGGAGCTTCAGTAAGTCGGCCCTGGCTTCTGAGTTAATCCCACAAAAGCAAGAATGCAATTTTAATCCGGGACCATCTCCCCGCCAGCTGTTTCTCCCTGCAATGCTTAATGATAATTCATGCCAAAAAAAAAAAAAAAAAAATTAAAAATAAGTGGTTGGTAAATGGTAAAAAGTCCTCTTCAGATGCGGTTTTATGCTTGCGTTGTCTGGCTGCAGGTTGTGTGCGTCTTTTTGTTTCTTTATCCCTTTTTTAGAATCCTCTTTCATAATATCTCCTGAGATCCAAAGTTTTTACAATAGTAATTTTCTTATTTTAAAGTGCAAAGCAAAAGCCTTTATTTTTTTTTTTTTTTTTTTTATTGTATGTATGTATGTATGTATAATATAATTTTTTTATTACTTTTTTTTTTTTTTTGTAGTTTTGGTTAGAGTGAAGGGTTCGAAGTCCTGCGAAGATTATTTATTCTGGACAATGCAATTTTGGGACCCTTTGGGTCCAGAGACCCCAAATTTTGGCTGCAGCCAGGGGGCATCTAGGAACCCTTAACTACCAAGTTTGAAGTTCGGGGGAACCTATGGCTGCAAATGGGCACAGTGAGGCCTTCAAATGGGCAGTGAGGCTGCAAATGGGCATTGTTGACCCTCTTTTCCACTTACAGTAGCTGCACATTTCTCACCCTAGGTTTATACTCGCGTCGTCAAGTTTTTTCCCCAGTTTTTTTGTGGTAAAATTAGGTGCCTCGGCTTATATTTGGGTCGGCTTATAATTGAGTATATACGGTATGTGACTTTTTTGCTTCTGATGTTTTTAGAAATCCCTCCAATCGGCTTTCCTCACTGAGCTCTGCAGAGTAGGATTTCACCCCTCTGCCCCTTTTTTTTTCCTGACTGCTCAGGCAAGCTTTATAAATTCTGAACTTTAAGGGGGATGTAGAGAAGACTGCAGATAAATGGGTACAACTTATGTCGGTGGATGTGTTTCCTCTCTGAGGCCCATCACTTCACTGGGTATATGTGAGGGTTTATAACAGAAGTAAACCCGTCAACTTTAATAGTTTCTGGCATGCCGGAAACGCTAACTGCCACAAGCTAACTGCTTGGCTGTGCTCTCAACCAAACTGTCAAACCGTCCAATGGCTGGTGTCATAACTGATCACATGTGCAGCACCATGGCAGTTGAAGATTAAACGGAGGCCAAGATGGCAGCTTCCTTGGCTGAAAACGATCAGAGGGTTTACTTCCACTTGTGTTGTGCATCTCTTGTGGTGTAAAGTCTTCCTACTTTTATCCAAAACGTATTCCCAAGCCATCGGCACAAGAGGACGATCGAGCGCCTCAGCCAATGGAGTTGCTTTTCGAGAACTGAGAAGTGCAAAATCTGGTGCCGCTCTGCATTGAAACCAATCGGCTTCCAGGTTTTATTGTCAAAGCTTCTTTGAACGAGCTGAAGTCGGCAGCTCATTGGCCGCCATGCACAGCTGTACCAGATTTTGCACTCCAGTTTTAGTAGATCCACCCAACTGGATCAAGCGTAAGTTCCGAGGCTGTAATAGTTCCACAGATCGAATACTTCTGCGCGCTCCAAGGAACTTGTCTTCTCTCTTTAAGGGCTTCTTACCGAGGCATCGTGATGGGTTCTTTTAGGTGGCCTGAAAATTTTGGTAGAATTTTTCATCTTTTTCTCCCTTGGTGTGTTTTGGTGTTGGACCCCATGCAGGAAATCCTGCAGTGTCGGAGTCGGTATGTATCCCTAGTGATGGAAAAGAATCTTGTCCAGCTGGAATTGATGGATACGGTTGAGTGAAATGCGGTCAACCAAATCTACACCATCCCCCCCCCCCCCCACTACTACTATTCTTTTCCAACCCCAGTGGCGTCTGTGTATATTCCAGCTTGTTGGATATAAGTGGCCATTCTTGCATTGTGCTCCCTGTCCAGGTACTCTTGCCTGGGGACTAAAGTGGAAGCCAGTTGGAGACATTTAGGCAGCCCATAGATAATTTCCCCTATTCAGACATTCGAGGTGGATGGGGGGGATCCTCCCCCACTGAGCTGTTGTATTCTGACAGCGGGGGTGACTTCCCCTCCATCAGAATACACTGCTATAGCCTGCAGCGCTGATCAAGCGGCTTTTATCTGACAGGGCAGTTGTGCAGAAGTCGATCAGTAGATTGAATTCTGTACAACGTCCCTTCCCAGACATGGATCAAAATTCAGTCGGTCCCCCCTAAACTGGCTGAAGCTTAAAGTAACTCCATTTGTTGAGAAAAAAACATTCCCCTCTGGGCATTGCAGGGATTGTATCAACCTTTGTTGCAGATTCCTACCTTCAGAAGAAATACCTGTGTGTTTGTCTGGGCCTCTGTACTGAGTGGGTCTAATGGGAGTGGTTTCATAATTATCTATCAGGTGTGCAGCTGCAGGGCACCAATGAGGAAAGCTGCTGGACCTGCATCCCCTTTTTAGATGTGCTCCCATTGGAAGTATCTCTCCAAAAATGACGTTTTTGTTGCAGGGGATGCCTAAAAACTGACTTGTATCTTAGTGCAGACTTCTGGGAAAATTGGTGAGCCAATCACACAAGCAGGAAATGGTTTCTGGGGTGTGGTCAGTACACATTCTGTGTACAGAACAACTCCAGGTAGCCATATTGTATTGCATTCTCAGAAAATTACAGCGGCTGAAGATTGAAAAGGAAAGGTCCTTTTTAATAACATTCAATTACAATCTGATTAGTGTCGCAATTATATGTGCTATATTTTTTTTTTTTTCCTCACGGTGTTCTGACACGAACAGTCCGGCTATCACCAAGTGTCCGCTGTGTACTGCGCAGCGCATGCGCAGTACGGAGCATAAGGATTTTCGGAAAATCTCTGAAGATGAACGGCGCCTGCGCCGTGAGTCGAGGTGTAAGCCCCACCATCCAAGCGGACATAGGGCTACACCACTTTGCTTCGCTCAGCATAATTATAATCTAACTCTATGTCCACTTGGATGGTGGGGCTTGAACCCGGATTTAGGGGTGTGGCCACAAAGTTCTGCGCAGATCGCCACAGTGTTGGAACGCATATGGCGGCGTCGCGCATGCGCAGTCCAGCGGGTAGACAAATGTGATGGGTCACCAAATGTGACGAAACACCGGCTTCTCCCACCCCCACACAGCTCAACGGTCCAGTGAGTTGGTGACTGACAGTCGGCAGCTCTCTGTTTGGGGAGCTGTGAGAACCGAATGATTGGCGGTGTTTGATCGCTCGGTTCTCCGCGTTCGAGCCAGCGGGGGGACTGATGCTGCATCCACCTAGGCAAGTATGATTCTACATTTTAAATAGTCTATTTCTCTTTTTAATATTAAAACTAATAAAATTATTTGTACATAATAATTATTAATATTATTATTTATTAATAATTATTATTTATTAATTAATAATAATAATATTATTAATAATATATTTTAATTTAATAAATTATTAATTATTATTATTATTATTATGGAAACCCCAAAACTCATGGGTTTAACTCACATTGACTGATGTAGCCAAATCCAATAAAATATGTATTTATTAATTCAAGCCTATTGAGGGTTTCCCTATCACTACAATTGTTATACAGGATTATTATTAATATACATAATTACTATTATACAGGATTCTAATTATACCGGATGATTATTACTATTGTTATATAGGATTATTTATTTTTATACATGATATAGCTCCAAATTTAATTTTTTTATTTTTTTTTCCCTACATGTTAAAACCAAAACCTAATATCTGGCAAAGAGTAGAGACCTTGGACGCGCGGCATGTAAATACGTCTGCGGCGTCATTACCCGGCAACAGCAGCCAAACTTTGAAAAGTTAATAATTTCCTCTCGGTATCAGTCTGCGGCGCGGTGAACTCGCTCCGCGCGCTCCGTCGATGACTCCCGAAGCCAATTTATTTTTTTATTTTTTTGCACTTGGCCTTGTTTGTTTCCTGGGCATCCTACGCCCTGTGGCCCCCTGAGACCCCCGGGCTCCTGGCCTCGGGCTACCTTTTCTCGCCTCTCCATTGCCCTTCCCTTGAGCCCTCAGTGCTAATCAGAGAGGAGGGGGAGGGGGGGGGATTGCTTTGATTTGTTTACAAGTGTTAAATAAATGTAAACAGCCTCCATTCCCTCCCCGCGCCATCAAACTCCATCAATTAATCTGTTTGAATGTGAAAGGGGATTGCAGGTTCCCTGTGGGGTTAATGTTTATCCACGTTTCCTCTACAACATTAACAAGGAGGTCTGTAAGCTGCCTGGGGGAGGATTAGTGACCTCACACCCGTGGAATGGTGCTCCCCCCCCCCCCCCCCCACCACCCTCCAGAGAGTACAGTGCGGCTTTCAGGGGAATTTGCCCTTTATCAGCTCACAGGTAGATGATGCATCTGGTGGTGTGATCTCTATGGATCCAGCTGGAGGGATTGTGGGACCTGGAGACCTCGGCTGTGTGTCCCTCTTCCCTGGTCACATGACTCCGGAGAATCCCGGCCGTCTGGCTGCTGTGAACTGGGGAAGCATTTCAAGGAGGATTCCCGGAAGTTTTACTGTAAAGCTGACCCTACATGGATAGAAAATCGAAGGAAAAAAATCGCACTGGTAGACCAATCGTTTTTTGTTTCTTTGTATCGCTGGCGTGCTTTACTGCGACTGCGGAACGTGTTGGAGATTTATTTTTCAATCAAGTGATTTTTTTTTTTTTTTTTTATATTTTATTTAAATTATTTTTTTTTTTTTTTTTCATTTCTGTTTATTAATTTAACGTAAGAAACACAATTTGCAGAGGTACAAAAACAACCCCCAAACAGTATTTTCAATCAATATCCCCCCCAATCAAGTGATTTTTTTTTTTTTTTTTTTTTTCTAATCGTTTTCAAGTCCATCATAGGGGGAAATGCGCATGAGCAGTAGGGTGGTAGTATTAATCCTATTGGAAAAAAAATGATCGGGAATTTTATTTTTTTTTAAATTCCGGTACAATGATTGACCCAATCATTGTACCGGAATTCAAAAAAAAATCCTGCATAGTAGATCGAAATGGTCGATTTTTTTTTAAATATCCTTGCAACCCAAGATATTACCTTGTAAAGGTAGTGGTGACATCACTGTGCTGAGCAAAGCTGTGGGAGGGCCCCAGGAGGCTCCACCTACTACAGGCTGCCTACAGAAAACTACAATGCTCTCCATATAAAAAAAAATGGATCTCAACCAGTTATATTGGCAGTATTTATTAATGCAAAAACATAAGACTGATCGTTATTTTTTGTTATGTATGAGGGCGATGATTATTATTCTGGTTGTTTTATGAGGGTGGTGATCCTTGTTTTTTGTTTAGGGTTGATGATCGTTGTTTTGGATATTGTATAAAGGCAATGATCATTGTTTTTGGTTATTTAGAAGATGATGGTCATTGTTTTGGTTATTTAGAACAGAGGCCTCCAAACTTTTTAAACAAAGGGCCAGTTTACTGTCCTTCAGACTTTAGGGGGGCCGGACTGTGGCCATCATGAGTAGAAATTGTCCCAGCATCAGTTGGAGTAAACAATGCCCCATTTTTGGTGTCGGTGAGAGCAATAGTGCCCCCATTGTTGAGGTCATTGGGAGGAATAATGCCCAATCTTTGGTGCCATTGGGAGGAACTGTGCCCCATCATTTGTGTCAGTGTGAGGAATGGTCCCCCCATCATTTGTATTATTGGGCCCCATTGTTGGTGTCATTGGGAGGAACTGTGCCCCTTTGTTGGTATCGGTCAATAAAATTCTGCCCCAAAGGGCCAGATGCAAGCAAAGGGCCGCAGTTTGGAGACCACTGATTTAGAAGAACGATGATCATTATTTGGTATTAGGGCGATGGCCATTATTTTTGGTTATTTAGAAGTGTGGTCATCCATTGTTTTAGTTATTTAGAAGATTAATCATGGTTTTGGTTATTTAGAAGGGTGGTGAATCATGGTTTTGGTTATTTAGAAAGGGGATGATCATGGTTTTTGGTTAAGGATGGTGAATCATGGTTTTAGTTATTTAGAAGGGTAGTGATCATGGTTTTGGTTATTTAGAAGGGTGGTGATCATGGTTTTGATTATTAAGAAGGGTGGTGAATCATGGTTTTGGTTATTAAGAAGGGTAGTGATCATGGTTTTGGTTATTAAGAAGGGTGGTGATCATGGTTTTGGTTATTAAGAAGGGTGGTGAATCATGGTTTTGGTTATTTAGAAAGGGGATGATCATGGTTTTTGGTTAAGGATGGTGAATCATGGTTTTAGTTATTTAGAAGGGTAGTGATCATGGTTTTGGTTATTTAGAAGGGTAGTGATCATGGTTTTGGTTATTTAGAAGGGTGGTGAATCATGGTTTTGGTTATTAATAAGGGGGATGATCATGGTTTTGGTTATTTAGAAGGGTGGTGATCCTGGTTTTGGTTATTTAGAAGGGTGGTGAATCATGGTTTTGGTTATTTAGAAGGGTGGTGATCCTGGTTTTGGTTATGTAGAAGGGTGGTGATCATGGTTTTGGTTATGTAGAAGGGTGGTGATCATGTGTTTTTTTTTTTTTTTAATGCCTGGCGTTTGGTTTTAAGTGCCTAATGCAGTGAATGTCCTTCTTCTTTTTTTTTTTTTTTTTGTTTTTTTTTTTCCTATTTGCATATTGATCCTCCCCACACCCACCCAGTGTCCAAATGAGAAGTGGTCTATGGGCTCCAATTGTTCCTCTGTCAAGCTGTGTAGGGAGGACAGCCCACCAGCCTCGGATATTGTGGCGAGAGCGATGTGGGGACTAATTAGCACGTACCTCCTCATTAGAGCGGTATTGTTTTTGTCTAGCACTGTGCAAGTACTGGATACTTGTCTCAATGAAATGCAAAACAGCAATTAAACAGAGACCTGTAGGTAAGATGTAGGCATTCAGATGCCAGGGTGGCAGAGAGCTGTCTGCTCCCCCATAAAGACCGTTCTGTTGCCGTCAATGATCTGAGTGTTTCACATTGTGCCGTCCTGTAATATAGATTATTATTTTTTATTTTTTTTTGCCTCTCCAGTTTCCAGTTATCAAACCCCGCGCCGTCCACAATGGCCTCTTCCCACATTTTTTTCTTTCTCGCTAAAAGTCTGAAATGGAATCCCAGTTGAAATGTGGAAAGTGTTCTCGCCGATTTGGCATCTCTCTCTCTCCTTCGGCACAGACCGTTCCTCACCGCGCCGCTTCCTCCCAGCCAGAGCCGCTCGCTCCTCGTTTTTTTATTTATTAAATTTGAGCCATATCTGATGATTTCTGATAAATTGATAAGAGGAATTGTGTGAGTCAATAGAGATGTAGACAGTTTGCCAATAGAACCCTAGAGTTATTGATCCGGCAGTAAATTAAAGTCTTACTTAGGAGCTGCCGATAATTCTAATCTCTCCCCTCACCAATTACAGGCTCGCAGCTCCCGCCGGCCCGGGGGTGGAGAACGCCGCGGGACGCAGATGAGTGACACTGGTTACGATTTAGGATTTTTATTTTCGCACTCCCAACCCGCGCAACGCTTATCCCTTCTCTGTCATTTTTCTTTTAAACAGAAGATATAACCCCAATCAATAAGATCTCATATAGGCAGATGATGGCAAGGTTTTTTTTTTTTTTTTTTTTTTTTTTTTTGCTGGCTTTTTATATCGGATTTTATAACTTTTTTTTTTATATATATTTGTATCCTTCTATGAGGGTCTCCTTGTTTAGCCTCTTTTGTGTATGGGGTGGCTCCCCGTTGTGCTCCTGCATTGTCACCCCCATTATATGCGTCCTTGGGGGAGACTACCAGCATCCATGCAGGAATGGTCCACTATTGTCAGCAAGCCGGTCCCGGGCAATAATCTACAGCAAGTGCATGTAGACAGGAACTGGCTGAGAGAGGCTGCAGGAGATCAGCAGCACTGAGGTGCAAAAGAGATTTGAAAAGGGTAAAAAAAATTTGGGGGGGAAAACAATTGTATGTATATACGCTCACTAGCCACTTTATCAGGTACACCTTGCTAGCCCAGGGTTGGACCCCCCTTTTGTCTTCATTCTTCGTGGCATAGGTTCCACAAGGTGTTGGCAACATTCCCCAGATCTTGGTCCATAGTGACATGATGGCATCACACAGTGGTTGCACAATCTCCCGTTCCTCCACATCCCAAAGGTGCTCTATTGGATGAGATGTGGTGAGTGTGGAGGCCATTGGATGAGATGTGGTGAGTGTGGAGGCCATTGGATGAGATGTGGTGAGTGTGGAGCTCTATTGGATGAGATCTGGTGAGTGTGGAGCCATTGGATGAGATGTGGTGAGTGTGGAGGCCATTGGAGTGCAGTGACCTCATTGTCCAGTGGTGAGATGATTGGAGCTTTGTGACATGGTGCATTATCCTGCTGGGAGGAGCCATCAGAAGATGGGGACACTGTAGTCATAAAGGGATGGACATGGTCAGCAACAATACTTAGGTAGGCCGTGGTGTTTAAACCATGATCAATTGGTACTAAGGGTCCCAAAGTGTGCCAAGAAAATATCCCCCCCCCCCCCCCCCACACCATTACACCACCACCACCCCCCACCACCACCAGCCTGACCCCACCATCTGAATGTTGCAGATGAAATCGACTCATCAGACCAGGCAACGTTTTTCCAATCTTCTATTCATATTTGGTGATCCTGTGCCAATTGTAGCCCCAGTTTCCTGGTCTTAGCTGACAGGAGTGGCACCCAGTGTAGCCAATCTGCTTCAAGGTTGGATGTGTTGTGTTTTTCAGAGATGGTGTTCTGCATACCTTGGGTGTAACGAGTGGTTATTTGCGTTACTGTGGCCTTTCTATCATCTGGAACCAGTCTGCCCATTTTCCTCTGACCTCAACAAGGCATTTTCCTCCACACAACTTCCGCTCACTGGATATTTTCTCTTTTTCGGACTATTCTCTGTAAACCCGAGAGATGGCTGTTTATGAAAATTCCAGAAATGCACAGACCAGCCCGTCTGCCACCAACAACCATGCCACGTTCAAGGTCACCTAAATCTCCTTTCATCCCCATTCTGATGCTGGGTTTGAACTTCAGCAAGTTGTCTTCACCGTGCCTAGATGCCTAAATGCATTGAGTTACTGCAGTGTGATGGCTGATTAGCAATTTGTTACCAAGTAAAAATTGTATTTTATGGGTAAAAATATGTGTGTATCTATGTACTGTATATATGTCTGTATACAGTATATTAGCACTCGGATACACAGTGCTTTAGGAAACTGTACATCACCCAGTTGGAGAAAGTTAGTTGGTTTTCTAAGTGCGGTTGGCGCTCTGGGATTTGTGGCCGGGCATCAGATGTGGCCGGGGGTCGGAAGGATGGATCTACAAGTTTTCATGGACTGATGAACCTCTTTAAAGTCTTGTTTAGGATTGGAAGTCATCAGTCGGATTTCAATAGGGGGGGGAATCCCTTGCTAAATGCGGTGTTCTCACTAATACCCCAGTGTGAGAATCCATGGGGGGGGGTATAATTCCTACACTTGTCCTACAGTGTCTTTCATGCGCTCCTTCTGATCCATGCCCACTCGCGGCCGCAGCCTGCTGGTACGAGCGCAGGGGCCCACTTCTTCAGAGGTTCCCTTTTCAGTACTCTTCACTTCTAGAACGTAATTTTCCCCAAGAGTTCCCGTGATTGCGGCAGGCAACCACTTCTGTGCCTACAGGAGGCCTCCGCATCAGAGCTTTGTACGTACTCGCCTTTGTCTCGGAATCATTTCCAAGGACACTTTGCTTGTGAGCTGGTGTCATCATTTACCGTACTGACTATGGCATATTGTATACCTGATTATGTGCTTTATACAGCTGAATTATGTTTGTGTGTCACCAGTACTTGCCGCAGCGTGTTAACATATGAGCGTAAAACGCACGTGCAAACTTTTATTGTGTAGTTAATCAGTAGTCAAGTCAAATTGTAAAGTCCCGCTGGCTCACTTTCTCCTCCCAGCCTGTAGCTGGGTTACAGTTTTTTTTTTTTTTTTTTGTTTTTTTTGTTTTTGGCTGGGTGGGAGAGTGGGTACTGATCTTTATTGGTACCCGCTCCCACTTCCGTAACCCTCACCTAGGCGAGGATGATGTCCCCCCTTGCCTCCTGGAATGCTTCACATGTTCCAGGACCATTGACGGGGAGCTGGCTGGGGTTCTTCAGCAGAAACGGCTGTCTCCTGTTTCCAAGATGGCTCCACCGTGGCCCTGCATCAATAAGGAGAACTTTCTGCTGGAAGACTGTGCTGTACCCCAGGCACTGGTAAGTACCTGATTCGTTGGTGCCACCAAAAAAAACCTTTGGTTGGTGTTGGTGGAAGGGATAGTGCCCCTTGGTTGGTGTCGGTGGAAGCAATAGTGCCCCTTGGTTGGTGTCGGTGGAAGCAATAGTGCCCCTTGGTTGGTGTTGGTGGGAGGAATAGTGCCCCTTGGTTGGTGTCGGTGGAAGGGATAGTGCCCCTTGGTTGGTGTCGGTGGAAGGGATAGTGCCCCTTGGTTGGTGTCGGTGGAAGGGATAGTGCCCCTTGGTTGGTGTCGGTGGAAGGAATAGTGCCCCTTGGTTGGTGTCGGTGGAAGGAATAGTGCCCCTTGGTTGGTGTCGGTGGAAGGAATAGTGCCCCTTGGTTGGTGTCGGTGGAAGGAATAGTGCCCCTTTGGTTGGTGTCGGTGGAAGGAATAGTGCCCCTTGGTTGGTGTCGGTGGGAGGAATAGTGCCCCTTTGGTTGGTGTCGGTGGGAGGAATAGTGCCCCTTTGGTTGGTGTCGGTGGGAGGAATAGTGCCCCTTGGTTGGTGTCGGTGGGAGGAATAGTGCCCCTTGGTTGGTGTCGGTGGAAGGAATAGTGCCCCTTGGTTGGTGTCGGTGGAAGGAATAGTGCCCCTTGGTTGGTGTCGGTGGAAGGAATAGTGCCCCTTGGTTGGTGTCGGTGGAAGGAATAGTGCCCCTTGGTTGGTGTCGGTGGGTGGAATAGTGCCCCTTGGTTGGTGTCGGTGGAAGGAATAGTGCCCCTTGGTTGGTGTCGGTGGAAGGAATAGTGCCCCTTGGTTGGTGTCGGTGGAAGGAATGGTGCCCCTCGGTTGGTGTCGGTGGAAGGAGAAGTGCCTCATTGTTGGTGTTGGGAGGAATAGTGCCCGCTGTCAGCAGGAATTATACCACATTGTTGGTGTCAATGGAAGGAATAGTGTGCATCTGGCCCCCGGGCCGCAGTCAGGATTTATATATTTACCTAGCGCAGCCATACTATATATTATATATAATAAATATATACCGTATATATATATATATATATATACTATAAATATATATATATAATATATATATATATTATATATATATATATATATATATATATTTATATATATATATATATATATATCTAGGTGTGTGTGTGTGTGTGTGTGTTATATATAAATTTTGTGTACATATAATTTAATTTATCATGATGGCGTTGCCTCCTCAACCTTCCTGCGGGCAACTTTTCTCCCTTGGCCTGCCCAGCGTTGGAAGCCTCGCCGTTTGGCACGAGGATGGATAGCCGAGGAATGCTTGTGACTCTGCAGTGTATTAAAGGAGACTTGAGTAGAGGAGGCCAGTATATCAGAGGAAGAGATAAGCAGAGCTCCCTGATTGTGGATCAATAAAGGTTAGTGACATCATATCTCAAAGTGAGAGAGCCTTCTTAATGCAGCTCTATTTATCAGATGGGGCGCGCAGCCAGTAACCCTTTTCTCACCTGTCGGGCTTCTCTCTCTCCCTCGCATTGTAAAGCTCAGGATGACACATACAGAAATAAAGAGCCTGCAGCCTGTTGTGAGCGGTTTAGCTCCAACCAATCTGCAGCGTCCAGTCATCCTCCCGGCTTCCTGTGCCGTGTTTGGTGTTGCGCGTTCGCAGTGTGTTTTGTGTGGGTTGTTGCGGATTGTTTTTGTTCATGCAGCCTGGCTGAGGTATCTGTCTAGGAAATGACTTGGGAGCGCTCCAGAAAGGCCTCACTTCCTGACACAATGATGACTCGACAGCCAAGTTCGTGTCCTTTCGGAGGGGGAGTGACTTCTCCGGGCAGATGTGAATCAGTAAAGAGTAAAAAGCCTAGCTCACAGAACAGGTTTGGGCAGGTAGCGGAGGGGCGTGAGCGGAGGAGCACACACAGTCTGGAACGCAGCGTTTTAATACTGGCACAGCGTTGACCTGCCCGTGGCCCTTCGACGCCCGCTGTTCTTGTCGAAAGCACAACTTTTTTTTGCTTGCCGCAGAACCGTTAGCAGGCCCCGTTCTTCACAGCCAACCTGTGTTTTTGGCTTCCTGCCTGCGTTTCACATCGCCGGGATTACAGGCAAACTTGGAAGCTTGCAGAGTGCCTGAGGCTGGCAACTACATGGGCATCATGCCACTAATGTTCAGCCGGTGAACTTATTTTTTTGCAGGCTTTGTTGTATCTGCAGTGGCTTTTGAGACAGATGGTACCTGTGCAAGAGGATGCTATCGTTTAGCATGTGGTACCCATGCACGGGTAAACATTTGCAATCGGGTCACTATGCTAAACTGATGATTTTGGCATCTTTTAAGCCAGTGGTCTCAACTGAAGCCCTGGGGCCAGATGTGACTCTTTGCTAGCCTTGAGGCATAATTTCTGCCACTGGCGCTAACAGTGGGGCATAATTCCCGCCACTGGCCTCCAAGGGTGGTGCACTTGGTCCTGCCACTGGCCCCCACTATTTCTCCCCCTAATACTAATGATTGGGCAGTGCTTACTCCCACTTGCTACAGTCCGGCCCCCTAAAGTCTGATAGTCGGTAAACTGGCCCTTCCTTTTAGAAAGTTCTTTCTTTTCTTTTTCTCTTTCTTTTCTTTTTCTCTTTCTTTTTCTTTTTTTTTCTCTTTCTTTTTTTTTTCTTTTTTTTTTTTTTTCTTTCTTTTTCTTTTTTTTTTCTTTCTCTTTTCTTTTTCTCGTTTTCTTCTCGTTTTCTTCTTTTTTTTTTCATTTTTTTTTTTTTTTTTTTTTTTTCTTTTCTTCTCTCCCTTTCTTTCTTTCGAAATTGTAAATGTAGGCCCTAACTTAATTAGATTTTTGTTTTCTAAAGCACCTCCATGGACTCCTCCAGCTATGGCTACGTGACCTTTCACAACAGTGGGCCATATCTGTGTAAGGCCCTTCTCACACCAGCTGACCGATTTTTGGGTCCGCCTGTCCGTTTTTCCGGCGGACCCGATCGGCGCACCCATTGTTCTCTACCGGGTGGCGGATGTCATGTGTCAGCGGTCACCCACCGGCATCCAGTCAGCTAAAAAAAACAGGCAAATGGGCATACGTCCCACGCCTCTCCGTCCCCCCCCCCCCCCCAATCCGTTGGGCGGATTGGATGACAATAGAGACTAGTGGGCTGTGTCCGCTCTGCATAGCGGACATGGACTTGTCATCCTCACGGGAAGCCCATATGACAGGCAGACCATGCGGGGAAACACCCTATAGCAGGAAGTACCGGATTGAGGCCCTTCATGGCAGGATCAGGATGTATTTTAATCAAAAAAATTTGTTTTTATATTCCATTAAAGTAGAACTAAATTGTAATCGCTTGTCATTTTTTTGCTATCTGCGCCCATTGGGGAGATTTATCTTCACTTCCTGTGCCATAGGCAAACAGGAAGTGAGAGAAAATCTCTGCAAATGAAGGGAACCCCTTACCCCCGCTGTAGCGGTTTACTACCACTTTATTTGAACAAACTGAAGTTGGAAGCTGATTGGCTCCCATGTGCAGCTGCACCAGATTCTGAGTGCTCCAGTTTTAGTAAGGCTGGCCATACATTATACAATTTTCTTATTCAATTTTCCTTTAGATTTACCAAAACGATACAATATGGTGTCAAACCTAAACACTTTCAAGGTGTATGCGGTCAGGCCGGCCCTTGCACTACATTCGTTTTACCTTCAACTATGTAGTGCAAGGGCCGGCCTGACTCCATACAATTTGAAAGTGTTTAGGTTTGACGCCATATTATATAGTTTTGGTAAATCTAAAGAAAAAGTGAATAAGAAAATTGTATAATGTATGACCAGCCTAAATCTCCCCCACGTGCCCATGCGCGCGCACACAGCCATTTACAGGCGTATTAGAAGAGGAAAAAAACATCACCAGACGCATTCGGGAAAGGAACAGGAAAAAAAACGATAAACTCTGGATGCATTTTGAGTGTTTTTAATGCATTCCAATGGCCAAAGTAAATGTAATATTCTGGCCAATGGAATCCATTAACGCTTTAAACGCTTGACGCGAATTGGAATTGGCGGTTTGGTTTTGGGAAAGGTCTCGGGTTTCTCATCAAGGAATGTAAACCAGGACAATGTAACATTATTCTTTCCTCTGGATAAGTGCTACGAGCAACAATGACTGTTCTCTCCTCCTGTCAATGGACTCTTGGTACTGTAATCCGGAGGTCTCCTGTCTGGGGATTTGCTCCTGTACTGGTTTGCAGGGACAAGACGCAGCCATGTGGATGGGATGGACAGTCGGAAGAGGGGGGGGGGGGTAATATGATCTCTCTTATAGGCATTGAGAGGGGGTGGGTGGGGGGGCAGAGGCTTGGCAGGTCCTGGTGGCGGGTCAGTGGGAGGGTCTCCCAGCTGTGCTGTGCCCCGAGGTTTACAGCATCTTACCTACGGATTATAATATTAATTACCGTCCAGACAAAGAGGGATTTAGTGAAACTGCTCTGGTCTTTCCCTAGATTTTCCCTGGGAGATGTGGACTTCATGCATTTTTCAGTATGGGTAATGCAAGGGGGTTGGAGTTCTCTCCCCGGGGGATTGACGAGAAGAAAGTACATTGGACTTGTTACATCTTTTAATAGTTTTCTTTTTGTTATAAATTGGACTAAAAACTGGTTGATGATAAAGAAAAGAAAATCTGTGTGCAAACCCGCCGTTCATTGTTTGTTTGTTTTTTTTGTTTTTTGTGCATTGTGAATTTTTTTTATTTTTTTTTTATTTTTATTTTTTTATTTGAATTTGCCGCAACTTGGAGAAGCCTGTGTGTGTTTAATAGAATTCACTCAAAAGTACATTTCTGAGAAATGACCAATAAGGAAGTGTTAGGAATTGTTGGCCTAAGATGGCCTTTGATTGGTTGCTGGATAATTGTAGATGTATTTATTTTTATTTTTTTATTGTATGTTTTGCCAATTCCAATATTGGCATTTAATAAACTGGGACTATAAAGAAACTGGAGGGCAATTTTTAAAGTAAATTTTATAAACCCCAAGTAACCTTTTGATCTGCAAAAGGGTGTATCGTAAACCCCTTTTTTTATAAATTTTGTATGTGTTCTTTCTTTCTTTCTTTCTTTCTTTCTTTCTTTCTTTCTTTCTTTCTCTTTTCTTTCTTTTTTCTTTCTTTCTTCTTTCTTTCTTTCTTTCTTTCTTTTTCTTTCTTTCTTTCTTTCTTTCTTTCTTTCTTTCTTTCTTTCTCCACTGATGTCTTGCGGCCACTTCCTGTCTACATACACTCCAGTGATGTCTGTCTGGGTGGGCTTTGCTGATGGTGACAACAGTGGGCCACGTGCGTTGAAATGGTCTCTTTTGGTTCCTATTGGAAATCGGTGTGACAGGGCGACAACACAGAGAGCAATTGGGGGGATGGGCACAAGGACAGTCTTGGCAGGATTTCTTTACAGCGTTGGTGGCCTTGTCTTGAACCCTATCTGTATGGTGGTTATGGGGTGGTTTTTGATTTTTTTTTTTTATTTTTTTATTTTTTTTGTTCTTCTAGACCTGGGGGTCTAATATCTTTCTGAACAATTTACTGCCCTTCATACTGTAGGGGGGGCTGGACTGCGGCTACCTGGAGTGGAGAATGCCCTAATGTTGGAGTAAACGGTGCTCCATCACTGGTATTGTAGGGAGGAATAGTGCCGTATTGTTGGTGTCACTGAGAGGAATAGTGCCGTATTGTTGGTGTCACTGAGAGGAATAGTGCCCCAAGCTTTGTGTCTGGGAGGAATAGTGCCAAATCGCTGGTATTGGTGGGATGAATAGTACCCCATCCCTTGTGTCAGTGAGAGGAATAGTGCCCCGTCGCTGACGTCAGTGGGAGGTTTAATGCCTCATCCTTGGCGTCAGTGGGAGGATTAGTGCCTCATCCTTTGGGCCGGTGGGAGGCGTAGTGTCCCGTCGTTCGTTGGTCCCGTCGTTCGTTGGTCCCGTCGTTCGTTGGTCCCGTCGTTCGTTGGTCCCGTCGTTCGTTGGTCCCGTCGTTCGTTGGTCCCGTCGTTCGTTGGTCCCGTCGTTCGTTGGTCCCGTCGTTCGTTGGTCCCAGTGGGAGGAGTAGTGTTCCTGACGTTGGCGCCGGTGGGAGGAGTAGTGTTCCTGTCGTTGGCGCCGGTGGGAGGAGTAGTGTTCCTGTTGTTGCTGTTGTCGGTGGGGGGAGTAGTGTCCCGTCGTTGGCGCCGGTGGGAGGAGTAGTGTTCCTGTCGTTGGCGCCGGCGGGAGGAGTAGTGTTCCTGTCGTTGGCGCCGGCGGGAGGAGTAGTGTTCCTGTCGTTGGCGCCGGCGGGAGGAGTAGTGTTCCTGTCGTTGGCGCCGGCGGGAGGAGTAGTGTTCCTGTCGTTGGCGCCGGCGGGAGGAGTAGTGTTCCTGTCGTTGGTGCCGGCGGGAGGAGTAGTGTTCCTGTCGTTGGTGCCGGCGGGAGGAGTAGTGTTCCTGTTGTCGGTGGGAGGAGTAGTGTTCATGTCGTTGGCGCCGGTGGGAGGAGTAGTGTTCCTGTTGTCGGTGGGAGGAGTAGTGTTCCTGTTGTCGGTGGGAGGAGTAGTGTTCCTGTTGTCGGTGGGAGGAGTAGTGTTCCTGTTGTCGGTGGGAGGAGTAGTGTTCCTGTTGTCGGTGGGAGGAGTAGTGTTCCTGTTGTCGGTGGGAGGAGTAGTGTTCCTGTTGTCGGTGGGAGGAGTAGTGTTCCTGTTGTCGGTGGGAGGAGTAGTGTTCCTGTTGTCGGTGGGAGGAGTAGTGTTCCTGTTGTCGGTGGGAGGAGTAGTGTTCCTGTTGTCGGTGGGAGGAGTAGTGTTGCTGTTGTCGGTGGGAGGAGTAGTGTTCCTGTTGTCGGTGGGGGGAGTAGTGTTCCTGTTGTCGGTGGGAGGAGTAGTGTTCCTGTTGTCGGTGGGGGGAGTAGTGTTCCTGTTGTCGGTGGGAGGAGTAGTGTTCCTGTTGTCGGTGGGAGGAGTAGTGTTCCTGTTGTCGGTGGGAGGAGTAGTGTTCATGTCGTTGGCGCCGGTGGGGGGAGTAGTGTTCATGTCGTTGGCGCCGGTGGGGGGAGTAGTGTTCCTGTTGTCGGTGGGGGGAGTAGTGTTCCTGTTGTCGGTGGGGGGAGTAGTGTTCCTGTTGTCGGTGGGGGGAGTAGTGTTCCTGTTGTCGGTGGGGGGAGTAGTGTTCCTGTTGTCGGTGGGGGGAGTAGTGTTCCTGTTGTCGGTGGGGGGAGTAGTGTTCCCGTCGTTGGCGCCGGTGGGAGGGATATATCCTTGTGGCCCAAGAACCGGATGAAGGCAAGCAAAGAACTGACGTTTGGAGACCACTTTCTGTAGACTTGTAGATTTTGTCCCACCACACAGACGTACTTTTAAGGTGACTATGTACACCGAATTCATTTTGACTAGATCTGGCCTTATCCCACGTCCCCCAACTTTTTTTTTTTTTTTTTTCTTGGCTATTTTCAGAGTTTGCACCCATTTAACCCTAGACTCGAGATTTACTAAAACTGGTGCAGCTGTGCCTAGTAACCAATCATCTTCCAGGGTTTATTGTCAAAGCTTAATTGAACAAACTGAAGTTAGAAGCTGATTGGCTGCCATGCACAACTGCACCAGATTCTGAGTGCTCCAGTTTTAGTAAATCTCCCTCAATGTATCCCTGTCTCTCTTTTTTTTTTTTTTTTACCTTTCTGCTCTGTTTATAGGAACCTTTCCGGTCAGTTGGTGTCGGATCAGATTGGCTGGAGAGCGCGTACACTGAGAGCGCTGACATTTGATTGCGAGGTCGTCTGGGGACAGGGAGCGATGACCGCGATCCTACGCGCTGCTCTGTAGGCCCTTCTGATATATTGGAGCATTTAATAAATACGGGCAATGAAGATTAGAACATGCGTGACCAGCAGTTGTGTTGATCCTTCGCAGGCGGCTGAGGTGGTTTTCATGGGTTATCTGCAAACCCCTCTTTTATCTACAGCGTGACTTCTGTCCTTCCTGGCACAGGTCGAAGCTTTTTATTAGTTTTGGTATTTGTTCGCCGCGTACACGCCGCCATCAGCGATGACATTGTCTCCCTGTGTGATCGGTGACACAGAACTGCCTAATTCTTGAATTTCTGCCTCTCTCAACCTCCAACTTCAAAAGGCCGGAGGCCTGACCACACGGCCGAAGGCCCGTCTACTCCCAAGGTGGAGCCTTCCTGTTAGGGTAGCGTGCAGCAGGCAGGAGCTTCCCCCAGCTGTGGGTGCTGCCTGTAGTTTGCCTGGGGTGCTCTTCTCTCCCCCCCCACCCCCACCTCCTCCTCTTCTTCTCGTTCTCAGGAATCTCCATTTAACTTGATGATTTACTTTGAAGTCGCAGAGAGCGAGCGGTGAGCCGGGGCTGGAGCTGCAGCCGCTGGCGGTTTCCTTCATTGTGAGCAGGCAGTGATGTGCCCCAGCTGAGCGAGTGGAGCCTGCGCCAAGTCCTAATTAAACCTAATCACAGTGACAATGATATAAACAGGTGTTACCAGGGAAAATAAACCGTGTCAAAACAGCGGCGCCCCTCCCTTCGGCCTGCAGGTGCGCTCTCGCCTTTTTCATTGCAGCCGCAGGCTCCGTCGGCGAGCGCGCGCTCCGTCCGTGGGCCCCCGGTACCCCCAAAATAAAAAAAAAAAACCCCCGTCGCTAACTTCCTCTGCAGCCAAGGGAGGCAAGGATTTTTTATTTTTTTTTAAAGGGTCTCTGCAATTATCCTAATAAACAGTTTTATCATCTTCCCAGCAATCAATATTGTGGCTGAGGCTGGTGTATTATCTCAGTGCTATTGATTACCTTTAACAGCTCCGCTGTGGGCCATGTTCTGCTAACCCCTTCAGTACACATGTACATGACACACCTTTTGGTGTCTCTTAAAAGAAATATTCCGGTCTAACAGAAAAGCCGGATGTGTTTTTATTTTTATTTTTTTAAAGGGTCTCTAAATCGCCAAGATTATTGATTAACAATTGTACCAGCATTCTTTGCAATGGAGGAGCAGCTGCTGCTATGTAGTACATATATACAGAATTTCCTGAAAAAAGTGTCTGGCCCCATCCTGATTACGCCAACGTACCTCAATGACCAAAAAAAAAAAAAAAAAATGCGTCCCTTTTTTGTGATGTAGCGCACTACAACGCTCAGCTTGTGGTATTGCATTGGGTTGGCAATCGAAGTACCGCATAAACGCGGCAATGCGCGCAGTCTAACCCAGGCTATCGCAACGTGGTGACGTTTGTTGCCTACGACGGGCCTACGTAGAGGCTAGTAGCCAAAGCTTTGGTCTTGTAATGTGATAATGCCCCGTACACACGGTCGGAATTGGTGTGATCGGACTTTGTTGTCGGAAAATTTTTAGAACAGGAGATACAACTTTGTCCGTCAGACAATCCGCTGGAAAATGTCCGATGGAGCCTACACACGGTCGGAACTTCCGACAACATTGTCCGATAGGACAGAATCCATCGGAAAATACGGACCGTGTGTACGGGGCTTTAGTCGCATGTGAACTAGTAGAAATGGGGGGGGGGGGACGCAGCAATGGATGGTTTTAATGGTAAGGGGTGCTGGGGTGTACTGCAGGATCCATTGATGCTGGGAGATCTATTTTCACTGGAGGGGGTCTATTTTTTTTTTTCCTGGGGGGGGGGGGGGGGGGGGGGTTTTGGGGGGGTGGGGAATCTCTTGTTGCTGGAGGTGGGTCTTATGTTGCTGAGACGAATTTTTAAATCCTGTATTTCACTATATAAGCTGAGATTACTTTTAAAAAATAAGTGCGACATGCAAGACTCCGGTGGGTGTAACGAGATGTCGGCTTGCCGCCTTCTCACTGAATCCTTACTGTGGGTGTAGCAAGATGGCGGAGACGGAACGTCACTCCCATTACAAATTTCTGACGGGTCGCCTAATCTGGCGAAAACGGAGGCAGGGTGTATGTATAACTTCTTGCCTGTCCCTCCCACTAGCCGACATTCGCTAGAGAAGCACAGAGACCCAGTGATGACATCACTGGGTCTAAAATAAGGTATGTAATGAAAATCGAAGATTTCATGACCATGTTGTTGAGGTAAAGGAGGAACC
The DNA here is from genome assembly GCA_028564925.1 of Lithobates sylvaticus. Classification (NCBI taxonomy): domain Eukaryota; kingdom Metazoa; phylum Chordata; class Amphibia; order Anura; family Ranidae; genus Lithobates; species Lithobates sylvaticus. The sequence goes on from CM053034.1 coordinate 9,201,592, forward strand.
AGGAAAGGCAAAAATATATGCAGTTTAAACTTCAACTTTAAACCTCTTAATATGAACTTCCTTAATCTTCACGGGCGGCACAGTGGCTAAGTGGTTAGCACTTCCGCCTGGCAGCACTAGTGTCGTCGGTTCAAATCCCAATCTTGGCACTACTTGCCCGGAGTGTGCATGTTCCCCCTGAGCCTGCATGGGTTTCCTCTGGGTGCTCTGGTTCCCCCCCAATGCCAAAGACCTGCTGTTTAGGTTAATTGGGTCCTGTCTAAATTGGCCCTAGTATGTGTATGTATGATTGTCCCGAAAGAAGCCTGTGGTGTATGTGCCCCTGGAGGGGGTGCTGTAATTCTCACCACGGGGGCTCACTTTGAGTTTTGCTGGCACCTAGGTCACTGCACCATCGCACTTCTTTCATACCTGCCTCTCTTGGGCCGGGCCTTTTGGCCAGGACTAGAGACAACGTTTTTTTTTATTCCTGGCCTCAGGGCCGGCCATTGCACCATACAATAGCACCTTTTCCACTTTTTTATGTTTGTTGTGTCTGTCACTTTTTGTCTTTTTTTTTTTTTGGTTGTTGTGTATTGTACCCTTTTTACATTTGATTAGTAGGGTGTAGGTTCTCGGGCCTGCCCTGAATGTCTTGTGAGGGGGTGGACATGGCCTTTCTGGCTTGGTTCGCCCTCTCTCATGGGGGTCTCCCTTCGGGGGAGCCCCACCTAGTACTTGGGGTGGTCTTTTTCAGCAGACCTCCCAGAGAACGGGGTCCCTCTGGTTTTGGCCAGATGGACCATTGATGTACCCCAGTCCCCGTCTGGAGCATAATCAGGGAAAAGGTCCTCTTCTCTTTGGAGGAGGACCATGTGTACACCCTGTGAACTTTTTGTGTCTCTTCTTGGTGTGCACTTTTTTTTTTTTTTTTTTTGCACCGGGTGGAGTTTGGAGTGTGTTCACACACCACAGGCTTTAAAAAATAAAATAAAAAAAATGTATGTATTATTGTGAATTGAGGATCTTAGATTGTTTGTTTGCTCCTTGAGGGCGGGGACTAGTTTTGTAAGCTCCTTGAGGACGGGCACTGATAGGAATGTAAAGAATACGTATGCATGCGAAACATACCCTGTTTCACCCCAAAATAAGACCTATCGTGATTGTCGGTGATGGCTGCAATATAAGCCCTAGTTAAAGTCCTTGTAGGTCTTATTTTCAGGGTAGGGCTTATTTTCGGGGGGAAACAGGGTAGGGCTAATTTGGGGGGTAGGGCTTATCTTGCAGCCATCACCGACAACCACGCTAGGTCTTATTTTCGGGGGAAACAGGGTAGATCTGAACCAGGGATCTTAAATTGTGAGCTCCTTGAGGGCAGGTACAGATATGAATGTATAATAAATATGTAAAGCGCTGCGTAACCTGTAAAAAAATACAAATAAAGCTGTAAATCCAGCTGTATTGAGAGAGATATTGGTGCCAATTGGCGGTGTGTATACATAATACAGCGACTAGAGACCTATAAACTATTCTATTTCAGTCCTTGAGATTCAGGGTGGATCGAAGGAGATTGAAAATCTCTACGTTTTTTATGGACGGTTTTAAATGTAGACATTCGCTGTTTTTATCGCACACCTGTCCAGCGGCGCATAACCGCATTGCTCGCCCCTCGCCGCTTCTCCTTGATCTCGCATTCAAAGTGCAATGCAGTTTTAACGGAACTTTAAATGCCAGCCTTGCAGTGCCGTCCGGTAAGTTGGGAGCGCTTCTGGTAAAGGACAGGAGTGAGGACACAGGATCCACTCGTTACTCGCCCTCCCTGTAGGAGAGAGAGAGAGAGAGGATGGGAAACCAGGTGCTCGAGTCTAATGGAATTTCCCATCACTTACTGCCCTGCTGATTTCTGATCAATGAAAATGAATTTGTTAGCTCATTGCAGGCCAGTCAGAATTCTGCTGCTTCCAACCGTGTCAGTTCCGGTAAAACCTGCTTATCAGCAGCACGAGTGGATAAAATGAAATAAAGAACGAGCTCGGAATGATCAAAGGCCATCAGCGCGCTTAACCCTTCCTGCCCCGGAGTAAACCGGGCTGCTTTCTCTCCCCCATTGCGTCCGGCCAGGAATCTGCGCCATGACCATCGCTGTCACCTTCATGGTCAAGGTTTTAAATTTTTTTTTTTTTTTTTTTTCTGGGGTTTAGTTTGCTGGTGTGGTTTACTGTTGTGTGTTGTTGTTTTTTTTTTTTTTTTTTTTTTTTTTTGTAATTTACTGAATTGGCTTCTAAAATTACAATAATCCATTAAGAGCGAGATAATCGCCCCTCCGTGCCTAGAAACTGCCCACAAGGTGCAACTCCTGGAAGAAAAATAAAATGACTTAATACATTTTAAAGTTACATTTGTGGTGTGTGTTCTAGTGCATTTTTACTACTTGCATAGGTGTCGGCGGGAGGATGGGTGCCCCCCTTCATTGGTGTCGGCGGGAGGATGGGTGCCCCCCTTCATTGGTGTCGGCGGGAGGATGGGTGCCCCCCTTCATTGGTGTCGGCGGGAGGAGTGGGTGCCCTCCTCATTGGTGTCGGCGGGAGGAGTGGGTGCCCCCCTCATTAGTGTCGGCGGGAGGAGTGGGTGCCCCCCTCATTAGTGTCGGCGGGAGGACGGGTGCCCCCCTCATTGGTGTTGGCGGGAGGACGGGTGCCCCCCTCATTGGTGTTGGCGGGAGGATGGTGCCCCCTCATTGGTGTCGGCGGGAGGAATGGGTGCCCCCCTCATTGGTGTCGGCGGGAGGAATGGTTGCCCCCCTCATTGGTGTCGGCGGGAGGAATGGTTGCCCCCCTCATTGGTGTCGGCTGGAGGACGGGTGCCCCCTCATTGGCGTTGGCGGGAGGACTGGTGCCCCCTCATTGGTGTCGGCGGGAGGAATGGGTGCCCCCCATCTTTGGTGTCGGCGGGAGGAGTGGGTGCCCCCCTCATTGGTGTCGGCGGGAGGAGTGGGTGCCCCCCTCATTGGTGTCGGCGGGAGGATGGGTGCCCCTTCATTGGTTTTACTGAGCGCTAGAGAAGAACTACAAATGCACATTTTGCTAGTTTGAACCACTTGTCAAAACCTGAATTGAGGTGGTGGGGGGGGGGGGGGGGTCATGGCATTGTTGTAAGTGAATAATCTGACTCTTTATTTTCTATGAAAGGTAGGATCTTGTTGATCTTGATCTTCAGGGTGATATCTGGTTTACATGTACAGATTACTTTTTGCATGCTTATCTGTATTTAAAGTGCACCTGTCTCTCCGGGGAGGAGCCATTCTGTGGTCTTTGATAAGATTCTTTAGTGTTTTATCCATTATGCTGTCTAGGAAGTCACCCTGAAACGGAAGACCACTTTCCCTTTTCCATACCGAGGACTAGAACCATCTTTCCCAAATTGTACCTGTTTACAACTTAACTAGATTTATGCTCTTGCCATTGGGTTTTAAGACTAACACCCGCCATTTTCGTTCTTTAGTTTTCGGACAGAGTTGCTTCTTCTTCTTCTCTCCTGTCCTCAGGACCCACTAACTCATTTGCTGCTCAGTGATTGCCATATTCTAGTCTGCATCTCTCCAAGGTAATACATAAAATCTGGCCTGTTAGGTCCTGAGGACAGGCGTTGAGAACCGCTGGTCTACACATAAGTAGCGATGCCCCGAAATTCCAGGCCGCCAAAAGTCTTCAGCGTTGTGCCAAAAGAAAAAAAGTGCAGATAATGTGATTTTATTATTATTTTTTTTTTTTACCACGCTTATATGGTGTGTTTTTCATGGGTCACGTGACTCATAAAATGCATTGTTAAAAACTGAAACATGGGTACATTTTTTTATTTTTTTTTTTTTTTATGCGTTCTTGGTGGGTTTTCAGTGGGGGGGGAGGTGCGGTTTGCCAAATATGCAGCAAGCAGGATTTTTAAGACCGCTTCAAAAGGTGCTGAAAATGGCCGACAATAAATTCATATTTAAGGATGAGCTCCGGCGTGTTTGCACACCCCACGTGCAAAGCCCGCCAGGAAGTCGGCACTGCACTGCGCTAATCGCAGGCAGTGAGACATTGTGCCAATGCGCGGCTGCAGAGATCGGGAAATGTCTCACTGCCTGTGATTGGCGCTGTGCCGACTTCCTGGCGGGCTTTGCACGTGGGGTGTGCGACCATGCCGGAGCTCATCCTTATTCATATTCATGCCAATAAAAGTAGAATTTTCTCTATCAATTCTTTAATTTTTTTTTTTTTTCCTGTCAATTTACTCCAAGTGCTTCCTGAATTTTTCATTCCTGTGAAACACTAATGAGGAGTTCTATTCCTTCTCTGTGTTCATCAGTCTTTATGGTTCGGCGTCCTGAAAGCGCAAGGCAAGCGACCTCCTTCCATGACCGTTCCCCATCACCGGGGACCTCCCTGCTTTCTAGATAAACTCTACAAATGAAGAATCAATAAGATTGTGAAAAGGCTGCGATGTGGCTGCGGACTGAATCAATATTAGGATTTGTCTGTCGCATTGAAAACATTCCCCACACCTGGTAAGCCGGGGTCTGCACAAAAGCTGCCGTGCTTTTTGGGGCCTTCTCCGAGGCTCCCGGGCACACGGCTGGGTAGAGCCCATCCTGTCCTTTACTGCAGAGGCAGCTAAAGCTCCCCCTTGCCTTCAGTCTGCGTCTGCGATTATCAGGCTGGCACGGGCCTCCGCTGGTGATCCCCCGGGCTGCAACAAAGCTGCCAGCAGCCTTGTTTGGTTTGGTAGTTGCTTTGGCTTCCTGCTGTTCAAAAAGCTGTTTATGCTAATGAGCCTATTAAGATTTGAAGGCCTTTGCCATTCCCAGTGTCTCTGTGAGTGTGTGTGTTGTGCCCCATTAATGAGCATGCACAGGGCAACTCTTGTTTGTATTGTCATGGTGCCAATTCCGGCACCCTTTGCCAGAGCAACAGGAAGAGAGCGCTTGATGGCAGGCTCTCGCCTCTCGTGTCTATTTTCCTGCTGGGAGAAAAACACGTGGGGCTCGCAAACCGTGCGGGAGGCGACTTTCTCCAAGCGTCTCTATAGCAGAGCGATGTCAAGGGGTTAATCAACAAGAGCCCTTCACCTGTTATCAATCCTGGGATTATCGAGCCGCCTTCTCATTCTGTGCATTCCAAAAAACAATTAAATAAAAAAAAATTTTTTTTTATGTATATAATTTTTTTTTTTTCCACCAATAGTTTTTTATTGAATTTTTTTTTTTTAGAAACAATTAAACAATGTAGACATTGTTAGCGTTATACAAGTTAGTGTACCATTCCATTTGTAGGAAAGTTTATTATATACGTTGTGTTAACATCAAACATAGCAAATATTTAACTAGTAATTATTTAAACTTAAAAAACAGGTGTGAATCAATGGTTACTGAGATGTTGTTACTTGTCACTCCTCCAAGGGACCCCCAGTGGGATCTATTTTGTCCCCTGGAGGTGTGAAAATCTTATATATATTTTTTTTTTTTTTTTTTTAAATACATTTTTTTTTTTTTTATTATTTTATCTCAGTATTTTTTGACACAGACATGATCCCCTGTACTGGGAACACTTTTGATTTAGTGAAGGAGCTTACTAATACATTAAAACGCTTTAAGGCGACCCATACACCTATCGATTTTTACAAAGGTCGCAAACCACCAATTTATCATTGATTTCAAATATCGAGCATCGCAACGCACACAATATTCTTCTTCTGAGCTTTGCAACCGACTGAAAACCTGATGGGTCGGTGATTTTTAGATGTAAACAATCGATTACAACCTATCATGTAATTGATCTGTGTTTTTTGTTTATTTGAGCAATCGTAAGCAATCAACAAAATTCTGCGATGGCCGATTGAAGCAGCAGAGCTACTATTCATCAAATGAAGTGGCTCTGGATTGTGTTTATTTTATTTACTTTTTTTTTTTTTCCAAAGCTTGCTTTTTCACATATTGTAAGTGGATAGATATGACGATGGAGACAGATATTAAGGGGAAATAAATAAATATACATACGTGTGTGTGTGTATATATATATATGTGTCTGGTGTAAAATATATACCATTGTTTAAAAAAAATAACATTCTAAAAAATTGCTGCTGTGCTTTCTCTTATGGGTTTACTGTCCTTCAGACTTTAGGGGGCTGCAATGGGACAAGTAGGAATAAAAAATGCCCCCAGTGTCACTGGGAGCAAAAAACAAATTCTCAACTCCTGTGGTCAGTAGTGGAAAAAAATATTGCCTCATTGTAATGTCAGTGGGAGGACTAGTGCCCTATCATTGGTACAAGTAGGGGAAATAGTGCCCCATATTGGTGAAATAGTGCCCAGTCATTGGTACAAGTAGGGGGAGGAATAGTGCCCAGTCATTGGTACAAGTAGGGGGAGGAATAGTGCCCAGTCATTGGTACAAGTAGGGGGAGGAATAGTGCCCAGTCATTGGTACAAGTAGGGGGAGGAATAGTGCCCAGTAGGAAGAATAGTGCCCCGTCATTGGTACAAGTAGGGGGATTAGTGCCCCATATTAGTGGGAGGAATAGTGCCCCAGGGGTTGGGTAAAGCCGCGGTTTGGAGACCACTGACCTAAAGCCTAGACAAAGACCACACTGTCTTTTGGCTTTCAGGAGCATTATGGTTATTTTATGTTATTAGTGACTGCATATTATGTTTTCAGTCGGTCTGCCTTTGCGAAGATTCCGCTCCTCCTCCTTTTTTTTTATTTTTATTTTTTTATTATACAGTCATTAAGCTTTCATTTTTAGTGGGGGAGGGGGAAGGGGCCGCACTGATGGCCACCATTATTGGCACCATGGTATTCTGTTTCTGGTAAATCGGCCCTTTATATTACGGTCAAGTTAATTTATGAAAAGCAAATGCTGCCCATGATATTAAAATAAAAAAAAAAAAAAGCTCCACCTGACATTTTTGATGGAATAGAAAAAAAATACAGCATCAGGTTGTTACGGGGAATTCTATCTTCTGCCGTCCTATAAAAAATTGGTAACATTTCCAGCAAGTTAATATTTCTAGCTGTGCGGTTCGTATAACTTTTTGGTGTGGGGGGGGGGATGGATGCCACGACAACTTTTTTTTTTTTTTTTAATTTTTTTTTTTTTTTCTAGAAATTGTCCCCCTTCGGCATTGGTCTTTTTTTATTTTGTTTTTAACCCCCCCCCCCTTCTTTATTGGCATTTTCTGTCTTGGTTTGCTGCCAACCTGGCTCTTGTGAGAGAATCGTCTAATTAACATTGTTCTAATTAACAATTTCAGATTACACAGTGCCGTTGTTCAGATTAAATCCTGAGGACGTTGGGGTGGCATGATTCCTCCTCCCCCCTTCTCCTCCTGTCTTGGCTATTGGCGTTTCTCTGCCTGGCCCTGGCACCCTGCCACCAAGTGCTACACGTGTGTGCCCAGCGGGAATATGTGCGTCAGCTTGCATATCAGGAATGAAGATTGTAACACTCAGTTTGTTAATTGCAGGATGTGTTGTGTGTTTTTTTTTTTTTTTCTTTTTATGCTGAGTATCCAAAAAAGGCTTTTTTTTTTTTTTTTTTTTTTTTTTTTTTTTTCTTTTCCCAAAACCACTTAGTTCTCAGAACAGAGGAAGATGGATTTATGTGCAGAATATATATATATATATATTATTATTTTATATATTCTCTTGATTTGCTAGAACTATAATGCAAAATCTGGTGCAGCTGTGCATGGTAGCCAATCGGCGTCTAAGCTTTAATAAAAAATAAAATAAACCCGGAAGCTTGATTGGAAGGATGTGTATAGTGATGGGGGGAGGGCTGAGTTGCAGAACCCCTGAATGTCAGAGGATGTAATTGGTGGATATTGTAGAACCACAGATCCCAGCTTGCTAGGATGGATTTGGTGTTGGGCCTCCTGTTTTGGTCTATAGAGTGACCACTTTGTGGTAGTTGGTAGACGGAATGACTCGCTGGCTCTATGATACTGCGGTCTCCGGACAGTTGGCTGCCGCATTGAAATGCTTCTAAAAATAAAAAATGTTCATGTGGCCGCGGAGAGGATTCAGGCGACGGCCCGCCACAGTGCGCTTTTTCTTTTTAGCTGTGTCTAGACTTCTTCATGGAAGGTCAGGGCAGGTAATGGACCTGTATGGGGAACGTATCACAGACAGGTCCTAAATAAACGTGATGTATGTCATTTGTGGTGCATTTGAGAAATGCATTGCGGTAAATGAAATGTATTGCTGTTGGCCAAAATGTGTCTGACTTCAAATGCACGTCTCTAAATTGCATGCGCCTGTAGGGTTTTTAAAGGTTTTAGAACAAATGTGGCCATGGTCTAAGGCAGGGCTCTCCAAACTGTCTATGGTCTAAGGCAGGGGTGTCCTGGCATCAATGACAATGTTCCTTGATTGGTGTCAGTGGGAGGACTGGTGTCCCATGCTTGGGGGTCAGTGGGAGGACTATTGCCCCCACCGTGCTTGGGGGTCAGTGGGAGGACTATTGCCCCCACCGTGCTTGGGGGTCAGTGGGAGGACTGTTGCCCCCACCGTGCTTGGGGGTCAGTGGGAGGACTGTTGCCCCCACCGTGCTTGGGGGTCAGTGGGAGGACTGTTGCCCCCACCGTGCTTGGGGGTCAGTGGGAGGACTGTTGCCCCCACCGTGCTTGGGGGTCAGTGGGAGGACTGTTGCCCCCACCGTGCTTGGGGGTCAGTGGGAGGACTGTTGCCCCCACCGTGCTTGGGGGTCAGTGGGAGGACTGTTGCACCCACCGTGCTTGGGGGTCAGTGGGAGGACTGTTGCCCCCACCGTGCTTGGGGGTCAGTGGGAGGACTGTTGCCCCCCCCGTGCTTGGGGGTCAGTGGGAGGACTGTTGCCCCCCCCGTACTTGGGGGTCAGTGGGAGGACTGTTGCCCCCCCGTACTTGGGGGTCAGTGGGAGGACTGTTGCCCCCACCGTGCTTGGGGGGTCAGTGGGAGGACGGTTGCCCCCACCGTGCTTGGGGGGTCAGTGGGAGGACTGTTGCCCCCACCGTGCTTGGGGGGTCAGTGGGAGGACTGTTGCCCCCACCGTGCTTGGGGGTCAGTGGGAGGACTGTTGCCCCCCCCCCCCCGTGCTTGGGGGTCAGTGGGAGGACTGTTGCCCCCCCCGTACTTGGGTCAGTGGGAGGACTGTTGCCCCCCCGTACTTGGGGGTCAGTGGGAGGACTGTTGCCCCCCCCCCCGTACTTGGGGGTCAGTGGGAGGACTGTTGCCCCCCCCCCGTGCTTGGGGGGTCAGTGGGAGGACTGTTGCCCCCACCGTGCTTGGGGGGTCAGTGGGAGGACTGTTGCCCCCACCGTGCTTGGGGGGTCAGTGGGAGGACTGTTGCCCCCACCGTGCTTGGGGGGTCAGTGGGAGGACTGTTGCCCCCACCGTGCTTGGGGGTCAGTGGGAGGACTGTTGCCCCCACCGTGCTTGGGGGTCAGTGGGAGGACTGTTGCCCCCCCCCCGTGCTTGGGGGTCAGTGGGAGGACTGTTGCCCCCCCCCCCGTGCTTGGGGGTCAGTGGGAGGACTGTTGCCCCCCCCCGTGCTTGGGGGTCAGTGGGAGGACTGTTGCCCCCCCCCCGTGCTTGGGGGTCAGTGGGAGGACTGTTGCCCCCCCCGTGCTTGGGGGGTCAGTGGGAGGACTGTTGCCCCCCCCCCCCGTGCTTGGGGGTCAGTGGGAGGACTGTTGTCCCCCCCCGTGCTTGGGGGTCAGTGGGAGGACTGGTGCCCCAAGAGTGGGGTTCAGTGGGGGAAATGGTGCCCCAAGGGCTGCATCTGTCCCTGGGCCACAGTTTGGAGGCCACTGGGGTCTTAAGGCAGTTGTGTATAGGTGCTTCAACTATGGCCCCTGACTTTCTCAATATGTAGAGAGAGAGGACTGTCCGAGAACGGGGACATGATGGTCAGACTGTGACCATGCCACAGTTTTGGTTGGAGATGGACGTTTTGCAGAAGATGGTGAGAAGATGGGGAGAGCCTGGGGACAGGTTACACGAGGCTGGTAGAGATCACTGCTATACTATTACCCCCTTTACAAACCGATGTTACCACTACAGACTGTTGGAGTCCAAGGGCCGCACAACGAATACCAAAGAGCCGCAGGTTGAAGACCAGTTCTCTATGGTTGTACAGCCTGTATACCCTTGCCATGCACGGTTTGACCCGTGTTGACAGCATTTTGACTATTTTGCAATATGCATCCTCTGAATTTCCATAGTAAATGCCGTGGCCATGGGAACGTCCTGTGGAAAAAGCCCTCAGACACCAACATTTGGTGGCAATTTTTTTGCCTTCAGAATTCACGACTGTGTTTTAATGTATAAATATTTTTGTTTCCTGTTTGAAAGTGTTATTGCAGAAAAGCTCACGGAGGTTCAGTCCCACCGAACAGAAAATTTGGTGTCCCACATACCTCCTGAGGGCCTTGATGGCTCCTGAATTCTTCAACTTGACGTTCTCACTTTAAGGCTGCATTATAGATTCTGGGACTTGTAGTCCTGCTATGACCCACCTGGCCAGCCGCTGGTTTTGGTGATCACAAGACCTATATATATGAGGGCATCCAGCTGGCTGGAACACACCGCTTTGGGAACAGGCAGCCTTCAACATCCGCACTCTGATTGGAGGTCATTGATTTTACGGGAAAACATGTTTATAGACAGAGTGCTGATCGACCAGTGGAGTTTGACTTCTGCTTCCTTTAAGTAAGAGCTGCCTTTCTCCTATTGACTGACAATCAGAGTGAGATGAAAGCTAAGAGCCGAGAGATGGGAGCGGTAAAGAAAGCCGGCTGATATATCGGCACACCGAGGGCTTGTAGGTCGGTTCAGGAACACAATGGATGCTCCGCGTCTGCAACCCATAAAAATGCGCTATTTCTGCATAAAACACAAAGTACTCTTTGGGTCCCTATGATTTCTTTTGCTATTAATGGAGTTTTCATTTTTGTTGGAACATTTAGTTTTGGGGCTTTTATTCTTGGGTTACTATTTTTCATTTTAGAATTATTTTTATTTTATTTTTTTTCCCTCTCTCCTTGGCCAAGGAAGCATGTCGGGTTTGTATTGATAAACAAGTCCCTAGTGCCCAGTCGAAGAGTTACTCTCTTCTCACTACCTCCCCTTCCCACAGCTTCCTGGAACTTACCAAGCTTTTATGGCATTGATTTTACAATTAGCCTGTTAACCCTCCCGCCCTGCTAACCTTGCCGGTACTGCTGGACTGAGCTGTCAATCAGCCCACAATGGAGCATGCACCCCCTCCCCCATCCCCCACCCCACCTCCTCGCTTCCGACCAGGTGTAATCGTCCCGGGTAACCTGTGTGTCTTCCTTCTACTGGCTCATATAGAGCAACTCCACTTTTGATGCCCCATTCCTCCTAAAGGTTTGTGTGTAAGGTGTAGATAAAGGAGAAGGCTAAATAAAATTTACAATTGGGACGTTAAATATATCACATGGAGTCAAAGATATAAAATTAAAACCTAATTTTTATTACAGAATATAACCTGAACCGGGAAATTTCACCTCCTTCCTGCCCAATTTTCAGCTTTTAGCGCCGTCGCACTTTGACAATTGCACAGTCATGGAACGCTGTATTGAAAGCACAATTGATTTTTTTGAGACAGAACTTTCTTTTGGTGGTATTTAATCACCAATGGGTTTTTTTGCTAAAAAAAAAAAATTTGAATTTTTTATTTTTTTTTCTTGTTTCTAAAATTTTGTAAATAAGTATTTTTTTTCTTTCTCCCTGACTGATGTGCGCTGATGAGGCGGCACTGAAAGGCTTGACCAGCCATTTTCAACCAGGGTTCCGTGGAACCTTAGGGTTCCTTGAGCTGGGGTTAACTGACCTCCCATGTGATGGTGACTGCTTAGTTCCAGGTTCAACACCACTTGGCAGAGCCAGAACCATGTTTGTAAAGGAAGCATTCTTCCCACTGTTCACCACCGACGCAAAGGGCGATTTTTTTTTTTTTTTTTTCCAAAGCCCACCAATGGACTACTTTTTAGCAGGGGTTCACTGAGGCCTAAAAATTATTGCAAGGGTTCTTTTGGGGTAAAAAGGTTGAGAGAGGCTGGGATAGATGGGCAGCACTGACTGGCATTGCTGATGGGCACTATCGGGGCTGCACTGATCAGTGCCCTGATTATCTGTGAGGCAATGCTGCTGATCGGCTCTCCTCTCGCTGTCAGTGTGAGGAGAGGAATGCCAATAAGCGGCATTTCCTTGTTTTACATGTAAAGAGCCTCATCATCGGCTCTTTACCGAGATCGGTGATGCGCCATGTCCCAGAGTCATATGAGGTCATCCCAGAACGAGAGGGCCACCTTGCGCCCATCGATTGTCAATACAGCGAGTGGGAGGTGGTTGAGGTTTAAGCAATATAAATAACGATAAATTTAAAAAAAAGATCATTCCCAATGCTAGGACAAGGTCATCCAGGTCAAAGATGCCAAACTGCGCCCCCCTGCCCTCTCCTCAGGGTTAGCAGTGATGTCGCTGTCACTACTTTGCAACAGAAGCAACTGGCGCAAGGCGCCCCCATCCCTGCAAAAAACGATTGCGCCCAAGGCAGCCACCCCTGATCATTCCCATTGCTGTCACGTGTCCATTTCAGTTGGTCTATGCGTTTTGTGGGATCCCCCCCACTTCATCTTGACCAATCGTTGTTTTAGGATAAAAGATTTGCATGTAATACAGGAAAAATCATTTTATGGAAACACGGAAATCTACATTACAAATTTAAAATGTTTTTGTTTTCCTTTAGTTTTTCCTGTATTGCATGCCAATCTTTTATCCCAAAACAACGATTGTTGGTCCTAATGAAGTTGGGGGGGGGGGGGGGATCCTACAAAACGCGTAGACCAAATGAAATGGACATGTGCCAGCATTGGGAATGATCCTTCCTTCCTTTTTTTATTTTTGTTAATATTACTTAGAATTCACAATGGTCATAGGTTTGACTTTTTAAGATTATATTCTGTAGTAAAAATGATTTTAATATTATATCTTTGATGTGTTTTGACTCAATGTGGTATATTTAAAGTGGTTTATTTCAGTTGACTCGGGGTTCAATGTGTAGATGAATAAGCCATGGAGAGGACAAGCTAGTGAAAAATCTGGATATATTTGTAAAGTCCTGATTGTTGCAGATATTTCCCTATCCCTTTTTTATGTGTGATTTTATATATTTTTATTTATTATGTGTGCTAAAACGTCGCTTACGATTCAGTTTTTGCGATTTTCCTGACTATTTATAGACCTAATCGGTTAATGTAAATTTTTTTTGTTCAAACATGGAGTCGGCAGATACGATTAGTTGCCAAAGAACATGTTCTGACAGCTAGAGGAAAAGCTTGTTAGGCGCCGATTGAAATTTTTGTGCTTGCTACCGGTTTGTGTGATTTGCCCTACTGTAGACATAAAAATATGGAGATTTGTTATTTTAACTTTACCAAAAAAATATTATTCATACAAAAACATACCCCCCCCCCCCCCCCCCGATCTAACCTACGATTCTGACTTGGCTTTAGGATTGGCATAGGCCTTATTTTTGGTAATTGGTTTCCAAGGAATTTTAATTCTTGACTTTTTTTTTTTAAAATGGTTGCCTATGGAAAGACAGGACCTGGCTCCCTAAAGTATAATTAAAGGCAAAATATGTTTTGGATAGAGGGAAGAGAGAGATTAGAACCCTTGTCAATTTTTATTGCTCCCCCCCCCCCCCTTACGGGGATTCAGCCTCTCTATTGGTGGTCCTGTTTACCATTATCGGTGGAAGTAAAGGAAAATCCCAACTTTTGGGTTTTCACCAGAAAAGTAAGAATGGAGATCTTCCAATAGGGACACTAGTTCTGGTGGCCTTGGGGGTCCCCAAGGAATTCTCTTTAATTTGCAGGGACTTCCTCTCACTTCCTGTTTTGGCTAAGTGAAGGTAAATCACTGCAATGGGTACAGATGGCAACAAACCAAAATAGTTTATAATCCTCCCTTACTTTATCCAAAATGAAAGAAAAGGTTTTATAGTTATACTCTTCTATATCTTTAATTGGCTCCTGACTTGCACAATATTAGGTTCACTTGTGACACAGAGGGGTTGATTTACAAAAACTGGAGAGTGAAAAATCTGGTGCAGCTTTGCATAGACCCCATTCAGCTTCGTGGTGGTGGTTATTTTTTTTTTAGCTTTTTGTCAAAGCTTAATTGAACAAGTTGAAGTTAGAAGCTGATTGGCTACCATGCACAGCTGCACCATATTTTGCACTTTCCTGTTTCAGTAAATCAACCCCAGACTGACTAGTTTTTGAACAGATAGGGTAGTCTCCACCATTGGACCATGGTTACCTAATGTCTAAATGCAACTTAACGCAATAAGCATTATTTTTTTAGTTGGACCTTTCACCTAGTCTGTTTGTTTTACCTTTTTTTTTTTGTTTTTGCTTGCAGGTCGGAGCCGTATTGGGTGCAATGAGCTCTCCGCGCAGATCTCGCCATGGAAGGCTGTGATGCTCCTGTCGTTGCTGGAGAGGACAATGGGTGCATCGTTTCTGCGAACCAAAAATGGACTGATCTCAACAGTGCTCTCCACCTTGACCAGTCTGGCAACATGGAGCATCCCAACATGGAAAGCCACAGGTCTCTGGAAACTCTGAGTGGCTCGTTCAATGAATGCATGTCTGAAAGCTCTGACCCATCTGGTGCCATCTCGCAGTCTCTCGGCAGAACGGTCTGTTGTAGCGAATGTTCAACCTCCTTTCCTAGTTTGCAGAACTACATGGAGCACTCCTGCCCTGGTACGCAGCCATCACTCGCACTGAAGGAAGAAAGCGAAAGTGATGTTAGTTCGGAAGGGGAGGAGGACAGCGATGTGGAAAATCTTGCTGGGGAGATAGTCTACCAGCCCGATGGCTCTGCGTATATAGTGGAAAGTGTCAGCCAGCTGATCCAAAGTGGTGAAGCCTGTGACAATAACCCTAGCGAGGCTCTTCTGTCGCTCTACAAAAATTCCCTGCCCAATGCGACGGGAAAGTCTGAGGAGTCGTCCTCTGTAGGTCCCGGTTACCCACAAATTATCAATACTTTCCACATAGCCTCGTCTTTCAGGAAGTGGTTTGAGAATTCAGACACGTCTTTCCTGGATACCTCCACCCTTTCAGGCCTCAGCCCTGTCCTGCACAGCTTCCGAGTTTTTGATGTGCGCCATAAAAGCAACAAGGATTATCTAAACAGCGATGGTTCTGCCAAAAGCTCCTGTGTATCCAAAGATGTCCCAAACAATGTAGATCTCTCCAAATATGATGGCTTTGTACTGTATGGTAAGAGGAAACCCATTCTAATGTGTTTTTTGTGCAAACTTTCCTTTGGCTATGTTCGATCGTTTGTGACCCATGCTGTGCATGACCATCGAATGACTCTAAGCGAGGACGAGCGTAAGATTCTTAGTAACAAGAACATTTCGGCCATCATTCAAGGGATTGGGAAAGATAAGGAACCTCTTATTAGTTTTCTGGAACCAAAAAACAAATCTTTTCCCCATCCTTTAGTTTCCTCTGCCAACTCCACTGGACCTGCGAATAGTTTTTATGGCAAATTTAGTGGCATTCGAGTAGAGGGGGATGAAGCCCTTCAGGCTAGCCTAGCACTTCTAAAAGATAGCGACACTACTTCCAGTGGGGCAGAGCAGGCGCCAACCAACACCATGTCCCAAAGTACTCTGCTTAACTTTGGAGGGTTGACTAATTCCTCCTTCGGCGCCTCTGTAAACTCTGTTTCTTTAAGCTCCTCAGGCTCCGGCCCAACCAAACCTTCCTATAACCAGGAATCTGAAACGGAGCCTGAGAAGCGTCCTTTGGGAGTACAAGATGGCATATCAGAAAGGCTAGAACGTGAGGAGGATGAGGAGGAAGAAGAAATGGATGAGGAAGGTGTAGATGATGATGATGATGACGAGGAAGGGGAGGACTGCAAAGCACTGTTTTCACGTGGGCTTGAGGATGACTTGGCGGACAGGCCTCAGGAGGAGTCTGGGGTGTTTGCCGAGAGCAGCGGCAAAAAGGACCTGGCTCTCACAAACCAAAGTATTTCTAACTCTAATTTAATGCCTAATGTGCCCCAGCCTATGGGAAGGGGCGCACCTACATGTTCTTCTTCTTCCTTTGTTGTCTTTGATGGTGCAAACAGGAGGAATCATTTAAGCTTTAACAGTGATGGTGTTGGCGCCGGCATGGCGGAGGGTGGGATAAAATTGGACTTTGTTGATGAAAGTGCCAATAGGGACAATGCCACAGCACCTGAACCAAATGAAAGTGCGGAGGGAGAGGACGGAAGCTTTGCCACCCACCACCAGCACGCCGATAACCCCTGCGAACTTGTCACGGGGGAATGCCCTTCTGGGAGTGGGGTGGAGTGTCCGAAGTGTGACACTGTACTGGGCTCGTCGCGCTCACTTGGTGGACACATGACTATGATGCACTCTCGGAACTCTTGTAAGACTCTTAAGTGTCCAAAGTGTAACTGGCATTACAAATACCAGCAAACGCTGGAAGCACACATGAAAGAAAAACACCCGGAACCGGGTGGTACCTGTGGCTACTGCAAATCTGGTCAGCCTCATCCTCGCCTTGCCCGGGGAGAGAGCTACACGTGTGGTTACAAACCTTTCCGGTGTGAGGTCTGTAACTACTCAACCACTACCAAAGGCAACCTCAGTATTCATATGCAGTCGGACAAGCATTTGAACAACATGCAGCAACTGCAAAACGGAGGGAGTGACCAAGTTTTCAGCCACACTGCCGGGGTAGCGGTTGCTGCCGCCACCGCAGCTGCCGCCGCCGCTGCTGCTTCCAACATTAGCAACTCCTGCGGGGCCCCTTCCCCCACCAAACCAAAAACTAAACCCACCTGGCGCTGCGAAGTGTGCGACTACGAAACCAACGTCGCAAGGAACCTGCGAATCCATATGACCAGTGAGAAGCATATGCATAATATGATGCTGCTTCAGCAAAACATGTCCCAAATCCAACACAGCCGGCACTTGGGCATCAGCAGCCTGCCCACCCCGGCTGAAACCGATCTCTACCACTTTTACCTAGCACAAAACATGAACCTGAAGATGGACAACTCGGCTAATGAATCGCAGTATATTATGGGAGGTTTCCAGCTGGACCCTACTAGCCCGATGCCAGGGATGGCTCCCACTGTTGGTAAGTACAGGAAACTGAAAAAGGGGAATGGGGGTGGGGGGAAATTGTGCATGCTTGTTGAGATGAAATCTGCGGCCATAAAGAAATAGAATTTTGTACTTGTTTTATTGCCAAGCGTTTTCCTTGGAGCAGTTGGCGGATCTCCTTTCCTAAAATTGTCCTATTGGCATGTTTTACTTGTCTGCGAGTTGAAACAGCCAATCGCAAAACAAAGAACAGTTTTATGAATTGATATGTAAAAATGGCAGTTGGAACATTTTTTTTTTTTAGCTTTTTGTGGAGCTTAAAGTGGAACTAAACCCATCGATTTTAACCATTTCGAAAAAGGGCACGTATCGGGAATGTAGCTGTTCCATTTGGTTGTGCTCTCAACCAAACTGTCAAGCCATCAAATGGCTGGAGTCATAACTGATCCCATGTGCAGCATCATGGCAGTTGAAGGTCAAACAGAGGCCAAGATGGCAGCTTCCTTGGCAGAAAATGATAGGAGGGTTTACTTCCGCATTAACCCCTTCCTGCCTTCTGGCCCGTTTTTTTTAAGAGCTTCTAAATGCTGGGAGGTGGAGTTGGAGATTTGGATCATGGGACAAATATGCAGTATTTTAATTTAGAAAGCAGCCACAGCCTGAGTAGAAAAGCCTGTCCTGTTGGCATGCTGTAAAGGAGGACCCTTGCTGTGTAGACGCAGTGGTCTTTCTGCAGAAGTCCAACCTACATATTTCTGAGTCGGAGCCTACAGCTCCTTAATCATTGGGGACTGTGAGCTTTAGCCCAGAGTCACACCTGAATGTTTTGTAAGTTGAAGGCCAAAGCACCAAAAATCGCAACCAAAACCCTATGCTTTTAAATGGTGCCTATTCACATATGAGTGCTCAGGAGCCTGAAGCACAAATCCTTAAAATTAGGAAAGGTACACAAGCTACTTTTGAAGCAGAATGAGTTTGTTTTGGGCCCCATAGACTTCATTGAGGTTGCCTGAAAAATAGCATTTTCAAGTCTGAACAACCATCTCTTCCTAGTTGCTAGTATTTCATTGACTAGAATAGTGGTCTCCAAACTGTAGGCCTTTGCTTGCCTGTATGTGGCCTTTTGTGGCACTGTTCCGTCCACTAATACAAGGCTCTAGTCCTCCCACTGACACCAACAAAAAGTTGCCATTCCTCCCAGAGACGCACACAGTGGGGCACTATTCCTCCCACTGATACCAATGATGGGGCACTATTCCTCCCACTGATACCAATGATGGGGCACCATTCCTCCCACTGATACCAATGATGGTGCACTATTCCTCCCACTGATACCAATGACAGGTCACCATTCCTCCCACTGATTCCAATGACGGGTCACCATTCCTCCCACTGATACCAATGATGATGCACCATTCCTCCCACTGATACCAATGATGATGCACCATTCCTCCCACTGACACCAGTGATGGGGCACTATTTCTCCCACTGACACCAGTGATGGGGCACCATTTCTCCCACTGACACCAGTGATGGGGCACCATTTCTCCCACTGACACAAGTGATGGGGCACCATTTCTCCCACTGACACAAGTGATGGGGCACCATTTCTCCCACTGACACAAGTGATGGGGCACCATTTCTCCCACTGACACCAGTGATGGGGCACCATTTCTCCCACTGACACCAGTGATGGGGCACCATTTCTCCCACTGACACCAGTGATGGGGCACCATTTCTCCCACTGACACCAGTGATGGGGCACCATTTCTCCCACTGACACCAGTGATGGGGCACCATTTCTCCCACTGACACCAGTGATGGGGCACCATTTCTCCCCCTGACACCAGTGATGGGGCACGATTTCTCCCACTGACACCAGTGATGGGGCACCATTTCTCCCACTGACACCAGTGATGGGGCACCATTTCTCCCACTGACACCAGTGATGGGGCACCATTTCTCCCACTGACACCAGTGATGGGGCACCATTTCTCCCACTGACACCAGTGATGGGGCACCATTTCTCCCACTGACACCAGTGATGGTGCACCATTCCTCCCACTGATACCAGTGATGGTGCACCATTCCTCCCACTGATACCAGTGATGGGGCACCATTCCTCCCACTGATACCAGTGATGGGGCACTATTTCTCCCACTGACACCAGTGATGAGGCACTATTTCTCCCACTGACACCAGTGATGAGGCACTATTTCCCCCACTGACACCAGTGATGGGGCACCATTTCTCCCACTGACACCAGTGATGGGGCACCATTTCTCCCACTGACACCAGTGATGGGGCACCATTTCTCCCACTGACACCAGTGATGGTGCACCATTCCTCCCACTGATACCAATGATGGTGCACCATTCCTCCCACTGATACCAGTGATGGTGCACCATTCCTCCCACTGATACCAGTGATGGTGCACCATTCCTCCCACTGATACCAGTGATGGTGCACCATTCCTCCCACTGATACCAGTGATGAGGCACTATTTCTCCCACTGACACCAGTGATGAGGCACTATTTCTCCCACTGACACCAGTGATGAGGCACTATTTCTCCCACTGACACCAGTGATGAGGCACTATTTCTCCCACTGACACCAGTGATGAGGCACTATTTCTCCCACTGACGCCAGTGATGGGGCACTATTTCTCCCACTGACACCAGTGATGAGGCACTATTTCTCCCACTGACACCAGTGATGAGGCACTATTTCTCCCACTGACACCTATGATGAGGCACTATTTCTCCCACTGACACCAGTGATGAGGCACTATTTCTCCCACTGACACCAGTGATGAGGCACTATTTCTCCCACTGACACCAGTGATGAGGCACTATTTCTCCCACTGACACCAGTGATGAGGCACTATTTCTCCCACTGACACCAGTGATGGGGCACCATTTCTCCCACTGACACCAGTGATGGGGCACCATTTCTCCCACTGACACCAGTGATGGGGCACCATTTCTCCCACTGACACCAGTGATGGTGAACCATTCCTCCCACTGATACCAATGATGGTGCACCATTCCTCCCACTGATACCAGTGATGGTGCACCATTCCTCCCACTGATACCAGTGATGGTGCACCATTCCTCCCACTGATACCAGTGATGAGGCACTATTTCTCCCACTGACACCAGTGATGAGGCACTATTTCTCCCACTGACACCAGTGATGAGGCACTATTTCTCCCACTGACACCAGTGATGAGGCACTATTTCTCCCACTGACACCAGTGATGAGGCACTATTTCTCCCACTGACACCAGTGATGAGGCACTATTCCTCCCACTGATACCAATGGTGGGGCACCATTTCTTCCACTGATACCAATGGTGGAGCACCATTTCTTCCATTGATACCAATAGCGGGGCACTACTCCTCCTCCTATTGACCACCAACCCGAAGGCCATATTTATTTTCACTGATTTCAGGCCCAGGACATGTTCTGCCCCCGCTGGCCACAATCTGGCCCTCCTTAAAGTATGAAGGACAATAAACTGTCCCTTTTTTGTTGGAAAAGTTTGTAGGCTATAGAGGGATATGCTTTGTTCCCATTTCATGTCTGAGGTTTACAACCACTTTAAGGTTATTTTGCTGTGCCGAGCATCTGATGATTGTAATGCATGTAGATGCAGCTTGGCTCTTTTTTTTTTTTTTGCTTTCTATGTTATAAAAAGATGACTACACCTGATATAAGCCACTTGACTTGATAGCCTAGCACAATCTCAAACTTTTTTTAAAGTGTATTTTCTCATTTATAAAACATTCCGCCCTAATTCACGAAGCCCATTGAACCAAGGCAGAATGCCAACCCCCCCCAACCCTAGTGCTGCAGGGAGAGGAGATGGCAACGTAGCCACCGCGCTGCTGAACCTAAGTGACATTTTTAGGACAACTGCAGATTATACCTTTGCTGTCCTATTTGATTTCATCAGAGACCTTCCTAGGATTCCTTTGTAGGCAGGGTTGGTATTTTAGGTATCTGGGATCGGTGATGATCGGGAGATGGGAAGAAGAACCAGACCTTCAAACTATTGTCCCCCCTGCTGAGTCTTCCTTATTAATTACAGATGGTCGGCTCTCTCTGATACAGTTTCACTCTGATTATTTATGGATTGTCATTACTAACAGACGCAAAGGGTCTGTCTGCAGGTCCTTCCCCCGACAGGATTTGTAGAATTTTAATTTATCGCTCTGTTAGATGATCCTAGGTAGGTTTTTGAATTGGGCATCCAGAACTTGTCTTTTTTTTTAATGTTAACAAACTGCTTTAGGGTCAGGCAGATCCCGGAAGCCTTCCAATCTATATCCCTTAAGGCTTAAGAGGGTGACCTCTATGACTAAGCCCCATTTGGGCTGGACGAAACGTGTCAGGGTGTGGCTATCGGTGACGGTGGCGCCAAGCAAGTTAACCACCTGTGGTAGCTATGCAGAGGGAAATTTTCTTGGCACAGGACCCAGAAGGTCACCACTATCACTGTAGTGATACTGCTGACGGTGATTTCCAAGTGAGATATGCATAATAACTGGACCGATGTAACTGTAGACTTCAGCTTTAAAAGAGAGAAGTATGGCCAAGGCTTTTTTTTTTTTTTTTTTTTATTTTGGTCCATACTTCTCTTTAGGGTCACAGGAGTGCACTTACTTTTGCTCTCCCGTGACCCAGAGTAGGCCAACGGCTGGCTCCAGGCTCTGGAAGGACCCTGACAATATTGTTGGGATCCACCCTGCTGCCGCCTTTCAGCTCATGGCTGGGAGCCAGCTGCTACCCTCTCCTGCCCAGCCCAGAGCTCCGGTGCTGGGGGAAGCAGAGCAGGTCTGGGAACGGGCCAAGTGATCAGTGGTCATTCGATCGCTCAGTTCCCAGTCTTTGAGCTGCAGTGTGACAGATGCTTCAGCATAGAGTTCAGTGTAGATCAGGGGTAGGCAACCTGGGGCCCCGCCATCTATTGTGGAACTACATTTTCCCATGGCAGTTACAATTACTCCCAGAGGCATGTTGGGACTTGTAGTTCTGCAACAGCTGGAGGGCCCCAGGTTGCCTACCCCTGGTTTAGATATTTAGTTTTTTTTTTTTAAATCCCCAAATTCTCCAAGTTTTTTTTGCCAGCACTTTCAAAAGTGGGAGGGTCTACCTTCGCTGTAACCACCTAATCGGACTCATTGTTGTACTGAAGGCTGTAGACCACCATTCTTTTTCAGACGGCCTCTCTATAGATAAAGCTCCCTCTGCAGGGGGTGTCTATACTTTGGCTTCAGGCCCTGTGTAGTCCACTGGGAAAGGTATTGAGCCAATATCTTTGAGTGAGTGGATAGGAATTTGGGAAGGCTGTCAAAAAAATTGTATTTCTGCCAATGGCACAGTGTCCAAAAATTTTGTTAAGGCAGCATTCGGAAATAATGGGCTTCTAAATACAATGCAAAGATAATCTTACATTGAATAACAAAACAGCCTTTTGTAGCAATAACCTCGTTTTTGTTTTTGTTTTTTATTGTATATTACTTTTTATATTTCCTACTTAAGAGACTCAAGAAAAAGATTGAAGCTTTCGCACCAAGAGCATGTGACGTTGGGTCACGTTATTGGAAATGGTTATAAACATTCTAGACGGCCATTCTTCAGAGGGAGCTTTTTATATCATGTGATGAAATATTTTAATAATTTGCCTTTTTAACAGATTGACCCCTTCATTTATAAGAATTATTATACAGGATTTATATGGCACCAACAGTTTGCACAGTGCCTTAAAACTTTAAGATTTCTTGATAGATTGGTCTGACTGATTCCTAAATTCTGTAATAATTGAGAATCCGGAGCAAGAGAACCCGTCGGCATTGAGTTTTTTCTTTCTCTAACCCAACTTTGTGTCTTTCTCTTTTCCCCCTCTTAGTGGGTGGTGAAATCCCGCTGGACATGCGATTGGGTGGTGGACAGCTGGTCTCGGAGGAGCTCATGAACCTTGGCGAGAGTTTTACCCAAACCAACGACCCTTCCCTGAAACTCTTTCAGTGCGCCGTATGCAACCGGTTCACGACCGACAACTTGGACATGTTGGGCTTGCACATGGGAGCTGAACGCAACCTGCCGGAGGAGGAGTGGAAGTCCGTGGTGGGGGATTCTTACCAGTGCAATCTCTGCCGCTACAACACCCAACTGAAGGCCAACTTTCAGCTGCATTGCAAAACTGACAAACATGTGCAGAAGTACCAGCTGGTGGCTCACATCAAGGAGGGGGGCAAAGCCAACGAGTGGAGGTTGAAGTGCGTTGCCATTGGCAACCCAGTGCATCTGAAGTGCAATGCCTGTGACTATTACACCAATAGCTTGGAGAAGCTGCGTTTGCACACCGTGAATGCAAGGCACGAGGCCAGCCTCAAGTTGTACAAGGTAAGATGGTACTGATCTGTGATCCCTCAATGGGAACAATGTTGTTATATTATGTTCATGATTTTGCATGTCAAGTATGGAATGGGAACTTGATGTTGGATGGGCGTGGCCATTTTGTTTTCTTGACCAATGACCTGGCCTTTGGGTCGTAACAGGCTTGTAATATTGCCATACAAGGGGGCCATAAGGGGTCCAGATGGCATAGTTGTGTCCAGTGCCCAGGGCAAAGATGCCAAATTGTGCTTATGTGGAGGAGGAGGGGGGGGCGGGGAGAGAGCACAGCCCGCACCTCCGCCCGACTCTCCTCCTCGCCTTGTTGCTTCCAGCGCTGGGCTGACAGAAAAAGTGATGTCACTACTCCTGTCAGCCTTATAGTAAAAGGAACTTGTGGTGCCCCCATCCCTACAATATATGGACTGGCACGCTGCAACATGCAAATTCTTTTTTTTCTTCTTGGATTTAGATATGCTTTAAAGTGTATACAGTAGTATATTTGGATTGTGCGTTGTAGTGAAAGTATTGCTACTGCCAAGATGCTGGAATGTCGTATCCGTTTCATTTATATTAATGAGATCTGTGTGTTTTCTGGACTCAAGTCTTAAACCTGGAGGAACGGGAATGCGGAGGTGTTGGCTGTGAGAGCCAATCAGAAAAAAATCTTTTAATATGGTCCCATTCCTCCGGTTATTTATACCCAAAAGTGCCTTGAATTTTTAGGAAATGACATTTCTCTGGCTGCTGTTGGTGTTTTTGGTTTGATGATTTAAATGTCTTTTTATGTCGACCTTTTGAGATGGTTGTATGGTTGCTGAATTTCAGCGCTGTCACATTGATGGACACAGTGGGGGAGATTCACCAAAACTGGAGTGCCAAATCTGGTGCAGCTCTGCATAGAAACCAATCGGCTTCCAGGTTTTATTGCCAAAGCTTAATGGAACAAGCTGAAGTTGGAAGCTGATTGGCTGCCATGGACAACTGTTTTGGTACATCAACCCCGTTGCACAGATCAGCTTGTTGTAGAGCTGTAGAGGACCAACAAATATGAATGAATTCTCCTACAACACTACTCTGCTGTTGGGGGGTGACAAAAATCAACAGCCTGACATGTTTAGTTATTGGCACCTGGTAGTACGTCTGCATTTAAAGGGGTTGTATATCTTTACATATACCCAGTGCTGTGATCAGTCTCGGGTGATACACAGAAATTAAACAAATCCTCCTACATAGTTGTACCTGTTTTATCTGCAGTCTTCTCTTCCTTACAGCCTTCTAAAACACAAATCAAAGGCCTATTTCTCAGCTCTGGCAGGCATAGGATGGGGATCGGATTGTTACATACTGTACAGCATGGGTGCTAAATCTGTGGCCCTCTAGCTGTTGCGGATCTACAAGTCCCATCATGCCTTTCTGTGGGAGTCGTACTTGTAACTGCCAGCCTTGCAATGCTTCATGGGACTTGTTCAGCTGGAGGGGCCACAGGTTAAAGAGGTTGTTTGTTTTTGTTTTGTTTTTCTTGGTGTTTTTTTTTTGGGGGCGAGGCATTTTGTTTTGTCCATGGGTGTTAACAGTGATGGAATAGCCACCCAACACATCTGGTGTATATCGGGCACATAGCAGGTGAGGCATTTTGTCTTGTCCATGGAGGGGAACTGCGATGGAATAGCCACCCAACACATCTGGTGTATACCGGGCACATAGGAGGCGAGGCATTTTGTCTTGTCCATGGGGGAGAACTGCGATGGAATAGCCCCCCAACACATCTGGTGTATACCGGGCACATAGGTGGCGAGGCATTTTGTCTTGTCCATGGGGGAGAACTGCGATGAAATAGCCACCCAACACATCTGGTGTATACCGGGCACATAGGTGGCGAGGCATTTTGTCTTGTCCATGGAGGGGAACTGCGATGGAATAGCCACCCAACACATCTGGTGTATACCGGGTACATAGGAGGCGAGGCATTTTGTCTTGTCCATGGAGGGGAACTGTGATGGAATAGCCACCCAACGCATCTGGTGTATATCGGGCACATAGTAGGTGAGGCATTTTGTCTTGTCCATGGGGGGGAACTGCGATGGAATAGCCACCCAACACATCTGGTGTAAACCAGGCTCATAGGATGCGAGGCATTTTGTCTTGTCCATGGGGGGGAACTGCGATGGAATAGCCACCCAACACATCTGGTGTGAACCAGCCCTGAATCGGTGAACCCTTAATTGACCACTTAAATGGAGAGGGCACAGGGCTTGGTTCTGAGAAGTCAACAAAGATGAACCAGTAGCAGCAAACTGGCACAAGGATCGGAGGGGTGCACGGCGGATTACCTGTATAGGGTTACCTTGCTGGGTGCGTTTTTTGTTTAGTTCGCCAAGCTAGTTCAGATTCAAAATCAAATTTTATGTTTAGCAGAATGAGACTAGATAAGGGAAATCTAGAATAACGATTCCATAATTATTTCCATAATATATTATAATTTCTTAATAAATTCCATAAGGGAAAATTGTATAGTCGCGTTTTACGAACCAATGGAAAATATTGTACTGGAAACTGGCGGTCCTCTTGATGATCCTTCAGAAATATTTGCCGTTACTCGCCCTGTAAATGCAAAGACAGGTCCCCTTTTGCGTCTCTGGAAAGGACTCTTCTTTCTAGTCTCCTTTCACCCTCACTACCCCGCCCCCGCCCCCTCCTTGCTTGTCGTGGCTTTTGGTTCTCTAACCATAGAAGCAGTGAACATCCCGTAAATAGCCTCCTGCTCACCCCATAGAATTCCTCCAGACACTACTATTGATTTTTCGCTGGACTTAAAGCCTTACCCTCCTCTCTAATCATTCCATAATGGCTTTAGTATGAATGGTCAGGTACAGTTCCCCATAAATCTCGGTCGGCTCATTCACTTACCTTCCACGCATGCATATACTTTCTGCACGCTAACGTTTTCCTATCGCCCCGTCTTTTTTTTTTTTTTTTTTTTTTATCTCTCTATTCCAGCCTCTGCACTTTATTTAATGGGGAAGTCAGAGTGCAGCTTCTTGCAGCGCTCCCCCTGACACCCATACCGCAGCCCTGCCAGGGAGCCGATACTGCGAGCGAGGAGCGCTCCTCGGGCCAGCAGTTCAGAGGCGAGGTGGACTGAGGTCGATTGCATGTTATGTTCCCTCTTGCAAATGTAATCCATTAGACTGGCACATCTCTAATCAGGTTAGAGCAGAGTTAAATGCGTCTAATCATCTTCTCCACTGTCACACACACACACACACAAAACGCCGCCCAATGCCAAAAACGGTATCCAGGAGTGAAAATGACAGGCCTTTGTCTCTCGGTAGGGGCCGGAGCCCATGTGGTAGTCTGGAAAGGCGATTTAGAGATAGCGAAAGGGAACTGCAATCTGGTTTTGCTTAAAGGTGAATATTGAATAACTTGGCTTTCATCCCTCTATGGTCTCTGAGAGCATCCAGCCCGCTAATGACTTGGTTGATTGGCTTTTTTTTTTTTTTTTTTTTTCCTGTGCTGACCGGTTCATCAGGAAAAATGCTTAGAGAGCCTGCTATTTTAACCCCACACAGGGATCAGAGATGGGAAATGCATTCTGCTGCAAGAATCCATTTAGCTACTGTGATGGAAACGCAGCCCTTTTGTTGCAAAGACTGCTTAGGACTACGGAGGCTACGGAGGCTACGGAGGCCTAGTTCCTCAACAAAGACCATTTCTAAAGTGTATGTCCAACCCCTGTATTACAGGACAAGCCTAGTCCCGCATTTTGATTTTAATATTGGAGGCCAATCGGCGCAACCAGTTATCCTTTCCGGTACTATAGTACCTAACAGAGGGGTGCTACGTACTCTAAAAAATATTCAGAGACTAGTAGTTCATCAGTTGGGAAGCATTGCTGTGGATGGATGTAATGGAACCTTGGGGCACTCGCCATAAGCTCTCCTGCTCTAAGCTGTCCTTTGTAACCAAGCCTGATTATTTTTGCATTGGAAGCGTGCCATGGAGATGCCCTGCTCTCTGTGCCTCTATGATCTCTGTGTGCTCCATTCTCTGATCATTCACAGTTTATCTTGGTGATGTCTGCTTCCTCTCCCTCGGGCACACACAACTGTCTGCAATTTAAGACTAATTTTATAAAGGTGCATTTGCAGCCAATACAGGCTTGGCTGTTGTGTCTGTTCTCTCGTGTGTGTGTGTGTGTGTGTGTGTGTGTATAAAGGTACAAAAAAATACTAGCAACCAATCAGATTCTTGCTTTTAATGTTCTCTTTTACAAGATTAAGATACAGCTGGGTTTATTTTATAGCAATTGGGTAGCACTCTTCCAAAAAAAAGCTTTCTTTCGCGCTTTCTTTCGCGCTTTCTTTCGCGCTTTCTTTCGCGCTTTCTTTCTTTCTGTCGCTCTTTCTGTCGCTCTTTCTGTCGCTCTTTCTGTCGCTCTTTCTGTCGCTCTTTCTGTCGCTCTTTCTGTCGCTCTTTCTGTCGCTCTTTCTGTCGCTCTTTCTGTCGCTCTTTCTGTCGCTCTTTCTGTCGCTCTTTCGTGCTGTCTTTTTGCTCTCGTCCTCTCTCTCGCTCTCTCTCGTCCTGTCTTTTTGCTCTCGTTCTCTCGCTCGTTCTCTCGTCCTGTCTTTTTGCTCTCGTTCTCTCGCTCGCTCTCGCTCTCTCTCGTCCTGTCTTTTTGCTCTCGTTCTCTCGCTCGCTCTCGCTCTCTCTCGTCCTGTCTTTTTGCTCTCGTTCTCTCGCTCGCTCTTGTGCTGTCTTTTTGCTCTCGTTCTCTCGCTCGCTCTTGTGCTGTCTTTTTGCTCTCGTTCTCTCGCGCTGTCTTTTTGCTCTCGTTCTCTCGCTCTCTTGTGCTGTCTTTTTGCTCTCGTTCTCTCGCTCTCTTGTGCTGTCTTTTTGCTCTCGTTCTCTCGCTCTCTTGTGCTGTCTTTTTGCTCTCGTTCTCTCGCTCTCTTGTGCTGTCTTTTTGCTCTCGTTCTCTCGCTCGCTCTCGCTCTCTTTCGTGCTGTCTTTTTGCTCTCGTTCTCTCGCTCGCTCTCGCTCTCTTTCGTGCTGTCTTTTTGCTCTCGTTCTCTCGCTCGCTCTCGCTCTCTCTCGTCCTGTCTTTTTGCTCTCGCTCGCTCTCGCTCTCTCTCGTCCTGTCTTTTTGCTCTCGTTCTCTCGCTCTCTCTCGTCCTGTCTTTTTGCTCTCGTTCTCTCGCTCGCTCTCGTCCTGTCTTTTTGCTCTCGTTCTCTCGCTCGCTCTCGTCCTGTCTTTTTGCTCTCGTTCTCTCGCTCGCTCTCGCTCTCTCTCGTCCTGTCTTTTTGCTCTCGTTCTCTCGCTCGCTCTTGTGCTGTCTTTTGCTCTCGTTCTCTCGCTCGCTCTTGTGCTGTCTTTTTGCTCTCGTTCTCTCGCGCTGTCTTTTTGCTCTCGTTCTCTCGCTCTCTTGTGCTGTCTTTTTGCTCTCGTTCTCTCGCTCTCTTGTGCTGTCTTTTTGCTCTCGTTCTCTCGCTCTCTTGTGCTGTCTTTTTGCTCTCGTTCTCTCGCTCTCTTGTGCTGTCTTTTTGCTCTCGTTCTCTCGCTCGCTCTCGCTCTCTCTCGTCCTGTCTTTTTGCTCTCGTTCTCTCGCTCGCTCTCGCTCTCTCTCGTCCTGTCTTTTTGCTCTCGTTCTCTCGCTCTCTCTCGTCCTGTCTTTTTGCTCTCGTTCTCTCGCTCTCTCTCGTCCTGTCTTTTTGCTCTCGTTCTCTCGCTCGCTCTCGTCCTGTCTTTTTGCTCTCGTTCTCTCGCTCTCTTGTGCTGTCTTTTTGCTCTCGTTCTCTCGCTCTCTTGTGCTGTCTTTTTGCTCTCGCTCTCTCGTGCTGTCTTTTTGCTCTCGTTCTCTCGCTCTCTCGTGCTGTCTTTTTGCTCTCGTTCTCTCGCTCTCTTGTGCTGTCTTTTTGCTCTCGCTCTCTCTCGTCCTGTCTTTTTGCTCTCGCTCTCTCTCGTCCTGTCTTTTTGCTCTCGCTCTCTCTCGTCCTGTCTTTTTGCTCTCGCTCTCTCGCTCTCTCTCGCTCTCTCTCGTCCTGTCTTTTTGCTCTCGCTCTCTCTCGTCCTGTCTTTTTGCTCTCGCTCTCTCGTGCTGCCTTTGGCTCTTTTCCATTCTATCTTGTTGTCCAGTAGAGTCTTCTTTTGTGGGCTTTTCTTTAGTGCTGTACCTCACCAGCTTTGTTTTTGCGATTGGCCCCTGCCTGTCCCTTGTCCTGACATGAACAAATATAAAATAATGGCAATGACACGCTGGAGAATGGGCTTTGTCCAGTTCCTTTAGTGTCTTCTTTGTGTTGGTGATTTAATGTGTTTTGCCTTTTTATATCCAGCTTCTCTGCTGTCACGTGACTTCA
Organism: Lithobates sylvaticus; assembly: GCA_028564925.1. Classification (NCBI taxonomy): domain Eukaryota; kingdom Metazoa; phylum Chordata; class Amphibia; order Anura; family Ranidae; genus Lithobates; species Lithobates sylvaticus. The sequence goes on from CM053034.1 coordinate 9,231,530, forward strand.
TATAACCAGTTATGATGTATGGCTGATGGAAGTCACCTGTATATGTATAGGCCTGAGCCTGGTATTACGAGTCAGTCTACCGATTGGTCACGTTCACGTTCAACTGGACTTGTTCTGTATTGATGAAGACGTTTCACTAGTTCTAATGAGTGTCGGAAGCCTACCCCACTTGGGTTCCTCAGTCCCCTTCATCTGATTACCATCTTGTCATGAGATGTGTCAAGGGAAATGTCGATCGTAGCAAGGATATGACTAAGTGTGAAACACCAAGTTCTTTTTCATTTGCTGGAGTTTCCTCCTGACTTTCCTTGGAACCGAAGAAGTAGGCCCTTGAACCCGTCCCTAAGCCTGGGTACAGGGCAGCCTAGCAGTTTGATTCAGGTCGACCCAGGCCACTTCCAGGTCTCGTAAGCGATTGGCAAAGTAGCTGTTGATGTGTTGATTCGGCATAATTGATGCAGCCTCATTTCCCGCAGCTGATGAGGATTAGAGGAGCCTAGTTTAACAGTCTCATTTTTCTGGTCCCAAAGCACACTTGTTTTAATGTGTTTCAGTTAATGAGGTAGAAGAGGAGGAGGAGGTTGTGACGCTGAATGTATGCAGGCTGCTCCGCCTGCGAGTCTTAACTTGTGCCACATTCCACTAACTGCAGCGGCTACTATTCCCACTGCCGGTGTCCAAGGCATGTGAGGGGTGCGGCCTAGAGCAACCAAGAGTAAAATTTAACGTCCATGCCAGTAGATATTTGGGTGCATGTGGTACCCTGAAGCTGTTCCAAGCAGCCTGTGACTTTCCAGAGGGACTAAAGAATACCCCAATATCCTGTGAGCATCTTAGGCTGGGATCTGTAGTTCCACCTCAGCTGAAGATCCATGGACCACCTCCCATAGAAACCATAAAGTGGTCAGGCTAATGACTGACTGACTGGATGTCATGGGTTTTGTAGCCTGATGGCATCTAGTAGAGCCTCAGGCTGTCTGCCTTTACAGCTACATTAGGCTGAATGGTAGTTGCAAAACTACAATGCCCAGCAGGCCGTATCTGGCTTCCACTACAGAGGTAGACAACCTGTGGCTCCACTGAGTGCTGCAGGACTACAAATCTCTCAGTAGCTTTGAGGCCCCCCTCACTTTATGGCTTCCTTAAGAAGTGACCCACGACTTTTCAGCTGAGGCTAAAGAGCCATGGCGACCTCCTGTGGAAGCCATAAAGTGGTTGTGCCCAAAGCTGCTAACTGCTAGGATCTGAGATCTGTAGTTCTACCTCAGCTGAAGACCCATGGACCACCTCCCATAGAAGCCATAAATTGGTTGTGCCCAAAGCTGATGACCGATAGGATCGGAGATCTGTGGTTCTACCTCAGCTATCGGTCATCAGCTTTGGGCACAACCAATTTATGGCTTCTATGGGAGATGGTCCATGGGTCTTCAGCTGAGGTGGAACTACAGATCTCAGATCCTAGTGGTTAGCAGCTTCGGATACAACCACTTAATGGCTTCTATGGGAGGTGGTCCATGGGTCTTCAGGATCTGAGATCTGTGGTTCTACCTCAGCTGAAGACCCATGGACCACCTCCCATAGAAGCCATAAAGTGGTTGTGTCCGAAGCTGCTAACCGATGGGATCTGAGATCTGTGGTTCTACCTCAGCTGAAGACCCATGGACCACCTCCCATAGAAGCCATAAAGTGGTTGTGTCCGAAGCTGCTAAACGATAGGATCTGAGATCTGTGGTTCTACCTCAGCTATCAGTTGGCAGCTTCGGACACAACCACTTTAAGGCTTCTATGGGAGGTGGTCCATGGGTCTTCAGCTGAGGTAGAACCACAGATCTCAGATCCTGAAGACCCATGGACCACCTCCCATAGAAGCCATAAAGTGGTTGTATCCGAAGCTGCTAACTGGTAGGATCTCATGGGATTTGTAGTCTTGCAGCACCTGGTGAAGCCGGAGTCTGTCTACCTCCTGTAGTAAAAGCTTGACATGTGTCTCAACATGGTTGTGTGTGAAAATCCCAGAAATACTCAGACCAGCCCGTCTGGTACCAACAAACATGCCACGTTCCAAGTCACTTAAATCCCCTTTCTTCCCCATTCTGGGGAACTTCATCAAGTTGTCTTCATCAGGTCTAGATGCCTAAATGCATTGAATTTCTGTCATGTGATTGGCTGATTAACAATTTGTGTTACCAAGCAGGTGTACCAATAAAGTGGCCGGCGAGTGTGTATGAAGCGCAGCGTAAATTGATGGCGCTATACAAGTACCTGCAATAAATAAATAAATCAATACATTTTGAGACAGTTTATAGTGGAACTACAATGGCCAGCATGCTACGTCAGGCTTCTACTGCATACAGGAAGCCACTGGATCGCTGGCTGTGCTGGGCTCTGTAGTTCACAGCAGCCGGAGAGCCACAGGTCCCCCTCCGCCGCCATGGAGTGACAAGCCGCAGTCCTTTGGGGACTCATCTGACAGATAGGCGGCTCAAATCTAACAAAATGCAGGCGCTGGAGCTGGCAGCTTGCAGCCATATGGGGAGCTTCTGTTTGTCTAGTGGGGAAGCCGGTAGTGTCGGCTCTCACCATTATAATGGGCCGTCTCAGCTACAAGTGAAAGCTGTTATCTCTGCCCTGGCACGGCTCCAGTCCCCCTGGCACATGCCGGCTGACGGCTCACAACGGCACATGATGCTTTTTCCCCAAGGCAAAGCCACCGTTGGTTTAAGTAGGCATTAAACAATTACCCAGCCTTTGGTTCTCCTCACCTTCCACAGATTGGCTCTATAAATTGTCAGCCTGCTGACATTTTAATGTGAATTATGTCATGTGGTATCCCCTTTGATTTCAGCATGCCTCAGTTTGTAAATACACAAGGCACTCCTCAAAGGCTTGTGGTTAGTGAACACAGAGTAGGCCTCGGGGTTTATGGTGGGGAGCGGGAAGAGAACGGTCCTCTCTCTCTTCCTCGTTCGTTCTCTCTCTTCCTCGTTCGTTCTCTCTCTTCCTCGTTCGTTCTCTCTCTTCCTCGTTCGTTCTCTCTCTTCCTCGTTCGTTCTCTCTCTCTTCCTCGTTCGTTCTCTCTCTTCCTCGTTCGTTCTCTCTCTTCCTCGTTCGTTCTCTCTCTTCCTCGTTCGTTCTCTCTCTTCCTCCTTCGTTCTCTCTCTTCCTCGTTCGTTCTCTCTCTTCCTCGTTCGTTCTCTCTCTCTTCCTCGTTCGTTCTCTCTCTCTTCCTCGTTCGTTCTCTCTCTCTTCCTCGTTCGTTCTCTCTCTCTTCCTCGTTCTCTCTCTCTCTTCCTCGTTCGTTCGCTCTCTCTCTTCCTCGTTCGTTCGCTCTCTCTCTCTCTCTCGCTCGCTCTTCCTCGTTCGCTCTCTCGCTCTTCCTCGTTCGCTCTCTCGCTCGCTCTTCCTCGTTCGCTCTCTCGCTCGCTCTTCCTCGTTCGCTCTCTCGCTCTCTCTTCCTCGTTCGCTCTCTCGCTCTCTCTTCCTCGTTCGCTCTCTCTCTCTCTTCCTCGTTCGCTCTCTCTCTCTCTTCCTCGTTCGCTCTCTCTCTCTCTTCCTCGGTCGCTCTCTCTCTCTCTCTACCTCGTTCGCTCTCTCTCTCTCTCTTCCTCGTTCGCTCTCTCTCTCTCTCTCTTCCTCGTTCGCTCTCTCTCTCTCTCTTCCTCGTTCGCTCTCTCTCTCTCTCTTCCTCGTTCGCTCTCTCTCTCTCTCTCTCTCTCTCTCTCTCTCTCTCTCTCTCTCTCTCTCTCTCTCTCTCTCTCTCTCTCTCTCTCTCTCTCTCTCTCGCTCTCTTCCTCGCTCTCTCTCTCGCTCTCTCTCTCGCTCTCTCTCTCGCTCTCTCTCTCGCTCTCTCTCTCGCTCTCTCTCTCTCTCTCGCTCTCTCGCTCGCTCTCGCTCTCGCTCGCTCGCTCTCGCTCGCTCGCTCTCCCTCGCTCTCGCTCTCCCTCGCTCTCGTTCTTTCTCTCGCTCTCCCTCGCTCTCGTTCTTTCTCTCGCTCTCCACTGGCTTCCGCCCTATAGACACACTCTGCGATTTTTCGATCTTGCATGTGTCGAGCTGCTCGCTGGGCTGCCAAATGAAGCTTCTAATCCCCCCCCCCCCCCAAAGCTGCTTAACTCGTGTCTGTTTTGTAATAAATTAAATGACGAAAGTTGGGTGTGATTTCTTTTTTTCGCCCTGTTATTTCCTCCCTCCCTTCTGTCACTCGCAGATAAAAAGAGCAAGTGCGGATTTTTGCAGATTTGCGCGCCTTCTGTTAAAAAGATTGCGATGTGTGGAGCCAAGCGCACAGTGTTTACACGCAGAAGGTTGCGTTTTTGGTTCCAAAGACTTCTGTGGAAATGCAGAAAAAAAGCGCAGTGTTTGCAATTTGATGCGTTTCCGTTGTGTTTTTACTGGTTTCTAAAGCATGCAATTGGACGCCCCCGAAAAGCGGGAAAAAAAAAAAAACACAATGCATCGGGAAAACGCAACCCGCATAGGTGTGACCCTAGCCTTACTGTAAATATGCAATAAATATTTTACCACCCAAAAGGGGAAGCTCTGCTTATCTAGGGGATTGTCAACTGTCAATGATTCTTTGGCGCCGATAACATGCGCATTGATGCTATAGGCATAGCTCCCAACTGTCCCTGATTTGGAGCAATGTCCCTCGGTCCCTCATTCCTCCTCATTTGTCCCTCATTCTGTACTTGCCAAATATGCTGCAGAAATCTCCCTCCATTGAGTCTGGCTGCATCCATTTTAACTGTGGGCAGCTGAAGCTGCTGCCTGTTCACTTCCTGGATTTACACACACCTCCAGCTTTGAAGCTCTCATTGGCCCTCTTATAACACCCCCCCCCCCTTTCCAAGGGGCAAACTCTCGCGAGAATGTAAGGGAGGGAGGTCATAATCCTAGGCTAATGACCAGACAAACAGGAAGTGGGCTGTATAAGGTATTTACTGGCAGAAAAAAGTTAAAACGACAACAAGGGCAGAAGATTTAATAAACGGAAAGCTGAAAAAAGGACTGAAGTTCTGCTTTAAAGTCATTAAAAAAAAAAAAAAATGTTGTACTTACCTGCTCTGCGTAATGGTTTTGCACAGAGCAACCCAGATCCTCCTCTTCTTGGGTCTCTCGCCAGCGCTCCAGGCCCCTCTCTCCTGCTGGGTGCACCCACAGCAAGCAGGCGAGCTCCCGAGTCCTGGCTCTGTGTCGGCTCGCACACGGAGTTGCATTTTCTGATTGGCTCGCTGGCTGTGATTGACAGCAGCAGGAACCAATGGCTCCCACTGTCAAAAGCCAATCAGGAGTGGGAGTTTCCGGAGAGCCAAGGCTTTTTTTGGTTAATAAAAATAAGCGTGTTCTACTTACCTGTTTTGTGCGGTTGGTTTTGCACAGAGCAGCCCAGATCCTCCTCGGGTCCCTCTTCTGCTCTCCTGACCCCTCCCTCCTTGTGAGTGCCCCCACAGCAAGTAGCTTGCTATGGGGGCACCTGAGGCGAGTCACAGCTCCCTGTGTCCGTTCAGACACTGAAACCCCGCCCCTCTCTCCCCTGATTTGCTAGCTGCCTTTGACAGCAGCAGTCTCAGCCAATCGGGAGGGAGAATTTTGGACAGCTGAGATGCTGCTGGACAGAGAGGAACCTCGGGTAAGTTCTAAGGGGGGCTACTGCACACAGAAGGTGTTTTATCTTTAAAGCGGAGTTCCACAGTTTTTTTTTTTTTTTTTTTTTTTTTTAAGTCAGCAGCTACAAATACTGCAGCTGCTGACTTTTAAAATAAGGACACTCACCTGTCCGGGGCGCCCGCAATGTCCTCACCCGAAGCCGATCTGTCCCTCGACTTTCATGTGGAGACGCGGCCATCTTCAGTAAGGGAATCAGGAAGTGAAGCCTCGCGGCTTCACAGCCTGGTTCCCTACTGCGCATGCGCGAGTCCTCACTGGTCCCTGCTGTCTTCTGGGACCTGTGTGTCTCCCAGAAGATAGCAGGAGGGGACAGAGGAGGGGCCGGACATGGCGTGGATCGCTGCGGAGCCTGCGTTGATCTATGCCCAGAAGTGGGAGCAAATACCTGGATTAGACAGATATCTGCTCCCATCCAAAAATGAAACTTCCGCTTTTCAGATCCCCCCCCCCCCCCCTCCGGTGTCACATTTGGCACCTTTCAGGGGGAGGGGGGGGATCTGAAAAGCGGAAGTTTCATTTTTTGGTGGAACTCCACTTTAATGCATTAGGATTAAAAAAAACTTCTGCCTTTACAACCCCCTTCAGCCGCCTGTCTGGTGAAAACGGGTCACAGGAGTGCAGAACAAACTAATTAAAGTGGAAGTAAACCCCCCTATCGCTTTCAGCCAAGGAAGCTGCCATCTTTGCCTCTGTTTAATCTTCACATGCCACAGTCCTGCACATGTGATCCGTTATGACACCAGCCATTGGATGGTTTGACTGTTTGGTTGAGAGCACAGCCAATGTGCAGTTAGCATTCACGGCATGCCTTTTTTTTTTTTTAGACTGTTAAATCGATGGGTTTACTTCCGCTTTAAGTTTCGTCAGTTACTTCCTGGTTTCCAGGAGTCTTCAGAAAGGGGGGGAGGGGATTTCTCAGCTAAGCGCACTCTCATGGCTATACGCCTGAGCTAGGGGCAGGGCAGATGAATTCCAGGAAGTAAATGCCACATAAATGATCTGCCCTTACTCAAGATGGCCACGGCTAGAAATGCTAAGAGGGGGGGGGGGGGGGTATATCTCCACACAATAAAGCATGGAGACGTGGATGGATGGGGGAATTTGCTTTGAATATTAAAAATGAATTCAAGTTTTTGGTTTGTGCTGCTCGGATACAGTGAAGATCCGCTTTAAGTGGCTTTTTTATCCCTCCTCTTTTTCTCCTTTTATGGGATTCACAGAGCAAAGAAAAGTTTACCTTGGTCCACATATTTTTATAGAAATGCAGTTTCCAGTGTAATACGTGATTACCACGCCCGTGACGCAGTGGTCTGTGCGCTTTTGCTGGACGTGGTGTTTTTTTTTTTTTTGGTTGTTAATGGGTTAATATTTATAGGTTACTGGAGCCTCTCCCTTTTGTCTTGTTTAGAGGCACTTGTGTTGCGGACCTGTCCAGGCTTGTCATTAGACATGGGAATACGCCCGGCAGTCTGGTCACTGCATGGTCATTTAGGATGTGAGCTGCTGGGTGTTGCTTTACATTTTGTGTGTTTTTTGTTCTTTTTTTTTTGTGTGAAATACAATTCTATGTCAATTTTTGTTCCCTTTTTTTTTGATTTTGCTGAGCTCCAGCTCGTGCCTTTGTGCTTCCTGCTCCAGCGGCCTTGCCTGTTGTTTATGTATATGTCCATAAGCGTTACCTATTTCTTACTTACCCCAGCTGGGACATTGCCAGCTGGCTGTCAGGAGGTTGCTAGGAAACATGCAGGCCTCTTTGCCGTTTCCTAAGGACAAGGCCCCGACTTGGCACTATGAGGCCTGAAAACAGCGTGCATCAAAGCTAACACAATAGAGACAAGTAGGAGGCTGTGACCCCCAGCCTCATCCTCTCGTACCCTCCTCCCCTCACACTACAGGCTCTCTATGCATCCAGGCTTCTTGGAAATTAATCTCCCTGAATCTGTGGCAGAGGTAGCAGATGTCCGTACAAGGTTGGACTTTCATTCCTCTCCTGCGCTCACTTAGGGTTTTTTTGTTTCTTCCCCCGTTTTGTTCGTCCTGTGATGTTTGGATTGAAGGAGGGGGAACTCTCCGATCTTTTCGTAACTTGCTAGGACAACGCAAGGCAGTTCTGTTTTTGTTTTCATGTCCACCCTTTTATCCTGCTCAGATGTCGCTCTTCAAGGCCACATGTCTCCAGCAAAGCATCAGAAGATCCACTTTTTGTCTGAGCTGTCTTTATCACCAAAGTACACGCTTGTACCTTTTTTATTTATTTGTTCGTATACTGTCGAGTCAGTTTGCCCTGACTTACAGACTGTTCACATTAGTTCCTGAACTCTAAAGGCCTTTGGGTTCCTGCGCCAGGCCTTTGGGTTCCTGCGCCAGGCCTTTGGGTTCCTGCGCCAGGCCTTTGGGTTCCTGCGCCAGGCCTTTGGGTTCCTGCGCCAGGCCTTTGGGTTCCTGCGCCAGGCCTTTGGGTTCCTGCGCCAGGCCTTTGGGTTCCTGCGCCAGGCCTTTGGGTTCCTGCGCCAGGCCTTTGGGTTCCTGCGCCAGGCCTTTGGGTTCCTGCGCCAGGCCTTTGGGTTCCTGCGCCAGGCCTTTGGGTTCCTGCGCCAGGCCTTTGGGTTCCTGCGCCAGGCCTTTGGGTCCCTGCGCCTGGCCTTTTGGGTCCCTGCGCCTGGCCTTTTGGGTCCCTGCGCCTGGCCTTTTGGGTCCCTGCGCCTGGCCTTTTGGGTCCCTGCGCCTGGCCTTTTGGGTCCCTGCGCCTGGCCTTTTGGTCCCTGCGCCAGGCCTTCGGGTCCCTGCGCCTGGCCTTCGGGTCCCTGCGCCTGGCCTTCAGTAAACTTTGTCTCTGCACTGGAAGTGATGATTTATTTTTTTATTTTTATTTTTTTTCGTCGACTATTCTTGTTACTCTTGTAGCTTTAGACCACGTCTAGTTTGCTTGCTCTTTGATGTTTCATTGAGCAAGCATTTAAGTGCAATTCTTTCTTGGGCTAGGCCTTTTGGCTCTTGGGCGAGGCCCTTTTGGCTCTTGGGCGAGGCCCTTTTGGCTCTTGGGCAAGGCTTCTGGCAAACTTTTTGGTTGCTAAAATGTCTCTGCGCTGCAAGTTTTTTTTTTTTTTTTTTTTTTTCTTCAACTTTCCTTTACCCTTGTGACTGTAGGATACGTCTTAGTGAAAGTGATAAATATCTTAAGGTCCCTTTCACATTTGTAGCGACTTGTCCTGCTTGGGACTGGAAAGTCAAATGACAAGTCGTACCCCATGATTTACAATGAGTACCGCACCGTTCATATCTATGCGACTTCAAAGTAGTCCCTGTACTACTTTTTTGATACGAGTTGAGGTCCGTAGACCTCAAGTTTACACAGGCATTCCCTGAAATTGCGCGTCTCTGAAGTCGCGGCAGTGTGAAAGGGGCCTAAAGGGTCCACACTTTATTTCCAAAGAGGCGTGGAGCCCCGCCGGTGAGAACAGAGAGCCGCCCACTCTTGGGATGCAACCTGGAGTAGCATTGATAAATGTTCTCCTCACTTTCAAGCACAATTAACATGAGAAGAAGGCAATCCAAGGTGGAGCTAATTTGGGACCGTATTGTTTTCTGTTAATCTATTTTGTTTTCTCGTCCCGGGAGGGGAAAGGCGTAATGCTTAGTGAAGCATACATAAACTGCAAGCTCATTAAGAGACGGTCTGTTTATCAGCCTGGACTAAAAGCCCATAGCACAGGCTCGGGCAGCTAGTAGTGCATGCTCCCTCTGGGCTTCGGCCCCTCCTCATTAAGTCAGTCCTGGCTATTGATTGGGAAGCCGTGTTTGAAGGAGTCTTACTTACTCCATGCATTATCTTGACAGATTGATCAGACCTGATTGAGAACCTCTTAAAGGAACGAGTAGCCGTAATGGGAAAGTTGGACTCTGTCATCCGTTAGGGTGATTCTGGGAGCGAGAAGAACAAGCTGACATCGTGGAGCAATTGTATTTACAATTAACATGGCTGAAAACGATTGGCCGTATTGATCCCCCTTCCTGCAATTACATATCCATTGTTTACATTCCAGCACTTCAGTTATAAAAAAAGGAAATCCAATAATTATTGCATTATTTAAAGTTAAAGTGCCACAGAGTTTTTGCCTGCCGTGCCGAGTGTTTTGATTTACTGATCGGCGCACTCCGAGCCCCGGCTCTTTAATCTGAAAGTCAAACGAAATTGTCTTTTAATGAGGCTCAAAAAATTAAAACTTTAGATGTCCCTCTTTGACCATTTGTCCTTTTTGGTTTGAATTTGAATAATGATATCATTGACCGTTGTCCTGGAGCTCGCCACCAATTCAGAGGGCTGCCACTGGGTGACCTGTATCTGATATATGTCTGGATGGAGAGTGGACACCTGGCTCTTAACGACAAATGGGCTGACTTGTAAAATCTCGCCTTCCTTCAGCGTTATCAAAAAGGAGAATAATATCGGTTTCCATATTTAAAGTGACTGACTGGCCAGGAAACCCTCTTGCCCCTTAAATGCAATACCTCCTAGGGCTTTTTTTTTTTTTTTTTCTCAGAGCATAGGTGTAGGAACTCCCCCTTTTGAGTCGCCCCTTTTCTCTGCCCCCTACCCACCTCCCCTTTATTCCTCCCTCTACCCACCTCCCATCACCGTTCCTTGGTTCCACCCTCTACCCACCTCCCATCACCGTTCCTTGGTTCCACCCTCTACCCACCTCCCATCGCCGTTCCTTGGTTCCACCCTCTACCCACCTCCCATCGCCGTTCCTTGGTTCCACCCTCTACCCACCTCCCATCGCCGTTCCTTGGTTCTACCCACCTCCCATCGCCGTTCCTTGGTTCCACCTACTACCCACCTCCCATCACCGTTCCTTGGTTCCACCCACTACCCACCTCCCATCACCGTTCCTTGGTTCCACCCACTACCCACCCCCCATCACCGTTCCTTGGTTCCACCCACTACCCACCCCCCATCACCGTTCCTTGGTTCCACACTCCTACCCACCTCCCATCACCGTAGCTTGATTCCACCCTCTACCCACCTCCCATCACCGTTCCTTGGTTCCACCCTTTACCCACCTCCCATCACCGTAGCTTGGTTCCACCCTCTACCCACCTCCCATCACCGTTCCTTGGTTCCACCTCCCATCACCGTTCCTTGGTTCCACCCACTACCCACCTCCCATCACCGTTCCTTGGTTCCACCCCTTACCCACCTCCCATCACCGTAGCTTGGTTCCACCCTCTACCCACCTCCCATCACCGTTCCTTGGTTCCACCTCCCATCACCGTTCCTTGGTTCCACCTCCCATCACCGTTCCTTGGTTCCACCTCCCATCACCGTTCCTTGGTTCCACCTCCCATCACCGTTCCTTGGTTCTACCCACCTCCCATCACCGTTCCTTGGTTCCACCCACCTCCCATCACCGTTCCTTGGTTCCACCCACTACCCACCTCCCATCACCGTTCCTTGGTTCCACCCACTACCCACCTCCCATCACCGTTCCTTGGTTCCACTCTCTACCCACCTCCGAGCACCTTTCCTTTGTTCCACCCCCCCACCTCTGAGCACCGTTTCTTGGTTCCACCCCCTACTCACCTCCCATTACTGCCCTTTTTGGAGAATACAGAACCAAGTATCATTTTTGTGGTGATAAGTAATTTGTATGGAACTTATTAATGTAGCCAGTAACAATAGAGCCCCCTCCAGTAACCATAGATTCCCCAAACAATGGACCACCCAAACCTCCCACCTTTTCCCTGCAAGAACAACAAATCTCCCCACAGCCAGCATCAATAGACTCTCCAGCAGCCAGTAACAATAGAGGCCTCCCTCAACAGTCGATCTCTCCCAGCAATGACTGACCCCCCCCCCCCCCCCAGCAAAGTAAGACCCACCTCCAGCAACAATAGGTCCCCCCCCCCACCAGCAACAATAGACCTCACTGCAAAAAAATCCCACCCAGCACCCCTTACCATTACATACAGACTGTGCTGGAGGTGCCGGAACTGCATTCCCCGGACTTCCTGCTGAAAAAAAAGCCTTGCAATTTACTAGCGAGTATTCATGAGCGATGATCCCTCTAGCAAAAAAAATCCCCCCTCTGCGCTCAGCCTGAAGCTTCATTTCATCTAGTTTAAGTATTTAGGACCTGACTGTGCTTTTTGGCAGGGGTGTCTGAATCTTGAGCCTGGCTAAGCAGAATTCCAAATCCCTTTTTTAGCAGGTAAATCCATTCATGCATGTCGTTTTTTCAATTGTGTATTTGGCTTTAAGACACCAGAGAAGTGGTGGGGTGGTGTTTGTCCTCGAGGAGGATCTTCTGCGGTGCACTTGGCTAACTTGTTGCCGTGTTAAGTAACCGAGTGCCTTTCCTGATTGTTTTCTTTATGTAATGTTGGCCTTGCTGACCTGTGGTTACTTGTTAGAGCTCCTCCGCTGTGGAATTATAGATGAAACCGAGTTAATCCTTCCAGAAACCCTCTTTGTCAGTAATGACTGCTGGAACTGCGAGGCCTTTCTGATATATTAGTCTGGATCTTGTCGGCCTGCCTTGGATTGACTCCCTTTTAAAGTTTTCAGAGATGCGTTAAATTATTGACACTCATTGAGCGTGGCTTGTTTAGTGGTCTATCCTCATAACCTTTATAAATAGCCAAATAATCCCCACCGTTTATCTCCAATCTTCTTAAGGGAGTCTGGGATGAGAACTGAAAAAAAAACTGAGGATCGTTCTTGAGGGTTTCAAAATTGGGGAAATAAAAGCTCTTGTATTTTATAGGTAAGCGAGGTGTAGAGGTGACCATCCTTCTTGGCTTTTCCACTGAGGCATTTTTTTGCAGCTTTTTGTTGTTGTTGTTGTTGTTGCATCGATGTCTTAGTGTGGCGGTAATGTGTGATGCGTTGTGCATTCATATTGAACAGTATTCTAACACTCAGTTATAGTCGGTGGCAGCACACCAGTACAGAGAACCACAATGTACATAGCTAAAGGAAAGTGTTTTTGTTTTTTGGGGGGTTTTTTTCTTCTTTGCTTTTGTATTTACAATTGGCTGACTGAACGGAACGTTCTAATGAACCCAACAATATCCATATTCTAGTATTTGTAGATTTAATTCCTAAGGCAGTGGTCTCCAAACTGTGGCCTGCCAGTTGGCTGCGACCTGTTGCTTGCCTTTTAGGGCACTGTTCCTCCCACTGACACCAACAATGGAATGCTATTTATCCTACTGACACCAATGATGGGGCACCATTCCTCCCCCTGACACAAAAAAGGGGGCACCATTCCTCCCCCTGACACAAAAAGGGGGGCACCATTCCTCCCCCTGACACAAAAAGGGGGGCACCATTCCTCCCCCTGACACAAAAAGGGGGGGCACCATTCCTCCCCCTGACACAAAAAGGGGGGGGCACCATTCCTCCCCCTGACACAAAAAGGGGGGCATCATTCCTCCCCCTGACACAAAAAGGGGGGGCACCATTCCTCCCCCTGACACAAAAAGGGGGGGCACCATTCCTCCCCCTGACACAAAAAGGGGGGGCACCATTCCTCCCCCTGACACAAAAAGGGGGGGGCACCATTCCTCCCCCTGACACAAAAAGGGGGGGGGGCACCATTCCTCCCCCTGACACAAAAAGGGGGGGGCACCATTCCTCCCCCTGACACCAATGATGGGGCACCATTCCTCCCAGTGACGGGGCCGCCATTCCTCTCCCTGGCGCCAGTGACGGGGCCGCCATTCCTCTCCCTGGCGCCAGTGACGGGGCCGCCATTCCTCTCCCTGGCGCCAGTGACGGGGCCGCCATCCAATTTTATTTTTTACTCCCACTGACCAGCAAGCCTGAGACATTGTCTGCATCCCACGGATGCTGGGGCATTTGCTACTCTCGCAGGTCTCAACCTGGCCCTCTAAAAGTGGAAAAGCTTTTTTTGGCTATACTTGTCTTCTGGTTCACAGGACTGCACTTATATTTTAATTCCAGGCTCTGAAAGGATCCCAACCATATTGAGAGTCACCTGGATGCCTGATCAGCAGCTGGCACAGCCTCTCGGCACACCATTGAAAGCCAGAGCCAGCTGCTCTCGCCCCCCCCCCCCCCCCCACAGTGAGACAGAGAGCGGTGACTGGTGGTCAGTGCTCTCTGCTCCGAGCAGACTGAGAACTGAGCGATCATCGGTCATGTGATCACTCAGCTCTCAGGCATAGAGCCGGCGGGGGGACTGCTGCAGGATGGAGGGGAGTATGTATATTTTATTTTTATTTTTTACATGTCCATACTTCTCTTTAAAGACTGCTGATTTCATTTCCAGGCGGAACGAGTATTTCACCACATATGCGCCCTGTTGAGGTTCATCAACTGAGTCAGAGAGAAGATTGTGATGGGCTGCCATTGCTCACCCCTTGTGAAAACACTTCCATGCCTTGCACTTATGCTGATCTTCTGACAATATTTTCAGTCGCTGACCCAGAACAGTGTAGCGAATGGAAGTCACAACTCCTCCCGATCGCCATACTTTTGGTTTTGCGACTCGGAATGTATTGAAGCCGTAGAACCAGCAAAAGAGCCAGAGAACCGGAATTCTGAGACGTTTGGGGGGGCCGAGATAATCACCAAAAAAAAATAATAAACCTTTATAACTGAAGAAAACCCTCTTTCCTTGTATGTTCTGGTAAAACACTTTATTGGGACTTTCTACCGAACTTTTATATGCACCATCCCTTTATAAGATTTGGCACTTGACCACGTTACTGTCCTTCTCAATACCGTGGCTTCCGTACGTGGTTGGAGGTGTTTGCCCCGTTATCTGGGTGACGGGAAAGTCGTGTGATCTCCAGAAACAAAAGCTTCAAGTGAGATTGAATGAAAAAAAATAAAAAAAATTCTGAAGTGGACTGAAAATTCAAAGTGCACAAAAGGATGCTTATAATTCACCGCCTGAATACCTAGACATCTGGTGGGCTTATGTGCCTCATGCTTCGGGTTAAAGATATTTAGAAACTCAAACCATACTTTTTTTTTTTTTTCTTTTTTTTTTTTTCTTCTTCATAGAAATGGGGAGCATGTGGTCCTCGTGTTATGAAGGGAGTTAAGCGTTCTTTCCATGGTCTAATACTTTCATTTCCACCTACAAAGTAGCCGTAGAAAGTCGAGCCAGGGGTTTTTTAATGCGAGCAGCCGTGAAATCGCTGTTGACTTGATCCTATTGAATGCGCAGTCCCATAATAGGTTAGGCCAGACATGGCTACCTCATCGTGTGTACCCGTTTTTAAAGGAACATAATGTAAAAATCATGGCTTGAATACGGGATAATTTGTTTTTGGCGCTGGTAGTTTTGTGCCGAGGAACGAATGAGCTCCCCCTAAAATCGGGAAGGAGGGAGAGTATTATTTAATTATTTATTTTTTATTTTTTTTCCCCCCCTATACTTGTCCTGCATTGTCATCTAGGGGAGAAGTACAGAATGCCTCCCCGTATTCCCTGGCAAAAAATGTTAGCTGACTTTTTAACACTTAAGTGAGCAGATCTACACTATGTGAGCACCACAAAACAAAAACTGTTTTAATTTTTAGTATTCAAAGCAAACTTCCCCCATTCATCCATGTCTCCATGCTTTATTTTTGCTTAGAAATCACTTTGAAAAACATCCCCCCCCTAGCATTTATGGCAGTGGCCATCTTGAGTAAGGGCAGATGACTTGTGTAGCATTTACGTCCTGGAATCAATCTGCTTTCCCCTCCTTTTCTGAAAGTGATTGTTTTTTTTAAATAACATGTACTTCCCATCCACTGTGCAGTTTGTTTTTCCACAGAGTGGCCCTGATCCTCCTCTTCTGGGGTCCCCCGGTGGCGCTATCAGCTCCTCCCCTGCATTGTGTAACCCTCTAAGTGAAGTGCTCTCCCGGGGGGGGGTCAACTTGTGGGTGCGCTCCTGAGTCCAGCATTTGCGTCCATAGACGCAGAACGGAGGACTCGGCCCCCGGCGCCCGCGTCGTTGGATGCTTTCTCCGAATATTGGTAGTTCTGGATTGGGGCTGGGAACTTGAAGGTTCCAAAGAGTTTTGGGTGGATCTGAACCTTTAATCCAGGGTCCAGGCTTTGCTCGACTCTTGCAGCCTGTGTGAGTGCACGGGTGTGCAGGGTCGTTAGAAAGCAGATCTGCGTAATAGCTCAGGTCCGGTGGGGTTGTTGCAGTTGCTGCAGCCAGGAGGGAAGGTGTGCTCTGGAGCCCAAGGCAATATCCTCAAGACAGTACTACATGTGGGTTCCAGGCCATTGGACCGAGAGTTGGGCCAGCTGAGAGGGTCTGGGAGACTAGAGCTGGGGCAACTTGGAGAGATTCCAGGGGAACCAGAGGAATCTTTGGTAAAATGAAAGCGCCTGGGGTATCAGGAGAGCATCTACCTAGGTCCTAAGGGCTAAGGTTGTTCACGTACAGCAAGGCGCTGCTTAGGAGCCAGGTGACTCAGCATTTTTGTTTGGTGTGAAGATGAAGCCCCACGTTGTAAAGATTTTGCTTTTTTCTGTTTTCTTTTAATAAAAGTGGGCTACCAGGCCCCGTAACTATAGTTCCTGTCTGCCACGGACAGACTTCAGCAGTTCAACAGTTGAATAACGCCAGACTACCTTTTATGTAAACACGAACATTTGCATCTGCGATGGATCTGCTTTTAACTTTGCATCAGGCCGACGTTTCTTTAAGAGAATGTTTCACTGTGTCGATTTATTCAAGGCCAAGGTAATAGGTTCTTTTCGTAGGGCTTCCACCCAACTGCCTTGTTTTACCTATGGGAGCCCTATGTCTAAGCACTGTGTAAGTTTTGCACAGAAATGATGATTACCCCCTTCACTCAGGCCTTGGCACCACATCCTGATTGGTGAGAGCATGGGACTTGGGTATCTGTGGATTAGAAGGTGCTCTATTGGCCTAGGTGCAAGTACATGCCTTGGGGATGAACATGTAGGCAGGCAGTCGGTTTCCTCCACTGTAGGTGGCGCTCGTCTGGAGCGGTACTGCACCTGGAGGGAAAGTCGAGAAAAAAAACCTTGATTTCTCTTTGTTTCCCTTGGTCTCCTGGAGTTGCATTCCTGTTTGGGCAGCAACCAGGTGACCCTGGCGGCAATCTTGGGTCAAGCAGAGTCTTTTTAAGTCCCTCTCCCCAGATTTTGGCACGCATTCGGTAAGTAGCGAGTGTCGAGAGTATACCCATCTGTCAGGGACAACACTAGTGGTAGGGAGAGGTTCTGGAGCAGCAGGAAAAGCTCAGGGCCTACGTCTGAACTACTGCAAGCTCCCTCTTGGGTTCCAACTGGCCAGGCTGCATACCACCTTCCTTGGCAAGTGCTAGCTTCAGCTCGGGCCTACTACTGCTGTCTCTCCACTGTATGTGCATGTGTATGTGTTTGTAAGCGTGTCGGGACCCCACAGGGCAAGGACCGCACTATACCACAGATGGACACCAGTGGCAAAAAGCGACTTGAGGCAATTCAGTTCGCATAGGTAGCGCTACACAAGTCATTCATTCATTCATTCATTCATTCATTGACCATAAGTCACCGGTAGGGTAAGCTTCCCACCGGGCTGTTGTGGTGTTTGCACGTTCCTTAAGTTACTGCACTCTGGGCCTCCTTAAGTGATTACTGCCGCTACACCTACGCAACAAACTGATTGATTGAAAAAGTCCAGAGGATCTGGTTCTGCAATAACAATTGGCTGCGGCAAGGTTTGGAGATCCTTTAACTTTCTCTACCTGGCACCAAGGTCTGTGACCTGTCACCTGTCTTATATTTTTTTTTTTAGCAGATGAGCTACAAGGGGCATTTTTGTAATGTTCAGAGGCTAGGTGAGGGTTGGAGGAGGTGTCGCGTGAAGTGTGGTTTGAGTTGGTGGCGCGTAAGCGCTGCAGCAGAGCTTATACAGGATTATTGCTTCCACCCCACCTGACCTGGTGACAAGTCTTTTTGGGCCTGCGGTTTAGGTCTGAGCACCACGTCCCGATGGTGGGGAAAGTGGGATTCGGGTTTAAGTGGATTAGAAGGTGCTCCACTGGCCTTGGCTTTATTGGCCTTGGTGCGCTCTTGCCTACTTGCCGATGAACTGCATGTTCCGGAGATGAACAAACTGCAAAAATGCCCAGAAAATCAGGGTTTGCCATGACAGTTGGCTGCTGTGAGGTCTGCCGATCCTTTAAATGAACTTTCTCTACCTGAGACCGAGGTTCGTGACCGGTCACCTGTCTTGTATTCTTTTTAGCAGATAAGCTACAAGGGGCATTTTTGTAATGTTCAGAGGCTAGGTGAGAGTTGGCGGAGGTGTCGCGTGAAGTAATGAAGTGTGGTTTGAGTTGGCGGCACGTAAGCTCTGCAGCAGAGCTTATACAGGATTGGTGCTTCCACCCCACCTGACCTGGTGACAGTCTCTTTTTGGGCCTGCGGTTTAGGTCTGAGCACCACGTCCCGATGGTGGGGAAAGTGGGATTTGGGTTTAAGTGGATTAGAAGGTGCTCTACTGGCCTTGGCCTTATTGGCCTTGGTGCGCTCTTGCCTACCTGCCGATGAACTGCATGTTCTGGAGATGAACAAACTGCAAAAATGTCCAGAAAATCAGGGTTTGCCATGACAGTTGGCTGCTGTGAGGTCTGCAGATCCTTTAAATGAACTTTCTCTACCTGAGACCGAGGTTGGTGACCGGTCACTGGTCTTATATGTTCTTCTTTTTTTTTTTTATCAGATTAGCTGCAATGGGTATTTGTGTGATGTTCAGAGGCTAGGTGAGGGATGGAAGGGGTGGTGTGGTGTCACGTGGAGCGATGAAGAACGTCTAGGAGTTAGCGGCGTGGAGAGCCAATCCCCTCCCTTTTTCTTTGCCAGGAAATTCCAGGCTTGTCTGCAGGTGGTGGACTGCTGAGGATGTTAGCAGCCACGGACATGTATGCGCTATTTGGAGCCGGCCTGGAAGGACATCTGCTTTCACATAACTCTTTCATTAAAGAGATGGATTCTCCAGCTGAAGACTATGTGATTTATGACCTGAGGTTGCAGAGATCTGAAAGAAGCTGAGAAAGAGGGCCTCTGAGTTTTTCTGGACGGGAGAAAGGAGAGGGTGGGGGTTGGGGGGGGGGGGGGAGTGGGGAGAGTTATATATATTCTGCAGATAGAATTAATACATTCCAGACATCCAAACAGGTTTTGTAAACAAATGGTTGTACCAGCCTCAGTACTTCCCGGATCTGTTAATGTCTTTTACTGGTATTCACGGCAAACTTCAACCCGCCTCACTCATTAACTGAAAATTTTGCCCGGTCAGACGCCTTTTTGCAAATGTTGCTCTTGGGTGCAAATTCGCCGTAAACCCCGGCAATTGGCGTGGTGAGCTTTTATCGGTAGCATGGAAGGCAGGCAGAGGGAGGGCCCGGCTTTGTATCGGGGCAAATTCACACCTCGGTGTTGGGAAATAAAGGAGTAGGATAATGAACTTTGCAGAGACCGCCACTTTTGCTAATTAGTGGACGCTTGGGGTTGACCTTCTTGTGTCAATTAGGTTGCTGATCCTCCTAAACCTGGAGTTGGGTTTTATGGACGAGTAGCATCTTGCTACAGTTATCTGGTGCTACTGATAAATGCTGTGCTGGGTTTCTGAATGAATGAATACCGTATATATTCAAGTATAAGCTGAGTTTTTCAGCACATTTTCTTTATTTTTTTTGTGCTGAAACTGCCCCTCTCGACTCGAGTCGAGCACTTTTTTGCAGTAGAGAATTACATTTTCCGACCCGACTTTATGGCCCTGTATCTCGGGGCCACTTGGTGCTAGGAACCCCACACATTTGGTGTGCAAACAAGCACTGCAACATGTCCAAATTTGGGGTTCCTAGCACCAAGTGGCCCCCCGAGATATGGGGCCCCAAAGTCGGGTCGGAAAATTTAATTCTCTGCTGCAGAAAAGTGCTTGACATTTTCCAACCCCACTTTGGGGCCCCCCGTATCTCGGGGCCACTTGATGCTAGGAACCCCATTGGAAATGTTGCAGTGCTAGTTCCACTGGGTTTGCACACCAATTTTGGGGTTCCTAGCACCAAGTGGCCCCGAGATACGGGGCCCCAAAGTCGGTCAACTGCGTCCATCTGCAGCAATGTCATTTCGGGACCCTTTGGGTCCAGAGACCCCAAATTTTGGATGCAGATAGGGGGCACCAAGGAAACCTTAACTACCAAGTTTGGAGGACCTATGGCTGCAAATAAGCACAGTGAGGCTGCAAATGGGCATTGTTGACCCTCTTTTCCACTTACAGTAGCTGCGCATTTCTCACCCTAGGCTTATATTCGAGTCAAGTTTTCCTATTTTTTTTTTTTTGTGGTAAAATTAGGTGCCTCGGCTTTTAATTTATAACAGGTCTTGGGGATGTGGAGGCGGTTCTGGTGTTGGAGTGGGGGAGGGGTGTTTCGAAGAAGGTGGTAGGGTATTTTTGTGCGGGGGGGGGATTTTTGGGGGGAGGGGGGAAAATAAAAAGGGAGATGGGGGACAACGAGTGGTGGCTAAAAAATGGAGGCTAAAAAATGGAGTGGATTTCGATCTCCTCATTGAGTCCTCCTGGCTTGAGACTGTCCAGGATGTAGATCCAGAAGGTTTCCCTCTCGCATAGGCGTTTGATGCATTCCGCTCTAGGGAAAGTGTCAGGGATGGTTTCTATGGCCCAAACATGTAGGCCATTGGTGGAGCCTTGGTGGAATTCCGTAAAATGTCTTGGGATAGTCAGGTTCTTCTTTTCCTTTGTAGAATTTTTTATTTAATGTATTTCTAATGCAACTAGAGTAAGTTTCTGATTTTTTTTTATTTTCTTAATACCAACCTCTTGTACGCCCCTGTACAGGATGGATCAAAATGGGAGAGGGTGAGTCCGTGCTAGCAACCAATCTTTTGCTTTAGCATGCTGACAGCAGTAGAGAGCCGAAAGATGAGCTCATCGGTCTACCGCTGTTCTGTCATTGTTCAATGATGGGGCAGGGAGGTGACCTACCTGTATTTCCTCATGGTAGGAGAGATCTCTGGCATGACCTTGCTGTCTCGAAGGGCTGCAAAAAATCTCAGGGCTGAATAAACAGAACTGCAAATCCTTTGGCAGATGAAATCGCTTCCATGCGTCTGTCAAATGTGTATTTAAAGTTGAACTCCGGGGGACCAAAACTTTCACTTTAAATCTATTCCTTAATTGGCACAAAGGATATAAATCCACTTTGTGTGCACCAAATTCATTTGCAAACCCAGATATTACCTTGTAAAAGCAACATTGAATCGCTGTGCTGTGCAGGGAACAGAGCTGTGGGAGGGACCCAGCAGAACTACAGGAAGGGGGCGGAGATGAGACCAGTCACCCTGTACAAAGAGAGAGCAGAGCTGTGGGAGGGGCCCAGCAGGCCCACCCGCTACAGAAAACGACAGGAGGGGGCGGAGACGAGACCAGTCCCCCTGCACAAGTAGAGAGCAGAGCTGTGGGAGGAGCCCATAAGGCCCACCCACTACAGAAAATTACAGGAGGGGGCGGAGACGAGACCAGTCCCCCTGCACAAGGAGAGAGCAGAGCTGTGGGAGGAGCCCAGAAGGCCCACCCACTACAGAAAATGACAGGAAGGGGGCGGAGACGAGACCAGTCCCCCTGCACAAGGGGAGAGAGAGCAGAGCTGTGGGAGGAGCCCAGAAGGCCCACCCGCTACAGAAAATGACAGGAAGGGCGGAGATGAGACCAGTTCCCCTGCACTTGGAGAAGAAGCAAAGCTGTGGGAGGGGCCCAGCAGGCCCACCCACTACAGAAAGCTAAAGGAGGAGGCGGAGATGAGACCAGTCCCCCTGCAGAAAGAGAGAGCAGAGCTGTGGGAGGAGCCCAACATACTCGCCCAGTACAGAAGAGGGTGGAGACCAGACCAGTCGCCCTGCACAAGGGGAGAGAGCAGAGCTGTGGGAGGAGCCCAGTACAGGAGAGGGTGGGGACCAGACCAGTCCCCCTGCACAAGGAGAGAGGGCAGCAGTGAGCGGTCTTTAGGACAGGAAGTCTCACTCTGGATTACTGCACAGATCTGAAAGAAATACACAAATCGCTGTGATTCAGGGAAGGTTACCCAGGATTCTTGTATTTAGTTACTTATTTTTTTATTAAAGCTTTATCAGTTTGCCCGGTGTTCACTTTTTTAAGGTCTGTTGCAGTAATTTGCGCACATGCTGGAAATGGATCTTCTATGACGATTTGCAGGCACGTTATTGTATATTGGTGCGATGGACACTGGCGGTCTCTCTCGCCCATGTATGAGGGGGGTCCGCCGCCCTGCTCTGTCTATTTCTGGATGCGATTTGTGCAGCTTGGCGCGAAAGCGGCGGACAGAACTGCGTGCAATGGCCGACCTCCTCCCCAGAGAATTCCCTGCCTTCCATCAGAATGTTCTTCTGTCTGTTCTGTTTTTAAAGTGGTGCTTCAGCTAAACTTGATCGATATTTCGCTTTCCATGCGTGAAGAACCAGATGTTAGAAGTTTCCTGTTGTTGCGGAGAGAGAGAGAGAAAAGGCCCCACAAGCTTTCTAGCAATCAATATGGTGACACACGTGCCGATGGCATCCCTTCATTCTGCCAGCGGAGACTTCCTTTATCTGCTTCACGATGGCGACCCGCATTGTGCCCGTGACAGCCTTCCCCCTGCACTGCCTGCGAATAGCTGGAGATCGTTTTCAGGGGGGGGGGGGGATTGGCTTTTGAAATTAATTAATTACCACCAATTATCACTCTTCTGCTTGCTTTTAGAAGAGCAGCTAATCCACAGGACAATATTGGGTACTCGTAAAAACGTGCGGCAATTTTTCTACCGCTGCGGCTGACAGGACAGCTGGGCCCGGCCTCATCGGAGAACGCAAATTCTGCGCTGTATTGGCCACTGCGGTGTGTTGTGTGCGGGAAACGCATGATCGCATCACAAACACTTTTTTCTTTTATATAATATTATAATTTTATATTCTTTTTTTAATGTAACATTACGTCTCATTCGCCTTTTATGCACTTGCAGTGTGTTGTGCGGAAAAATGGATCCCGTCCTACTTTTTTCTTCAGCGCACACCAACGTAGCTCGTTACTATGACCGGAAACCATAGGACATGAGGGAGATTGCCTGGTCTGTTGGGCAATGCTGTCCGACGCCGCTCAATGCATATAGTGGGAATGGGTGTATGGACGCGCGTTTTTTTTTTTTTTTTTACCGCGGTTTTGCACAGGCCAAAAGGTCACCAATGTGAAAAAAGCTGAAAAAATGCCTGTAATTTTCTCAAAAAATGATGTACTTTTTTGAGCTTCAGGGGTTTTTCTTCAGGTGACAAAACGCTCAAATGTGAACATGTGCCATTAAAATGAAATAAAATGAATTTACGAGCTGAAAACACTCAGGTGGGAATGAAGGTTAACCCTCTTTATAAAAAAAAAAAGTCATACTTGTCTCCTTTGTGCAGTTGGTTTTGCATGGAGTGGTCCCGATCCTCCTCTTCTGGGGTCCCTCTGCAGCACTGGTGGCTCCTTCTCCTGTGCCCCGTCAGAGAATCGCTCTCCTTCGGGGCACCCATGCGGGCGCACTCCCATGTCCTGCTTCTGCGACTATTGACACAGAAAGCAGGGCTCGGCCCCAAACCCCACGTCATTAGATTTGATTGACAGCAGCGGGAGCCAATTGTTGCGCTGCTATCAATCTATCCAATCGGGACAGGAGACACTAGCAATAGCTGGTGTGCACATCCCCAGGACGAGAGACAGGGCTCAGGTAAGTAAAATGGGGGGCTGCAGCATGAGAGGTTTTTCACCTTAATGCATTAAGGTGAAAAACCACAGAGGGTTTTCCAACCCCTTTTTAAAGTGGAACGTTATCCATAACAACTTGATAAAAAAATAATGTTCTTTAGCAAGGAGCATACATTCCACATTAATAATTATGCAACCGAAATGAGTGTGGTGTAAATTCGTCTTGCCGCAGGCCAGAGCCCCTGAGCAGCAGTAAATCATAAAGTGGAACTAAACCTATCGATTTAAATATTTCAAAAAAGTTACATTCCTGGAATGCCGGGTTGCCAACTGTTACATTGCTTGTGCTCTCAACCAAACTGTTTAACCATCATAACTGATTACACGTGCAGAATGTGAATCCCAGAGCCACTGAGCAGCAGTAAATCTTTAGGCCATCAGTAGACAGTGCCTAAAAATAGAGAGCCAACTGAGCATGTGCAGGACAGGACGAGAAGGTCTATTACTGGATTTTAAACAGTATAGGCACGTTTAATGTTTTACATGACTTCAGGCTGGCACATTGGCTTATGCTGCTGTCATTCAAGCCCTGCGAGGAGAAAGTGGGGGGGGCAAGCTGGGGCTGTGTGTGTCTATAGACACACAGCTTGGCTTGTGAGCATGCCCACATGAGTGTCTCCATAGCTCCAAGTGGCTTGCAATGTGGGTACTCGAAGTGGAGGAGCAGACAGTGGTGGCATCCAGTACGGTGCTTCTATAGGATTCGGAGTGTGTATTATGCAGGATTGGCCTTGCTGGGGGGGGGGGGGGGGGGGTAATGGCGGCACCAGATAAAATACAAGTGACATTAATGATCTCGGAGTATACTTTTATCTTCAGAAGTCCTGCTTGGGCCTCTGACAGGTGTGGAATGTCCTACCCAACACAATGATAGATGTTATCTGATCGTTTTTAATTTCAGTATAAATTTCTGGCGAGCCGAAGGGTATTGGCACTTTGATGTCCAGGCCGTCAGTCTTTTTAATATTTGATTCTTGGGAAGTTTAATTAGAATTTGTTAGCATCTTCGGTACACACTGTGTTCACAGGGTACTTTGTTAGGTTTTTAATGTCATCACTAAGTAATTAACTGTAAGATTTTTTTATTTTTTTTTATACTTTGTCGTGTCCCTTTGGTTCTGTCAGTCAGATACAGTCTGCAGAATGCAAGCAATGAGACGCGTTGGGGGGGGGGGGGGGGCGCATGCACTCTGAAGGGACAGCCGCCCGTGCCGTTTCTTCTGGAGTGTGCGCCGTGACCGGCGGCTGTTGCACGCATGTGCGGGAGTGACGTCACAAGGCGATTTTAAAATCTTCGTTTGGGCACAGTGTTGCATGACCACGCAATTGCCATTCAAAATGTGACGGCGATGAAAGTTGGCTTGGGCAGGAAGGGGCAAAAGTGCCGGCATTGAAGTGGTTAAGTAATCATGATATTTCCTCTGTTGGATAGTAAGGCATCATCTGTGCTCCTCTCTGATATAGTTTCACTTTGCTACAGGAATGTCTGATGTCTAGGCCAAGCCCTGCCCAACTGCCATCCGCTGAAAGTGCCTCAGTGTTCTAGAAAGAGTGCTCTCATTGGACGGAGAAACGGTGGGTGGACTTGGTCCAGAAGTAAAGGATGTTCCTCAGCACATGGCTTGTTCAAGTCCTTTGTTCCCTCCCCCTAATTCCTGTAGCATCACTTCCTGTCTTGGGTTCATGAACCAGTCCAACAAGTTCATTGGCATATGAATCCTCCTAAAAACAATGCATGGTCTTAAAAATGTTGCATATTTATGGTTTAAAAATCACTAGAATAGCCGTAGCGACACAATGGGATGCACAGGTGTTCCATGCATCTATGTGCAGGCAGTCCCATTTTATGTCAAGTGGGATGCAACAGCTGCACGAACACAGCCACAGCCACTGCTCCCAATGCAATATCCTTGTGGGTGCGAGTGTGTCCCTCAACATTACAGGGGGTACCCACACAGATTGGGAGCAGCGGCTGTGTCCGTGCAGCTGCTGCATTCCAACTGATCTAATGGAACTGCCTGCACATAGATGCATTGAACACCTACGCGGGCAAAGATGGTCCTCACATAGGTGTGCTCTCTGGTGTGAACGAGACCTCAATGTGAATGTCGCAAGTTGCCTACTGTTATCATTCTTTAACCACATCAGCCCCCTTTGTAGTTCTCTCCAATTTAGTTTTGCTGTTACTGGACTTCTGGACCAAGTCCACCAACCTGCTATATCTCCATCCAATGAGAGTGCTCTTAGGGCCAATACACACCAGCAGCACACATTATACTGTAGTCACTGGTATGTGACCTGGTAGGGGTGTATGGATCACAATAGTTGTACAGAATTATATTTGATTTAATATTTGTGATTATTTGTCATTTTATAGATGCCTAATTGTCATTTCCCGCTTTTCCGTAGCACTTGCAGCAACACGAAAGCGGCGTGGAAGGAGACACGTCGTACTATCACTGCGTGCTCTGCTCTTACTCCACCAAGGCCAAACTCAACCTGATCCAACATGTGCGCTCCATGAAACACCAACGCAGCGAGAGCCTACGCAAACTGCAGCGGCTTCAGAAGGGCCTGCCGGAAGAAGAGGAAGATTTGGGACAGATCTTCACCATCAGGACCTCCTCGCCCCCGGCAGAGACTGGTGAGTGTTTCCAAATGCTCACCTCTTCCTTCCCTTTTTTATTTCTTCCGCTCCATTTAGCAACTTGCGGTAACACAAAGCGAGCAACCACTATTCATCCCTCATTCCTCCGTCTGCCTAGAGTTGGTGTTAACCTGGATTTAGATTCCTTAAAGCTGAACTCCGGGATAAGCAACAGCGTCTGCAGCAGGGCAGCGCATTTTGGTTGGGGGTGCGGCAACAGGTGCGATTTACACGCTGTGTCCCCCCCCCCCCCCTGCAGTACGAACCCCTGGTGTGTATGTATGCTGCTCAGGCAGCAAGGAAGCATAGTCCTGTGAGTGCTGGCTGGGAAGGACAATGGTAGATGAGAGATGAAGGTCCCAGGAGCCACACTTCAGAACAAGACCCGCTGTGTGTGTGTGTGAACAAGTGGCAGTCTCAGTCTGGGCCCCCCGCCAGGCCACGTTCCAACGCGTTTCAATCTGCCCACTGAAACTTACCCGCAGTAGTGTGAAGCTAGTCATTCCTAGAGGCCTTGTTTAGTCACTTTTTTGATATAGGATGACAACTGTCTGTCTTAACCTGGCCATACATGGATCAAAATTCATCCAGTTCAGCAGGGACCAGCTGAGATTTGATCCATGTATGGGCAGGCTGGTTGTACCAAAGTCGGTTGACTTGGTTACAACCAGCCTGTCTGATTCTTTTACGGTTACTGCTGCTGGCTATAGTTGCTACAGTAATCATTGTGTTCTGCCAGTCTTCCCATGCCCCTCCGCCGGTAGAACACAATAGCGCTGCAAGAGATATTCTCCATTAACACTGACTGTGGTGGGCAAATCAAGCAATTTTCTTGCCTTGCCTGATTTGATTTTCTTTCCATTCGCCATGAGTGGAAAGAAAATCAAATCATCTATGGGCGGCCTTTAGTCACCCTGTCACCACTGATGGGGACTAGACATGGCCTTGCCAACCTACATTACACGGGCACGGTCCACCATGTTCCTAGCTGGTCCAGACCAATGATGTACAACCGACCCTGGCGCAAGTGCATGTAAACAGGAAGTGGTGAAAAGGGGTAGGTTGGGCAGCACAGTGGCTAAGTGGTTAGCACTTACGCCTAGTAGCACTAGGGTCGTCGGTTCAAGTCCCAACCACGGCACTACCTGCCTTAAGGCACATTCTCCCTGTGCCTGAGTGGGTTTCCTCCGGGGGTACTCCAGTTTCCTTCCACACCCCACAGACATGCTGGGAGGTTAGTTGAGTTGCATTTTGATATAGCGCGGTCCTTTACCCCGTAGGGTCCCCAACGCGCTTACAAACACATACACATTTTAGAGACGGGATCTCTAGGGCCAATTTAGAGATGGGATCTGATTAACCTACCAGCATGTCTTTGGAGTGTGGTAGGAAACTGGAGTACCCGGAGGAAACCCACGCAGGCACAGGGAGAACATGCAAACTCCAGGCAGATAGTGTTGTGGTCGGGATTTGAACCAGCGATCCTATTGCTGCTAGGTGGGAGTGCCAACCACTACACCATTGGCTCCTGTCTAGATTGCCCCCAGTATGTGTATGTATGAATGTGAGTTGGGGACCTTAGATTGTAAGCTCCTTGAGGGTAGGGACTGATGTGAATGTATAATGTATATATGTAAAGCACTACAAAAATTGACGGCGCTATACAAGTAACGAAGAGTGAAAAGAGTAATTGATGGGGGGTGGGTTTGTGTTGCAAAAAAAAATGTCCATTTGAGGTTTAGATCTACTATTGGCTGCTAAACGTAAAAGATCAGATTGCTGTTGGTGACTGCGCGTCGCCGCAAGCTCGATAGACTGACTACTCTCAGGTGGTTTGTGGGCATCCGGTTGCGTACATGACGACACCACTCGCTGGAAAGTTAGCGAGCACCTGTGTTTTATGGAGACCCATCTGCTTTTTATGTATCTCCAGATTTTCTTCCAACCGCACTAACCTTCCCCTCCAACTTTTCCCCCCGGGGCACTTTCTGCTAATTGCTGCAATAATGAGGCTGTGGAAGTATCTGGAGAGGCAGCCAGTCTTTTACCCATAGTGCCCTGGGGATGACGGCAGGAGTTTTCCTGGTCTGCCCGCTGTCTGGGGCCCAGCGTGGTCCTTGTCCGAAAGCATTTTTTAGTTTAGCGTCCTCCTCTGGTTCAGAGGTGCCGCACCCCCCCCCCCCACCTTCCGGCTCGGTCCCTTGCATTCTTCCTCTGGGACGGGGTCCTGCTGGTGGACATATTGTTTCAGCAGATTGTATTAATCTCTGCAGAGTGCCGGCCATCTCTCCCAATCTCGCACATTGCCCCTCATTGTTGCAGCTCTGCGATGAGAGTGTGTGCAAGGCCGGAGAGAGGGGGTGGGGGTCTAGGAGGGGATCCCAGGCACAAAGCCTGCTCCTTGAAGGGAGCTTTTGTTTGGACAGGAAGAGGTTGAATGTTACTGTCAGCTCCCTGATTCCACCAGTTCGTGTCTCCCAGTATTGGGACTCCACCCCTATCTCCTGCTCAGACTTCATGGAGCTTTGTGTGTGTATATGTTGTGCACAAGGGCCGGCCTGCATCTCATTAACCCCGTCATTTTGGGATCCCCCCCCCCTTTTCTCTTGGTGGGCCTCCGCACGCAGCATCTCATGTCACTCATGTGTCGGTGCAGCTACTTAACACTCAGTATGTTCCCCATTGTCTGCATAGAAAGGAACAAGAGCCAGCAGAGCCGGGGCCTTCCAATGCTCCTGTCACCGTCTAAACTTCTACACAACTTTTTTTTTTTTTTTTTTTCGTCAATGCTTCGCTTCGGCAGTTAACATACTTCAAATGCGTTTAGCCTCGTGTTATTCTGTGGGCCATAGGTCTGAAATAAGCCGTATGGTTTGGCTATAGCCATCCAAGGAGGATTGGCGGGGGGAGGGGGGAGCCGCAAAAAGAAAAAGACTTCTGTTTTTTTTCATAAGCCTTGCGAATAGTTTTTTTCCCAGTGTTAACATTTTGCAGTTTTAAAAACAAAAAATAAAATAAAAAATAAAAAGTGCTGACACATAATTTCCCTCCTCCGTCCCCACAATGGCGCTCAGTAGCGAATGCGGTTTCATGTGGCAATAAGCAACCAATAGATCTCAAGCTCTCTCAGAACTGCAAGTCCTAGCATGTAGTTCCAGCTTCCTGGCTGATCCTGTATACCAGTGTTCCCTGAACTGCGGCCCTCTTCTTGCGTTTTTATCTGGCCCTTGGGGCACTATTTAATTCTGACAACGGGGCATACTCGCCCCCCCCCCCATGACCCCAGATGATGGGGCGCTGTTCCTCCCAACGACCCCAGATGATGGGGCGCTGTTCCTCCCAACGACCCCAGATGATGGGGCGCTGTTCCTCCCAGCGACCCCAGATGATGGGGGCGCTGTTCCTCCCAACGACCCCAGATGATGGGGGCGCTGTTCCTCCCAACGACCCCAGATGATGGGGGCGCTGTTCCTCCCAACGACCCCAGATGATGGGGGCGCTGTTCCTCCCAACGACCCCAGATGATGGGGGCGCTGTTCCTCCCAACGACCCCAGATGATGGGGGCGCTGTTCCTCCCAACGACCCCAGATGATGGGGGCGCTGTTCCTCCCAACGACCCCAGATGATGGGGGCGCTGTGCCTCCCAACGACCCCAGATGATGGGGGCGCTATGCCTCCCAACGACCCCAGATGATGGGGGCGCTATGCCTCCCAACGACCCCAGATGATGGGGGCGCTATGCCTCCCAACGACCCCAGATGATGGGGGCGCTATGCCTCCCAACGACCCCAGATGATGGGGGCACTATGCCTCCCAACGAATAGAATGCATTACGATAAAAAAAACTTCTGACTTTACAAACACTTTAATGAATTCTTAAGGTAAATCATTTTTAGGCATCGGCATCCCCACTCACCCCCTTATACTTGCCCTAATTCGATCCTGTGCTGTGCACGTCTGCAGCTCTTCTCTCCCCTCACTTCCGGGTCTCGCTGGCTTTGCTGGGGCACGGGGGAGCCTATTGGCTCTCAGTGCTGTCAATCAAAGCCAGTGACAAGGGAGCGGGGGGGGGGGGGCTGGGCCGAGTCCTGCTGTCTGTGTCAATGGTGGGGCTCGGGAATGAGCACACACACACGAGTGCCCCCCATGGGAAGCTGCTTCCCATGGGGGCACTGGACGGAGAGGAGGGGGGCCAGGAGCGGCGGCGGGGGACCCAAAAAGAGGAGGTTCAAGGCTGCTCTGTGCAATTCTATTGTATAGACATGTTTGTACAGGTAATTTTATTTTTTCAAACAATCGCTTCAACGCCCCAAACTCTGGTTTGGCTGCACCAGATCACATGGTACAAATGTGAGGTTTTTTTTTTTGTATTTTTCTTCTTTTATCATCGGTCTGGAAACACACGGGGAGGTTTGAGTTTTCATTCATGTGTGTGGTGGTAGAAGGTTTTCCTGGTGATGCACTGCAAGCTGTCCTAACGTATGATGTAATGGAGGGAGCCTGGATGGATTCCAGACTGTAGTATTCTAATAGAACCGTCTGTGATGCCCGTAGAATCCGAAAATAATTTCTGTTCCATTTTCACACCTGAGATTGGAAAATGACAGTTGGAAGTGGAATTGTTCTCCGAAGGACAAATTTATATATCTACCTATTCATGAGTCCTTCTCACCCTCCTCGGACCTGACTAGTCCGTTTGTAGGACATCACCATTTTTTGGAAATTAAAATGAACTATTCTGGTATAAAAGATGGGGATTGCGTCCTGGAAACGTTACGGTTATCTGTCGCTTTTATGAAAACATGGATTTTATGATTTTTTTTTCTTCCAGGCCTACGTTGACCATGGCATGTGACCGGCGGACCTGTGACCTCCTCTCTGAGGCCGGGGAGATTGTAGCGAGCAGATTTCCTCCTGCACGGGTCGGGGGGATTGTGCCTATTTTCCGCCTGGCACTCTATTAATCTCCCGCTACCAGCAGCGCTTTTACTATTGGTGCTTCCAGGCAGGAAGATCCCAGACAGAAGACCAGCCGAGGCCTGGAATGTCAGCAATGCCATGAAGCCTGCTTCTTGTTTGCTCTCCCTCCCTGCTCCCAGCACAGCGGCTTGGAAGAGGATATGAAAGTCTTCAGGCCGCACATTTTCTTTTTATTAAAGCGTTTGCCGGATAATTCTGCCTTCTATTTTATCTGCCTCTGGCGGTGCAGGGGAGGTGGAGGGGCCAGGGTTGGCCTGGGACAGAGAAGATCTACATAAGCCCAGGCCTTTCATTTTTCTAATGGCCTCTGCCGGTCAGGTGGCTTATTCATCGTATAGATCTTATTTTCGGGACATATTGCTCATCCTTCTGAGAACAACTCGTGTTTTTCATTTTGGTTTAATCTTCTCCGTGTTCTGGAGTCTTTCAGCTGTCGCGGTGGAAAGCTTAAGAGCTGTTTTTTTTTTTTTTTTTTTTTAAAGGTTCCCTCTACGGTTGAGCGTTTAAAAAAAAAAAAAAAAAAATGGCTCCTGGTTTCAGTCTGGTGCTGACGGATCAATAAAATGTTCGATGTCTTTATTTATTTTTTTCGTCAAAAATCCACAGCCATTGAAGGTTTTGATTGACCCAATGAGATGGGATCAAATCTGAATTGATGTGTTTTTAATCCGGTTTTGATGCCATTTTAAGTTCAGTCCCTCAAAAAAAGTCCCTTGTTGTCAATTTATTGCCCAGTTTCAAGTTCACAATCGACTGAATTTTGGTTCTCGAATTGCACTGGTGGGTGGTAGATTGCTTGGCTTCTGGCGCTTCCTTGCAATTGTATTTTCGATTGGTTTAGAAGCAGCTGAACTTGCCTGGAAAAATGTCCACGTTTGGCCAGCTTTATAGTTGTTGCATAAGATCCTGACTCTGACCCTTCAATTTGTAGTTCAGTGTGTTCTTTGGTTCAATGCAACATCTCTGCAGCTTTGCTTAGAAGGGGTGAGCAAAGGCAATACAGAATCAAATGATTCCGTACTTCCTCTGCCCCCCCATGACAAATGCTATTTTTCACTCCAGTGACCATTTAACCTTCAGGGCTCCATTGCAAGAAACCACAAAGAGCCCACCTGACCCCCCAGCCAAGGCCCTTCCCTCAAATCCTGGGGCCCTTTAGTCTCGTGGGGCCACTTATTGTAGTCCTGCACTGGGACCCTTTCATGTACTCTGCAGCGGCCCCCACTGTGGTGGAACGCCAGTGCCCAGCCGCAAGCGTGACCTTGGTAGTTCCACCAACTGGTGCCAGTAACTTTGTATGTATTTTTATTCATTTTTTATTTTATTGTGTGTTTTGTTTTTTTTTGTTTTTTTTTTTTGCCTTAGCATTTCATATTTTTTTTTTTTATTATTTATTTTAGGAGTCCCATTTGGGAGGCTTTGGTGAAATATCAGGGGTCTAAACAGACCTCTGATGTTTCACCTTTTGAGACAGGGAAAGGAGATTGAGGACACCTCCCTCAATCCCCTTCTCTGCAGCCTCCGCTGGACAGGAGTAGTTCTGTACAGAGGCATCCTGTTCATTCAAACTGAAGCAAAGTAAGCAGTTTACTATGCTTCAGATATGAATGGACACATGAGCGATCGGTACGGTGTTCATTCAGAAAAGGCACGGGCCAGCAAACCTATTTACCGGCCCCTTCCCTGCTCTCCATCCTTACACGGGAGAGAAGGGAAGCCAGCAGCTCTGCAGTGAGGGACCAGTTGGGTACATAGGGGCCTGGGGGCAGCAAGAGACAAGTATCCTGGATAGCAGAGGCGATTGGAGGGACCGATGTCGTCCTTTTTTTTTTATTTTTCCCCCTCCTCTAGTCGCTAAATGCCAGTGGGAGAGGAGAATAAGCTGACTTTCAGCAGCTGCAGTAGGAAAACAGAGGGCATTGGGTCCTCTCCATGCTGTTCCTGCCGCCCCTCCTATCTGGGTGTTGAGCCGAATGTGACAGGGGAGCCACAGGGCCCCCTGGAGAATGGGGCCAGGATGCATTTGCTACCCCTCCTGGTTCACTGTTGTCACCATCAGAAAACCCGCCTTGACGAATGCCATACAGCCATCACTGGTGTGCATACAGCTGCTGCAAAGAAGCTGCAAGAGATCAGCAGCACTGATGTGCAACAAAGGATGAATCAAAGTGTTAATGCACCGCTACTTTAAAGGACGCCTGTTATAAAAAGAATAGCCAATCCGCTGTTTAAGAGCAGCCCGTCAGGTTGCAGAGTATGCTGCAGAGAGCCAATTAGTTTGCAGAGCCTGCTGCAGATGATCTCTCCCCTCCAGCAGGTTATGAAAGGAAGTGGCGGGGCGTTTGATCAGTTTCTGGAAACGCTGTGACACCGCTTTATTGCTGGAAGCTCCAAGTCGGACTTATTTGGAAACTTTCTCAAACAGAAGGATAATGAACCGGATGGAAAGTGTTTAGTCCTCTTGGAGATGATTACCGTGCCAAGGTTTGATGGGATTATTTCCACTTCGCCGCCAGCCAAGCTCAGGACAGCGCTGTCAGCCCTGAATGACCCGGCATTCGTTTTTATAAAGTTGTTTTTACATTTTGATCACTTTTTGAGTAGCCGGGGGACCTGTGACCAGATTCAGACCAGGCGTTCCTCTAGAAATATATTCATCCTCTGCGGAGGAGAATGCGCTCAGTCGCCTGGCTTCCTTTAAATCCCTGTCCTGGGACAAGTATGAAGGACTCTGGATGGGAACGCTTTTTCACTTCTTGAGTCTGAAAGTATCGAGTCCAATAAATCGACATCTCAGCCAGGCATTTAGAATTTTTGTAAATAAGAGGTCAGGAATACCGGCCGCCATATTTCTCTCAGTGTAGGTCTTCTTTAAGGTGCGCTCAGTAGATTGTATGGTCCTGTAGGAGTTCCCAGCGCCATCCTCCTGTATGTACACGAGATCCCAGCTCTGCCCAACTGCTGTATGTACCGTACATCCCAGCTCTGCCCAACTGCTGTATGTACCCAAGATCCCAGCTCTGCCCAACTGCTGTATGTACCCAAGATCCCAGCTCTGCCCACCCGCTGTATGTACCCAAGATCCCAGCTCTGCCCACCCGCTGTATGTACCCGCGATCCCAGCTCTGCCCACCCGCTGTATGTACCCGCGATCCCAGCTCTGCCCACCCGCTGTATGTACCCGCGATCCCAGCTCTGCCCAACTGCTGTATGTACCCAAGATCCCAGCTCTGCCCAACTGCTGTATGTACCCAAGATCGATCCCAGCTCTGCCGCACCCGCCCAGCTGTATGTACCCAAGATCCCAGCTCTGCCCACCCGCTGTTATAGTACCCGAGATCCCTCTCCACCCGCGGTATGTACCCACGATCCCACCTCTGCCCACCCCACCCAAGCTGCCCACCCGCGGTATTTGCCCACCCGCGGTATGTACCCAAGATCCCAGCTTTTCCCACCCGCTGTATGTACCGCTGTATGTACACGAGATCCCAGCTCTGCCCACCGCTGTATGTACCCGCGATCCAGCTCTGCCCAACTGCTCTGCCCACCCGCTGTATGTACCCGCGATCCCAGCTCTGCCCACCCAGCTCTGTATGTACCCGCGATACCCCCAGCTCTGCCCACCCGCGGTATGTACCCAAGATGCTCTGCCCACCCGCTGTATGTACCCGCGATCCCTCTGCCCACCCGCTGTATGTACCCAAGATCCCAACTCTGCCCACCCGCTGTATGTACACGAGATCCCAGCTTTGCCCACCCGCTGTATGTACCCAAGATCCCAGCTCTGCCCACCCGCTGTATGTACCCAAGATCCCAGCTTTGCCCACCCGCTACTGTATGTACCTGAAATTCCCCAACGCCACCTACCTGCTCTAGCTATCAAATTTTTCCCTAATCTTTTGTTTCTATTCTTAAATTTTCACAACGATGAAACATGAGATAACTGAGGGGGAGAAGTCCCTCCCGTGATCCCGCAGTTGGTTGATCTCACCACTGTCTGTCGGGTCTGTTTTGGATGGACTGGCCCTTTTAAAATGAATGAGAAGTTGCGGTTGTGCAGAGTGAGCATTGCTGGATCTATAGGCTGGATAAAGGACTACCGGGAGGAAGGTTGCATCATCCTCCTCCTTGTATGACATTCACAGCTATATATGGAAAAGTCCCCAGACTTGTATAGAAATGGAGTCATTGACATTTATGTAACCTCCATATTAAAGAAGACGCACACTGAAGCACTTTGTTGATGTAGCCTTGTATTGGTAGCAGTAATTCATATTTCCTGAAGTATCCGAGGCAGTGCAGACTACAGAACGGAATACTTCAACTATATCTGCAAAGAGAAACGACATTTGAAACCCACGGATGTGAAATGCTTTAACCTCCAAAGCCCTGGATGTGAAGCTCTGTTCAGCTCGTCCTGATTCCCACAGCCAGGCGAAGGGGTATCTCCATTTCCTGGTCCTAGCTGCTTGTGTCATCCCCCGAGGATTCTAGCCCTTTCATTGGACAGTGAATCGGTTCAGCATCACAGCACTGCTTGTCCAATCAGCAGGAAGATGAGATGGAAAAGCTGTAAAACTGAACAAGGAGTCATCCCATGGGATTTTCTGTGTGGAATCACAAGACTGGCTGAACATCATTGCACCTCATTTCACATATAAATCAATGGAGTATTTTGCTGTCCCGGGTTGCGCTTCCATGAGACCTAGAACACGGGGCTTCGTTTAGTTGGTACCTCTAGCCAAAACTCATTGAAAAAATTTCCCCCACTTCCTGTTCTGGTTACCACTGTAGAATTTTGGATTTCCCATCACTTTGTCTCCCAATGGTCACCAGGACACACACAGCTGGGGACACACAGAAATAAAAAAAATGGACAGAGCGTCTAATCCTTTCCTACGCCATCCAAAATCTATAAAATTTGTAAATGGGCCAGGCTACAATTTACACTTGTGTTTTGGAGGGGTGGGGGGTAAAAATGCCATTGGCTCCCTATGCCGCAAAGGCAGGCGACCTCCCAATTTGGCAAAAATGATCCCTCCTGCCTGGTTCAGTAGGCAGTACAGCCCACCGAATGCAACCCAATCGGCAGAATGGGGGTGCCCTGCAAACACCCCGCCACCGCATGCAATGTGGGTAGTGCAGGGTTTAAGGGGTTAAAGTGCCATTCAGCTGAATGAAGGGGCCCTGCAAGCGCGTGCAATGCAGGGTTTAAATGGTTAAATTGCCATTCAACTGAATGGGGGGTGTCCTGAAAATGCGTGCACTGTGGTTAGTTTAGGGCAGGGGTCTCAAACTGGTGGCCCTCCAGCTGTTGCAGAACTACAAGTCCCATGATGCCTCTGCCTTAGGGAGTCATGCTTATAACTGGCAGCCTTGCAAGGCCTCATGGGACTCGTAGTTTCACAACAGCTGGTGAGGAGGCGATACAAGACCACCCGTCAAATGCTCTCTGAAGAGTGATACAAACTATGATCAATTTTCAGAGAACAAGGCTAGTATAAACGAGCCCATAGGATGCCATGGGCAGATGGAATTTTTGGCTTCTTCTAAATTGATTAAAATTTGGACGGCCCCGATGATTGCGCCATCCACGCCGTTTAGAAATCTGCGTGTACGGCCAGCCTCAGAGGAATGCACATATCCCAAAAAAAAATTCTACACCCCCCTCCCATGTAAATGTTAGTAAAATTTCGGGGTTGATTTATTAAAATGTGCAGTTGCTCCAGAGCTTAGTAAATTGAAGCTTCAGTTTGCAAAGAATACCCAATCACATGCAAGGAAAATTTAAAAAAAAAGCATTTTTGCTTGCATGTGATTGGATGTTGGAAGTCAGCAGAGCTTCACCTCATTTACTAATCTCTGGAGCAACTGCACTTGCAGAGCGCACCGTCTATTTGCCTTTAGTAAATCCCCATTGCACACTTTTTTTTTTTTTTAAAGCAAATGCAGGTTCGTCCTACAATACGGCTCCCTGCGCCGCGTCAAGCTGACCGGTCCTCTTCATTTAGTGTGCAGGCTCTGTCAGTATGAAAGAATGCAGATAGGTCGGCTTCCTGTGAAAGCGGGACAATGCCGTGCCCCCCCCCCCCCTCCATTCTATCCCCCCCCTCCATTCTATCCCCCCACCCCTCAGTCACTCATTTCGTCTCCCTGCGCAAATTGAAAACGACTAACCTTGTCATATTTAGTGCATTGCTCACAGCCGCTGCCTTCCAGGGCTAATCAGGCACAAACATATTCGCCAAGTTGCTAAGCTCTGAGCTGTCTTCTAAGCATTAAAGTGTCCTGTCTGCCTGGGAGGTCACTCCTATCTTGGCTGTGCCGCTCATCTACGGCCAGCAATATTGATTGATTAATGTATAAAAAGCACCAAATCCATTTGCTTCTATGAAACAGAGCAAAGTGCATTCACTCGCTTGGAATTTTCACCTCATCCTTTTGTTTGAAGGACGTGTGCACGGCACTATTAATAACCTGACAGATTCTTCTTTTTTTTTTTTGTTTACGTAGATTATTTTTATTTAATTATTTTTTTTTTTTTTTTTTTAGCCAAGCCATCGTTCAGTTTTATTTTTCAGAACGCCGCATGTAATGATGTCAGCGACTTGCATTGCAAAGGATTTTTATGCATGTTGGCTTTTTATCAAAAGTGCACATGGGGTAAAATTTGATAAAAACTTCCAATGAACATGGAATGTGTGTTAGGAAATAAATAAATAAAAAATGCACGTTGGGGAGGGGGTAAAATTGGAAACATGGCCTGGCCGATCTGTAGGGGAGTGGCCGCTTCCATCCTGGGCTTCATCTTTAGAGGCTGGTTGCAAACAGACCCCCCCCCCCCACCTGCCTCTTACCCACCCGTCCACACACTCTTATCTTGATTTTCCTCCGGGGCCAGTCCCGGCGGTTTCTCCTCCCGGGCCAGTCCCAGCGGCTTCTCCTCCCCGGGCCAGTCCCGGTGGTTTCTCCTTCCGGGCCGGTCCCGGTGGTTTCTCCTTCCGGGCCGGTCCCGGCGGCTTCTCCTCCCCGGGCCGGTCCCGGCGGCTTCTCCTCCCCGGGCCGGTCCCGGCGGCTTCTCCTCCCCGGGCCGGTCCCGGCGGCTTCTCCTCCCCGGGCCGGTCCCGGTGGTTTCTCCTTCCGGGCCTGTCCCGGTGGTTTCTCCCTCCGGGCCGGTCCCGGTGGTTTCTCCTCCTTCAGCTCCCTCCACATATTTTCTATGGGATTAAGGTCTGGAGACTGGCCAGACCACTCCAGGACCTCAATGTGCTTCTTCTTGAGCCACTCCTTTGTTGCCTTGGCCCGGTGTTTTGGGTCATTGTCATGCTGGAAGACCCATCCATGACCCATTTTCAAGGTCCTGGCTGAGGGAAGGAGGTTCTCACCCAAGATTTCATGGTACATGGCCCGTCCATCGTCCCTTTGATGCGTTGAAGTTGTCCTGTCCCCTTGGCAGAAAAACAACCCCAAAGCATAATGTTTCCACCTCCGTGTATGACAGTGGGGATGATGTTCTTGGGGTCATAGGCAGCATTTCTCCTCCTCCAAACACGGCGAGTTGAGTTGATGCCAAAGAGCTACATTTTGGTCACATCTGACCACGACACTCGCCCAGTTCTCCAGATGTTCGTTCACAAACTTCAGAGAATGATACAGATGGTTCTGTACATGTGCTTCTTGAGCAGGGGGACCTTACGGGCGCTGCAGGATTTCAGTCCTTCACGGCGTAGTGTGTTACCGATTGTTTTCTTGGTGACTGTGGTCCCAGCTGAGATCATTGACCAGATTCTCCGGTGTAGTTCTGGGCTGGTTCCTCACCGTTCTCATCATCATTGAACCTCCAGCAGGGGGTCAAATACCTTCTTTTTTTTTTCTTCCCCTCACTGTAGGAGGAAATGACAAGAAATCTCCCAAACTGATAGACATAAAACATCTTGCCTGCAAACCCCATTCCATGCTCTGGTTTAGCAGGATTTAATCGTTCGTAATTGCAGCGTATGATAATTGCCCCCCCCCTACAGATAATCAGGAGTCGGTCATATGGGGCCTGTGGAGAAAACTCGGCCCTCCTTCGTATCCTGAGCCACGTTTACCGGATCCCTCCGTGTGGAGCAGAAAAGTGAATTTTCTCCTAAAGCCTTAAGTGGGGGAAGCCATGCTAATTGTAAATCGATGCATCTTAAAATGTACCATTGATCTGCAGTTACAAGTTGGGAGAGAAACTGTAATTACGGCCTTTTTCAAGGGCTTTTTATTCTTTGGGATCTGAGCAAAATAAATAGAAATGGTCACAGGA
Organism: Lithobates sylvaticus; assembly: GCA_028564925.1. Lineage (NCBI taxonomy): Eukaryota > Metazoa > Chordata > Amphibia > Anura > Ranidae > Lithobates > Lithobates sylvaticus. The sequence continues at coordinate 9,270,930 of CM053034.1, forward strand.
GCCGCTGATCTCTCTATTAAAGCAGAACTCCGGGGGGGGGGGGGGGTTTCTTATACACCGTGGACCTGACTCAATTTTTTGTTTTTTTTATTTTTTTTATCCTGCACATTAGATTCATGTCCTGCATGTGGGGTGGTGCCTCTGCTCCGGCTTTGTGGGAACATCAGGCTGTGCGACATTGAGCTTCAGCAGCCCCTTCCTGTTGCAGTCAGTTCTTGATGCCCACACCACCCCCCCCCCCCCCGGGTATTTGTCGGTGCTACAGGGGTGATGTGGTGATGCAGCTGCCACAGGTTATTAATAATGGTCCACAGCAGCCTGAGCCACACAGACTTCTGGGACATGTAGTGCCTGTGTCACACTGTCCGTCATTATACCACAGGAAGGAGATGACTGGAACTGGAGTGGTCACATGGCCACTATATTGCATTCCTAAAAAAAATATATTTAGCTAGGAATATAAAGGCATAGTTCACCTATGCAGGTAATCAGTGCCAACCAGTGCCTCCTCGGGGCCGCTTTATCGGTGCCTCCTCGGGGCCGCTTTATCGGTGCCTCCTTGGGGCCGCTTTATCGGTGCCTCCTTGGGGGCCGCTTTATCGGTGCCTCCTTGGGGGCCGCTTTATCGGTGCCTCCTTGGGAGTTGCTTTATCGGTGCCTCCTTGGGGGGGCCGCTTTATCGGTGCCTCCTTGGGGGCCGCTTTATCGGTGCCTCCTTGGGGGCCGCTTTATCGGTGCCTCCTTGGGGGCCGCTTTATCGGTGCCTCCTTTTTTTTTATTTTTTTATTTATGAAAAATAAAAAACCCAGTGGTGATTAAATACCAACAAAATAAAGCTCTATTGGTGTGAAAAAAAATTATAAAAATGTAGTTTGGTTACAGTGTTGCATGACCGCACAATTGTCATTAAAAGTGTGACAGCGCTGAGAGCTGAATATTGGCCTGGGCAGGAAGGGGGTAAGTGCCAGGTAAGCAAGTGGTTAATAAAAGGAGAGATCGGGGGGGGGGGGGGCTCGGACTATGAAGTTTTGCCCATGTCCCTGGCACGCAGTGCCATAAGGGCAGCACATAAGATGGGTTTTATTTTGCCGATACTTGAATCTGGTTGCTTTGTACAATGCAGGCAGCTCTTCGAGACACGAGCTAGGCCTGTAATCTAGTGCAGTTTCGTATGTGGGGCGCTTGCCATGTGGTTGGCACAGGCTGCGGACGGGGCACAGTGACCCCAGCTGTACAGTCATGGCAGAGTGCATGCTGGGAGCCTTGCCTGTCCCCTCGCTGAGTTTGACTGTCAGTCTCCTAACAAGCTTAAAACAAGTGGCAGCTTCTGGCTAGAAATTGATTTAATTAATTGCTATGCCAATAAGCCGGCTTGTTATGCCTGCCATTGGTTAGCAGGATGGCTAACAACTCCGCTGATCAATGGTGCCAATAAAGATTTTACTCATTAATGAGTGGAGCACTAATTACGGTTATCCGGTGGCCAATTAGGCTTAGTGTATGGGGAGCTGGTCCATGCTCTGCCTATTTAGCTTACAGATCAGGAAAGGCGATAGAAGCAGCGTCACAAAAAGCGAGGGCAATGCGACCTTGAAAAAGGGTCAAGTGTAAGCAGATGGGGGGAGGGGCTGCAGTGATGGCGTATTGGGCCTGATGTGTCAAAGTGAGAAATGGCGTTATCTGTAAAGCCACCAATCAGAACCAAGTTTGAGGGCAGGTGTAAACCTGATTGGAGGAGGAGGGGTTGAGACGCACTGGGGTCGATTTGAAGCGGTGCACTAGCCCCCCCCCCCCCCAAATATTCGGACACTTACCTGTCCTGGAATTCAGCGATGTCCGCAAACCCAGCCGATGTTTCCATTGGCTCTCGGGTGCTGCCGCCGCCATTGCATGTAAGGGAAACCGGCAGTGAAGCCTTGTGGCTGCGCTTTCTGAATGGTCCGGTGGCAGGGAAGGAGGAGGGAGGCCGAACTTCTGACCGACGGAAGTGGGGGACGGGTACCTTTAAAAAAACGGGTGCCCGCTCCCCCTGCAAAAAGTGCCTTCCGCTTTTGGGTGGAACTCCACTTTAATAACAGAAAATGGACTGCAGTTGCTCCAGAGCTTAGTAAATGAGGGGAAGTTCTGCTGACTTCCATCATCCAATCATGTTCAAGCAAAAATGCTGTTTGTTTGTTTTTTCTTTTTTCCTTGCATGTGATTGGGTATTCTTTGCAAAGCAAAGCTTTTTCTCATTTACTAAGCTCTGGCGCAAATTCCCTTGCAGAATGCTGTCCAGAAAGGAAGTGTGGGAAATCTCCTTCCCAGTAGAAGCACTAAGGGCAAAAGAAAAAAAAATCTTTACCGAGACGGTAACCCATTTCTACTCTCTCATCCATAATGAAATAGGCTTTGGATGGAGTTGGACATCTTAGTCGAAGTCGTATGTGATTTCAGTGGTCACCCCACACGGGCCGTGGATGGATCTGCATTCTGAGGCCTGTGCTGTGCTTGATGTATAAGGCCTGACATGATGAATCACTAGTCAGGCCGTGGATAAATAAAATTTTCCGTGTGAAAAACTGTCAGGGATGGTATTCGAGAATATTGTCCGTTTCTTAAATTGGTCAGAAAAGGTTCCCAGGTCACCAATGTAAGGAAGTGAGGTGGACTCGTGGACCTTGCAGAAGTTCCAGGAACCTGGAATAAGCTTGTGTGCCATGTATTAATTTTTAATTCTACATTATTGCAGTGCTTAGATACGAGTCCACTTTTTTGGTTGTACTTGTTCCCCTGAAATTGCTCTTTAAGATCCACTTAGGCGGACAATGTGTTCTGCATCTCTTGTTGTATAAAGTCTTTGTTTTTCGACACTCCCGGGATTGCATGGTCATTTTTTCTGTTTTCACTGTTGGGACCAGACCTTTTCTCCTCCCAGTCCAGTAGGAGAGGGCGAAGGTGGCGTGTGGCTGCCACGTGTTTGGCGGTAGACGAGAGCCATGAAAGATGACAGCAGGTACTACTGAAGACCCAGACCGGGGATTTGCGGTCGGGGTGGGGAGCTCTGTCTGGCATGGCTCGAGACCAAGTCTCCAGGAATCTACTAGTTCTCAACTTGTCTGCTGCGTCTCTTATTGACCAGGTCAGACCCCTTGTGAGCTCCCTAATTGAAAATTAATACAGGATCAATACGGAAGGCAATTTGCATATTGATTATACACCGTACTGAATGCGCCATATGTGTGGCAGATTGATTGATTTGAAGGACAGAGACAGCTCAAGGAAGCAAAACGTCTTGTAGTCTGTGCTGTGTGGGTATGAGTCGGATTAGGATTCCTCTACCAGCAAATGTGGAGAGGAATGTTGGGGGCAGCCGCGTACAACATGGACTATAGGAAGAGACTCCACTGTATAGAATCCCATTCAGAGACTGGTCACCCATCTCTGCCTCAATCTCACCTGTATCCGAATAGCTTCAGTTCTGCGGGTGAAGAACAAGACGCATGCAACCACTCAGCCTGCAGGTCAAGATTGGATAATAGAGGGTGGGGGGGGGTAATAAATATTTAGTGTGTATATATTTCGGAGTGTGCATACACACAGTATGTTTGTTTTTATGTCCGAGCAAACTTTTTTTAGACGAAAAATCTGAAGGCTTTTTCATAGTTTCATAGTTAGTAAGGTTGAATAAAGACACCAGTCCATCCAGTTCAACCTGAGTGAGTGTCTACAATTGTCCCTATCCCTGTACATTGCACACTCACATCGGTCCCTACCCTCAAGGAGCCCACAACCCAAGGTCCCCATTCATATACTAGGGCCAATTTTTTTTGGACAGAAGCCAATTAACCTACCTGCATGTCTTTGGATTGTGGGAGGAAACCGGAGTACCCGGAGGAAACCCACGCAGGCACAGGGAGAACATGCAAACTCCAGGCAGGGAGTGTCGTGGTTGGGATTCGAACCAGCGATCCTTCTTACTGCTAGGTGAGAGTGCTAACCACTACACCACGGTGCCACCCAGGTACGACAATACAACCCTCCTATAAGATGAAAACCTTCATTACCATCTGGCTGTACAACCTTCTTTTGGATTCACCAACAACTATGAAGTGCAAGGGGCCAACCTATGTAGCTATCAATTGAATGAATTGGGCATGCCCTTTCGCTACATAATTTGGCAAATTTTTAAAAGGAGAGATTTCTCAAATGCATTCGAACATGTGGCTGGATTTACCTAAAACGTCAAAGACCTTCCTAACCAATCCAATAATGTAGGCCTTCAAATTCCATAAGTGTTGGCAAATCTAAAGCTGACCTTTTTTATCTCCATTGTACGCTCTCCTTTTGGATCGACCATCAGCTATGTAGTGCAAGGGCCTGCCTGATTTGATACAAATTGGATTTTCCAGATTCGTCCTCATATTGCATAGTGCGGTTGAGGGCAATGTAAGGTGAGCGCCTCGATTCCCCAAGGAGTAAAGTCATACAATTAGGTAGATCTAATGTTGACTGTACAGTTTTATTGTATGGTTGTCTTTTAAGACGGTTGTGGGTTAGGTGCAGCGTTGTGTGGCGCACACACAGAGTCCGAGTTTGGCAAGTACAACAGGCCCAGCGGGGGAGCACGCCCAACCGGAGCCACTCAGAACCGAGGCAGTGGTGGACCGATAAGATGTCGAAAGGAAGGTGCCCAAGAGCATCTGCCACGAGAGGCGGAATGCGGCATGGCTGGCCCACACTCAAAAGGGGAGGCTTCCTGGAAGGTCGACGTTGCCCCTGCACTGTCCCTGCTCCTCCGGAACCTTTCCCTGTCTCCAGTACTGTCCCTGACAGAGGGGGGTCCATTCCCTTGCACTAGCCACTTGCAAAAAGTGCACCAAGCCCAGGAGCTTGTGTCTTAGACTTTGCCTGACCAAGATGGCTGTTAAAGTTACACGGGGGTGGAAGCATCCAATCGGTTAGCTGCCTCCCTGTAACCAAAGAAATCATAGAGGACCCAAGATGGGGTATTTAATTGAAGATGCCACCTCAGAGATCCACAACCTTTTTATTATCACCCAGTGTTTATGTAGTTCCAAAACATCTGTGTGCCAAGGTTCGCCATCACTGGCCTTGTGCCATCGGGCTCCTGGGTGAATTTTAATATTTATATTTTCAGCTGGGCCCATATCATCCCAGGTGGCTTTTCCTATAAACCTGCATTTAGATTTGTCAAATTTTTGAAACCAGGGACTACACGGATGTTGCGTATTAAAAGTGAATGTGTTTTGTCCAGGCGGCCCATAGATTGCAGTTTTTTTTTTTTTGTTTTTTTTTTTTAGACTGGCTTGACCGCAGCCAGAGCGAACGCGATTCTTTTACAGTTTCCTATTGACACATATGATGGCATACACATATTGATTTGCTGTAACCCGTGTTATTATGTGGATGGTTTGTCGCGGTGTCGGTGGGGCCTGTGCTGCCTCCCCCCCGCACGAGGAGTCCTTCTAGAGCGAGCCTCCCATTGTCCCACTGACATTGAAATTACATTTCTCATGGTGATTTGAACACGGGTATGTTTGAGGGAGCGAGAGATTCATTCTCACCATGACAGGACATAATAGCTTCACGCTCTGCTAGGAACTGCCACACAAAATTTGCCTCTCTGCCGCCGCTTACAACCAAGCCGCACACCGCGCCGAGGCTTCGCCCGCAAAACACGTAGGGCAAATCTGGCGTTTTGCACACGCTTCTGCCTTCTACCTGGAACGTGTGCTGTATATATTGACTGCCGGAGAAAAATTATTCCACGCTGTGCCTTGCGGACGTTCAAGTCTTCGCAGTCGCTTACATCTGTTGGCGTGTTGGAAATCGGGCGGCGAGTTTGTGGACGCGTTTTTTTTTATTTATTTTTTTGTGAGTGGTTTCTATCAGGTGTACTGTATTATACCTTTGAACCTCCTGTGCTTATTCTGATATATAGTATCCTCGGATTTATTATATACAACCTTTTTGTTTTTTGTTCTGTATTTGAAGTTTCAAAAAAAAAAAAAAAAAGATTAAACGTAAATAAGCATCAGTTCAGCCTTATTATATCCGATTTATTCACACGCGTGTCCTCTTCATGGTTTTGTAAAAAGGAAAAAAAAAAGGGTGAAAAGTATAAAAAGGATGACCATGTATAAAATTCTGCAATACTTTAAGGGTCTGTTCACATTGTTGCATTAGAAAATGCATCTTCCTAAAAGAGCAGACTGTGTTTAGACGGTTTTATTGGGCGTTTTGCATGCGTGCTATATGCGCTTTCTTCCCTATTTATTTATTTTGTTTTTTTTTTTTTTTGTTTTTTAATTGTCCCTTCCTCCTTTTTTTTTTTTATTTTTTTTTTTTGAGTTGTGTTTCTTTGAAATATAGACATGTGACATGACAAATGCACTAAATAAAATGCATATTGTATTTTTAGTGCATTTTTTTGTTATTTTCATGCGTTGCGATTGATTTATAATACACCCTTGTTTTTTATTACTAATGTTTTTAGATTTTTATTTTATTTTTATTTTTTTTCATCGTGTTTTATTACGAATATATTTTATTACAAGACAGAAAATGCAGCAAGCACATTTTTCAAAACTGTAACACACCGATGTCAAGAGTTTCATAGATTACGATGGTAACTTATTCTCTGCATCGTAGTGCATATAAATGCAATAAGGTGAATGGGCCCTTATGTGCTGCACACTTTTTTTTTATTTTTTATTTTTTTTTTAATAAATGACCATTGGTATGAAACTGCTCCCATCTGTAATCCTAGAGAAAATCTAACCAAAAACGAGAAAATATTCAACAATATATATATATATATATATATATATTTTTTTTTTTTTTCTAAGAATTGTTGAATATACAGTATATATAAAAAATATATATTCAACAATTCTTAGAAATATATATTCAACAATTCTTAGAATGTGTATATATATAATTCTAAGAATTGTTGAATGTATGTGTGTGTGTGTGTGTGTGTGTGTGTGTGTTGTGTGTGTGTGTGTGTGTGTGTGTGTGTGTGTGTGTGTGTGTGTGTGTGTGTGTGTGTGTGTGTGTGTGTGTGTGTGTGTGTATATATATATATATATATATATATATATATATATATATATATATATATATATATATATATATTCTGAAAATTGTTGAATATTTTCTATATAACCTATATTTATAAATAAATTTTGTTTTGTATCAAGTACTCAGAACCAATCAGATCAGTCCTAGAGAAGTGTGCAGTATTATAGTCCCTACTGTGAATATACAATTTGGGAGATTTACTAAAACTGATGCACAAAGAAATCTGTCGCAGTTCTACACAAGATCCAATCAGCTTCCAGGTTTTAGCCCCCTGTACACTGGTGCAATTTGTCATGTGGTTTGCAATCGCGCCCCATTTGTCAGCAGTGGAACCGTTCAAATAGCTGTGACTCAGAAAAAGATTACTGCACTATTTTTTTTTTTTTTTTTCCGAATCCATTGCGAGTTGCTTAGACTTCTTCTGTTTGTATAAAGTCGCAAGCCAAAATGAAATCGGTGGCGCAAATCGCACTGATGTGCAGCTTTGAAATCGTGCTAAAGTAGCATTATTTGAAAGCTGTACTGGTGTGAATGGGGGCCCCTGTTCATATCGGGATGATTTGGCATGTGAATTGACATGCCGAATCGGCGGTTATTGCCAGCAATGACACCGCCCGAATTGGTGCAATGCCGACTTTGCGGCACTGCTTCCCAAAAAAGTAGTTCCTGTACTACTTTTGGTGACTTTGGAGGCGATGTGAATTGATATCTGTGCAGGAACCCACACAGATGCCTGTCAAATCGCCCCCGAAGTCGGACTGCATTGCCGGTTTGAAATCGCACGAGTTCAGCGGTTTCTGACCCGCAGTCAGTGTGAACCCGGGCTTATTGTCGAAGAGTAATTGAAGGAGCTGGAGGTAGAAGCTGATTGGCTCCCATGTACAGCTGCACCAGATTTTGCACTGTCCGGTTTTAGTAAATCCCCCCCCCCCCCCGGCTGCCTACATAATGTTGGGGACACTGCGTAGCCCCAAAACATTGAATGTCGCTTCTGCTGGTGAATTAACCATAAAATCCGATTTTAAGCTTCGATGGTGAGATGTGATCTGGTAGAACCCTCCTAGTACTCTGTATGATTATTATATAATATTTATGGGGTGAGGACAACGGAGCAGCCGCATCAAACCCACAAATGCAGGCAGAACCGACCACCACGGCTGGGATCCCTGCTGGGAATTAAAGCCGAGATGTCGGCACTGCAAGGCCAAGAGATGATGTCGTCATTTTCCATAAAACAAATCGCTCTGCACAATTTTTACTTTGCTGTTTTTTTGTTTTTTTTAATGGAGCTTTGGAAATATTCGAGGATCTCTCTTGGATGAACACTGTGTGTAGCTTCCTCTTCATGGCATGTTCTGAACTAGGAAGTCGTCTTCGCCTCTGCCCAGTCCGAGGTTCCTCTACGCCGCCGCCTCGCTCTTCCCGTACTCCCTTTGCTAAGGATGACACCTCTAGTTCACAAGTGGAACTGCACCAGGGACACGCGAGCGGCTCCCACACCAATCAATGCCGTGCACAATAAAGAAAGCACCCCCCTCCTGCTAATTTTGAAGCTCCGCTCTCCTGGAAGGACCATGAATAGACATCGGATTGTCCTTCCTCCCTTTTTACTCATCAATCTCTCCCGTTTCTTTTTTTTTTTAAGGCCTCATTGGTGCTTATTCAGAATCTCCTTCCTGACTGCGTCCAGCGCAAGGTGCTGCTTTATAGAGATGCCGCGTCATCGCCGGCATTCCTTATGGGGTTTCATCGCTTAGACTTGTTGGGTGGTAATTGATCCATTTAACGAGGAGAGAATTTTACCGCAATCTCTTTAAACACAGCCCAGAATATTCTGTTTATAGAAAGAGATTTCTCTATACATTACATTCAATGGAAATGTATTAGAGCTGAGCTCCAGCCTTACCTTCTATCTCGTTGTACAGGTTACTGCCTTGCAATGGTTTACTTTGATATTACCGCACACTGTGAGCTTTTCCCTGTGTGCGTTAGAAGCTGCAGCAAGTCAGAAAGACCCTGCCTTATTTCCTGGATAGATGACCTCCGGCGTCATTTAGTCTTGCCTCCCCAGCTAAACCGTGTCTGCCCCACCCTTCTCATTCATTGGACTTCATTTCTTTCAATCAGGAAGGTTCAGTATCACATGTGGCCATTACCGCATCTTCCTGTTTCCAAGAAGGTATGTACTGCCAGCCCCTCCCACCAACCACGACCTACCTGCATTGTATAGATGCACAGCTTCCTATGTACAGCACCCTGCCAGCCCCTCCCACCAACCACGACCTGCCTGCACTGTATAGAGAAGCACAGCTTCCTATGTACCGCACCCTGCCAGCCCCTCCCACCAACCACGACCTGCCTGCACTGTATAGAGAAGCACAGCTTCCTGTGTACAGCATCCTGCCAGCCCCTCCCACCAACCACGCCCTGCCTGCACTGTATAGAGAAGCACAGCTTCCTATGTACCGCGCCCTGCCTGCACTGTATAGAGAAGCACAGCTTCCTGTGTACCGCACCCTGCCGGCCCCTCCCACCAACCACGACCTGCCTGCACTGTATAGAGAAGCACAGCTTCCTGTGTACAGCATCCTGCCAGCCCCTCCCACCAACCACGCCCTGCCTGCACTGTATAGAGAAGCACAGCTTCCTGTGTACAGCACCCTGCCAGCCCCTCCCACCAACCACGCCCTGCCTGCACTGTATAGAGAAGCACAGCTTCCTGTGTACAGCACCCTGCCAGCCCCTCCCACCAACCACGACCTGCCTGCACTGTATAGAGAAGCACAGCTTCCTATGTACAGCACCCTGCCAGCTCCTCCCACCATCCATAACCTGCCCGTGTTTCATCAGATTTGGCGACCCGTCCTGTTACAAAAAAAAGTGACTTCTGTCGCCACCATCTTGCTACACCCCCGCACTTGTCCACAGTAAGGATACAGTGAGAAGGCGGCCAAGCGGACATCTTGTTACACCCACCGGCGTTTTGCATTTCAAATACAGTTTTTAGAAATCCAACTGACTGTTTATATGTTGAATTTTAAAAGCAGCGGCAAACCTGCTGATCTCACAGGTTTGCTAATCTGACAGAACACCGCTGCTTTTATAATTCAACATGTAAACAGTCCGGATTTCTAAATGCTGTATTTCACCTTTTATAAGCTGAGTTTAGTGTTAAAATCTGTCACAATCAAGTGTGAAATGCAAAACTAACAAGATGTCCGCTTGCCTGTACTGTATCCTTACTGTGGAGGAGTGCAGGGTGTAGCAAGATGGCGGCGACAGAATTTTCCGTTTACAAATTCTGACGGGTTGCCTAATCTGACGAAACACCCACAATGCATGCAGAAGCACAGCTTCCTGTGTACATCAGTGCCCTGATTATCTGTGCAGCCCCAACAGTGTCCATCAGTGCTCACCAGTGCTGCATATCGGTGAAGGAGAAAAATTATTTACAAAATTTTATAACCAAAACCTAAAACTTTTTTTTTTTTTTTTTTTTTGAATTTTCAATCTTTTCGTTTTGTGTGTTATTTTTTGCTTAATAAAAAAAAAAAAAAAAATTAAATACCACCAAAAGAAAGATATAGATGTCATATGGGTACAGTGTATTATGACCGCTCAATTGTCGTTCAAAGCGTTACGAAGCTGATAATTGACCTGGGCAGGAAGGGGGTAAAAGTGCCCAGTAGGCAAAGGCATAAAACATGACATGGGCATGTAGTGTAGATATGTAGGAAATATAATTTTTTATTTTTTGCCTTGACATGCACTTTATCCCTTTACCACCCAACCAGGACTCTTCCTTCATAGTTCAGAGTTGCTCTACACAGTCCTGGTCCTTGTATCGTATCGTGTTATGAAATGGAGCCTGCAATGTATTTTTCTGCCATCAGCTAGTTTTTGCTTTTTTTTTTAATGGCTAAGCACCCCCCCCCCCCCCCCCCCCCCCCCAAAAGACAGCCGTTCAATCCAACTCATTTATTATTATTTCAGAAGAGCCGGCAGAGGATCCGGAAGGAGCCTGCGATGCAGATGCTGAGCCAGCGGAGGTGCCGAAAGACCAGGAGCCAGAGGGCGCTAAAGACACTAATAATAGGGAAACAGGTACAGTACCATAGAGCCAGCCAGTGTGACTGTGTGATTTCTAAGGGCTTGTTCACACTTGCTCAAAGTACTGACGCTTCTCAAACGTGCCTGTAGCGTTCATGCGCGTTAATGGGTGCGGTTGACAAGCGTTTAACGAGCATTAAAAGCGCTCCCCCCCAAATGCCCTATGCGCGTTTGTGGCGCGGTTGACAATCGTTTTTAGCGTGTTAAAAACCGCACCACAAACGCCTAGGTTCACACATGTCCGGTGCAAATTTCCCCTCCGTTTTGCGAAACTGCGAATTGCAGCTGTTCAACAGTTCAGCTGCGATTTTAGATGCAGTTCAAATGCACCTATAGCGTTAATGCACGTTAATGGGTGCAGTTGATGAGCATTAAGCGCGTTCCCCAAACGCCCTTTTCTCGCATTTTCGGCGTGGTTGACAAGTGTTTTTGGCGTGTTAATACCGCACCACAAACCCCTAGGTTCATGGCCCGCAATTTTCCCCTCCGTTTTTGCGCAACTGCGAATTGCTGCTGTTGAGCGGTTCAGCTGCGATTTAGATGCAGTTCAGATGAGAATTTTTGGAGCCACCAGCGTCTTTATCTGGTTGTTAAGGAGCAGACCGGGAGGCCGTCCGCCACGTTCTTAACAACGGATGACTCATCAACTAAATGTACAAAAAAATAAAACATTGCCGGCGATAAAAAAAAAATTACGTCGGAGGCCCCCCTCCCCCAAAATCCATACCAGACACTTAGCTCTGGTATGTATTTTTGGGGGGGGGGGGAGAAAATGGCGTGGGGTCCCCCCCCAAAATCCATGTACTCCATACTAGTTCCTATAGGGGGGACTGGGATCTGGTGGCCTCCTTGATAAATGGGTGATGTGCCCATTTTTTTTCCTGTACGGTGCTTTCCTCCAATCAGCATGTCCCTTTGCAAAAACATGAGCACTGCTGCCTCCCTTGTGCTGCTTTTTTCTTCCCCAGTCTGAGCTTTGCTGTACAGGGACTGCAAGCAAATGATTAAAAGTCAAATTAATTCACATAAAGACGGAAGACTGAATACAGGGCTGTTAGTTTGTGTCTTTTTTTTTTATATACCTGCCTGGAGTGTATTAATAATTGTGGTTTTAGTATTCCTAAAATTGGGTTCCATCAGAACGAGAACCTAATGAAAGCCGGATCCAGGACTGATTGTAAAACTCTTATTGTGTTCCTTTTTGTTGCAGCACCTTCTGTTCCACCTGAGCGGGATCCACCTGACTCCGTACCTGCCAAGCTGCCCCCCAATACGAGCGCCGAGCCTCCCCCGAAGAGACCAAGATCTGCCGAGGAGAAGGAGCAGCAGGTAAGCCGTCCTCGGTTGTACTTCTTGCCTTTTTTGTACATCTGTTGTCCATTCTTCTTCCTCCTATGTTGTTCATTCTCTGCTGCCCGCTCTCATGCTTTCCCTTCATTTGTCTTTCCTGTCTCCAGCAATTCCAGTGTCCATACTGCAAATACACCAATGCAGACGTCAATAGACTGCGGGTCCACGCCATGACGCAGCATTCCGTGCAGCCGATGCTGCGCTGCCCACTTTGCCAAGATATGCTAAACAACAAGATCCACCTACAGCTGCACCTCACCCACCTGCACAGCGTGGCCCCGGACTGCGTGGAAAAACTCATAATCACCGTAAGTGGCCACACATGGGTCAGCTGTAAAACAAATTGGACCGCTATGTGCGGTTTGGTCTTTCGGAAACCTCTACCGAAACCTACTTTAGATGTCCTAAAAGGACGTTGGGGTTGATGAATGGATAAGGGTAAATGGACTGCGCACTTTGCAAAGTGCAATTGCTCCAGAGTTTAGTAGAGGAGGGGAACCTTCACTTTGCAAAGAATACCCAATCGCATGCAAGTAAAAAAAAAAAAAAAAAAAAAATTTTGCTTGCACATGATTGGACAATGAAAATCAGCAGAGCTTTCCCTCATTTACTAAGCTCTGGGGCAGCTGCGCTTGCAAAGTGCACAGTCTATTTGTCTTTAGTAAAACCACCCAATTGGTAACATGATGGTTGAGGCATTTAAAAGCCAAGTTCACCTTTTGTTAACTTTTTTTTTTTTTTTTCTCTCTTCTCTAAATTCCAGCTCCCTAGGTACCAATATATTATTAATGTTCTTCTTTTGCAAAAAAAAAAATGCTTTCCATTAATTCTACACATGCTTACCTCACTCTCCTCATAGCTGTTTAAAAACAGATATCCATTACTGCTGCCTTACTTCCTGGTCAGACTTTAGGTCATGACACAGGAAGGAGTTGACCAGCTGAGGGTAGATGATGCAGGGTGTGTGCCAATGAGATCAGCTGGTCCACTCCTTCCTGTGTCATGACCTAAAGTCTGACCAGGAAGTGAGGCGGAAGTAATGGAGAATTGTGTTTAAACCGCTATGAATAGTGTGAGGTAAGCCTGTGTAGAATTAATGGAAAATTGTTTTGTTTTATTTTTGAAAAATTAGTACATTAATGCTATATTGGTACATAGGGGAGCTGAAATTCGGGGGGAAAAAAAAAAAGTGTGTGAACAAAAGTGAACGTGGCATTTTAAGGGAAAGGTTAAAGGATAGCTCTTCTTTCGCATCCCCTTTCAAATTACGGTAGGGCAGGGGTCAGCAACCTGTAGATTGTGGACAAGTGAGTAGTAGATCGCAGTCTGGGCTTTACTACCCCCCAACTTTACGTGTGACATTTTGTAATTTGAGCGGATGTAGAGGGAGGGCTGCAGATAAACGGGCACAACTTATGTAGGAGGATTTGTTTAGTCTCTGTGTATCACCTGAGGTCAGTCACCTTCCTGGGTATATGGAAGGGTCTACAACCACTTTAAAGTGGAACTTCACCCAAAAGGGAAGTTCTGCTTGTTTGCATCTGACCCCCCCCCCCTCCACATCTGGCACGTTTTGGCGGGTGGGTACCTGGTTTTGACAGGTACATGCTCCCACTTCCAGCACAGATCGCCCCCCCAGAGTCTTCAGGGATAAGTTTCAGGTCCCAGAAGACTACAGGACCATTCACAGGGCACAGCAGTAAGCCGCAAGGCTTCACTTCCTGTTTCCCTTACTTGAGATGGCGGCGCCCGCACCTAAAGCCAGTTGAAGAATAGGCTCGGGTGAGGACATCGCTGGATCCCTGGACAGGTAAGTGTCCTTATATTAAAAGTCAGCAGCTATAGTATTTGTAGCTGCTTACCTTTTTAGATTTTTTTTTTTTTTTGGGGGGGGGAGCCTGGAGCTCATCTTCAAATAAGAGAAGATGACCTGCCAATGTGATGGAAAATCCATTCCTAAAATCGCAGGCGATGCTGATGGCAGATGTGTGCGCATGCCCAACTCTCATTCACATAATGTCCCTAATAATAACTCAGACAGCTCCCTGCCCTGTGTCAAGTCTGTTACCACAGCAACCGGGGGGCTTTGCTTCTGCTCCATATCCTGCACTCTGTCCTGTCCTCTGGTAACACGCGGCACGCGGTCATTTCACTCCTGTGACCGAGGAACCCGAACGCGCTACATCATGCCTTGTTGCAGCCAGCCCCGCGGCTGCCCCCCACCCCGGATCGTGTGGCCTCTGGTCTTTTACTGCACTTTAATGTGCAAACCTGCCTTTCGCCCTTTTTATCTCCCCGTCCTTCTTTTTTTTTTTTTTTTTTGTTATGCCGCCGTTTGCACACAATTGCCAGGACTTTATAAGTAGCGGCGCTTGGCTCATGTTTGCCAATTAGATGGTGTAAATTCAAAGTGACCTTAATATCCTCCCATTGCTAACGAGTTTCTCTCTCCAACCTTTGCACTCTTTGTAATGGAAATACGCAGTCTGTCTGCAAGCGGGATTTGCATGTTGGACCTCGCTGACAGTCAGGAGGGTTTTTTTTTTCCCCCCCTTGACCTCCTTCCTCCTTTCCTTTGTCTGTGTCCTTAGCTTTCCTCTCACCGTCAGCTGCTTTTCTTCGCCGCCCGCCCCCCCCCCCCCATGCTCTCTCTCTACCACCCCCCCTCCTTTTTTTTTTTTTTTCTGCTATTCCTTTTTTTTCCTCATTGCGATCTGCACAGAGAAGTAGTCGGGTTGGAGGAAAGGGCCTGCAAGTCCAGCATCCACCTCTCAGACCTCAGCATGGTGTAAACAGCCTCTGAAGAACGTGGCCATGCACTGTCAGCTGGGCCTCCTCACACAATTAGCATGTAATTATCCCGTGTGATGGGCAGCCAGAGGAGAGGCAGCTGACACGTTGCATCGCTGACCCGCATGTCAGAGATCAGTGGGCGCAGCGAGCAGTGCAGTGTGCTCCTTAATGATGCCATTTACATATTTTGGCCGGGCAGCTGCGTAGTGCAGGACCCCATACTGTGCTGTGTGCAGGACAAGTGCGATGATTTACGGCGTCCATGTAACGGGGGCACGGCGTTCTCACTTGGCGAGAGATTGTCGCACGATTGTGGATAAATTGGGCAATGGTAGAATCGTGTGTGTGTGTGTGTGTGTATGTATGTATGTGTGTGGCATGAGCGGTCACCGATATGGGTGATTGGAGCCCTCTGTGTAGGGTCTGCTTTTTAGGGGCCGGTTCACACCACAAAAATGCACTCCTATGTGCTGCAGATGCGTTTTTGCTTACAGTTCACACCACAAAAACGCACTCTCTGCATGTGCATTTTTTTTTTTTTTTTTTTTTAATGTACAGAATTGTACCGGACATCAACAAAAATGCATTACAGCAAAAACAAAGTAGAACATGCAGCATTTTTTAACTGGAACTGACTGCAATGGTGTGAACTATGCCATTTGAACCCATGTAATCTACTTTCCTTGCATTTTTGATGCATAAAAAAAAATGCACTGGACTGCATCTGATGTGAACTGGCTCAGTTCACACTAATAAGGGTCCTGCGTTCCACGTTTGCTCTGGCACGGCAGCCCATTCATTTCAATAGGTTGCTGTGCCACGTGCAACACACACAAAAAAAAAAAATATGCAAGCACGTGGTCACACCCACGTTACCCCGTACCCGCATTGCAGGCTGAGATGTATGGGGGTGCCATTTAGAATGAATTGTAGCCCTGTACGTCTCATAAGAGCAGTGCGATGTGGGTGCGGAGGATCGATGGGATTCTGGCAACTGGAACGCACAGCCCGCACTAGTGTGACCTGAGCCTTGGGGTTGATTTACTAAAACTGGAGAGTGCAAAATCTGGTGCAGGGTGGCCAATCGGCTTCCAACTTCAGCTTGTGCAATAAAGCTTTGAAAAAAAAACTGGAAGCTGATTTTGCACTCTCCAGGTTTAGTAAATCATTGTGTTGCAGTAAAGGAGAAGTCCAGCCAGTCCTTTGGCTGAGCTTCTATGGATCACAGGAGTGCAGTTCGCTTTGCAGTCCTGTGACCCACTCTCTGCTGACGTCGCCAATGTCAGTCCAGGCACCGTGTCATCCCGACAATGGAAGTCGGGATCCGTCAGGTGCCGGGACTGACACTCGTCTCAGCGAGCCGCTTCTCCACAGCTCATTGCTCTGCTGATTACGTACAAGCAAAAATGCTGTTTTTTATTTTTCTTTGCATGTCCCCCCCCCCTCAGATCTACAGTGCACTTGTAGTGCAAAGTGAATTTACCTTTAGTAAATCAACCCCTATGGTACACGATGACTTGGCTGTTTTGACAGAACACCCAGCTAAGGAGAGAAAAAAAAAAAGTTGTCCCCGCTTTGAAGGTGCCCATGATGTTGGTTACTAGCGGGTGGACTAACAATGTCCACTCATTTATATAGTGTATACGCTGCTAGTGTTCTGTAAAGACAGCCAAGTCATCAAAATCTGCAATTAATGCGGCTAGTGAGTCACCGGATGTGACCTGGTTGGAGATTTTGACAAGTTGTCTCTTTTGACAGAACACCGGCATGCCAGGAATGTAATGATGGTGCTTTTACTTGCACTTTAAGACCCCTTTCACACCGATCCACCTATAGCGTCGGCGGTAAAATGCTGCTATTTTTAGCAGCGTTTTACCGTTGGATTTGCGGCGCATTTTGGCCGCTAGCAGGGTGCTTTTACCCCCCCCCCCCCCCCCCCCCCCGCTGGCGGCCGAGAAAGGGTTAAAACCCCTGGCAAAAATGCTGCAACAGCGGTGTTTTGCTGGCGGTATTACAGCGTTGACCCATTGATTTCAATGGGGATCTGCGCTGCAAGAGCGGTGAGTTCACCGCTCCTAAGAAGCTGCTGGCAGGACTTTTTGTGACGCCCTGCCAGCGCACCGCTGCAGTGTGAAAGCCCTCGGGCTTTCACACTAGACAATGAAGCAGCAGTTTGAGGGTGGATTGCTGGTGCTATTTCTAACACTATAGCGCCTGAAATACGCTCTTGGTGTGAAAGGGGGGTCTAATGGTTTCATAAACCAGTTGTGAAGGCTTTAATGGTTTATGAAACCGTTCACGTGTAAGTGAAACCCCCCCCTCCTATCGTTTTCAGCCAAGGAAACAGCCATCTTTGCCTCTGGTTAATCTACAACTGCCATGATGACACTAGCCATTGGATGGTTTAACAGTTTGGTTGAGAGAATAACCAATGGGAGTGTTACATTTCCGGCACGTGCTGGAAAAGAAAAGTTTTTTTGAAACTGGTAAATGGATGTGGGTTTACTTCCGCTTTAAAGTACCAATTCGCACTCTGAGATGTTGACCACTACAGGGAGTAGGGTGGCCACCTCAGCCCTTTAAACCCCAACATATGAATTACACAGGTTCTGAGGCTAATTAAATGCAGCTAAAACACCAAATGAGTTTAATTACCACCTTAATCAGCCACAGAACCTGAGTATTTAATATGTCTTCGGTTTTAAAGGGATGAGGTGACAATCCTAGCAGGGACACAGTGGAAGCAGTTTGCTATGTGTACCATTCACACTGCAATGCAGCCTAGCGTTGAAGCACGGTGCGATAAAATGATGCTGCATTTTTATTGCAGCCCACCAGGCCGAATCGCACTGCCATCGCATTAAATGAAGTGTATGTTTTGTACACTTCAAATAAAGCTTGAACGAAAAAGGGTGGTGTGTGATGTGTACCACACTGCCCCCTAGTGCAGCCGGCAAATTATTCCTGCTCTTCATTGTGATGTGATTTTTTTTTTTTTTTATTCTTTGTCTTTTTGACTGACATGTCCAGGTGCCAACTATTTGGACACTCAGGACTTCTGTTGCTTTTATTTTTTTTTAAAAAACTGACCTAATAAACTGACACCACCACTTTTTTCTTATTTTTAAGACAACAGATTTTAGCAAATTTACATTTGGCCTTTACATAAAAGAATCGCCCTCCACCCAGCGTCCACTATAGAGAAATACTCTAATTATCACTGATGTAATTTAGCTTATTATATGGCTGGGCTCTTTTATACGTGACACATCGTGCTAATGGGGATCTTTACAGCTAAGTTTGTGATTAAAGAGACTTTAAAGTTTAGACTCCATTTACATGTGATATTTCCTTTAATCTGTCCACCCATTAAACGTCATTGTCAGGTTCTGGTCATGTGTAATGTTGCTTTTTACTATGGGGCCTCCTTGCATTGCTGACACATTTCCACAGTTGATTTACTTAAAACTGGAGAGTGCAAAATCTGGTGCAGCTCTGCCATGAGAGCGGTTCTGGAAATCTTATAGCTGGGCAACTCCTATCCTCCATATTGATTGTTCCAAATTAATAATTACTGCAGTAGGGAACAGACATGAAAGATACACTCCGCATCTTTCCAAATAACTTTTTTATTTGATGCAATTGAAATTTTTTTTTTTACACATATTACATAAGTAACATTAGTATTACAATTGTACTTGCAAGGGGCGTAACATAGGTGGACTAATTCTAATCAGAACTCCAAAGAACATTATTGGTACTATGTGCAATAAATAGAATACAATAATTACAGAATTTACAAGTATCCCTCCTCTTCTAGCTCTGGAGACAAAGCCATGCTATACTAGTAAAACAAAAGTGTTACCAGTCCTTACTGGCCACATTAGGTGTTTGTTTTTTTTCCAACTGGTGGTTTTGCCAATGATACACTTTCTCTCCTAAAGTGACAATAGTCAGCCACTGTACAGTATCGATGGAGGAGCAGCATTGTCCCCTAGGACAGTAAGTGTATCATTGGCAGGACCACCAGGTGACAAAAAAAAACACCAAATAGGGTCACCACATCTAAGGACTAGTATGATGCAATTCTATTACACTTTTGTTTTACTAGTATATCATGGCTTGTCTCCAATGCTAGAAGAAGGGACAAATACTCCAGCAGTGCATTGTGGGAATGTATCAGCGCTCAGTCAGGACTAAAATTCACAATGGCCCAAGAACATGTTTTCTTTTCCCCATAACATTGGTGGAAGGTGTTGAATAGTCCTCAGAGGTAAACTGGGCAGAACAAATAAGTGTACCTGAGGTCACACTGGACAGTCACAGGACCGTGCTGGATTTCTGGCAGGATTGACAGGTAGCTTTTTGCACTTGTCAAAGAAATATAACCTTGAAAGTGCTATTTAAAGCAGACCTTGCTGCTAAATGTTAGATCAGCGTTTCTCAACTCCAGTCCTCAAGGCGCTCCAACAGGTCATGTTTTCAGGCTTTCCATTATTTTATATAAAGATGGGAAAATAAACTGCGCTCAAAAGCCAGGAAAAAAAAAAATATATAAATAAAAACCACAAAAATCTCAATATAGTGTAAGAAATATATAAATTGCGCTTATTTAGTAACCACTCTAAATCCCATGTGACATGAAAAATTAAGTTACATATGATAAAAAAAAAAAAAAAACATATATATATATATAACAAATACAATGAAATTAATCAAAATAGTGTGTACTCAGTGAAACAAATCCATATATTAAATGAAACCAAATATATGTGAAAAAATATTATTGAATGAAATAAAGTCCATCAACAGTCCAAATCACAAAATGGAGACACAATAGTATACAGCAGGAAATCCAAAGTTTGAGAAGAAAACCTTCACCAGAGCTTGTAGATAGAAGGGAGATGCAAATAGGTCAAAATGATATATCTATGCCCTTACCAGATGAGAAGGAGTCCCTTAATAGCGAGGTCTGAAGCGCAAGCAGATATGACCCTCTGCACGGGTAGATTGGATATCCGACCGGTCACTTGGCTGTTCGCTAGGCTCATCTATCAGCAGGTGTCAGCAATACAGGAACCAGGATCCCACTCAGTCACGGCCACACATACACCAACAGGACCATAGGTGGGAGATAAAAAAAATAACTCCAATGGTGTAGTATCGTAAAAAGGGTAGAACACAAAATCAGAGACCAGCGTCACTCGCTCGATTTAAAAATTGCGGGCAAACAATTAGAATAAACACCCATGTTCCAAACACATTGGTGGCGTCAGTACATAGCATCACCCTACATGTTTCGTCAGAGCTGACATCTTCAATGGGGCACGGGCGACGTACTGAAACCATCACCATTTATATGACTAAGCCACAGCCAAGCCTCGTTGTGGCTGTGGAGTCTTCATGCAAAAAAACATTGCGAGAGAACACCAGATCTGACGCACCTCACGTCCATACGGCTCAGTTTCCATTAATTTTGCAGAGGTGGTTTGATCAGTTTCACTGCCTTAGTAATTACCACAGCCATTACATCTGAGGGAAATCCTGAAAACATGACCTGTTGGGGCACCTTGAGGATTGGAGTTGAAAAACACTGTGCTACCTCTTTCACAAATCACCTACTGGTAATTGGTAAAAAAAAAAAAAAAAAAGGAGGACAACCAAAATATGGGTAGAAAATAATGCAAACTTAGATCCTACAACTCACCACACTGGTGTGCGGTCCATATAACCTAGCAAATCTACAAAAATAATATATAAACTCCGAGAAGTCCAAGATAGAGGTTACCACCAAGAGGTTTGACCGCTCGTGTTTTATTTGAAACAATTCAAAAAGTTAAGCATACTTATCAAAACTGGAAACCGTCTCTGCTGTATATCCATTAAAAAAAAGAAAAAAACGCAACAATCACCAAAAAAGTGGCGATTGGCAGGCAAAGTATGTTAATGCTGTGATGTCATCATATCCGGAAGTGACCACTTGGTGGTAACTGCATTCTTGGACTTCTCTTAGTCTAGAGGTCTCCAAACTGCAGACCTTGGCTGGCTACTGCCCTTTTGCTCACCTTTAGGCCCCTTTCACACTGGGGCGGGGAGCCGCGGTGACGGTAAAGCAGCGCTATATTTAGCGCTGCTTTACCGTCGTTTTAGCGCGGTATTCAGCCGCTCGCGGTGCGGTTTTACCCCCCGCGAGCGGCCGAAAAAGGGTTAAAGACCCCCCCCCCCCGCTGTAGCGGCCGTATTACCGCGGTGTCCCATTCTAATCAATAGGAAGGAGCGGTGAATACACCGCTCCAAAGATGCTGCTAGCAGGACTTTTTTTTGACCGTCCTGCTAGCGCACTGCTCCAGTGTGAAAGCCCGCCGGCTTTCACACTGGAGTGAATGGGGCCGGATTTTTTCAGGCGGTATACAGGCGCTATTTTTAGCGCTGTACCGCCTGAAAAACGCCCCAGTGTGAAAGGGGCCTTACACTTTGGGCACTACTCCTCCTACTGACACCAAGGGTGGGACACCCCCCCCCCCAAACTGACAGTGGGAGGAATTCTGCCCCATTGTTGTCAGCAGATGGAATAGTGACCCAAGGGCCAGGTAAAAGCAAGCAAAGGGCTGCAGTTTGGAGACCACTGGTCTATAGGATACAAAACCTTCAGTTGGGTAGTTTGGGGTGACATTTTTGCCCAGTATACAAATAAATATGCACTTTTGGGATAGGGAAGTGCCTGTCCATATGAATTTTTTTTTTTTCGGAAAGCTCCATCTCCTGTCTTAGGCCGGCTTTCCAGGTGTGTTTTTTTTTTCCCCCCCCAGCGCACTTTAAGGGTCGGCTCCCCGCATGGAGATTGGATATTAGCTCCATTGTTTGCCGGGGTTGTGTAATATCACTGGAAATTTGATGCGGGAGGCATTTTAAGAGGCGAGGCACAGAAAAGGTAGCAGACATATTAGACCTCTCAAAACCTGCCAGAATTCCAATCAGGAGAGATGATTAAAGTGGAGAGCAGACAACGTCTCCGGCTCACCTCCTCGTCTGCCGTCATTCACACTTGATTGACTTCAACCTTTCAAGTACAGAAGTCTTTCTCTTATTATTCAAGGCCAGGCGAGCTTTTCTAATTAAAGTGTATGAAAACAATTATAGAGCTGTCTTGTGGAGCTTGGAATTCTCGGAGACTCCGCGCAGAGCTTTGCTCTCGCCGGGTTGCGGGGATTTAGCAGAGACGTATTCCCTCCCCTTGCCTTTAAATGAGAGTGCATCCATGCTTGTGATCGTGTCTGTCTCTTTCTGTAATGTCCTCGCACTGAAGAAGATCAGACGCGAAGCCTTTGTTTCCCCCTGGTTTGATTATGTCATTGCACAAAACACGGGTTAGAAACGTACATGTAATATTAATTAAATACAGCAATAGATGCCTTTTAAGAATGCCGCCAAACATCGTTTTGGGTCTTGGGGGTAGGAGGATCACATTTAGATAATGAAGTATCAAGTATACATAAACCTAATCATTAGAATCTCGTAGAACTGTTCACATTTGCCTCAAGGTCAGCATTTTTAAACTGCAACTTGCATTAAAATACCTGGAGCTCCCGCCATGATCGTCCTTGTTTAGGAAGGGGGGGACCGCGCTCGGCCTTCCAACCGTCACCCTGTTGCAATAGACTTCCAATAGAGATGACATGTGGCCATATATAAACACCATTCAGGAACCCTCCACAAAAGGTCATCACTGGGGTGCATATAGACAGGAAGTGGCTGCAGAAATAAAAATGTAATTATTCAACAAATCAAATTTAAAAAAAAAAAACGTGTATTTTATAAAGATAAATATAAAATAAAAGCCAGTTGTTTGCTACACAGGGAGGGGATTTACTAAAACTGGAGCACTCAGAATTTGGTGCGGCTGTGCATGGGAGCCAATGAGCTTTGGACTTCAGCTTGTTCATTTAAAGTGGTTCTGAAGGTTTTTTATTTTAATGCATTAAAATAAAAAAATAAAAAACCTGTGTGCAGCAGCCCCCCCCCCCCCCCCCAATACTTACCTGATCCCCATCTCAATCCAACGATGTTGCCTGAGAGCCTTGGCTGTCCAGGACCCTCCCCATTGGCTGAAACAGCAGTGGGCGCCATTGGCTCCCATTGCTGTCAAATTCAGTGAGCCAATTAAAAGATAGAAAGGGGGCAGGGCTGAGCCAATTAGGGGGGAGAGAGAGGGAGAGAGGGGGAGGGAGAGAGAGAGAGAGAGAAGGCATGGCCGAGTCACAGCTCTTTCTGAATGGACACACAGAGCAGCGGCTCGGCTAAGGTGCCCCCATAGCAAGCTGCTTACTATGGGGGCAGAAGGGAGGAGCGCCAGTGAGGGAACCAAGAAGAGGAGGATCAGGGCTGCTCTGTGCAAAACTAACTGCACAATGCAGGTAAGTAGAACATGTTTGCTATTTTTCAACAAAAAATAAATTTTTAAAAATAGCAACCATGTTCTACTTACCTGCTCCTGCAGGGGTATGCTTCCTGCAGAGTTGTGTTCTCCCAGCGGGGCGCCGGGAGAACACAGCGATTATTGCTAGTGGCTAAAGCCGCTGCCAATAATTGCATCCTGACTGTACCCAGGTCAATCGGTGCCGATATATGGTTCTAATTAGGGTTGCACCAATACTTTTTTTTTTTTTTTCCCCGGCAAGTACTTTACTATCTGAATCACATGTGCCCCCCCCCCCCCCCCCCCCCCCACTGCTCCTGTGTGATCCCAGGCTGAAGTCACTATGTCAAGCCTGGGTTCACACAGGAGCAGTAGGGGGGGGCAGCATGTGATTCGGATAGGAATCGCACCGCATTCTTATTCTTCGCAGTGCAATTAGAGCCCCATTCGTTTTGGATGGGCTCACATCGCACCACAACCGCATCAGGGTATTTGCACGAGTACTCGTGTCGGTGCAACCCTAGTTGGCCGGTTCCTGCTGAGATCTGAACTGTCTATAGCTGGCTTTAGCAGTGTGGATAAATCGGCTAAAAAATTTCCCATGGGCTGCCACCACCACACCTCCAATCTTTCAGCCTTCACATGGTCTCCTCGGGATCAGACCTCCCATGCAAACATGTTTCAGAGCACTTTGTTGTTCTTCCATGTGGTTTCATGGCCTTTCAATCCCATTAGTAACACCTTTTGTGTGTGTCCCAGTGACTGTGTCTTCTTCTTTTGCAGAACTTCCACATCTAAATGACTTATTTCCTACAATGCCCCCCCCCCCCCCCCCCACACACACCCACATCCCACATCCCTTTGTCTCACTTGGTTTAAAAAAAAAAAACGTCCTGGCAGACTTGTGCTTTCACTCATGAACATGGCCACTCATCTCTCTCTTTAGCAGTCTGAATTAATTAGGGGTGTTAATATGTGCCGGGTAGATTAAGAAGGAAAAGGGGGGGGGGGGGCGCTCACAGCACATCTCTGTAATTGGCTGCCCCACAGCCTGTGACAAAACACTCTTTGTGATCAAAGTCAGAATTCTGTGGAAAAAGGGGGGGGGGGAAAAGAAATATATTAATTAGAAGATTATTCTTTTAGCGTGTACTGATAATTAGAGCCGGCCACCTCCTGAGTGATGAGGAGGTTGTTGAGCAGCTGTGGACACTCTCAGCGATCTGTAGGGTGAGGCATAAGATGATGGTGGCGGGAGGAACACTTCTGAAAATCCTCTCCTTCTTCTTCACCTGCAGGTAACTTCTCCAGAGACGCTCATGCCGAGCAGCATGTTTCTTCCCGTGAGCTCACCGGAGCGAGAAAAACCTGCGGCGGCCCCAGAAACCAACGAAAAGGCTTCAGGTAAGGCAACAGATCTTTTAGGAAGGTTCACGCGAGGCACGGGTCCTCTTTGCATGCACATGTCTCAGTACTGATTCAGTGTTCCTCAGGTTTTCAGTGGACCTCACTCATGCTTGAGGGCATCTCGAACAAGCTATTATTTTATATAACATCTGCTGGCAGTAGGGGTGCAGAGAAGGTATTAGTGCTTTGGAGGCCCCCCAAATCCAAAAAAAACATAATTTCCAGTCCCAAAGTTCCTCTAACTATTTAAGATTGAGGCTGCCCATCACAGTAATGGACATTTAGGGGGCAATTTACTAATTGCCCCCCAAATCTCGATACAGCACTGTCCACACAAGCCTTGCCTCTCCCGGGGACTCGCATTCCTGATTGGCTTTTGGCAGCAGCGGGAGCCATTGACCAGTGAATCAATCAGGAGATGGAGGGGGCGCGGGGGCCGAACTGTGGCTCCATGTGTGAATGGACGCACAGAGCTACTGGTCGGTAGCGCACATGCTTGGGTGCCCCCCCCCCCAAACTGCTTGTTGTGGGGGCACCCGGCAAGAGGGAGGGGGCCAGGAGCGCCAGTGTGGGACCCGTGAAGAAAAGGATCAGGGCTGCTCTGTGCAAAACCATTGCACAGAGGAGGTAAGTATAAGAAAAAAGAAATAAATAAAAAAATACTTTTTGCTCTCTCACTTGCCCGGCAGAAGGGGAGGGGGCGGGGGACCGAGCTGCTGACGTAAGTCGCGGCGGCCCGGTCTCCCGGAAGTGAGGATAGGGGTACCTGTAGTAAACAGGTACCGGCTCCCCCGGGGAGGGGGGGGGAATCAGATAAGCGGAAGTTCCACTTTTGGGTGGAACTCGGCTTTAAGCCCTCGTTCACATTGGAGTGATTTGACAGGTCGAATCGCATGACAAGTCGCAGCCTACTGCCAGCAATGGCACCGTTCCAATCAGGGCGACGCTGCACCGATTTGCAAAAGTTCCTGCACTACTTTTGCCGATTTCAGGGGTGACTTCAATAGATCACCTGTGCATGAAGTCGCACAGATGTCTTTCAAGTAGCACCTGAAATCCCGCTGACCTGCTACTTTAAAATTATGCTTCTTCAAGTTCATAGGGGGGGGGGGGGGGGGTGGCTAGGACTGCCGGCTCCTCCAAAGATGAGGGCTGCTCTGTGCAAAACCAATTGTACAGAGCAGGCGAGTATGACATTTTTTAAAAATTACAACCTTTAGAATGATTATAAGCAACTTCCTTAACCCAGTGCAAATTAATACGACATACTATAAATCTAAATGGGCCCCAAGAAGGACATATAACAGCAAATCAAAGGCAAAAAAACAACTGTTTACACTGCTGCTTAATTGAATTTCTCATTTGATAAGGCCATTGGGAAAGGGTGTATTATAACAGTGCATTTTGTTTCTCTCCATAGAACCCACTGAAGCAGTGTCCAAGAATGCAGCTGTCCCTGAGATGACGGAGCCGACTACAGAACAGAGAGCGCCCACCATTGACAACTCAACAAGAGAAGATTCTGGATTCTTGTGTTGGAAGAAAGGATGTAACCAAGTGTTTAAAACCTCGGCTGCTCTACAAACACATTTCAACGAGATTCACAACAAACGTCCCCAATTGCCAGTTTCTGACCGCCATGTTTACAAGTACCGCTGCAATCAGTGCAGTTTAGCTTTCAAAACCATCGAGAAACTTCAGCTCCATTCGCAGTATCATGTGATCCGTGCAGCCACCATGTGCTGTCTTTGCCAGAGGAGCTTCCGCACATTCCAAGCCCTTAAGAAGCATCTAGAGACCAGCCACCTGGAGTTGAGCGAGTCTGACATCCAGCAGCTGTACAGCGGCCTTTTGGTGAATGGAGACCTTGCAAACATGGGAGAGCCGGCAATGTCCGACGACCAAAGCATGATGGTAGATGATGACAAAGAGGATGAGAGTGACCTGGAGGACAAGCAGAGTCCCACCGGAAGCGATTCAGGTTCTGTACAAGAGGACTCTGGTTCTGAACCCAAACGAGCTCTTCCTTTTCGCAAGGGCCCAAATTTTACCCTGGAAAAGTTTTTGGACCCTTCCCGCCCTTACAAGTGCACAGTATGCAAAGAGTCATTCACGCAGAAGAACATTCTGCTGGTGCATTACAATTCTGTGTCACATCTGCATAAACTTAAAAGAGCCCTGCAGGACTCAACCACTGGGCAGCCGGAACCCACCAGCAGCCCAGATAATAAACCATTTAAGTGTAACACGTGCAATGTTGCATACAGCCAGAGCTCCACTCTAGAAATTCACATGAGGTCAGTTTTACATCAAACCAAAGCTCGTGCAGCAAAGCTGGAAGCGGCAGGTGGCAGCAGCAGCACAGTTAGCTCCAGTAGTACTTGCCCATCTACGACCTCCACAACCACATCCAACCCTGTCACCTGCAGTGTCACCCCCACATCAAGCTGCACAACCACAGCAACAAGCTCCAGTGTTGTGAGCCAAATGACCACTGAACCTGTAGTCAGTGCTGGCACAAGCAACCTGACCACTCCTACTGCCCCCTGCCCACCCGAGCATAAAGAAGGGAACCGTAAGAAACTGGCAGACATGATAGCCTCACGACAGCAGCAGCAACATCATCATCAACAGCAGCAACAACATCATCATCAACAGCAGCAGCAGCAGCAACATCAACAGCAGCAACATCAACAGCAGCAGCAGCAGCAACATCAACAGCAGCAGCAACAGCAAGCCCAATCACTGGTCCAGGCTCAGGCACAAGTGCAAGCCCACTTCCAACAAGAACTCCAACAACAAGCTGCAATTCTGCAGTCTCAGCTGTTAAATCCCTCACTGCTTTCCCACTTTCCTATGACCACAGAGACATTACTTCAGCTCCAACAACAGCAGCACCTTCTGTTTCCCTTTTACATCCCTAGTACAGACTTTCAGTTCAACCCAGAGGTTAGCTTACCCTTGACCAGTGGCACTTTTACATTCACGGGAAGTAGCCCTGGTTTACTGGAAGACCTAAAGACTCCACTACAACTTTCCCAACAGGTACACCCTCATCACCAACATCTCCTGCAACAACAGTCAAGCCAAATGTGTATATCAGAACCACATTCCACTCTCCTGCAACCTCCAGAACTAAAGAACAAATCTTTCAAAGAAACCCTTAAGGAACTAAAGAAAGAAAAAGATTTCCCTGAAAGAACTGATGAGACTACAGTGATGAATGAGTCGATGCCCGATGGCCTAAAGTGTAAAGAGAAGAAAGAGCCTACACCTAATTCCAGCTCTGACTGTACTCTGCTTCCACCTCGTATTGCGTCAGATGCTCGAGGTAATGCTACCAAAGCCTTGCTTGAGAATTTTGGGTTTGAACTGGTTATTCAGTTCAATGAAAACAGGCAGAAAGTGCAGAAGAAAACTGGAAAGAATGAACAGACTAGCACCTTGGAGAAGTTGGAATGCAATTCATGTGGGAAGTTTTTCTCTAACATCCTTATTTTAAAAAGCCACCAGGAACATGTCCACCAACGTTATTTACCATTTAAGCAACTTGAGCAGTTTGCAAAACAGTACAGAGACCAATACGAAAAGCTTTATCCGTTGAGACCCCAAACACCAGAGGCACCTCCTCCGCCACCACCACCTCCTCCTCCACCACCTCCTCCTCCTCTTCCTCCAACCCCACAGCCAGCTATCACACCAGTTCCTACTACTGCTCCTCCACTCACCCCACCCAGCATTTCACCTGCACAGCCGTCTGTGTCTCTGGCTCAACTTTCAATGCCAATGGACCTGCCTATTTTTCCACCCCTTATGATGCAATCTATGCCATTGCAAAGTATGCCAGGACAGATGACTTCAGTAGAAACTCTTTCTGCAGACTTGGCCCAGCTGTATCAGCATCAATTGAATCCCAGTCTTCTACAACAGCAGAACAAAAGACCACGTACCAGAATCACTGATGACCAACTAAGAGTATTACGACAGTATTTTGACATCAACAATTCTCCGAGTGAGGAACAGATCAAAGAAATGTCTGATAAGTCTGGATTACCCCAAAAAGTGATCAAGCACTGGTTTAGAAACACCCTCTTTAAGGAGCGTCAACGAAACAAAGACTCTCCTTACAATTTTAATAACCCTCCCATTACTAGTTTAGAAGAAATAAAGGTAGACTCTAGACCTCCATCACCAGAACCTCAAAGGCATGAATACTGGGGAAGCAAGAGATCTTCCAGGACACGGTTTACAGATTACCAGCTCCGTGTTCTTCAAGACTTTTTTGATGCCAATGCTTATCCAAAGGATGATGAATTTGAGCAACTTTCCAACCTGTTAAACCTTCCCACGCGTGTTATTGTTGTCTGGTTCCAGAATGCGCGGCAGAAAGCAAGAAAAAATTATGAAAATCAAGGAGACGGCAAGGAAGGTGAGAGGCGTGAATTGACAAATGACCGGTATATTCGTACTAGCAACCTAAACTACCAGTGCAAAAAATGTAATTTGGTCTTTCAGAGGATTTTTGACCTCATCAAGCATCAGAAAAAACTGTGTTATAAAGATGAGGATGAAGATATGCAAGACGACAGCCAAAATGAAGATTCTATGGATGCCACTGATATGTTGACACCTTCAAGTTCCTCATGTAGCACCCCTATGCCCTATCAGACCTATAGTACTGCAGCCACATCATCCACAAATGCGGCTGGCTTCTCACAGCAGATGATGGATATGGAAGATGCGATGATGTGTAGTTCCAAGCTAGAGGCTTTAAATGATGATAAACCAAAGCATTATGAAATTCCAAGGACACAGCAAAACCAAACACAAGAACAGCCACTGCAACCAAAGCAAGAGCCACAGCAGCCTCAAACCACACAAGCTCAACCCTCACCACAGGACCAATTGGAACAAAAAGTTACTGCAACACCACAGAAACATCTATCCCTATCATCTCCATCCGCACAACCATCCCACTGCTCCTTGACACAGTCAAGTCCCAATGCGGCTCAAATTTCACACCACTCTATGAAGCCTCTTCACTCATCAACTCCACAGCAGTTAACGAATTTGCCTCCTCAGCTAATTCCCTATCAGTGTGATCAATGCAAACTGGCCTTCCCATCTTTTGAGCATTGGCAGGAACACCAACAGTTGCATTTTCTTAGTGCTCAAAACCAGTTCATCCATCCTCAGTTTTTAGACAGATCAATGGATATGCCCTTCATGCTATTTGATCCCAGTAATCCATTACTAGCAAGCCAGCTTCTTTCTGGTGGACTTTCTCAAATGCCAACTGGCTCGGCTACTTCTCCTTCAGCACCATCATCCACAATGAACACCTTGAAGAGGAAGCTTGAGGAAAAGGCGAACGCAAGCCCAGGGGAAAATGATAGTGGGACTGGTGGAGAGGAACCTCACAGGGACAAGCGTCTGCGCACCACAATTACGCCAGAACAGCTGGAAATATTATATCAGAAGTATCTGCTGGATTCTAACCCAACACGTAAAATGCTTGATCATATTGCCCATGAAGTGGGTTTAAAGAAGCGTGTTGTTCAAGTTTGGTTTCAGAATACTCGGGCAAGGGAAAGAAAGGGACAGTTTCGAGCGGTTGGTCCAGCCCAAGCTCATAGGCGCTGCCCGTTTTGCAGAGCTTTGTTTAAGGCCAAAACTGCATTAGAAGCTCACATACGATCTCGCCATTGGCATGAGGCAAAAAGAGCTGGCTATAACATGAGTTTATCTACAATGCTTGTTGACTGTGATGGCACTTTGCAGTTGAAAGGAGATCTTTTTGACAATACTTCCTTTCACAACTTACCCCACAGCAGCAGTGACGGACACTGCATTTCCTTGTCTCCGCTGAGCAAATCTATGGATCTTTCGCCTAGAACACTGCTCAGCCCATCTTCTATTAAAGTTGAAGGGTCCGAAGACTTTGAAAGCCCCTCGATGTCATCTGTCAATTTGAGCTTTGATCAAGCTAAGTTGGACAATGATGACTGCTCCTCTGTGAATACTGCTTTAACAGATACAACAACAGGAGATGAAGGAA
Organism: Lithobates sylvaticus; assembly: GCA_028564925.1. Taxonomy (NCBI): domain Eukaryota; kingdom Metazoa; phylum Chordata; class Amphibia; order Anura; family Ranidae; genus Lithobates; species Lithobates sylvaticus. The sequence goes on from CM053034.1 coordinate 9,302,150, forward strand.
ATGCAGACAATGACAGCACCACAGGTATTCTTGCTGAAACAAAAACTGCATCTATAACGAGTGAAGGCTTGCCAAAGTCTGCCATTATGGCAATGTCTGAGTATGAGGACCAAATGTCTTCTGGTTTAGTCAGCCCCGCCCCAAGCTTTTACAGCAAAGAGTATGAGAATGAAGGCATTGTTGATTATAGTGAAACTTCCAGCCTTGCTGACCCATGCTCTCCTAGCCCAGGTGCAAGTGGTTCAGCAGGCAAGTCAGGTGATAGCGGAGACCGCCCTGGTCAAAAGCGTTTTAGAACGCAAATGACTAACCTTCAACTAAAACTTCTTAAGTCCTGTTTTAATGATTACAGAACACCCACCATGCTGGAGTGTGAAGTTTTGGGCAATGATATCGGACTGCCAAAGAGAGTTGTACAGGTCTGGTTTCAGAATGCCCGGGCCAAGGAAAAGAAGGCTAAACTAAACATGGCCAAGCACTTCGGAATTAACCAAACCAATTATGAGGGACCTAAAACAGAGTGCACTTTGTGTGGCGTGAAATACAGCGCGCGTCTGTCTGTGCGGGATCATATCTTCTCCCAGCAACATATCTCCAAAGTTAAGGACGCTATAGGAAGCCAGTTGGACAAGGAGAAAGAATACTTTGATCCAGCCACTGTTCGTCAGTTAATGGCTCAGCAAGAGTTGGATCGCATTAAAAAAGCCAATGAGGTTTTGGGTCTGACCCCTCAGCAACAGGCTGTATTTGATAACCCTCCCCTTCAAGCACTCAATCTTCCAACACCCTACCCAGCTCTCCAAGGCATCCCTCCAGTACTGTTGCCAGGTCTCAGCAGCCCAACTTTGCCAGGATTCACTCCCTCTAACACAGGTGGGCACAAGATAAGAGCACTTGGTAGTGAAAGTGTGCTGGTGTTAGGGTAAAAAAAAAAAAAAAAAAGAGACATGTTGGCCCTTCAACTACACTTAAACCCTATATTACATGAATTTAAAATTTTGTAATTTCTTAAATATAAAATTGTGTAAAATTTATTTAACTGATTTACCAGCCAAAGCTCTTATCAATGTCTAATTCAGAGATTAGACATTAAAATTGCCAAATAAGTGAAACTCTTGGATAATATTTTATAAATGCATACCAAGCCCCAAAGAATGCACTACTAATCGCTTGACATAAACACATGTGCTATTAGTAATTGGGATTATGAAGAACACACGAGTAATAAATTATTTTCCCATCATACAAGTTGGCCAGGAAGAGACTTTCCACCGTTACCCAGTGGTGATCCGAGCAGAATTTGTAGAATTTCTGTGTTCTTTTGTAGCCACAGTGATAAATATTATTAGCTCCTAATCAAGTGAATTCTTTAGACCCCTTTCATACTGAGGCGCTTTCGCGCTTAAAAAAAGCACATGAAAGGCTCCTGAAAACCACTTCCCATGAATATCAATGGATGCTTTTACACTGGGGCGGTGGAAAAAGTCCCGCAAGCAGCATCTTTGGTGCGCTTAAAAAAAGCCTCCATTTGAAATGAATGGGAAGCGCTACAAAGTCGTTCTTTTGAGTCACGTGACCTTAAAAAAAATAAAAAAAAATAAAAAGCGCCCCGACACTTCATGGGCAGTTTTCACGCACCTATGTGTGAAAGGGGTCTAAGATTTTGTCATTTTATAGAGAGTATTTGTTTCTTAGAACACCAAGGCACTCTAGCAAGTTCTGTATGTTACTTAGGAAGCACCACCCTTTATAAGAATATTATATGCAAGGCAAGTCAGATATTAATATATATATATATATATATATATGATATGTGGAATTTATTATCTGGGAAATCCTTACTGTTTAAGGAAGGTCTGGTAATAAATATTTTTCACTGCATCACTTTAATAGATGGAGATGAATTAGTCTACATGTTTGGGTTTTTTTTTTAGTCCATTTTCTTATTGAGTTTATGAATGACTGAGGTGAGATTGTGTTTTTGGCATAAATGAGAAGAATGATATGTTGGTGTTGACCGTGGTAATGATATTTACTGGTCCCTAAGCTATTCATAGACAGCTCAAATCTTGTCCGGTTTAGCAGGGATCGGCCGAGATTCGAACCATGTAGGCACAGGCTGATTGTACTCAATGATTGATCAATCAACTTGGCTACAACCAGCATGTCGGCTTTTTTTTTTTTACGCGATTATTGCCAACGGCTGTAGCCGCCATCAGAACCGAATAGCTCCACTGGATGGATTCCTTTAAAGTAGACCCTTCCCAATTCTGGAAAATAGAGTTGGGCACTAGCGAGTCTAGAGCCGGCTATAGAAAGGAGCGTTTTTTTTTCCCTGCAACCAGGGGTTGCAGAAAAGAATATTGCTAGCAATATTCTCTCCTGCAACCCTTGGTTGCAAGGAAGAAATTCGCTCCATCTATAGCCGGCTCTAGACTCGCTAGTGCCCAACTCTATTTTCCAGAATTATGAAGGGTCTACTTTAAAGGACACATTCACGTCAAATTATAAGAAGAGTATAATGAGCGGAGTCACCTCAAATATAGCAAATAGCTGTAACCTGAATAGAAAGGAGACCGCTCAAAAGGGGGTACTTAAAAGCAAAACTGCCCAAGCAGTGGCATTGATTTACTAAAACTGGAGAGTGCAAAATCTGGTGCAGCTGTGCATAGAAACCAATCAGCTTCTAACTTCAGCTTGTTCAGTTAACTTTAGACAAAGAAACCCTGGAAGCCAATTGGTTTCTATGTAGCGCTGCACCAGATTTTGCACCCTCCAGTTTTAGTAAATCAAGCCCACTGTCCCTCCATTCAGCCACTTGGAAGTGAAGAAAATAACCACTACTTTGAGGTTTTGGGGGCATGTACCAGTGTAGGTAGTTGGTGATTGGCAAAGCACTGTCACATGTGGGTGCAGAAACTGGCTTTAGCCACTGTTAGCTTTGACTAGTGCAACTTGGCACTTGGACATGATTTTCCTATCTTGTGACTGAATGGAGTAGTGGGGGATTGAAGGAAAGGCAGTATGTACTACGTGGGAGAGGCATAGTAAAGCGGTTCACTTTTAAGGATTATATGAATACAGATTCAAGGAAGTTTATTGTAAATAAAGAAGCGTAATAGTTCCATGGATGACCCAAAACTCTTGTAGGGAATCCAATATGGGCACTCCCCACTAGATAGCAACACCCCCACCCCATGTGAATCACACCACAGTTTCCATTCTTTACACTTCACAAACACGATTCAGGGTTGGCCCCTCGGGTATAATAATAATAATCCAGACTGCTATAATTTGTAAAGATAAGCTTAATTCTACAGATTGCCAGCTCTATCAGACCAAAGCTGGCATTTTGTAATACCCCATTGTCCCATGATGTCGTTTTGCTGTCTTTTGTTCCGACCCCACATTTGTCACTGCCAAAATGAGTTCACACCGGCTTTCACATCCTATCCAAAATTATCAAGTATTCAGACGAATCTTGGAGGCAGCTCAATATTTCAGCCTTATACTGCCAATCATGGAGTACCCATTCCACACAACATTATCCAGGTGCATTTGCAAGTTTGACTAGAGTACCAGCATTATGGAAATCCGTATGGGCAATATGCCCAGAACAACAAAGTGCATCTAAAACCATTTTTTCCCGATTGGATAGAGTAGAGAATGATTCAAACCTTTTTTTTTTTTTTTAATCTTCTCACTGGAAAGATTCACCCTATTTGCCCTGGTGTCCACTGTTCTGTATGATGTCTTAAGAGTGGGACTGAAAGGAAATCTTCCCACACAGACAACCAAATAAAATTTATATACATCAGCAGTTTTAACCATTCTAATGTGAAGAATAATAATATACATATTGTGGACGGTAAGGGCAAAGCAAACAGTTAACTCTATTGCACTCCTTCCTTCTGTCTTGAAAGGAAGGCATGCATGGTCTCCACCTCCCAAGAACCATTGTTCATCATTTCTGGACATTGGCGAAAAGCTCTGCTGAAACCACCCACCAGTGTGTTCATCCAACCCTGCCAACTCCATGAGGCTCTATTTTTTGCTAGTGTCCTTAGGGGACGAGCCCCTTCTTCTACTCAAGAAGATTTTTTTCTATTTTTCACTACTATTCTTCTTTGAATGACACTTCTATCAAGATCTGATGGCCTAATGCCTTATGTCTCACTAACTAAAAAAAAAAAAGATGTATTTTTCTATAAACACGGGAGGCTATTTGCAAAAGAAAAAGTGGAGAAACGACTCGATTGACTTTCCCCGAGAGAATTAAAGATGAAACCTCCTTGATTGGTATTTTATTGCTAAGGGTCCTTTCACATGAGCGGACCGATCGGGTCCACCTGTCCGTTTTTCAGGTGGACCCAATCGGACCCTCCAGTCTCCTGGTTGTCAATGGACATGTGTCTGTTGACATCTGCCGACATCCCGTTGCTCAAAACAGACAGATCAGGATGCCTTCCCCATCCATCTGGTGGATCAGATGGCAGTCAGAGGTAAACTTACAGGTAGTAGTACATTTACATTGCACTGCCCATAGAGGAGAGCAGGCAGCGTGTGTGTCTTCTCTACATAAGACAGATTCCCCGATGAGTAGGCGAACTCCAGCGGAGCCCACCCAGTGTAGAAAGGCCCTTAGTCCACTCTGTGCCTAGCTGACTTCAAACTTTTGAAAGTCAGCTAGGCACAGATAAGAGATGCTTTCCAAGTTAATAGCCTAAATAATGTTTGGTGTTTGGATGCGTGTTGTATTTTTAGACTACCTTTATTTCTTTGAACTGTTTCTTCATACTAGTTCTTCTGTGTAATTTTTCTCTTTTTGTTTTTTAGCTTTAAGTTCTCCAAAATCCAATGTGATGGGAGTGCCCAACACCACCGTCCCCTCTCCTGGCCTTCCAACTTCTGGACAACCAAATAAACAACTTCCCAAATCACTAAGCCCTACCATTCCATCACAGACTCACCCATTACCTGCATCCCAGTCCCAAGAGTTGCTGAAGGATAAAGAAAGCGAGAAGGTGAAAGAGAAGGAAAGGGGGAAAGGCAAGGGAGATCCATCACCCGTGCTCAAAAAAGAGAAAGGGGAGACTCTAGCTTCAACATCCAGCTCAATGCCGGGCATGGAGTATATAGTAGACTCATCCCAGCTCCAGGCTTTACAAGCAGCTTTGACATCGGATCCATCTGCCCTGCTTACCAGCCCATTTCTTCCATACTTTGTCCCAGGGTTCTCACCCTACTACGGAGCTCAGATCCCCGGAACCTTACCAGGTGGTTACCTGCAGCCAATGTATGGGATGGAAAGTCTGTTCCCATACAACCCTGCTATCTCCCAAGCTTTGATGGGGCTTTCACAAGGCTCTTTACTTCAACAGTATCAGCAGTACCAGCAGAGCTTACAGGAAGCACTTCAGCAGCAGCAGCGGCAACTCCAAATGCAGCAAAAACAGCAGCAGCAGCAGCAACACCACCATCACCATCATCATCAGAGACTGCAGCAGCAACAACCAAAAGCAAGCCGAACCCCAACTCCTTCTGTTGTTTCCCCTTCAGAAAAAGACCCTGCCAAAGACTCCCCTAAGCTGGAAAAGCAGAATCCTGTGGCCCATGAGGTATCGCACTCCAACAAGCCTCCAGAACATCAAGAAGCAGAAAGCCAAGTTGCGGATTGTCTCTTGGACCCCTTTATGGTCCCAAAGGTGCAGTACAAGTTGGTCTGCCGGAAGTGTGAGCTGAGCTTCAGCAGCGAGGAGGCGGCTATCAGCCACCTGAAGTCCCTCTGCTTCTTTGGCCAATCTGTGGTGAATCTGCAAGAGCTGGTGACATGCATCCCCACTGGTGACTGCAGCGGTTCGTACCGCTGTCTAGGGTGTGAGGCCACGCTGTGTGGGGGCGATGCACTGCGTCAACATCTGGAGTCACCCTTGCACAAACACAGAACAATCAAAAGAACAGCAAGAAACGCCAAAGAGCACCCTAGTTTATTACCTCACTCCGCCTGCTTCCCCAATCCTGACACCGCATCTACCTCTCAGTCTGCTGCTGACTCCAAAGCCAGCCTCTCACCCCCTTCCCCCTCTGCTTCTCCCCACACCACCAAGTCCTGGTCTCACAGTACGCCCAGAAAACCTCCGCCTCCCCCCACGCTCTCCTCATCTTCAACAGTTACCTCAAGTCCGTGCAGCACCTCAGGGGTTGCGACCTCCTTTCCAACAGACGTTTTCTCTGAGGAGTATGACTCGGATCTCAGCCAAAAGTCTGACAGGGCGGGAAGTCCACTAGGCGCTCCTGAGAACCCAAGCTGTCATGAGGATGGCTCTCGAACTGCTGTGGGAGTGGGTTCTTTACGATTGTAGACTTCGGAGATGGACGATGATGAAAAAATAATAATAAATATGAATTTTAAATAATAAAAGAAAAAGAAAAAAAGATAACAAACCAATTTCACAAACAAAAAAAATACTGCAATTTCCAAAGCTTCTAACCAAAAAAAAGGACCCCTTCCCTTCCCCAGTATGAATTTCTTCATTCCTACACCTTCCCCACGGCCCTGTTTTCCCCTCTACTGTCACATTGGGCCCCTTTCACAGGGAACTGGGTCCAACTCCATTTTTTCCCCCCCTTCTATGGAGTTTGGTCACCCGGCGGTGACAGCCCTTCTCTGCTTACCCTACGAAGGCTTTGTTAAGAAAAAAACCAATGGAATTGTGTTATTCTCAGGTCAAATGTTCACACCGTGTTCTGACTCTGGTCTTGGAATTTTATATATACATATATATGGATAGGAATATATATGTGTGTATATATGTATTTATTTTATTTTATTTTTTCTGTTCAGTAACTGAATTTTTTTTTTAAGTAATTGCTAACTTAACCGGTCAGAAATAAAAAAAAAGGATTCAGGACTGGGTTTTAAATGATAATAAAAAAAAAGAAAACAAAAAAAAAAAAAGCTGCCTCCCAAGGGACGAAACGTTTCGGGTGGCATTCGTACTTTATAATTTTCACATCCGGGAACCACAGCTCCAAAAATATATATATATATAAATATATATACTTTAATGAATTGCGAACAGACTTTCTATATTTCTTGTAGATGAGGCCATTGAATCAAGACAGTTTTCAGAAATGGATAAGATCCTTTGTACTTTTTTCTTTGTGTCCATATGACGTTACTCATCAAGCCATTTGTTTTTCCGGTCACAAGGTGGCCGACCCAAAAACACATTGTCAAGCTCAGTAACCCTTAGCTCTTTAACCAAAAGAAAACCCCCCTTCCCCTCTTTTTTTTTTATTTTAATTTTTTTTAAACTATAATATTTTTCAGAAAAATTAGCTCTTACCAGCAGGGATCTGTCACTGCTACTTAATTTTATTTACCTATTTTATTTCCCAATGGGACAAACAGCTCTTCATAGCCTGCGTTTAGCAGTGCTGTACATAGTGTGTTACAGGCACATGCCCCGCCCCTGAGGAGCTTATTCTCTCAACAAAAGCCGATGTTGGGATTTGGGGAAAGAGGGTTTGCTGGTAAAAAAAAAAAAAAGGTGTATTATTCCCTGTTGTTTGGTGTTTGTATTCTGCACACTTACCCCGACCCCAGTGTTACCTGTTGACTCTGTTTCATGTCAATAGACAGAGGTCTGTTCTGTTAAAAAGAGAAAAAAAAAAAAAAAAAGTGGAAAAGAGTTAACCATTTGTATGTGTATGTATACATGTGTGTGTATATGTATGCATAGATACATGGTCACACACCGACGTGTGCACACACATTTAATTTCTTTTTTTTGAATGAAATCTGATGCTTTAAATAAAATCCAAAGATAAGCCTCCCTTGTGTCTTGGCGCGGAAGGCTTTGTTTGACTTGACGTGTTTTCTATGTTAACCTACTTTCAGTTACTGCTTTATGGGTCATGTGATCAAATGCAGCCAATGGAATTTGGCCGAAAAAGCACCTTGCTTTGTATGTCCTGGTATATGAACCACCTATGCCGTGTGTTAAATACAAGCCCTACATAAAACCTTGTAGGGAATGGAGGTCTGAATTGGTGTATATCCAAAAGGGAAGGATCCCTGTAGCCAAACATCCGTGTAAGTCCCTAGGGCAGTGATGGCGAACCTTGGCACCCCAGAGGTTTTGGAACTACATTTCCCATGATGCTCAACTACACTGCAGAGTTCCCTCATGACTAAGCTCCAAGGGGCGGCGAGAAACGCATTGAGGGGCCTGGCCTGATTCCAGGCTGAGGTTGCCACTATTACAGGGGTCTCAAACTAGTGGCCCTCCAGCTGTTGCGAAACTACAAGTCCCATCATGCTTCTGCCTGTGGGAGTCATGCTTGTAACTGTCAGCCTTGCAATGCCTCATGGGACTTGTAGTTTCGCAACAGCTGGAGGGCCGCCAGTTTGAGACCCCTGCACTATTACATCGATCCTAGGGACTACACGGATGTGCAGCTACAGGGATCCTTCCCTTTGTAGAAAGCCATAGCAGGAGCTAGGACGAGCTCCATCCCGCAACAGCACTCCCGGCAGAGGATGCTTAAGGATCCATATACACCCCACTTTAACAGATACACTAAAGAAAAAGTTGGCGCTTGCATCTACCTTGGTGGGTCTGACTATTACACACCTAAAAGTACAAGGGATTAATGCAAAAAATTATTGCAAAATGGGTGACTGTATAAAGTCCATAAAAGTCCGTAGTATGGCACTTGAAGGCAGCCCAGTGGAGATGAGAAGCAGTACTCTGGAAATACTGGGAAAAGAAGCACAAGGCGGAACTCCAAGTGCAGTAAGTTGTAAAATTTAATAAGAAAATGGTGCGTATGTACTCACGAGAGCAAGTTAAAAACTGCTTACCGACACGTCGGCCAACCGGAAGTGGCATCACCCCCTGGCATTCTGTGTGATCGAAGACCAGGAAACATCGGCATCCACCGGCGCAACCCGCTCCACTGCACGACGTTCTGCCTTGGATGGACTCCCTCCCGGGTGGCTGCCCCCCCCATTTCTGATATGCCCGTTTTTAACTTACTCTTGTGGAGTACATTTACACCATTTGCTTATTAAATTGTACAACTTACTGCACTTAGAGTGGCGCCTTGTGCTTCTTTTCCCAACCCCACTTTAACAGAGCCTGAGCGGCACATAAAGTTGCATTTGGGTCGCTCTGAATTGGTATAGTTGAGTCACTACAGGCAGTCCTTCAAAGAGAACCTGCCAAAACCTGGCTTATGCAGAAACGGAATATTCAAGTTTGAATTGTAACTGTGCAGGGCTTGTGTACTTTAAAACAGATACTCCAACGCGGGGATCTCCAAACTACGGCCCCTCCGGCTGTTGTGGAACTACACGTCCCATGAGGCATTGTAAAACTGACATTCACAGAAGGGCATGATGGGAATTGTGGTTCCTGAACTGGGAGGGCCGTAGTTTGGAGACCCCCCTGCTCTAGCGGGGTTGTTTGCTGCCCTTTCCATCTGTCTGACCTCCCACTCAGGACGTCCTCAGAAGATGAAAACCTTTGTGTGAGCTCCGGCAGTCGAAAGGCCAGCAATGGTCAGATTTCAGTTGGCCTCCTCTGATTTTACGGATATTATGGATAACATTTCACTTCACCATATTTATATTTCACCAAAAGAGGCATCGTTCCCTCATATAAATAATATCACATCTATGCAGTTTTCATGCGTTTTGCATTTTTTTTTCTCTTTACCAAACTGTGCATAAGCTGGTTGTTAAGGAGCGGTCCGGGAAGCTGACTGCCGCGTCCTTTACTGATGAGATGTCCTGTCAACGGGGTTCCCCGCTAACAGCTGAATGTAAAAAATGTTTTTTTACATTACCGGCAATTAAAAAAAAAAATATCTGGAGAAAAAAAAAAAAAGGTGTAGGGTCCCACCCTCAATCCATACCAGGCCCATTAGATCTGGTATGGATTTTGAGAAAAACCCTGCGTCAAAGTAAAAAAAAAAAAAAAAAATGCATGGGGTCCCCCCAAAATCCATACCACACCCTTGTCTGAGCATGCAGCCCAGCAGGTAAGGATCAGGAGGGAATGAGCAAATGCCCCCCCACCCCTCCTGAACCATACCAGGCCACAAGCCCTCAACATGGAGGGGGTGCTTTGGGGCCTCTTCCCCACGACCTTGGTCGGTGGTTGTGGGGATAATGCTGGCAGGGGGCTTATCAGAATCTGGACGCCCCCTTTATCAAGGATGCCACCAGATCTCAGCCCCCCCCCCCATGGGAATGAGTATGGGGTACATGGATTTTGGGGGTGACCCCATGCCATTTTTTTCCCCAATTTTGGCATGGGGTTCCCCTCAAAATCCACACCAGACCACTGATTTTTTATTTTTTATTGCAGGCAACTCTTGTTTTTATAATCAACCCGCTGACAGCTGATGACTCATCAGTTGTTAAAGCATAGTTCCACCCAAAAATGGAACTTCCGCTTTTCGGATCCCCCCCCCCCCCCCCCCCGGTGTCACATTTGGCACCTTTCAGGGGGGAGGGGGGAGCAGATACCTGTCTAATGCAGGTATTTGCTCTCACTTCGGGGCATAGATCACCACAGTTTCCACGGCGATTTACGCCATGTCCGGTGCCTCCTCCATCCCCCTGCTGTCTTCTGGGAGACACACAGGTCCCAGAACACAGCAGGGACCAGTGAGGACGCGCAGCGCAACTCGTACATGCGCAGTAGGGAACCAGGCTGTGAAGCCGCAAGGCTTCACTTCCTGATTCCCTTACCGAAGATGGCGGCGCCTCCACCCGAGAGCCGAGATACAGCTTGGCTTCGGGTGAGGACATCGCGGGCGCCCTTGACAGGTAAATGTCCATATTTTTAAAAGTCAGCAACTGCAGTATTTGTAGCAACTCCGCTTTAAGGACGCTGTGGCCAGCCTCCCGGCCCACTCCTTAACAACCAGCTATACATAGTTTGTTATGGAGAAAAAAAAAACGCATTACTTGCGTTTTTAGTGCAGGTCCATTGAAGTCGATTACACGCAAACTGCTGCAGGGAAAAAAAGTCCCTAACCCTTTCCAAAAACTGGCTAAAAATAATGTGAATGTGTACCATAGGGAACCATGTTAAATGGACTGTAGTGTATTTCTGCAAAACGCACTAAAAAACGCATCAATGTGAACCTAGGGTAAATGGCTTCAAACATGCTTGGGACAAACAGATCTACACTGGTTATATAATCTATAGACAAAAATGGTAACAAAACAAAAAAAAAAAAATGGACTACTCTGCCTTTTTCTGCCTTCACTTTTCTCTGTTTCTGTATTGAAGAACTATATGATATTGGGACTTTATATACACCTCAAATGGTCCACCACGTTATTACATCATAAAAAGCTTAATTACATAAATGTATTACAGCATGGGTGCTCAACCTGTGGCCCTCCAGCTGTTGCAGAACTAGAAGTCCCATGAGGCATTGCAAGTCATTAACAGTCACAAGCATGACTCCCAAAGGCAGAGGCATGATGTGACTTGTAGTTCCACAACAGCTGGAGGCCACAGGTTGAGCACCCCATGTATTACAGTAATACCTCGATTTGCGAGTAACGTGGTTAACAAGCGTTTCACAATACGAGCCAAAGCTGGACTGGGACAAACATGTGGCCCTGGACTTCATCCAGACCGGCCCAGGGCACAACACATCAGGTTACAGTGCCCAGCACATCAGGGCACCAGGCACAAGACATCAGCGTACAGAGCGCAGCACATCAGGGCACAGAGCGCAGCACATCAGGGCACAGAGCTCAGCACATCAGGGCACAGAGACCAACACATCAGGGCACAGAGCTCAGCACATCAGCGTACAGAGCACAGCACATCGGGGCGCAGGACACAGCACATCGGGGCGCAGGACACAGCACATCGGGCGCAGGACACAGCACATCGGGGCGCAGGACACAGCACATCGGGGCGCAGGACACAGCACATCGGGGCGCAGGACACAGCACATCGGGCGCAGGACACAGCACATCGGGGCGCAGGACACAGCACATCGGGGCGCAGGACACAGCACATCGGGGCGCAGGACACAGCACATCGGGGCGCAGGACACAGCACATCGGGCGCAGGACACAGCACATCGGGGCGCAGGACACAGCACATCGGGGCGCAGGACACAGCACATCGGGGCGCAGGACACAGCACATCGGGGCGCAGGACACAGCACATCGGGGCGCAGGACACAGCACATCGGGGCGCAGGACACAGCACATCGGGGCGCAGGACACAGCACATCGGGGCGCAGGACACAGCACATCGGGGCGCAGGACACAGCACATCGGGGCGCAGGACACAGCACATCGGGGCGCAGGACACAGCACATCGGGGCGCAGGACACAGCACATCGGGGCGCAGGACACAGCACATCGGGGCGCAGGACACAGCACATCGGGGCGCAGGACACAGCACATCGGGGCGCAGGACACAGCACATCGGGGCGCAGGACACAGCACATCGGGGCGCAGCACACAGCACATCGGGGCGCAGGTCACAGCACATCGGGGCACAGCACATCGGTGCGCAGAGCCCAGCACATCGGGGCACAGGTCACAGCACATCGGGGCACAGCACATTATGGGGCACATGGCACATTATGGGATCATTTACTAGCCTGGCCAGCATGCAGAGTAGCGCAGGAAGTGTCTGTAATAAGTTCTCTCTCTCATGTCACACAGCGCTGGTCGCTCCCCGGCGGCCCCTCTCTTCTCGTCTATCCCAGATGATGTCACAAGCCAATGGGGGTAGACGAGAAGAGAGGAGGGGCATAACAGAACAAACATATTACAGCGCACACATGCAAAACTGAAATTTACCTCCAGCAAGGCTATTTAAAAGCACCTAGACAGACATTTTCAAAAAACATTATCAAAAAATATGGGGATTTGGTCACATATTGCTATATGGTGCTTAAGCCCACTTACTGCGACAAAGTACCCCATGATTAGTGGGTCCTACACTATCCAGAGATCGGGAGATCCTGCTTCTCTGAACCAAGGGAGCTATACTCCTCTATATGGGAGAACATGAGGTCTCCACCCATGATACAGGTGGTCACTAACTGAGGTACTTACTGAGTGGGGTGCTCCACCCAAAAGGATTTGGTCAAAATCCATACAATAGACAAAAGAGATATTTGGGGGCACACCCTAAAAAATGCATAAAGATGGTGCTGCCATAAGACCATACAACAGGTGGTCTTATGGCAGCACCATCTTTATGCATTTTTTAGGGTGTGCCCCCAAATATCTCTTTTGTTTGTTGAGAGGAGGGGCATGTCACGAGCAGCACTGCGTGACATGAGAGAGAGAACTTATTACAGACAGACGCTACTCTGTCTACTCTGCATGCTGGCTAAATCTCAATCTACCCTGTCAGTCACCAGCTGTCGGCGATTGACGGGTAGATCGCCGCGGACCTCCGAGGCAATAGGAGGCCGCTAAAACTGGCCCACTGAGCCATCGGTCCACCGGGAAACTCCCGGTAGTCCCGATGGCCAGTCCATCCCTGATACAAGCTTTTTTTAAAATCCTGACCCGGTTTGCGATTTACTTTGGCTCGCAGAACGAGCAGGATTCAAGCCTCTGCGGTGTGCAGTACCGCATTTGTCCAGAGGTGCGGGGGCGCCAGTGACACTCGGAGCCAATTGGATGCAATCGGAAACGGTGTCTCTGGCACCCCCCCCCACCTCTGGCCACATGCAGTACTGCATATAATAGAAGTCACTGTGGAATGAATGTGAGTTTCCATTGACTTCTATGGGGAAACTCACTTTGATATATGAGTGCTTTGGATTACAAGCATTCTTCTGGAACAAATTATGCTCATAATCCAAGGTACCACTGTATTTCACAATAGTTAAAACATGTCTTATAAGACAAATAGTTTAAAAACTGTTTCTCAAAGTTGACATATCCAAAACGTAAAAAAAAACACCAACCCAACTTTGTCAAGTATTCTCAAAACGTAGAGATCGGTCAACGCACACGAGACGACACGTTTCGCATGATTACGCGCTTCCTTAGGACCACTTGACCTCGGATGTATTCAAATACATATGAAGTAAAGCTGTGAGAACTGTGAAACAAAAATAATGACTATAATCAAATAAAAAAAAAAAAACAATGAATTGCGTAATAAAATATTGACAATCCATTAAGACAAACTATCCTATGACTAAGCACCAGTAAGGGTGTGAAACGTGTCAGCTGCATTCGTACCTGTACCTCTGCTGTTTATGGAATGTCTCCATCAGCTGTTGGGTGCTGCCGCCGCCATTGCGGGTAAGGTAACCCGGCAGTGTAGCCTTTCGGCTTCACGCCGGGAACCCTACTGCGCATGCGCAAGGCCCCGCTCCTCTCTCCTATTAGCCGGCGGCCGAGGGAGGAGGAGGGAGCCCCGCAGCATACTTCCGGAAGTGGGGAAGGATACCTGTCAAAGACAGGTATCCTGTCCCCCCTCCCCCCCGAAAGGTGCCAATTGTGACACCGGAAGGGGGGAGGAATCCGATGAGCGGAGGTTCCACTTTAGGGTGGCGCTCCGCTTTAAAGTAGAACTAAAGCTATTTATTTGTTCTGGAGAGGTATTATAACCCCTGTCAGTTTTTATTTCTGTCTGCACCCCCATTAGGGAGATTCACCTTCTCTATTTGTCCCTTTTACCATTATCATTGAAAGTAAAAGAAAATCCCATATTTTGGGTTGTCCCCAGAAAAGTAATAGAGGGGAAATCTTCCAATGGGGACACTAGTTCTGGTGACCCCCATGGAAATGCCTTAATTTGCAGGGATTTCCTCTCCGGTTTTGGCCTTGGGACAGGAAATAAAAGGGAAATCTCCACAATGGGACACAGATAGCGGGAAAAAAAAAATCTGACGGGTTATAACCCTCCCTTGAGCTGACCATACATTATACAAAATTTTCTTACTCAATTTCAGATTTACCCTAAAATATGTAGTACAAGGGCCTGATTGCATACAAATTTAAAGTGTTTACGTTTGACCTTATATTATATAGTTTTGGAAAATTTAAAAGGTAAAATTGTATAAGAAGATTGTATAAATGTATGACCAGCCTAACAATATCAAAAATGAAAAAAAAAAAAAAGTTTTGCCGATAGTTCTACTTTAACTTTTTTTTTTTTTTTCCTCTCCTTCCTCGAGGATTGCCAATATTTAAATTACGCAATTCATAGATTTTTTATTTTTTTTGCTTGATTATATTCATAATTTTTGTATAAGTTCTCACAGCTTTACTTCATATGTATTTGAATACATCCGAGGTCAAGAGGTCCTAAGGAAGCGGGTGATCGCATGAAACGCGTCGAACCACGCACACATTGACCGATTTCTAAGTTTTGAGAAAACTTGCCGAAGTTGGTTGATGTTTTTTTTTTTTGAAGCATCACCTATGAAAAACAGTTTGTAAACTATTTGTCTTATAAGACATGTTTTTAGGCCTCATACACACTGGACGTTATAAATAAAAGCCAGTAGCATAGCTGTAGAAAGCTGTAGAGTGAGTATTTCAGCATTTTTGCACTAGAGTTTTTCTGCGTTTTTTTTTTTTTAGCAAAACTATACTCCCCTAAAAGCTTATGGCTCAAAGACGCTGATAAAACACAGAATATCCGCGTTTCTTTTGTGCGGTTTTAAGCGGTTTTCAGCTTTTTTCAGAGTAATGCCCCGTACACACGATCAGAAATTGTGTCAGAAAAAACTCGAATGGTTTTTCCGATGGAATTCCGCTCAAGCTTGGCTTGCAGACACACGGTCACACAAAAAGTTCTCTGAACTTTCGACCGTCAAGAACGCAGTGACGTACAACACTACGACGAGCCGAGAAAATTAAGTTCAGCGCTTCCGAGCATGCGTCGTATTGTTTCCGAGCATGCGTGATTTTTTGCGCGTCCGAATTGCATACAAACGCGTTTTCGGATTGGAACTTTTTCCGACCGAAAAAAATAGAGAACCTGCTCTCAATCTTTTGCTGGCTGAAATTCTACCAGCAAAAAGTTAGATGGAGCATACACACGGTCGGAATTTCTGACCAAAAGCTCTCATCGGACTTTTGCTGGCGGAATTTCTGATCGTGTGTATGCGGCATTAGAGCCGTTTTACAGCTGAAAAACTCCTCTCAAAACCCACTAGTTTTGGAGGGGGGGGGGGGGTTTCCTGCCAAAAACTGCTGATAGCAGCCTATGTGTGCATGGACACACCAAAAACAGCAGCTGTAAAAAGCTCTAACCCTCTTCCCGGCCGCTCTACGTACATTTACTGCAGGGCGACGGCTCCTGTGCGCAAAATCACATACAGGTACGCAATTCTGCACTTGCGGGTCTGTGGCGCGCACTGCCGGTGACCCGCTCCTGCTGTGATTGCAAAAAGCGGGAGACAATCAGTGAGTCCGGCGGGAGCCAATCAGCGGGTCCAGCGGGAGCCAATGTCGGCCGGGACCCGCGGATCATTCCCGACAGAGGCAGAACGGCCTCTGTAAACAAGGCAGATCGCCGTTCTGTAAGTATGGAATACAGAGAGCCTGTGTTTCTCTGCCAAGCAGGAACATGGATCTCTGTCTTCCCACAGTTAAAGCACCTCCCCCAGACATAGCAAGCACCCCCTAGCACATTTAACCCTTTGATTGCCCCCGATCACCACTTCACAGCCAATGTCATTAGTACAGTGATAGTGCATATTTTTTTAAGCACCGATCACTGTATTGGTGTCACTGGTCCCTAAAAAAAGTGTCAAATGCAAAGTCACCGCCATTACTTGTAAAAAAAATAAATTCCATACATTTTTTTTTTAAAAACTCAGTTTGTAGACGCTATAACAGCTTTTGCGCAAACCAATCAACAGGTACAGAATACGTTATAAATCCCAAAGGGAAATTGTTACGACACAGACACACTTAAGACAACACAAGATCACAACAATAAACTGAACAAGATGCAAAAACACAACATTTACCAATAACAGCCACCAACACCAAATAACAAAATTAAAACTACTACAAATAAAACATTCATACAATTTAAATACAACATAGAATAAACAACACAGATTAAAATAACAGGCAAACTACGAAATACAATTACACCACTTTCTCTAACACCACCCCAAATAATAACCAACACAATAACAACATACTATAAAAAC
This sequence comes from Lithobates sylvaticus, assembly GCA_028564925.1. Lineage (NCBI taxonomy): Eukaryota > Metazoa > Chordata > Amphibia > Anura > Ranidae > Lithobates > Lithobates sylvaticus. The sequence continues at coordinate 9,319,346 of CM053034.1, forward strand.
ACCACAAAATCCTGATCATAAACCAATAAATCTTCCCCATCAGCCTTTACAGAAATTACAAATATCTTGGGGTGCACATAGATAATAACACCTACAATACTATAAAAACAACACAAAATCCTGATCATAAACCAGAAGTAAATCTTCACCATCAGCCCTCACAGAAAAGAATTATAGATCTTGATCACCACAGGCAAAAATGATTTCCCGTGTCGCCCTGTGGTGCATTGTGGGTGTAACAATCTGTCACTGATGGTACTCCGTAGACTGACCAGCGTATTGTGGAGCGGGTGGGAGGAGTTGTCCAAGATTGAACACAACTTGAACGTTCTCCTCTCCAACACCGTTGTAAAAGACTCCAATTCCAATCCACCATCACTGGCCTTGCCAATCAGTTTGTTGAGTCCGTTGGTGTCGGACACCCTAAGCCTTCTTTCCCAGCATGCCACTGCATACAGGAGAGCGCTGGCCACCAGAGACTCCTAAAACATCTTCAGCATCGTCCAGGAGATGTTATAGAACCTCAGTCTCCTCAAAAAGTTGAGGCGGCAGCTCTGGCACTTCCTATAGAGCACCTCCGTGTTCTTGCGCCAGTCCAGCTTATTATCTATGTGCACCCCCAGATACTTGTAACTCTCTACTACCGCCACATCCACCCCTCAGATGGAAATTGGGGTCACTGGTGGCTTCCGCTTTCTGAAATCCACAACAAGCTCCTTTGTCACATTTCGATACAGATGATCAACCTCACACCATGTGACAAAGTTCTCCACCACTGTCCTATGCTCAGTCTCTTCCCCATCCCTGATACATTCCCTCTACCGCAGAGTCATCAGAAAACTTCTGAAGATGGCAAGACTCTGGTAGCCGAAATCAGTGGTGTAGACAGTAAAGAGAATAGGAGAGAGAGAACTGTCCCCTGCGGAACCCCAATATTGCTGATCACCCAGACACACAGTCTTGCAAAATGCACATACTGCAGGTCTTCCTGTCAGGTAGTCTACAATCCATAACAGAAGGGAAACATCAACCTGCTAGCTTCTTGCCCAAAATATCCAGCCTGATGGTATCAAAAGCTCTGGAGAAATAAAAATAAATAAAAACATGACCCTCACAGTGCTTGCCGACTTATCCAGGTGATTTACCATGAAAATTATTGCATACCAGCCAAGACTGGGGCTGGAGGATGCTAACTGCAAAGGGTTTAAAGCGGAGTTCCACCCTAAAAAAAAAAAAAAATTGGCATCAAAAGACTCCTTTTAACCTAGAAAAAAAATTGTTTATACTTACCAGAAAGGCCCTGTTGCCATCTAGTACTCGTAATCTGCCACTTCCTGGTCCGCGGAGCTCCTCGTGACTTCCTCCCTCGCCTATGATCCTGGGAAATGATGACACATCATTTCCCAGGAGTCTGTGCTCAAAAAGCCCGTTATTTCCCGACAGAAAATTACGCGATTTAAGGCGGATCACAGCGCCATTTTTAAAAGGGGAAGAAAGCCCTTTTTTGCCATAATGGGGCGGGACCTTCCACCGTCACCGCCCGTTGTTATGGCAATGTTAGAAACAATCGGCGCTACGCCCACCTTTAAGACGCACATTGCATGAGATCGAGAGGTGCATGCTGGTGCATAACCAGCATGCACCTCTCTAAAGCTATTCCAGGAAGCGAACTCGATTGGGCTTCACATGCCCACATTCATGATGGAAACGGCCACAAAACGGAGGAATACATTACAGTAAGAAATTTATATTTTTGAACAATCGATCATGATAATTGATATAAAACAAGTCTCTCCAAGGTCTTCATGATATGGGAGGTTAAAGCCACTGGTCTATAATTCTTAGTTACCAAAATACATATTGGTTGGCCTAAATTGATGAAGAAATTCAATTTATTTATTTTTGTATTCGATTTTTTTTATTTTTTTACTTCTATAAAAAAAAGTAACTGTAATTTTAATATATATATATATATATATATTTATATATATATATATATATATATATATATATATATATATATATACATATACATATATACACACACACACACACACACACATATACATACACATACATACATACACACACAAATTTCTTTTTTTTTCTTATTATTTATAATGCAAAAAATTAAAAACTGCAGAGGTGATCAAATACCACCAAAAAAAGCTCTATTTGTGGGGAAAAAAAAGGACATCAATTTTATTTGGGTACAACGCCGCACGACCGCGCAACTGTCAGTTAAAATAACACAGTGCCGTATAGCAAAAAATGGCCTGGTCATGAAGGGGGGGGGGGGGGGGGGGCGAACCTTCTGGAGCTGAAGCAGTTCACTATTGTGAAATACATTTTTGTAATAAAGCTTTTTACAATGTAATAATGCGGTCATATGTAAAGTCCCATTATCATATACAGTGGAACCTCGGTTTGCGAGTAACACAGTGCTCGTTTTGCAAAATGCTCATTAACTGCATTTCTAAAAATCCTAACTTGGCTTGTGAGTGTTGTCTCGCAAAACAAGCAGGATTCAGGCCAAAAGCGGTGTGCAGTTCGGCTGACCTCGGCAAACCTCGAAAACGGCTCGTGAACGGAGTCTTTCCGAGGTTTGCCAAGGTCAGCCTTCCTGACCTTTTCGGCCGTTTCCGAGGCTCTCCGGCGCACCCCCCCCCCCCCCGCCTCTGGCCGCATGCGGTATTGCATCCCATTGAAGTCAATGCGGAGCAAATTATTTTCGTTTTTTCCATTGACTTCAATGGGAAAACTCACTTTGATATGCGAGTACTTTGGATTACGAGCGTTCTCCTCGAACGGATTATGCTCGTAATCCGAGGTCCCACTGTATTTATTCTCCGATTAGCTCGGAAACAGCTTCTCCTATCGTTCTGTCCTGGCAGGTTGCTTCCGAAGCATCACTACAACCCAAAACAGTACATTTCCCACACTGAAAATATGGGAGCATCTCTCTTAGTTTTTACTTTGCTACCCCACAAAAGATGATCCAGCTTCTAAAATCCTAGAGTCTAAAGTCTAAAGAGACTCCAACCTATACAGAACATTCCTGTTCTTATCACAGGCATTTCCTGCCAAGTAGGCTCAGCCAGAGTGTATAACATTATGTCTTGCTGGCATGGAGGATACATACAGACATGCAGTCATTTTCTTAGTGGACTGTAGGTCAGATCAGGTGAACTTGATTATATATATATATATATATATATATATATATATATATATATATATATATATATATATATATATTTATTATGACACACACAAACACACAGTATGTAGGCACACAGAAGTGCTGATGATTCATTGTTTTCCTTCCTGAATCCTAACTATACAAAAAGCAGAAGCTGGTTGCTTGTTATATGGGAAATGCAGACATTCTACAGCTGGGCACTTCATCCATGAAACGTAAAAAGGAAACCCGACATTACAGAAGCTTAAAGAGGAAGTAAACCCTGTTGGGTTTTACTTCCTCTTTATTTCCCTGCAAAGGTAAAGCATAATGGGCCACTACTGTATGCATCGCATAGTAGCCCATTATGTGTCACTTACCTGAAACCAAAGCCTGCAATGTCACCGCTGTCCCCACTAGCAGGGAGTGTCCATCTTCACCCTTCTTCCTTCCGGGGGCCGCAAACTCCGGCTCTATGACAAATATACACTATATTACGAAAAGTATTGGGACGCCTGCCTTACACGCACATGAACTTTAATGGCGTCTTAGTCCGTAGGGTTAAATATTGAGTTGGCCCACCCTTTGCAGCTATAACAGCTTCAACTCTTCTGGGAAGACCGTCCACAAGGTTTAGGAGTGTGTCTATGGGAATGTTTGACCATTCTTCCAGAAGCGCATTTGTGAGGTTAGGTGCTGATGTTGGATGAGAAGACCTGGCTCGCAGTCTGCGTTCTAATTCATCCCAAAGGCGTTCTATCGGCTTGAGACCAGGACTCTGTGCAGGCCAGTCAAGTTCCTCCATCCAAAACTTGCTCATCCATGTCTTTATGGACCTTGCTTTGTGTGTGCACTGGTGGGCAGTCATATTGGAACAGGAAGGGTCCATCCCCAAACTGTTGGGAGCATAAAATTGTCCAAAATGTCTTGGTATGCTGATGCCTTAAAGAGGAGTTTCACTTTTGGGTGGAACTTCTGCTTTAAGCACTTCTCGCCCCCTTACATGCCACATTTGGCATGTAATGTTTGGGGGGGGAGTGGGGGCTCCCCCCTCAAAAGCACCAGGCTTCTTCTCCAACCCCACCATCTCTACCAGAGTCAGAAATTGAAATGCCTCCTCTAGAGTATGCCAACATGAAGGGGAAAGGAGAGGATCTTGAGGCAGTGTTAGGGGAGGCTGCAGAAGATTTCTAATTCCCATGCCCCTATACACCTGATGTAAAAACCATGGACAGCTGAAGCTGCCTATAAAAAAAAAAAAAAGACATCTCACACATATGCTCATTTAAAGATGATGTCCCTTTGGTAAGGCACGTGTCAAATTCATCAAAGATGTCACAAGAGGAAGTGGAAGTTTCCAAAACCCCCTTCCGCCTCCATTTCCTCCAAAATGAGGAGCTCCCTAATCCTTTACCCGGGCTTCAACTGCCAAGCCAAGCTTCAATCCTTCCTTTCGGAGCAAGACTTGTTACTCAACATCCACAAAGTCTACCCCAAATTCCTATTCCCAATAAAGGGTCGCTCTCGCTCCAAAAAGAGTTGAGCACATCTGCTACAAATGGCCTCTCTCTGTCGCAGACGACCCATGACTTTAGGTTCAGTGGGTTTCAAAAAGGATACAAAAATAGAATTCCAAATTCTACCCCCCTTACCTACCCCCATTCTTCTCTCAAATCAACCAAAATTTTGCTCTAGGAGAGTCAGAGTTGCAGAACACCCTAAACCACCTTTCGTCCCAGAAAAGTGGCCATTCCAGTGCCCCTGGAGGACAGGTTCTAAGGATTCTGTTCAAACCAGTTCATGGTACCAAGTCCCAATGGGGGTAAATTACCTATACTGGACCTAAAATCCCCAAACAAGTACCTTAAAATTCTAGAGTTTCATATGGATTCTGTAAGGTCAGTTGTTGTCTACTTGGCATCTGTAGACATCTGAGAGGTCTATCTGCATATTCCCACCTACCCACTTCATCAGTACTTTATTTTGCAATAGGAGACTTCTAGTTTGTCGCACTCAGTGGTGTAACTGGAACCTTCAGGGCCCCGGTGCAAGAAACCATGAAGGGCCCCCCTGAACCCCAGCCGAGGCCCTTCCCTCCGTGTCTGGTGCTGGAACTCCAGGGCTCGGTCATAGGTACGACTTTTGTGACCCCTGTAGTTCCACTACTGGTATCAGCAGTTTTTTTTTATTATTTTTTTACAATTTTTCAGGAGTCCCGTTGGGGGACTTTGGTGAGATATCAGAGGTCTAAACAGACCTATGATGTTACACCTTTGAGACAAAGAGGAAGAAGGGAAAGGGAAATTGGGTCCCTGTCCTCTGGGGAGAAGTGGGCCCTGTCCCGTGGAGAGATTGGATCCTTGTCCTTAGGAGAGATGGGGTCCCTGTCCCCACGTAAGTAGGAGTCCCTGTCCCTAAGGAAAATGGGGTCCCTGTCCTCTGGGGAGAAGTGGGCCCTGTCCCCAGGGAAAATGGGGTCCCTGTCCCCAGGGGAGAGATGGGGTCCCTGTCCCCAGGGGAGAGATGGGGTCCCTGACCTTAGGGGAGATGGGGTCCTTGTCCTCAGATGAGTGCTGGCAGACAAGCCTGTGGTGTCCTTTGGGGAGCCGGCTCTCATAGGGCTGCACTGCATCTGTGTGCTTAAAGTTTGCCCGGGAGAAGCATGCAGTGCAGTGTGAGCCGGACTCAGGGGGAGGGATTCTGGCTGGGGAGGACAGACACCGGACTGAGCAGCACTGCATGGAGCAGGAGAGGGGGACCCGGAGGAGCGGCAGAGGACACAGGTTGTGTGGGGAATGCACAACTAAAGAGCAGCCAGTGCGGTAGTCGAGCATGGAGCTCTGCTAGTCACCCCCCACCTCCAGCCACCCGTGCGCCTGGTGCCTAACCGCCTATGCTGCCACCGGGCATATGTAGAGGGGGCCGCATGGGCCCCTTGCAGCACAGGGCCCGGTTGCGCTTGCGACTGCTGCACCCCCTATAGTTACGCCCCTGGTCGCACTGCTCTTTCCTGTCCTCAGATCCCAGGGTATCCACAAAGCTGTTGCACCCCTTTTTGCCCTCTTAGGAGGTCAGGGCATTCAGGTCACGGGTATCTAGATGACCTTTTAGAGGATTACTCTCCTGTCCACCTATCGGCAGACATCCACAAGACTATTTAGATGCTTCAGACATTCGGTTGGGTAATCAACTTTCAGAAATCCGCTATCCAAATTTCCCTCCGTCTGAAATACTTGGGCCTCATTCTAGACACAATCCAAGCAAAAGGTATTTCTTCTAGAAAACAAAAACTAGTCTCTCTCAGATCTCATGCTCAGGCCTTAAGGTCAAGGAGACATCCCTCTGTGAAATTCTTAATGAGAGTTCGTGACCTCATTCAAGGTCGTTCCTTTCACCCAATTCCATTCAAGGCCTCTCAAATACAACATCTTGTTGGCATGGAACAAACACACTCCATTGTCTTCACAGTGGAGAAGTCTTTTCTTCCATAGCAATTCAATGGGATAACAACAAATTCCAGTCCGACAGGCTGGGGAGAAAAGTGTTCAACTCTCTCACAGTTCAGGGAACACGATTAGCCAAGGAAGTCAAGCTTTCCATCAACATCTTGGAGCTCAGAGTGATATAAATGGTTTTACACCACTGGACCCCCGTTCTTCAGGGACACCTGATCAGGCCATGGCTGTGGCCTACAATAACAACCAGGGGGGTACCAGGAGTCCAGGGGGGTACCAGGAGTCAGGTGACTTTGAAGGAAGCCTGATTATCGCACAGACAGAAACACTATCCAGCAATCTCTACTGTTCACAACTCAGGAATGGACCTTTGGAAGGCAGATTACTCCAGTCATCACTGCATGGACCAAGAAGAAGGGACCTTCATCCAGATATCTTCAGTCAGATTTGTCATAGATGGGGGGGGACTCCAAATGTGGATACCCCGGCCTCCAGGTTCAACAACAAGTTACCTCTGTTTGTGACCAGGACCAGGGATCCCCCAAAACTGGAATCGGATGCTCTGATAAATCCCTACTCCTTTCCTTCAGTCTGAATTCTGCCTTGACTGCTCCACAAAACATATCAAGAAGACAGATTTATGGTTTGCTCTTCCTTCAGATCCTTGTAAGGGACATCTTGCTTCAAGATCCACCATTGCTATGTGGATAAGACAACTACTCTCAAGAGCTTACACCCTAAAAGATGAAGCACCTAATGCACGAATACATGCCCACTTCAGGCTGGTAGAAGTTTATTGGGCAGTAGAACATCAAGCCTCTGTTGTCCAGCTTTAAAAGGCTGCAACCTGATCTTCTGTTCATACCAGGTGGGTATCCAATCCTCTGCAGCTTTCAGCTGAAAGGTTCTTGCAACAGCACTCCACATTGGGTGAGTTGACCCGTGTTGTTGTTGGGCCTGTTGGCACAGTTATTTTGCCTTACTGTTGGCACACCCATCGTATTAATTGCTTGAGAACATCCCAGGGTGTATGAAAATCAAGCTGTACTGCACTACAACCTATGGAATTTAAATAAGTCAAAATCATTTTTCCCCCCCAGAGCTTAGAGGATGTTCATACAAAAATACTTACCGTATTTATTGGCGTTATAACACGCACTTTTTTCCCCTTAAAATCAGGGGAAAATCGTGGGTGCGTGTTATACGCCAATCCCCCACTGATCTGCGTTGTCTGTGGAGCGGCGCCGCCGTGTACTTGGCTCCGCGCGCAGTCACACCCAGTCCCGCCTCCTAGTCTTTACGTCCCACCACAGGGGCGTTACTGCGAGCGGAGCCGAGTAGCCGAGTACGCTCGGCTTGGTCTATGTCGGCAGAGAGAGGAGCCGAAGATCTCGGTGGCGGCGCTGAATTTAAAACAAAACCATGCTGCAATTTTGGGGAAGGCTGCAGGTGGACAGTGGAAGGCTGCATTGATGGTCATTTAAAATGTATTTTTTTTACCTAAACTTGCCTCCTAAACTTGGGGTGCGTGTTATACACCAGCGCGTGTTATATGCCGATAAATACAGTACTTTTTTTTTTTTGCATGTGCAGTGCCTTGAAAAAAAAAAGTATTCATACCCCTTGAAATGTTCCACATTTTGTCATGTTATAACCAAAAACGTAAATGTATTTTATTGGGATTTTATGTGATAGGCCAACACATAGTGGCACATAATTGTGAAGTGGAAGGAAAATGATAAATGTTTAACATTTTTTACAAAGAGATATGTGAAACGTGTGGGGGGGGACATTTGTATTCCGCCCCCCCCCCCCCCCCCATGAGTCAATACTTTATAGAATCACCTTTTGCTGAAATTTCAGCTGCAAGTCTTTTTGGGGATGTCTCTACCAGCTTTGCACATCTAGGAGGGACTTTTTTGCCCATTCTTCTTTGCAAAATAGCTCAAGCTCTGTCAGATTGGATGGAGAGCGTCTGTGAACAGCAATACAGATTCTCAATTGGATTTAGGTCTGGACTGTGACGGGGTCATTCTAAACACATGAATATGCTTTGATATAAACCATTCCATTGTAGCTCTGGCTGTATGTTTCGGGTCGTTGTCCTGCTGGAAGGTGAACCTCGGCCCCATTCTCAAGTTTTTTGCAGACTTTAAGACCCCTTTCACACGAGGCCTTTTTCAGGCGCTTTTGGGCTAAAAATAGCGCTTGTAAAACGGCTCCCCTGCAGTCTCAGTGTGAAAGCCTGAGTGCTTTCACACTGAGGTGATGCGCTGGCAGGACATTAAAAAAACTCCTGCAAGCAGCATCTTTGGAGCTGTTAACACCGCTCCTAAACCGCCCCTGCCCATTGAAATGAATGGGCAGTGGCACCGAACCCCCGGCAAAGCTGCTGCAGCGCCGCTTTGCAGGTCGTTTTAACCATTTTTTGTCCGCTAGTAGGGGTTAAAGGTGCCAATCTGGCAGCTGAAAACCTCTGCAAAAACAACGGTAAAGCGCCGCTAAAAATAGCGGCGCTTTACCGCCGACGCCTCGGTGTGAAAGCAGCCTAACAGGTTTTCTTCTACAGATTGCCTTGTATTAGGCTCCATCCATTTTCCCATCAACTCTGACCAGCTTCTCTGTCTGGCTTTCTTTCACCAATGTCCTTCTACTTGTCACTCTTCCATAAAGGGCAGATTTGGGGAGAACACGACTTATGCCCCATACACACGGTTGGATTTTCCGACGGAAAATGTCCTATCGGACAATGTTGTCGGAAATTCCGACCGTGTGTGTGGGCTCCATCTGACTTTTTCCGTCGGATTTTCCGACGGACAACGTTTTATCTCCTGCTCTCAAATTTTCCGACAACAAAGTCCTATCGGACTTTTTCCGATCATGTGTAGCGAATTCAGATGGACAAAGTGCCACGCATGCTCAGATCACACTACAAGACCAAAGCTATTGGCTACTAGCCTCTACGTAGTCCCGTCGTACGCAACAAACGTCACCACGTTCAGAATGATCGGATTTTCCGACAACGTTGTCCGACCGTGTGTATGCAACACCAGTGTCGGACAAAATCCGTCGGAAAAAATCCGATGGATTTTTGTGGTCGGATTTTTCCGACCGTGTGTACGGGGCATAATAGTTGTCCTGTGGACAGATTCTCCCAACTGAGCTGTGGATCTCTGCAGCTCCTCCAGAGTTACCATGGACCTCTTGGCTCTTCTCTGATGAATGCTCTCCTTGCCTTGAGATGTTTAAAGCTTGGAATATTTTTTTATAACCTAACCCTGCTTTGTACTTCTCCACAACTTTATCCCTGACCTGTCTGGTGTGTTCCTTGGCCTTCGTGATGCTGTTTGTTTACTAAGGTTCTCTAACAAACCTCTGAGGACTTCACAGAACAGCTGTATTTATACTGAGATTAAATTACACACATGTGGATTTACTAATTAGGTGACTTCTGAAGGCAATTGGCTCCACTATATTTTAGTTAGGGGTATCAGAGTAAGGGGGCTGAATACAAATGTACACCACACTTTTCACATATTTATTTGTTAAAAATTTAGAAAATTATTTATTCTTTTTATTATGTGGCACTTTGTGTTGGTTTATCACATAAAATCCCAATAAAATACATTTATGTTTTTGGTTGCAATTTGACAAAATGTGGAAAAATTTAAAGGGGTTTTAATAATTTTTCAAGGCACTGTGACTAGGTATTCTTTGCAAAGTGAAATTTCACCGCATTCACTAAGTCCTGGGGAAAATTCCCTTTCAAACTATGCCTACAAGGTTATAGGGTCTACAAGCTATGGCGCCAATCATTAAAAATGTATCACACCTGATGTACTGACGGCCTATCTCATTTCTTGAGGCCCTGAAATGCCAGGACAGTACAAATAACCTCCCCCCCCAAATTAAACCTTTTTGGAAATCGACAGTCCAAGGTATTTAGTATGGCGAGTTTTTTGAAGTTGTAATTTTTTCCAAAATGACGATTCCCCCCCCCCCCCAAAATTGTCATATTAACAGGTTATTTTCTCTCACATGGCATATGCATACTGCAAACTGGCAACTACACCCCAAAATACATTCTGCTACTCCTCCTGGGTATAGCGATACCAGATATGAGACTTTTTCACAGCCTGGCCACATAGAGAGGACCAAAATGGAGGGAGAACCGTCAGGGGTTCTAGGGACATAAATGACAACCTATTACACCTTTAAAGGCCCTGCAGCACCAGGACAACGGAAACCCCCTATAAAATAACCCAATTTTGGAAAGCAAAACACCCCAACGGATATTCTTTGAGGCATAATGAGTCTTTTGAACATGTCATTTTTTTTCCACAAGTTTTTGGAAAATGTGGAAAGAAAATGAAAACGCATTTTTTTTTACACATTGTTACGGCACTGGTGAGGATGACACTGATAGGGTGGCACTGATGAGCGCTCACTAATGGGTACTGATGTGCACTATTGGGCACTGATGAGCACTAATAGGGCACTGTAGTGGCACTGATAAGCACCCACGGATGAGCACTGTAGTGGCACCGTAGAGCAGTGTAGTGGCACCGATGAGAACTGTAGTGGCACCGTAGGGCACTGTTGGGCACTGTGGTGCCACTGATGGGACTCCAATGAGCACTGTTGGCACTGTAGTGGGCATCGTGGCATGAGATCATGGGGACACCGATACAGCATGTGAGCAGAGGAGAGATGAACCCTGTAGCAGCGCAAGCTGAACTGACCATGACACCGGTTGACAAGTGACCGCTCCATCATTGGACAGAGTGATTACGTGGTGAAGGGCCGCTGTGATTGGCGCTTTTCCCCCCGATCTTTGATGCGCTGGGTCCCAAGGACTCAGCCATCACCGACACTTCCAGGTGCGCTCCCCAGGGGGTGCGCGAGAAGCTTAAGCATGGGAGGCCTTCACATGACGGCCTCCCAGAACTAGACGGCCTCGCTGTAGCCGTAATTCGGCTATAGTGTGGTCGGCAAGTATTTAAAGTTCAATGAAACATGGAGTGGATCTTTAAGTAATACGAGTCTTGTCCCTCCACCAGCCTGTGAATGAACACTGAAATGAGAAGCAGCTGCCTAATTAGCTTATCTCTCTGTCGCCCTCTACTGCTATTAGCATGCTCTGTGCACTGCAGCACACCAAATTGGCTCCTTGTGCTGCTTCTCCCTCCTAATCTCTGCTCTGTTGTATAGTGGATTCCAAAAGGTTAAAAGGTTACTTGAACTGCTTGTTTAAAAAGAAATAAAATACATTATATATTATTGGTTACATAACTGAATGAATCTGTGCCTTTTGTATTTGCCTAAAGTTCAACTTTACAGTGGCTGTAAAGGCAGAAGTTTTTTTTTTTTTTACCTTAATGCATTCTATGAGCCAGGAGTGCCAGCGGGGGACCCGAGAAGAGGAAGATCAGGGCTGCTCTGTGCATAACCATTACACAGAGCACAAGTATAACACGTTTATTTTAATAAAAAATATAAATAAAATAAAAACTACAATTTACAATCACGTTAATGAAAAATAAAGCCAATCTGTATATAGTTAGTTATAATGACATTGTGTGAGGCTGACACTTCAGGTAAAGGAGGGTCAGATGTCACCTGAAATCTGACAGCTGCTGAGAGGTCACACGATCGACATGCCAGCATAGGTCGGTTGGCCTTTAACTTCTTGCATTGCCTGGGCAATGGCAGCTTCCACTTATCTGCCTTCGCAGCTTGTTTATTCATAAAAAAAAAGTTTATATATTTGTACAAATAAAAGGATGACAGCGACTCTGGGATCTGTCGGCTGTTCCTCTTCCCCTCCTGTATCCTCTGGCACAGTCTGTTCTGCAGATTTCAACTTTAAGCCGGAGAATGGTGGGGAAGGAAATGGTAGGATGGCAGCCAAAAGGATCCAAGGCTGTCCTTGATTAATACGACCTTTATTAAGGCCGATCTGTAATTCTGGAAATACCAATGAATGCAGGTGCTTGGTATGGAAAAGTTGTCCCCATGCAGGTTATTTACCATCCGGTGCCATAAATCACCTCGGAAAAGGTGCAGCTGTTCAGCTACAGGAGGAGAGTCGAGGTGGAGGGAATCAAGAGAAGGAGGAGAAGAGCCATCGTCATCCAAGTGACATCTCCCAATAATGTTTGGAGACTTTCCAGTGGCCCAATCAAAGCACCCATGGATGATAATTTGTTCTCTTCACCATTGACGATGCTAAATTTCCAAGGGAACTGCTTCTCCACACTCAATAATAACCCCCCTCTCCACTTCTCAACCCTCAATAATAACCCCCCCCCCCCCCTCTCCACCCTCAATAATAACCCCCCTCTCCACCCTCAATAATAAACCCCCTCTCCACTTCTCCACCCTCAATAATAACCCCCCTCTCCACTTCTCCACCCTCAATAATAACCCCCCTCTCCACTTCTCCAAATAACCCCCCCCCCTCTCCACTTCACCCTCAATAATAACCCCCTCTCCTCTTCTCCACCCTCAATAATAACCCCCTCTCCCCTTCTCCACCCTCAATAATAACCCCCCTCTCCACTTCTCCACCCTCAATAATAACCCCCCTTCTCCACCCTCAATAATAACCCCCTCTCCACTTCTCCACCCTCAATAATAACCCCCCTCTCCACCCTCAATAATAACCCCCCTCTCCACTTCTCCACCCTCAATAATAACCCCCTCTCCACTTCTCCACCCTCAATAATAACCCCCCTCTCCACTTCTCCACCCTCAATAATAACCCCCTCTCCACTTCTCCACCCTCAATAATAACCCCCCTCTCCACTTCTCCACCCTCAATAATAACCCCCCTCTCCACTTCTCCACCCTCAATAATAACCCCCCTCTCCCCCCCCAACCCCCAACCACCCCCAACCCACCTCCACCCCTACCACCCCCAACCCACCCCAATAACCCCCCTCTCCACTTCTCCACCCTCAATAATAACCCCCCTCTCCACTTCTCCACCCTCAATAATAACCCCCCTCTCCACCCTCAATAATAACCCCCCTCTCCGCTTCTCCACCCTCAATAATAACCCCCCCTCTCCACCCTCAATAATAACCCCCCTCTCCACTTCTCCACCCTCAATAATAACCCCCCTCTCCACTTCTCCACCCTCAATAATAACCCCCCCCTCCCCCCTCTCCACCCTCAATAATAACCCCCCTCTCCACCCACCCTCAATAATAACCCCCCCCCCTTCCCCCCTCTTCTCCACCCTCAATAATAACCCCCCTCAATAATAACCCCCAATAATAACCCCCCCTCTCCACTTCACCCTCAATAATAACCCCCTCTCCACTTCTCCACCCTCAAAAATAACCCCCCTCTCCGCTTCTCCACCCTCAATAATAACTCCCCTCTCCACCCTCAATAAGAACCCCCCTCTCCACCCTCAATAATAACCCCCTCTCCACCCTCAATAATAACCCCCCTCTCCACCCTCAATAATAACCCCCCTCTCCACCCTCAATAATAACCCCCCTCCCCACCCTCAATAATAACCCCCCTCTCCACTTCACCCTCAATAAAAACCCCCCCTCTCCACTTCACCCTCAATAATAACCCCCCCTCTCCACTTCTCCACCCTCAATAATAACGCCCCCTCTCCACTTCTCCACCCTCAATAATAACCCCCCTCTCCACCCTCAATAATAACCCCCCTCTCCACTTCTCCACCCTCAATAATACCCCCCTCTCCACCCTCAATAAAAAAAACCCTCTCCACTTCTCCACCCTCAATAATAACCCCCCCTCTCCACTTCTCCACCATCAATAACCCCCCTCTACACTTCTCCACCCTCAATAATAACCCCCCTCTACACTTCTCCACCCTCAATAATAACCCCCCTCTCCTCTTCTCCACCCTCAATAATAACCCCCTCTCCACTTCTCCACCCTCAATAATAACCCCCCTCTCCACTCTCAATAATAACCCCCCTCTCCACTCTCAATAATAACCCCCCTCTCCTTTTCTCCACCCTCAATAATAACCCCCCTCTCCACTTCTCCACCCTCAATAATAACCCCCCTCTCCACTTCACCCTCAAAAATAACCTCCCTCTCCTCTTCTCCACCCTCAATAATAACCCCCCTCTCCACTTCTCCACCCTCAATAATAACCCCCCTCTCCACTTCTCCACCCTCAATAATAACCCCCCTCTCCACTTCTCCACCCTCAATAATAACCGCCCTCTCCACTTCTCCACCCTCAATAATAACCCCCCTCTCCACCCTCAATAATAATCCCCCTCTCCGCTTCTCCACCCTCAAATAATAACCCCCCTCAATAAAAAACCCCCCTCTCCACCCTCAATAATAACCCCCCTCTCCACTTCTCCACCCTCAATAATAACCCCCCTCTCCACTTCACCCTCAATAATAACCCCCATCTCCACCCTCAATAATAACCCCCCTCTCCACCCTAAATAATAACCCCCTCTCCACTTCTCCACCCTCAATAATAACCCCCCTCTCCACCCTCAATAATAACCCCCCTCTCCACTTGTCTACCCTCAATAATAAATCTCCTCCCTGCTTCTCCACCCTAAACAATAATCCCTCTCCCTGCTTCTCCACCCTTTAGCAGGATGGGGGGGGGGGCTGTGTAATGATGGAGGTATTATGGGGGACGGATCCTGTGCAATAATGGGGGGGTTTGTATGGGGGAGGGGGCCTGTGTAGTGATGGGCATAGTATGGGGGAGGGGGGTCCTGTGTAATGATGTGGGAGGGGGGTCCTGTAATTATGGGGGTAGTATGGGGAATGGGGGTCCTATGTAGTGATTTGGGTAGTATGGGGGAGGGAGTCATGTGTAATGATGGGGGGGGGGGGCGAAATTGCCTTGGAGTGGGGGCCCAGGAACGTGTTTGCCCAGGGTCCAATCAATATTAAAAGATGGCCCTGCACGCAGCATAGGACTACACAATTGCACCTTCTCCTTTTCTTCATAGCAGAGGGGAGGGAATCTGTAGTCCTCAGAGACAGCTAAGAATAATGCGCCTGATGAAAGCACAGAGAACACGGGAAACTATTGACTCACATTCTGGCATTAGAGAAAGAGAAAATATGGGAATTGGATGGTGTGTGAGCCTGCCAATATCCTACTTTACGTCATAGTAAGAACACGCAACAAAGTGCATTCAGGGGACGCCCCCTTTGGACTTTAACTGGCAGAGGGGAGTAATAAGAAGTAGAATATATATAAAAAAAAAGGGCACAAGGGTGCCAACTTTATTGATATATAAAAATGGAAAATATATACACATAATATATTTGTAATCTTTTGTATATCAATCAGCGGTTCTTTACCATGTGATCAGCTGTGTCTAATCGCAGCTGATCACAATGTAAACAGGAGCCGGTTATCAGCCATTCCTTTCCTCATGCCGAAAGCGTGAGGAGAGCCGATAAATGGCTTGTGTAAAAGGGACATGGGCACTGATTATCAGTATCCTGATCTACAGTGCAGTCCCAACAGTGCCCACCAGTGCTGCCAATCAGTGCTTCCTCATCAATGCCTCCCACCAATGCTTCCCATCAGTGCCACCTCACCTATCAACCCACATCAGAGCAGCCTCCTCAACGCACATCAGTGCAGCCTCCTCAACGCACATCAGTGCAGCCTCCTCAACGCACATCAGTGCAGCCTCCTCAACGCACATCAGTGCAGCCTCCTCAACGCACATCAGTGCAGCCTCCTCAACGCACATCAGAGCAGCCTCCTCAACGCACATCACACCAGCCTCCTCAACGCACATCACACCAGCCTCCTCAACGCACATCACACCAGCCTCCTCAACGCACATCAGAGCAGCCTCCTCAACGCACATCAGAGCAGCCTCCTCAACGCACATCAGTGCAGCCTCATCAACGCACATCAGTGCAGCCTCCTCAACGCACATCACACCAGCCTCCTCAACGCACATCAGAGCAGCCTCCTCAACGCACATCAGAGCAGCCTCCTCAACGCACATCAGAGCAGCCTCCTCAACGCACATCAGAGCAGCCTCCTCAACGCACATCAGAGCAGCCTCCTCAACGCACATCAGAGCAGCCTCCTCAACGCACATCAGAGCAGCCTCCTCAACGCACATCAGAGCAGCCTCCTCAACGCACATCAGAGCAGCCTCCTCAACGCACATCAGAGCAGCCTCCTCAACGCACATCAGAGCAGTCTCATCAACGCACATCAGTGCAGCCTCAACGCACATCAGTGCAGCCTCATCAACGCACATCAGTGCAGCCTCATCAACGCACATCAGTGCAGCCTCCTCAACGCACATCAGTGCAGCCTCCTCAACGCACATCACACCAGCCTCCTCAACGCACATCAGAGCAACCTCCTCAACGCACATCAGAGCAGTCTCATCAATGCACATTAGCGAAGGAGAAAAATTACCCGTTTGCAAAGTTTTATAACAAAACTATGAAAAACATTTGGTTTGTTTTTTCAAAATTTTCAGTATTTTTTTGTTTATTTAGCAAAAAATAAAAACCACAGTGGTGATTAAATGCCACCAAAAGAAAGCTCTACTTGTGTAAAAAAATTTAAATAAAAAAAAATAAAAGCCAAAAATTGTTTAGTTATAGTGTAGCATGACTGCGCAATTGTCATTCGAAGTGTGACAGCGGTGCAAGCTGAAAATTGGCCTGGGCAGGAAGGGGGTAAAAGTGCCCGGTAGGCAAGTGGTTAAACAAGCTGCTAGCCGGCTTTCAACAAGCTTCATGAAGTGCTAAAGCCCGCTAGCAGCTTGTTTAAAGTGGCAATCATCACTCCCATTAGGATGTGTTCAGCATTTACAAAACTGGGGTTGAATGATACTTAAAAAGCTTCAACAAAGCTTGCCGAAAGCTCCGCATACGTTTTGTAAAAAGCTTGCTGCTCACACACGGCTCTTATACAAGCTGAAGCCCGTGTGAAACAGGCATACGTGACAAAAAACGGCCCGGTGAGGAAATGTCAAGCACTTTATGTACCTGGCTTTGTATAGGAAAAGCTCTCAGTTTCAAGTTGACCCGACTCACCCAAAACATTCATGAATCCCCTTTCACAGCTCCTCGATTAAAAAACAAAAAAAAAAAAACACAAGCAGCAGCCATCTTGCTTACTGTCCAAACATGGACGGCTTACAGTAACACGATCTCCATTTGGTAAATGAAGAGTGCAAAAGAAAAATTGCCTACGACAGCTTTTGAAAATGGAAACCTTCAATTTCAAAGGGAAATTGGGGTTGGAAATAATTAAAATGGGAATAAAGACATTACAATGCCTATTAAAAATAGCAATGAATCAAAGCAACGTTAAGGATTTGATCCAGCTGGTGCTTAACCTCCGAGGTGACATATACTGGATGGAGGCAGCGCAAGAGAAGTACACAGAGCTCCTGTAATCACAAACGCAAGAATATAATTAGATGTTAAGCTGCAGCACTAAGAAAACGGATACCACAAATTCATATTTTTGGGAGAAAAAAAGGATGTGCGATATGGACAAGTGTATGAAAAGGCTGCTGGTGTGGTGCCATGGATGATTCCAGAACAAGGGCTCCTTCACACCACCTACGATGGTTTGCGTTTGTAGCACACCCCACGTAGGAGCTGCCAAGTTAGGATTCCGCACTGCTACACGGCCAGGCACAAAGCATTCCCTTCATGCACTCAATGCAGAAATCAGTCCTTGGCTTGTTTTCGATGTTTTATTGGGGGTTGATAACTTGGATGGGGTAGGGAATTATGGGATGCCTAACTTAAAAAATGTCCAGAACTATGAACAAAAAAAAAAAAAAAAAAAAAAAGGTACAAAAAGTCCTCATTTCCTTCCTCCTGCACAAACTTGGTTTTCTCAGCACCCCGCCGCCTGTACCCCACGAAGCGCCGCCGCGGACACCCGCCCGCCTCTGGAGGGAGCACCTGCTGCTCTCTCTCAAGGTAACTAATGCCACGTACACACAGTCGGACTTTGATGGCAAATGTGCGTTTGGAACTTGTTGTCGGAAATTTCAAGGGAGCGGTCGGACTTTGACTGCAAATGTGCGATCGGAGCTTGTTGTCGGAAATTCCGACCGAGTGTAGGCTCCATCGGACATTTTCCATCGGAATTCCCGACACACAAAATTTGAGATCCGGATCTCAAATTTTCCGACAACAAAACCCGTTGTCGAGAAAATTCCGAGCGTGTGGACACAATTCCGACGCACAAAAGTTCCACGCATGCTCGGAATCAAGCAGAAGAGCCGCACTGGCTATTGAACTTCATTTTTCTTGGCTCGTTGTACGTGTTGTACATCACGCGTTCTTGGCGTTCGCAATTTCCGACCAACTTTGTGTGACTGTGTGTATGCAAGACAAGTTTGAGCCAACACCTGTCGGAAAAAAAAAAAAACATGGATTTTTGTTGTCGGAATGTGCGATCGTGTGTACGCGGCATAACAGTTTTGTTGTTAGCTCAGCAAAGGCCCATCATAGGCACAAACTCAGTCCCTTGACAAAGTAGTGCAGAGAGCAAACAGCACGGCATTCCTCCTTCTAATGCTGCTGTAGCCACTGATCCCAGCTCCACTTGCTTGCAGAAAAATGCTAGCCCACCTTGCTGCCACTAGCCACACCTGGCTGATCTTCCTCACAGCCCTCCTGACTGACTTTGTGCCCCAGTCCTGCCCAACTGGCACACTTCCATGGAGATTCCCTAGGGCAGTGATGGCGAACCTTGGCACCCCAGATGTTTTGGAACTACATTTCCCACAATGCTCAACTACAAAACATCTGGGGGTTCGCCATCACTACTCTAGGGCAAGGATGAAGACAATACCCACTGCTGTCTTGAGAGAGCACTGTTAACACTGACAGTCTCTCCCCTTGTGTTGTCCCTGCTCAGTGCTGATCTCTGTGTCTTTGCTCTGACCCGTTGTCTCCCCTGAAGGTTCTCCTCCAACTGCCTCCTGTGGTGAAAGCCTTCCAGGCCAGCTATTGCAAGCCTGAAACCCAAGGTATCTCCCCCTCCCCAGAAGGGGGGTTCCCTCAAGGGCCACCGACAGCCTCTCCTCAGCAATCCACCCTCATCTCCCACCCGACTCGAATGGCCCATGTCTATTTATGGGGTTGTCTCTGCCCCCTGCCAGCCCACTTATGGGGATTGGTTGAGGCACCATAAATATTCATGGCAGCTCCTCCTAACCCCCGCCCTCTAATTCTAGAGGGTTCTCCAACCTTCCAGACACCAGGGGGAAGCACCAGAGAGCTCCCAGGAGGAGTCACCCAGTCTTGAACTCTAATGAACACTGACCCAATGAAGACACAGGCTGTAACACGAGTCAGGAAAATGTTCCTACACTACCACTTATAGAGGGTGCTACATGTTGTTCAACCCCTTCCCAAACCAAGGACAAGGCCAACAGCCTTATTTTCCATGGTGCTAGTTCACCCGAATACCCAGTGTTGGCCACCAGGCGGCGGCTTTACCCTGCGTCTTCTCCTCCTGGGCTTCATGTAGTCTTCCACTGCGTCTCCTCCCTTATTACCCTTAATAAATAACGGAGACAAGGTCGCGGTCTGTTCTCTGGCTCTCGAGTGCCTGTGGGGGTTCGGTGTACCTGGCTGTGCAGGGTGGGGGATCCCATTTTGTTTCTGGCTCTTACCACAGATGGGTGCTTACAATAATCAGATTTATGTAAAACCTTTATCCAAATATAAAAAAAAAAAAAAAGTTGCTGTAACTGTCAGGGCTGGGCCCAGCTCTTTCTTCTCTGAGCTGGCCGCTCAGCTGTTGGCTAATTGCAGCTTCTATCTCTCCACAGTGACTCACCTGTTGATGATCCTGCTCGTCAGTCCTGCCTACTTAAGCTGTCCAATCCAGATAGATGATCTCGGCCTTCGCCTTAGTCACATCTCTAGAGACGCTCTCCTGTGTTCCAGTTAAAGACTTGCTTGGCTGACATTCCTTCTGGCTCCAGATCCTGCTTGCTGTTCTACTGCACTGTTCTCTGGCTCCCTGATGTTTTGGCTTGTCTGACTATCCGTTCCGGTTTCTGAATTCTGGCTATGTTTTAACTACGTTTACTCTGTTTACTTTTTTTTTTTTTTATTATCATCATTATTAAACAAGTGTGATTTAATTGTACTTCTGTCTCAGTCTGATTCATGGTTTCTGACAAACCACTTATAAAGAATAAGCTGGAATTTGGCTTCAAATTGTTAGTGTATATGTTAGGTAGTTTTGACAGCGTCACCTGTTTTTTTCCTTTCAGCTGTGACAAGGCCGAATTGAATGGTGGAAAAAGCAGCCACACCAGATCTTAACGCTATATGAAAGCTGTGTGCTCCTCCTGTTCTCTGAGTGTCCCCTCAGCAAGCTGTGCATGGTGGGGGCACTTGTGTGGGTGTGCTCCCGAGCCGGGCTGTGTGCATCCATAGACACAACACACAGCTTGGCCATGCCCCCTCGCTCCCTACTCTCAGGATTTGACTGTCAGCAGCAGCAGCAGCGTATGGCTCCTGCTGCACTCAGTGTATCCTGTGAATACAGGAATAGAGACCAACACTGCTGCAGCCAGGGACAAGTGCTGAAGAGTGAGAGGAGACAGGGGAGTGTTTAGGGTATAAGAGGTAAAAAACGCGAAGACTTTAGAACCACTTTAAAGACGTCAACTTCATACAAATCGGTCAGTGGCAAAAACAGTTACATAGTATGTTGGTGCGTTTCTTTTCACAGTAGCACACTACAGTGTCTTAAAAGTTTAAACCAAAAATCAAAACGGAGTGCAGAGAAAACAAACCCTAAAACCCCTCTCAACCCCGAATTTCCTAATATACAAAATAAAGACTTTTAGGTAAGGGTTTGGTAGAAATTGGCTAACATCAGGACAGGACACGACACAAGCACTTGGGCACTGATAGGCGGTACTGATATGCAGCACTGATGGGATGCTCTGACAGGCGGCTGTGATGGGCAGCACTGATGTTGAGGTACTGACAGGTTTTACTGCTGGGCACTGAGATGGGCACTGATATGGGCACTGTGAGCTGTTTTTTTATGGGGCACTGACAGCTTATGGGCATAATTTTAAAAGGTGTTGTGGCACATCTGAGGGGGCTGTGCTGATAACCAATGTGCTGATTATCAGCACAGACCCCCCCCCCCCCCCTCTGACAGGGAGAGCCGCCGATCGGCTCTCCCTGTCAGCGCTAACCGAGAAATGCTGTTTACTCGCACTTCCTGGTTCACGCAATGATAAGCTGTGATTGGTCCCAGCTGAGCACGTGGTAAGAAGCCTCTGACAGAAGCTTATCATGATCGGAGATGCGGGGTGTCAGACTGACACGCTGCGATCGCCGCCCTGTGCGCACTGGCATGTTATTGCGCTCACATCATATGACACCCAGTCAGGATAACAGAACCACTTCCCAGCCGTCATTCTGCAGACAGCAGGTGGGAAGTGGTTAAAAAAGACATGACAGGTTTTTTTCTTGCAACAAAACAGAGTGTATTTTCTGAGAGACAATAGCTACAAATATTGTTCAGTGTCTGGACAGTATGTAAGCAGCATGGATAGGTCACAATTTGAAAATGGAGAGACGAGGCCAGTTTTGTCTTAAAAGAGAAGTATGGTCAAAGCTTTTTTGGCCACACTTTCAGCAGACAGTGGGCTAAAGCATAGTAATATAGTATATAGTGATATGTACATGAATACAGAATGCCTACAATGGGCCTCAATGGATGAGAAGAAACATCCCTACACTCCGCTTGAGTGCTTTCGTCATATACCACTTCCTCCCAGTCTGAATATAGATATCGGATATTCCAACCGCTCAAAACAAGACGAGACTTGTTTAGCTGCTGACATGGACTGATTTATTAGAACCAAAAATGACAAGTATTTATAATACAGTAGAAGAGGAGGTCCCCCCTCCTGCTCATATTACTCTAACAATACAACTGTAGCCAGAAACAGAATTAACATGAGCTAATTATCTAAATCAACACTGGACTCCTTCATACAATTACAGGGTTAATTAGCACAAACAACAATAGGTGAAATACTCTTAGAAGCTGTGTCAAGCCAAACTAGACTCATTGATATTATAGAAGACAACAGACAGGTGGCTGGAGTTGATGATATTAGCATCTAACAGTATGTGAATGAATGAATGAATGAATGAATGGATTTGTATAGCGCTGCAACTGCGAACTGAATCGCCTCGAGGCGCTTGATCCGACCTGCGTTGATTCCTTCTTAGAAGAGGTAGGTCTTGAGTATGTGTCCCAACAGTGTGATTTAGTCACTATTGCTAATATGGCATATACATATCCAGAGTCTGTGTGTCTTGGGGGGACATGGACCTGAATCCAAAGTAACACCACTTCAGGGGTCCCCAGGCATACAACTCACAAAGAGCATCGTTCCCCCAAATGCCAGGGACCATAAATCGCAAGGCAAGAGGCTGGCATTCAGTCCTCTCCAAAATCCTCCGTCCCGGGTGAGTCTGTCACAATGGGTATTTATGAGGGAGAAAGGGACAAAGGGGAAGGTTATGGGAAGGAAAGGGTAGAATCATGGAGGAAGTTAAAGTAACTCCAAAGCCTTCTTCCTCCAAAAAATTAACAAATGTTTTTTGGACATTTTTGATGACGTCACAAAACACAGAAATAAAGGGCGGTTGGGGGTAATAGAGGGGGGTGGTGCTTGAGAGGCCTAGTAACCCATAGATTTACTTGGGAGAAAGAACTGTTGGATTAGTTGCATTTAGATGTGGGAAGCCTCCACCTCTCATGATGCCGCTTGCCTCCCCCTTTGGGGAATAATTATGTTATATATGGTTGTTATGATAAGGTCCTAGGATATACACCTTTTATATATGTCTGAAAGAGTATTTACGTTGTGTGAGATCTAAACGTTCTTTATTTTCATTTTCTTATTTTATGAAGGTTGTCTTGGTTTTCTATTGTGTTGTATTGTACTTGTAACTTAAAATTTATACGCAAAAGAAAGACTTTAGGTATGCGTTTGGTAGAAATTGGCCAACGTCAGGCCAGGACAAAAGCACCTGTAACAGGCAGCAAATTAAAAAGAGACAAGGCAGTTTTTTTCTTGCAACAAAAAAGTATTTTCTGAGAGACAAAAGCTACAAATTTTGTTCAGTGGCTGGACGGTATGCAAGCAGATTGGATAGGCCACGATATAAAAATGGAGAGACAAAGCCAGTTTTGTCTTAAAGGAGAAGTATGGCCAAAGCGTTTTTGGCAACACTTCTATGGATCACAGGAGTGACTAATTTTCAGCCGACAGTGTGTTAAAGCCAGTTGTTGGCTGATGTCACTCAGCCGATCCAGGCTGGGGAAAGATTCTGACTTTACAGTCAGGATCCACCCATGTGTCTGGATTGGAAGCAGGCTCAGACACTCAGCTGTGCCACTGGGAGACTAAACCAGCCATCCCCCCTCCACATCTGGTACTGCAGACTGATTTTCTTGACTAATTTTATGCCTGGCTATCTGCTCTGGGATTTCTGGCCAGTGCAAGCATTTTGTAGGGTGGTATCCAGGACTCAGTAGTAGGTAGGGCGGCGTACAGAGGTCGGCAGTAGGTAGGGCGGCGTACAGAGGTCGGCAGTAGGTAGGGCGGCGTACAGAGGTCGGCAGTAGGTAGGGCGGCGTACAGAGGTCGGCAGTAGGTAGGGCGGCGTACAGAGGTCGGCAGTAGGTAGGGCGGCGTACAGAGGTCGGCAGTAGGTAGGGCAGTGTACAGTGGTCGGTAGGATGTAGGGCAGCGTACAGAGGTCGGTAGAATGTAGGGCAGCGTACAGAGGTCAGTAGAATGTAGGGCAAGGTATAGGGGGTCAGGGGGGTCTGGAGAGTATGGTACTTGGAGATATGGAGGGCATGGTACGGGGGGGGGGTCAGGAGGGCTGGGGTCTCAAGAAGGCATGACACTGGGGGGACAGTAAGGTATGGTATTGGGGGGGATCAGGAATTCTGGGGTGTCAGGAGGGTATGGTATTGGGGGAATCAGGAGGGCTTGAATGCACAGAAGAAGTTTTTAATGCAGAGTGGCGCAGGGAAGGTGCAGTTGCGCTGATCCCAAACCCAACCAAGCTATTCTGGAAGATTTCCCCGCCTTGCAGCCCCACATATGCAAGGGGCGGGGACATTTGCCGCTCTGGAGCAAGGACCAGGTTGGCAACGGTGGGACGTCTTTGTAGTCGACATGTAGCCCGAGATCACGGGTTGCCGCCCCCGCTGTAAAGGCTTGAAAAAGTGTTGCTTATGGACAATTTTAGGCACCAAAGTTTTGTCACCTTTTCATGGGTGTATGCAATTTTAAGGCTTGACACATCTAATATCCATTTACTCAATGCAACCTCAAATTTTATATTTTACCAAAAAAATTGGGTAATATATTGTGTTTGTGTGTATTATACTGTTTTAACTTGCGTGTATTTTTTACTGAAAATATGGGTTTGATAAACGTGTACGAATATTATAGAGCATAAAAATTTGCAACAACTCCCATTTTTGTTCTCCAGGGTCTCTACTTTCAGAATATAAATGTAGAAGGGTTTAACCAACCTTCACGGTTAAAATGTGAAAAACAAATGTTTTATTATGTGTGCAAAAAAAGAAACAATGGTATATAAGTGGTTAATGGTAGGAGAATGCTATGGTGGCGAATGACTGCATTAGTTTGCCATTTCTGCAGACAGGTTAGGTTCACCTGAACGGTTTTCTGTCCGGCCATAGTACATAAAAACGGCAGAACGGGAGCAGTGCTGCTGCAAGTGGATGTACTTGTATGTCCTCCTGCATCGCCCGCTTGTGCTTGCTCTCATGAACGTGGGATCGGTGACACCGGACACAGCCGATCACTAAGGCTTCACAATCACTTTACCTGTGGGACCGTATATAGACAGGTGTGTGCCTTTCCAAATCATGTCCAATCAACTGAATTTACCACAGATGGACTCCAATCAAGTTGTAGAAACATCTCAAGGATGATCAGTGGAAACAGGAGGCACCTGAGCTCAATTCCGAGTGTCATGGCCAGTGATGTAAGTAACTGAGTTAAAATAAACTGAGTTACCCAACGCAGTTACTTTAGAGGGTAACGAGTAATCTAACTGATTACTTTTCCCCTCATGGTAACTCAGTTCCCATTACTTTGGCTTAGTTACCCCAATTACATCTACCACCACTGGATGGCAGTAGTGTAATTCCGGTGTCCTGCCAAAAAAGTTCCCCCGCCGGACAAGGACCCCCTGTACTGCTCAGGCGCAGGGCTTGCGCAGTACGAAGGACTACGGAGCTTCCGAAAATTGCCGAACCTAAACAGCTCTGAGTGAACTCTACACCGCGCAGGTGCATTGTACGAGGCGATGCCGCACGCTCCTGATACTCGCGCTACTCTGCAAGGGGCGTCTAGCGTGTAACTAAGGGGCAGGTCTAGTATTACTGTAACCAAGGGGCGCATTTATTATTATTGTTATATATCGAGCTCTGCCCATTAATTTACCATTCACCCTCTTCTGTAGCCATCCGCCCCTTACACGAAATAATAATAATAATAATAATAATAATATTAATAATAATAATAATAATAATAATAATATTAATAATAATAATAATAATAGACCCGCCCCTTGCTTACACGCTATAACAGATCTGCCCCTTGGTTACAGTAATACTAGACCCGCCCCTTAGTTACACGTATAGAATATTTAAAAAAAAAAAGTCAGTTACTTTGCTGCGTAACTAATTACTTTTCCAATGTAGTAACTGAGTTACTAACAATTACTTTTTGGGAGAAGTAATTTGTAACTTAACTAAATTACTTTTTTAAAGTAAGATGACCAACACTGGTCATGGCAAAGGCTGTGAATACTTCCGTACATGGGAGATTTGTCGTTTTTTATTTTTAATAAAATTTGCAAAGATTTCAAAACTTCTTTCATGTTGTCATTATGGGGGTATTGTTTGTAGAATTTTGAGGGAAAATAATGAATTTAATCCATTTTGGAATAAGGCTGTAACATAACAAAATGTGGAAAAAGTGAAGCGCTGTGAATACTTTCCCGGATGCACTATACATGACCTTAATGCTATAGGGACAAACGGTGGGAAAGTCTTTCACATCTTTGAAACCTCCGGCTATTTACTCGAGCCCCCCCACTAGGCCTTCTGACCCAACTTCTGGACTGCACACCCCAGCTTTGGGATATATGTGGAAATGTCAGACTGATATATATGATTGTTTTCTGACAATTATTGACCTGATCACACAATGTTTTTGTGTCTATGGGTAATCCTATATTTTTGCATGTACTGTATATATAAAAATTATTACTGGCATTTAAATAGGACTTTGTATGAACCGATTGACCTAAAGTATATAGATGGCTAGCAATACAACCCACATATTTTTATTTTTTTTTATCCTTTTTTTTGTACCAGTGTCACGACTATCCAAAAGAAGTGGTTCACGGAGCTGCCTTCATTTATCAGCTCAAATATAATAGCCACATAACATGCTTTGAATCCTAGTAATTGTTTCTTCTTGGTCTCAGCTGTTGTCATTTATCTCGGGAAACTAATGACTGACTCAAGTCACTCCCCTCTGTGCCCTTGATGTCATCTTCTCTGATGAGGAACTGGAAGAGCGATGGTCATTGTACTCCAGCACCGAAGGCTTTGTCAGCCAAACAAGTGCTTGTCACAAAGCATCACAACATTAAGTATTTCTTGAAGGATAGATAGATATAGACCTAGACGCAAAATAATACAAATATTTAAAACAGCTAGGTATCAAATCTATGAGGCAGCATCAGAGAGATATTTTGTGTGCCACATCCGACAAGAAAACCCACGATGTGTGAGGAAACCCAACCGATATGAAAAAAAGCCACGTACCCTCATCATTACATCGTATGGCAACCCATTCAAAAGGAATGTATCCCCAGAGCAGCCAAAACCACACCTGGCCATTCTTTTGCGGCGTACACACGGTCGGAATTTCCGATGGAAACAGTCCGATGGGAGCTTTTCATCGGATTTTCCAACCGTGTGTATGCACATCGGTCTTTTTCTGTCGGAATTTCCGATGGACTTTGAATTGAGAACCTGTTCTTAATTTTTCTGCCGGAAAACCTTTCTAATCGGATTTTCCGATCGTGTGTATGCAATTCCGACACGCAAAATTTCGACGCATGCTCGGAAACAATTCGACGCATGCTCGGAAGCATTAAACTTCCCTTTTATAGTGCTGTTGAACGTGTTTTATGCTGCTGTGTTATTGACCGTCGGAATTTGGTGTGATCGTGTGTAGGCAACACAGCTTGAGCGGAATTCCGTCGGAAAAACCGTCAGAGTTTTTTCCGACGAGAATTCCGATCGTGTGTACGCGGCATTTGAGTGTTGCAGAGTGCTGCAGCGCAGGTGCTGTTGCCTTAGAGCAGTGGTTGCCGACCAGTGATCTGTGGACCACCGAGGGTCCACAAGAACATTTTGGTGGTCCTCAGGGGTTCTGGGGCAAATCAACATTGTGGCGGATGTAGACCACCCAGTGTGGTTCTCAATGCATGCTGACAGTCGATAGAGGCAAATCTAAAAGGCGCACGCTGCACACCATAGAGCAGGGAGCTTAGTGTAATTTGAGACCTGACTGGAGGAAATGGACACACCTCACTCTACACAGTCCTATAGGGCAGTGGTCATCAAACCTGTCCTCAGGGCCCACTAACAGGCCAGGTTTGCAAGATAACTGAAATACATCAAAAGTTGATATCATTTGCTGCTCAGTGATTGCAGTTTTCTAGTCTGTATCTCCCCAAGGTAATACATAAAACCTGGCCTGTTAGTGGGCCCTGAGGACAGGGTTGATGACCACTGCTATAGGCAAACATGCACAGCTGAGGCGGTCAATCACTTGCTTGGGGGGGCTGTCTTCCAGGGTTGCTTGGTGTTGGAAACTTTCAGCAGTGATTCATGCAGATAGCGGAGGAGTGAGAGAGCAGACAGAAATCACGCTAGGTGTTTTGGGCCGAGGCAGGTACACACTATAGAAGGATGCTTTGTTCATTTCTCATTTCAGGGGTTTACAACTAGTTCAATTAAAAGTGTATGTGCATTAAGCTTTAACCACTTCCGGACCGCCGCACGCCGATATACGTCCTGACTTTGAAGAGGGATATCTTTGTTATGGCAGCAGCTAGCTGGCATAACCCCCGGTATCCTCCTCTTGGGCGGGCGGTCCGGTTTCCGATAATAGTGGTCTCTGCGGCGGGTTCACCGCAAGATCACTTTTAATCGGTGGCAGGAGAGGGCCCCCTTGCCGCCCTGCTCCGGTGCCCTCCGCCGCTTACCGGAGCCGTTGGTAGCGGCGGAAGATTGTCCTTCCTGGTCATGGAGACGAGTGAGGGGGAAGATGGCCCCCACCCGTCTCCATACCATAGCAGGGCGGAAGCGACGTCAAAAATGTCACTTCCGCCTATAGATCTTAAAAGAGCCTTCTTTTGCGTTGTGTGAATATGAGATCTGAGGTCTTTTTGACCCCAGATCTCTTATTTAAGAGGTCCTGTCATGCTTTTTTTCCTATTACAAGGGATGTTTACATTCCTTGCAATAGGAATAAAAGTGAATTTTTTTTTGTTTAAAAGAACAGTGTAAAAAAAAATAAATAAATAAAAAAAAGGTGAAATAAGAATATTTTTTTTTTTAAATTTTAAAAACGCGCCCCCCTCCCCATCGAGCTTGCGTGCAGAAGCGAATGCATACGCGAGTAGCTCCCGCATATGAAAACGGTGTTCAAACCACACATGTGAGGTATCGCTGCGATCGGTAGAGCGAGAGCAATAATTCTAGCCCTAGGCCACCTCTGTATCGCAAAATATGCAACCTGTAGAAAAAAATTTAAACATCGTCTAGGTTAGGTTTTTTTAAAAGGTAAAAGTTTGTCGCCCATTCCACGAGCGGGCGCAATTTTGAAGCGTGACATGTTGGGTATCAATTTACTCGGCGTAACATTATC
Source organism: Lithobates sylvaticus (assembly GCA_028564925.1). Taxonomy (NCBI): domain Eukaryota; kingdom Metazoa; phylum Chordata; class Amphibia; order Anura; family Ranidae; genus Lithobates; species Lithobates sylvaticus. Next base: position 9,349,021 of record CM053034.1, read on the forward strand.
TTGCACAAATTTAAAAAAAATAATTGGGCTAACTTTACTGTTGTCTTATTTTTTAATTCAAAAAAGTGTATCTTTTCCAAAAAAAAGCTTGTAAGACCGCTACGCAAATACGGTTATTCTCTAGGGTGTTAGAATTTTTTCTTTTATAATGTTTGGGGGTTCTAAGTAATTAGCAAAAAAAAAAAAAGTTTAACTTGTAAACAACAAATCTCAGAAAGAGGCTCGGTCCTTAAGCGGTTAAAGCTGCCGAAGCCTTCTTCTTCTTCTTCTTCATTTTGTTGAAGTGCCATCCTAGGAAATGTTCCCACGCCTGTGAGGCGCTCACGCTACTTCAGTCACATCAATGCGGATTCTTCCTCCAAATTAGCAGCACCCCTCCTTGGAGAGCCTCCGCACAGGGACTTTTCCCTACAGTAAGTAACCGAACACAGATGCTGCGTGCAAGAAATAGCTAGTGACAGGCTATCGAGCGCAGCATTGGAAATCAATCCCCGCTAAATGTGCATCTTAACTACAAGTGAAGAGTTGCAAACAATCCCATTTTTATAGCCGCGGAGATAAATACTCTGTTTTTATTAGGAAAAAATGGCTTTGGACCAAATAAAGTCATTTCATTAACAAGTCAGACCGCGCCGCGTTTATTGAAATTCAGAGGGAAAAAAAAAAATAAGTTTTCAGGACGGATTCCGGAATGAACAAATCCGCAGCTGCGGTGGCAGTCGTAGCGCCAGATTTACGAGGCCCCCCTGCCCTGTCTGCACGCCGGCTAGGTTTATTAAGATGAAATATTAGACTGTGGCAGTGCTCAGTGCTCTGAGGAGGAATAAGCGGCCGACCTTTCACCTTTTGCACCCTCTTGCTGAAAATTAGCACTTCGTCATAATTCACACCGCAGCGCCGAAGGAGTGAAAGATCATCTCACTCGCTGTGATCATATTATTTGTGGTTTGGATTGAAAAGCAAATACTTGCAATATTCAAATGCTGGGATTTGACAAATTTATTAGTGGGTTCAATTTAATTTTCTGATGTCATAACAGAGTTAAAAGGATCAGTCCATCTGAATTCAATATTTCAGTTATAGGCAGAGCCTGGTGGGCCTTCTTCGAGGTGTGCTGCGCCCCAGTAGGAGCCGCTGGCGAATTTGGTCCTATTTCCCACTTATGCCGCGTACACACGATCGGAATTCTCGTCAGAAAAAACTCTGACGGTTTTTCCGACGGAATTCCGCTCAAGCTGTGTTGCCTACACACGGTCACACCAAATTCCGACGGTCAATAACACAGCGGCATAACACACGTTCGACAGCACTATAAAAGGGAAGTTTAATACGTCCGAGCATGCGTTGAATTGTTTCCGAGCATGCGTCGGAATTTTGCGTGTCGGAATTGCCTACACACGATCGGAAAATCCGATAGAAAAGGTTCTCCGTCTGAAAAATTGAGAACAGGTTCTCAAGTCCGTTGGAAATTCCGACAGAAAAAGACCGTTGACCATACACACGGTCGGAAAATCCGATGAAAAGCTCCCATCGGACTGTTTCCATCGGAAATTCCGACCGCGTGTACGCCGCATTAGAGCACACACAGCCAGGCCCACCACATTTTTTTAGCACTCTTCCACTGGCTCCAAAGAGCAGTCTAGAGCAGTGATGGGGAACCTTGGCACCCCAGATGTTTTAGAACTACATTTCCCATGATGCTCATGCACTCTGCAGTGTAGTTGAGCATCATAGCAAATGTAGTTCCAAAACATCTGGAGTGCCGAGGTTCGCCATCATTGGTCTAGGGGTTTCTTTTTTTCCCCATTTATTGGGAACGATGAACTTGGATCCTTATAGGGATGCATGTAGAGAGCAGATGCGGCCCGTCCATACAGGCACCCCCCTAATCTATATGCAGGGCGCCAGACAAATGGATTCACGCATTTTTATTTATTTTTATTTTTTAGAAGCACGTGATTGGAGCCTGAGGCTCCAATTGGCTTCAGGAAAGGGTGAGCTCGGGGCGCAGTCCCCTCCCATTTGTGCGACAATAGCAAATTAATATTCGCTGTTATCTTACCGATTCTCCTGCTGGTCAATCCCGGCTCAGGAAGCGTGTCCTGAGACCCAATTGGCCGAGAGAAGATTCGATCCTATTGGCCACCGAGGAGACACAAGGGAAGCTGCACCGTTGTGAAGCCGAGGGAGGAGGAGACGCAGGGTGAAGCTCAGCCGCCCGGAGGAAGCCCGCGACCTAGATGGGGCAAGTGCGGGGACCGATACCACCAGCCGCCACTGGTAGGGAGCATGGGATACCCCGATGAACTGCAAAACTGAACAACTTGGGGACTGCTCAATTTATGGCTGCACTGCACAAAATGAATGGCTCACAGGATCTATATGCTGTTGGTGACCTGTACGCCTTCCAGAGTTAAAAAGGTACACAGTCACTATTCTTCGGCACCGGGTCATCTACTCGCATAGCCACAGGATCATCGGTTGCCTTCTGCCGACATCCACCAGGCTCTTCCTAGTGAGGGAGATGTAGATGCAATAAATGCAATGGTGCAGGAAAAGTGGTTTGAACCTTAGTGGCTAACTAAACATCCTTATTAAAGCAGAAGTAAACCCATCGATTTAACAGTTTTAAAAAAAAAAAGGCATGCCGGGAATGCTATCTGCACATTGGCTGTGCTCTCAACCGAACAGTCAAACCATCCAATGGCTGGTGTCATAACGAATCACATGTGCAGCACCGTGGCAGTTGGAGATTAAACAGAGGCAAAGATGGCAGCTTCCTTGGCTGAAAACGATAGGGGGGTTTACTTCCACTTTAACTGTGCATATATAAGAAGTCCATTGAAATGTCAGCAGAGAAAGATAAGCAGCATCAGTGGCAGCTCCCCATAAAGAAGCAATGATTCTGCAGAAACAAAAGGGAACACAAGGTGGCACCAGACTAACTGTAGCAACTTGCATCAGTATAAAAACAAAAAAGGAACATTAATGTCTGTGGCAGAGGTGTCCGGAAGTCATCCGAAACTGGTATAGAGAGGCTTAGAGGTTAGTGTGCTCAGGGAGAAACCCTGAATGATTGTAGCCAACTTGGAAGGAGCCGATGGAGCCAGTCCAGCAGCAATCACAGCTAGAGACCAGGACTGCTGCAGGAAGTAGAGGTGAAGAGTTTCCAAGCATCGGCTTCTTTCTCAAAAGATGTAGACTCCCACCACCATAGGACAGCTGGACTCGTTCCCACCCACTTCCTCCTGGCTCTCACCATTGAGCTTCTCCAGACCCAACTTGATCCCAGGACACGGATTTACAAGTAGCCTCCCCCACAGCTAAGCCTACCTGCAACCTCATTGTCTTCTTCAAGACTTCCTCCAGGCTCCTGCACCAGGAGGCAGAGCACCCTCACAGGGGTCTCCTCCTGCAGGACTGAACCCAGGAACACTGCACTCTGGTGCCCAGGCCCTGTTATATTTATGGGCTCTCCAGTCACCTACTGGGCACATCTCCCCAGGGATTGTCTGGCGTTCCATACGTATTCAGTCTGCATGGCTGTCCTTCCTCCCACTAGGATTCTAGAATCCTCTAGAAAACTGGAGGAAGTAACAGGAGCAGGAGCCCTAAATCAACCCCTGCTCATCTAATTACAGCCAAACTAAATGTACCTGCCTACACTAGGAGGGTGCTACAGAGGTCTTGAATGCTCCAGCTCCAGCAGTGAGAGCTCCTTGCCACAATTCCTGACTCCATTTCTGCCTACTTGCTGGGAGTTTTGAGAGTTACCACCCAGTTTTGTCTTCCAGTTACGCCTACTACTTTCTCCTTAGGCTACTCTTCTGAAAATAGACCACAGCAAAGCACTTTTCAGTGGGGTTTGACAATATGCCGCCTTCCCACTGCCTACTTACTTACCCACAAAAAGCAAACCCAGTGTGCCGCAGGGCAGTTGTGGCATGGAACCAGTTGCTTGAATGGGTCGCATTTGATGAGGGAGAACATTTTTGCCATGGTGTGTGTACAACCCCATCCTGCTGGCTTTGCAGCTTGAATTGTAAAGGCTTTTACTTTTTAATTAAATATTGGCCACTTGCTATGTGGGCACGCTCCTGAGCTGGGCAGTGTCCATCCCTCCCCTACAACTTGCTCCAGGCGTGTACCCTATTTTGTAGGATCCCATACCAAGATGGCCGCTGAAGGTCACCAGAGTTTGCAGCGTCCAGACAACCGGCTCCTCTGAGATAGCAACAGAGTACATGAGGGAACAATTGTGCTAACAGACTCCATTCCATCTGTAAAATGGGACAGTGCCACCTTCTGGATAGAGAAAACCTGGACCTGCCTACATAATGGTCACCAGAAATGGAATAGTGTGCAGATCTGCCAATCGGAAAACTTGCTTCAGTGGCATGGTGTGCTGCGGTTAAAAAAAAAAATAAAATAAAAAATTGCAGCCTGTCCTGTTTTGGATCAGTTGCAGTGCACTGGGCAGCCCATTCAAATAAATGGGTTGCCTTTAGATAATGCACTTTACCACGCAACATACGTTTAACCCACCGCAACTGATCAGACAGGTGTGAATGGGTCCTTATGCCGCGTACACACGAGCAGATTTTCCGTCAGAAAAATCTTGGATGTTTTTTTCTGACGGAATTCCGCTCAAGCTTGTCTTGCATACACACGGTCACACAAAAGTTCGCTGAAGTTTCGACCGCCAAGAACACGGTGACGTACAACACTACGACGAGCCGAGAAAATTAAGTTCAATGCTTCCGAGCATGCGTCGAATTGTTTCCGAGCATGCGTAGGAATTTTGCGCGTCGGAATTGGTACAGACGATCGGAACTTTTTCCAACCGAAAAATTGAGAACCTGCTCTCAATCTTTTGC